>LR999958.1:88020290-89220290 GCA_905220385.1 Xylota sylvarum
ATTTTTGTTACGATACAACGCTGTGCTATTCAGGGTAAAGGATAGTGTATCTATCATTAAGTTTATTAACGAGTTTAATAACTTTTCTGAAATGAAAACTTTAGAAAGGTTATTCATCTTCAGAGTGTAACTACGTATGTTATGATATATTTTTCCCGACACGTTCCGATAAGCTTTGATGTTTTTTTCAGCGAGTATGTATTTTATTTATGCTCTATCTTGAAGGGTTTTATACCCTATCCTAAGGGTATATTAAGTTTGATACATAGTTTGTAACATAGAGAAATAATCGAGATAGACACTATAAAGTATGTACATATATATATTCATGATCAGTATCAATAGCGAAAACGATTGAGCCATGTCCGTTCGTCCGTCCGTCCGGCACCACTTTTTGGGCCTTAAATTTTGAACTAGGAGGATGAAATTTAATATCTGGGATTTTGAGAGAAAGATACAAGTGTAAAAATCTTTGAAATCCGGCTACTGCTAAGCCTACTTTTTCAAAACTTCACTAAATTATATGAAACCGAAAAATTTTGTTAAGACTAAATATTTAGGCATTTAGATTCCCTACAATTCACCTATACAAAAGTTTTGGCCACGCCTACTTTTTGGGGGCGTTTTCATCAAAAACCCGATTTTGGGCCTTAAATTTTTAACTAGGGCGTTGAAATTTTATATTTGGGCTTCTGAGAAAAAGGTACAGTTCAAGTGTAAAATTTTTTTGAATCCGCCCACTGCCACGCCTACATTTTTATAACTTCACTAAATTATATGAAACCGAAAAATTTTGTTAAGACCAAATATTTAGGTATTCAGATTCCCTACAATTCACCCATACAAAAGTTTTTGCCACGCTTATTTTTTGAGGGCATTTTCTTCAAAAAACCGATTTTGATAAAATTTTACATCCTCAAACGTTCGACGTTATAGTCATATTTGAGTACAGAATGCAATTTGGCCACGCCCACATTATAAAGAGGAGGATAGGGTATAATACGATCCGTTACAGACGGATTGTAGCTTTTCTGTATGTTTTAGGCGATAGTTGTACCAAGGTGGGTGGGAATTTATTTTCTTTTTCACCCGAGGTAAGAATTCTTCCAAAGCCTCTTTAAAAACGTTAAAAAAATATTAAAGTTATTACGTATTGAGTCCCGATTAAATTTGCATTGCCAATCAATAGATAAAAAATAATTGTTGAATTGAATTTAAGACAAAATTTTCTTAAGGTGTGAAATATTTCGTAAATTTCAATTGCTTTATGAAAAATATAATTTCTTAATATAAGCGACACTCTGTAATTTTAAATTAAATGTTCGTTAATAAAAACTGATTCAAATGATTCTTATCATTTGAACTCAATTGTACTCTTTCAAAAGTTTTATGACTGGTGTTCTGTATTCGGTTAATTAGTTTTCAATCAATGTTGGTGGAATCATTGAAATAGAAGAAAAAGTAACCTCTCAAGAGCCAGCTCGTGCGCTAGCGATTTGATTATATAAATAAATTCCACAAAGTGTATGTCTATAAATATATACATATAATATGTATTATTGTGTCCAATATCAATAGCCAAGTCTATTGAGTTCTGCCCGTACGTCACTACCTCTGGCATTTAGCTAGATAAATTAAATATTCACGCATGCAAAATTACTACAGTTTTGGCATATAGTGCCTACATGGGGCGGGCGTCTTGATTAAAATCATATTCTTACAGAATAACTTCTCATCAATTTCAGATATAAGTATACAGAAAAATTACACTCTGTCTGAAACGAATCATATGGCAACCTTTTTTTTCTATGTAGTCCTTCTAAAGTGGCCGAGTGGGCGTTTACATTAAAAAACCGATTTTGATGAAATTTTTCACGTTACATCTTCAAACTTTCGAAGTTATTTACTTATATTATAGTTACTAATTCAATAAAAAGTAGAGTAGGTATGTCACACTCTAAGGTAAATTAAGTCTGACACATAGTTTTTAACTTAGAGAAAACAAGAAAAAACATACAGAAAAGTTACAATCCGCCTGGAATGGACCGTATGATACCTTATCCTCCTTCCTATCTAGCCCTTATAAAGTGGGCGAGGCCGTATTGCATTTTCTTTACTCAACTACGATGATAACTTCGAATGTTTGAGGATGTTGCATGTAAAATTTCATCAAAATCGGTTTTTTGATGAAAACGCCCCCAAAAAGTGGGCGTGTCTAAAATTTTGTATAAGTGAATTGTACGAATCAGAATACTTTAATATTTAGTCTTAACAAAAATTTTCGGTTTCATATTATTTAGTGAAGTTTTGAAAAAGTAGGCTTAGCAGTAGGATTTCGAAGATTTTTACACTTGTATCTTTCTCTCAAAATCCCAGATATTAAATTTCATCCTCCTAGTTCAAAATTTAAGGCCCAAAAAGTGGTGATGGACGGACGGACGGACGGACATGGCTCAATCGTTTTCGCTATTGATACTGATCATGAATATATATACATACTTTATAGGGTCTATCTCGATTATTTCTCTATGTTACAAACTATGTATCAAACTTAATATACCCTTAGGATAGGGTATAAACAATTATTGTCTTATGTATGCAGATGATGTGAAAATAATATTACGGATAATTTGATGATCACCTTTGGCTATCAAACACGGACAACGATCGAATTCTGGAACGTTAAGACTCCTGGATTCACTCCAAGAAGGGACTTACAACGCCAGATTCCTCCAAATGGAGCGCGAATTCGTACGGTATATAATAGACATCTTAGGGCTGAGTGAGATAAGATGATTCGATGTTGGGGAATATGGCTCGCCAATAAAAAGTACTGTCATGCTCTACTCTGGTAAACCAGCTGGAAGCGCACGGAGGTCTGGCCAGATTCCGCAGTAGAGTAAGGAAGGTCACCATCATACATTGCTATGCTCACTGTTGACGCGACTGTGGATGAAAAGGACAATTTCTATAGCCAGTTAGGCGCCGTCTTCAATGAAACACCTAATGGGGACATCGTAATGGTGATGGGGGGATCTCAATGCCAAGGTAAGTAGCGACAACAACATGCTTAAACACGTGATGGGAGTTAACGGCGTTGGAGACCGAAACGACAACGGTGAGCGGTTTGTGGATTTCTGCAATAATAACCGCCTAGTCATTGGAGGTACGCTGTTTAAGCACAACATCTGCCATAAGATCAGTTGGGTCTCGACTGATAGGTAAAGAACATCCAATTAGATCGATCACATTGCGATCAGTTGCCGATTTAGAAATTGCCTCCTGGACGTCCGAAACAGACGTGGAGCTGATATCGGACAAAAACGAGATCACCATCTTATGCTAGCTCATATACGCCTTCGTACTGCATCCGTCAACAACAACCGATCAAACTTGTTGAACATCACCAGGTTCAATACCGACAGGCTTAAGGTCCCCCAAGTGCGCCAACAACTTAGGGACCACCTAGCCTAAGAAGCAGAAGCAATCAGCAGCTCAATGCAGGAGAGCATGGATGTCCGCTGGAATGTTGTGAAAAATGCTTTTGTTAAGTGGGGGGGAAGGGGGGAGGACACCTATGTTGGTAAAAGGCAGGCACACCATCGCACATGGCTTTCGGCAGACACTTGCAGACGGATCGATGAGCGTACAGCAATTAAGGCTCGGATTGCAGCGGCCTCAGCAGTAGAGAGAACCGAGTTAGAAGTCCAGTACCGTATGAAGAAGAAAGAAGTGCAGCGTCAAGTACGTCAATATATCAACACACTGGCTTCTAGGGATGAAAAAACAGCGAACAGGTACGATAGTAGGACTGTTTACAGCATAACCAAGGAGCTCGTTGGTCGTCGAAACTCCAAACAACACCCGGTGAAGAGTAGGGACGGATGAGGATCAGCTCAATAGATGAAGAGAAAATTTTGCTTCAGTGCTAAATCACTTAGACGATGGCGATATGATCTCAAATCCGAATGAGTACTCCGAAGCAATAAATTCCCGAATATGCACTGCACCTCCCAGCAAAACAGACATTTTGGCAGCAATCAAGTCCCTCAAGAAAACATTCCTACCGAACTGTTTCAAGCGGCGCCGAACACATCAGCAGATCTGCTGCATCCGCTAATACAGAGAGCTTGGGACAGCAAACAATTTCCACAGGAGTGGAAAAGCGGGATGATCATTAAGCTTCCGAAAAAGGGAAACCTGATGGAATGCGGAAACTGGAGATGTATATGTGTTCTTCCAGCTGTAGCCAAAATAATAGCAAAAATAATTCTGGACCGAATTAAAGAGCATTTAGATTCTACTCTCGACGTCGAACAGGCAGGCTTTCGCGCTGGATCCTCCTACATCGACCACATAAACACCTTACTAATCATAATTAAACAATGCGTTGAGTACAGGTCTCCGCTACATCTGTTGTTTATCGACTTCGAGAAGGCTTGAATCGAGATGCTATTTGGCTTGCGCAGGAGAGGCATCCCGGAAAAACTTATTGCTATTATCAAGGCTACATACGAGGGCGGTAAGTGTCACGTCTTACACAACGGTCAGGTGTCAGAGAAATTTGATGTCCAAAGTGGAGTACGTCAAGGATGCATACTGTCAAGTTGACAACTTTCTATTTCTCGGCTAATCGCGTTGGCACCCAACTGGACATATGCAGTAGGATCGTGAAGACTAAAGCTGCGTTCGGTATGCTATCCACAATCTGGAAAAGTAATGTTATCAGCTTAAGAATCAAGCTGCGACTGTTCCGCTCTAACGTGGAATCGGTACTGCTGTATGGGTGCAGTACCTGGAAGGTGGACACCATTAACACACGCAGGCTGCAAGTCTTCGTAAATAAATGTTTAAGAATCATCTTGAGGATTTTTTGGCCGAACCGGATCTCCAACGAACAGCTTTATATGAGAACGGGCCAAGAACCTATAAACATTACTATACGAAGGAGAAAGTGGCAGTGGAATGGACGCACCCTACAGCGCGAATACAACTCCATTGCGAAATACGCCATGCAGTGGAATCCGGTCACGCAAGCAGGCAGAATAGCGGGAAACATGGCGCAGAACAGTTGAGGAGGAATCGAGCTCTCTAGGAATGAGTTGGAGTTAGCTCAAACGGGTTGCAGAAGTACGAACTAGATGGCGCGCAGACGTGGTTGACGCCCTATGCCCCCCGAGGGGTTAAAGGACCTAAGTAAGTAAGTAAGTAAGTAACAATAGTCTACACTTGTTTTTCATAACGATTAGTGCGATGTTTCAAAACCGAGTTTTATGAAATATGAACCAAGGTAAAAGGTGACATAATTTGTTTTCATAATCTAATGCATAAAAGGTAGATGAGCTTATTAGATCAAAAGAGTTTTGAATCTTAATCAATCTTATACTTTGAAAGAATAACTATTTAACTTTTCCCTAGAATGGGGTAAATGGCCGCTCGAATTTCCTAGCCTTAATTATTTCTCTATGTTATAAACTATATATGTATCCAACCTTATATATCCTTAGCATAGGGTATAAAAAAGTGTTTGTCCAGTATAACTATGTTACGCACTGTACTCTTCGTATCCAAAGTCATGTTCTTTCACCCCCTTAATTTTAAATTCACACCAGATAACAATGACGTTAACTACGTCACAGCCATCTAGGACTACAGCATTACGATTTCTTTTATTTTCATTTCTACGTACTGGCAGTATCAAAAGAAAGCACGAAGAGTGAGTGGTAAAATATTTGTGTACCCATAAAATGTAATTGCGTCTCGGTGAGCCTATAGACGGCTAAAATAAATATCGATTCATCATTATCTTTTGTACAATGAGTGAGTACTCATCCCTCAGTCGTCCTTTGCTTATCCTGCAACCATGGCCGCATTCATGGTTGATATCTCGTTGCATTTTAGTAATGGAGAAAATGAATCTGGTAATGTTTTCATGGCCATGGCAATACCAACAACAATACTGAAAGCAGCACCATTCCAAAAAAATCCAAAGTTTTTTTTTTGTTCAAGTACGAGTATGCTTTTGAAAGTCTTTGCTAAGCGGGTGACATGCGCCTTTGGGTCTCCTTTCCTTTAGAATTAAGTTTCAGCTATAGATGTATTGATGCAAATGTTTTTCATCTGAGTTTAAATGTAAACAAAAGACTGCGAATGAAATGAGATAAAGAATTTACACTTCAAGGTCTGTAAACTTTTTTCAAGGTTGCCAACAAGAAAAACTTCATGCAGTCGAAGTTGACTTACTCATTTAGTTACCGTGCCCTAGCACAATCTCTCTTCTTTTGCTCTCTATCTCTTGGTATTTCCTTTCTGCTCATGTCTTTTCCCAATATTTACAAACAAACATGAAAAGGAATGAAATAATAAAACGCAAGTCAGACGCCATGAACCAACAAAAACCATATATCATATGATATCTGCTGAAAGCTTTTCCTTCATCTGGCGATGTTTACCTTCATCGTTTATCCTTTGGTTCATACTGGTCCTAGAAGAATTTTGAGTTTGCTTTCTGTTGGTCGCGTGGTGTTTATTCTCGTGCTTTGTTCAGATTTTTTTTTGCCAGTGTCTAATACCTGTAAATAAATAATAAACATATACAAACAATACACCGCTAAGATTTTCATGTTCAAACTATGTAGTGATGAACTGTGTTACTTACTTCGAAATTTGTTGGGTATGCTGAATATTTTTGTGTAAAAAATAATTTTAATGGCCGAGATAAGTGAGAGTAAAGTACACTCAAATCTGTAAATAATCAAATAATTGTAATGTCCCTTTTGGCGTATTGGAGGAATACATTTTAAGTAATTTTGTTGTTGTCGTAAAATAACGGATACAGCACGAATACAGATCATGTGGGTGGACAAAGTGAGTCAATGTGATTACTTGTACATGTTACACATTTCGTCTTAGTAAATATCATCTTTGATGGAGACTTCTTTGGTGAAGAATTTTGACACTTTAAATAGATATACATATGTATGTATGTACTTTTCTTTTGCTTCGGAAATGTTTTTTCCGCTATAAACTTTAGGCAAAAAGGAAGAATGCTCATAAATTAACGAAGAACCATTTCCAATGCTTAAATCAGGAGATATGTGCACGTACAATTAGATAATGCAATTGCAGGAAAACTGCATCTTGCAATTACTGCTTGTAGTTGTATAGTATGTATTTATTTATTTATTTATTTATTTAATTATTTATTTATTTATTTATGTATTTATTTATTATTAGTGACAATCACATTAAGAAAATAATCCTTATAATTAGTGTTGCATACAACTAGGAGTTTTTAAATTAAAATTAAAAACCAAAAGTATTCATACATATGCATGTTACTAACTGGATCGAAATTATGGAATTCAAAGTACTCCAACAAATTTAAATTTAAATTTAAATTAGGTACATTGTTATACCCTATCCTAAGGGTATATTAAGTTTGATACATAGTTTGTAACATAGAAAAATAATCGAGATAGACCCTATAAAGGATATATATTTATGATCAGTATCAATTGCGAAATCGATTGAGCGATGACCGTCCGTCCGTCACCACAACTTTTTGGCTTTAAATTTTGAGCTAGGAGGATGAAATTTAATATCTGGGCTTCTGAGAAAAAGATGCAGTACAAGTGTAAAAATTTTTGAAATCCGCCCACTGCCGATTTTGATGAAATTTTACATGTAACATCCTCAAACATTCGAAGTTATCGTCGTATTTAAGTACAAAATGCAATATGGCCACGCCCACTTTATAGGGGCTACATAGAAAGGAGGATATGGTATTATACGATCCGTTCCAGACATATATAAATATGTATTTATTTTTTTTTGTTCTTTCTTCCAAAATATTTTGTATACCTTATCCTAAGGGTATATTAAGTTTGACGCATAGTTTGTAACATATAAAAATAATCGAGATAGACCCTATAAAGTATATATATTCATGATCAGTATCAATAACGAAAACGATTGAGCCATGTTCGTCCGTCCGTCCGTCCGTCACCACTTCTTGGGCCTTAAATTTTGAGCTAGGAGGATGAAATTTAATATCTGGGCTTCTGAGAAAAAGATGCAGTACAAGTGTAAAAATTTTTTTAAATCCGCCCACTGCCACGCCCACTTTTTCATAACTTCACTAAATTATATAAAACCGAAAAATTTTGTTAAAACCAAATATTTAGGTATTCAGATTCCCTACAATTCACCCATACAACAGTTTTAGCCACGCCCACTTTTTGGGGGCGTTTTCATCAAAAACCCGATTTCGATGAAATTTTACATGTAAGTTCTTCAAACGTTTGAAGTTATCATCATAATTTAGTAAAGAAAACAAACCGGCCACGCCCACTTCATAGAGGCTCGGTAGGATGGAGGATAGGGTATCATACGATCCGTTCCAGACGGAGTGTAGCTTTTTCGTATGTTTTTCTTTATGACCCTATGGTCAGATGCGTTCGGGTACGTGTGAAGTACACGAGTGGACGAACCTGGAAAGTGAACCTGAAGTAAAGTTCTAATAGTATCCATACGGTCCTTCGTGTAGGTACCATCAGTCTTTTTTAGTAAACCTACACAATTAGCATGATCTTTCACAAGTGCCTTATGAATTCGTGCCGCTACTGGCATGTCAGCAATGTTTTCGCAGCATTTCCTCCATGTGGCACGTTTAAATCGTCTCAGTTCTGAGTTGTATTCTGTAAGAGTGAACCTATATTCGTCCCAACTCTTCGTGCGTTTAGCAACATTGAAGAGTTTTCTGACTTTCTTTCTTAGTTTGGTAAGCTGGTCACTCCACCAGGGAACCTTTCGTTTACACAAACTGGTTTTATGGACACAGCTGTCGTGATAGGAAGTAAGCAACACATCTTTTATTTGGTATGCTGTTTCATCTAGGTCCCCTATGGACTCGATAGATGTAACTAGCATATTTAATTTTGAGAGGACAAGCCCCCGATACAGATTCCAGTCCGTGGACTTGGGATCATATCTAGAAGAAGCATGTGACAATTTGCCGGGAATGTCGAACCTGATGTGTTTTTAACAAAATTTGAGATAAATGGACTGGCGAGGGTGAGGTCAAGTATCTCTTCGTGAATCGCATTTATGAAGGTTGGTTTAGAGCCTTGGCAATGTTTTATCAGCTCCTGGACCTCTATGGGCGGGATGTTGTCGTCGTCGCCGAGGCACACACGATGTTTTATGTTCCCCTTTCGGTCGGAACCTCAACAAGTAGGGCTACCAGGTCTCTTGTCATAAATTCTGGAATAGGAAGAAAGTTAATATTTGTGCTGATTAAGCAGGCCGCACTTGGCACTGACTCCCCACATTTAAAAATTAACTTACTTGCCTTGTTCCGTAGACCTTTGATTTGTCCGCAAATAACCCAAGGTTCTTGGATAAGACCAAGGGTTATATCTTTATCGGCGAACCGCTTGCTAAGGGTAGCGGACGCGCCCCTAGCGTGATGCAGGTTCGCCTGTAGCACCTTAATGGTGCTTATTAATCTTGCCGGAGTAGTTGGGCTTTTTTAGGGCCCTTTCCCCTACGGCAAGCAGTCGGATTAGGGTGACCCATTGGTCTAGTCCTAACTGACTCAAATTTCTTCCTATAAGCGTGCCCAGTGGCGTCGCTTGTCGGATTGGAAGGACCGGCCACCTTGCCGGACGTACTGGGTTTCAGAGTACTTCCTTTACGGTATTGACCCACTGATCTAGCTACCGCATTACCAGCCACTGGGACCAGTATGCCCAGTGGCGCATAGAAGAAGCTGGTCGTGGGACCTGCTTTTTGGACACAGTTCCGGTCCCGCTATGATCCACATGCCCAGTGGCGCTGGTGTTCGAAGAGGCTGATCAAATTGCCTTTTTAGCTAGGATAGTTCCGGAACCGCTGGTACAAGCATGCCCAGTGGCGCTACTAGCAGAAACGGGTCGTGGATCCTGCAGAGCGGACATATTTCCGACTGCTGCTTGAGGTCCGACTTCCTCTTTGTCAGAGGTACCGCGACGAGACGCTGAAACCTTGGTGGTGTTCCTAAGGATCAGCTTAACCTGACCAAAGCGGTAGCTAATTTTACCTTTACAGGTGTTAAGCCATTTCATTGAGGCGTCGTCAATCGCCAACACGAGGTGAAGGAGCGCACCATCCTTTTCCCTCTGAATGACTTTCCACGAGTTAGCCTGCAAGCCGGCATTTTGCGCGCAAATTTTGGCAAGAATCTTCTCCGAGGAGAGCTCTAGACTCTGTGGAAAGAACCCACGGACGATGTGAGCTCATCCACCCAGCAGTAGCACTGTCTGAACAGACGAAAACTAGCCATCCCGATCTGAGATGTGAGCCAGAAAAATGCGGCTACATGCCGCTATTGCTCATCTCAATCGAAATGTCTATGACCGCCTCTTGAAGCAGTGCCATTTGCTCAGTTGAGAGGGGTTGAGTTGACAAGTCGGTCGGGACAACACCTATCCTGACAGCACTAGCCACTTGGCTAAAAGTGTGGACATCAGGTGTAGGTCCTGCCTTACCCTTCTTGGCAGCCGAAACTGGTGGCGTCTGATCCTCTGATCTAACGCGCTTAGCTTCGCGCTGAGTGGGAGGGATAGAAGAGGCGGATCTGGTCAATATCGTCGACTCTAACACCATCGGAAGATTCAGATGGGGCCCTTATGGCAACGCCTTCTGAAATCTCAGAGTTCGGCTGCTCAACAGCAGGCCGAGAAATTGTGGCCAGTGCGGAATTGGCCGACACAAGCTGTACAGCTTGGGAAACTACGGGTTGCTCAACAGCAGGACCCGAGGTTGATGCAATTTGAGATGCATCAGTCTCAATAATTTTATTGTTTAAATTAGAAATTTTGGACCCATGAGTCACCGGGAAAAGAGGTCGCCCATGACAGAGCTCGGTATGCCATAGGAAGACTAGATTTAAACCGAAGGTCGCCAGGTATTCGGAGTCCGCATACTAACGACTAAGCACCCTCTTAGCCATGCATCCATCGGTGTACGCTGTTCCACCTTGGATTAGGGATTTGTTAATGGGGTTTTCTCCTCACGTTACTCACTTTAGCCGTCTCTCATGCTGTTACTCTAACCGGTCATTCGGGACGACTTGAGGGTCACACACCCAGTTACAAGTTTCCCAATTGGAGGGTGAACAGCTCGAACATGAGAGCCGTTGCCCGGCGGCCGCCGCGAGGAAGTAGTGAGTCTTCTTGAAGCGTTTGCAAATAGGGATCGTCCAATGACTTTGCCCTATAGGTACGCACCTGGCCACCACCCACCCATCTTAATATTTCATAGAATTAGTGTAACATTTCTTTAATGTTAATTCTTTACGCTACAGTGAAAAAAAAATTAAACGAAAGTTTGAAACCGTCTGCAACAATTTCATACCAATGTAGAATATATGTAATTGGTGAATTATATGTTTTGCATTCATCCGACATGTCACCCCAATGAACTAATCAACGGTCTGTGTTGTTTGAAATCATTCTCATAGCGCCGCACAAGTTTACATACAAATTTACTGCTCATCAATCACTTAGTGTACCCGCCGTACTTGTATAATTTTTCACTGAGGGAGAATAAAGCACGTCGATGAACCTATTGCAGCCATTGTTTTCACTTTCTAACACAACTAACAGCGCGGACGCGTAATAACGCAAGTAAAATGGGAAATTGCCGCTCATTCAACCATTGAAGTCTCTGAATTTTTCTCAATGAAATTATAGATTTTCGACCAATAATTATAAGGTTTAAGATGCAAGTCAAATACATATGTATATAAATGTAGATAGACATAATTGCCGTTGCGAGTTTTTTGGGTTGTGTTAGTGTTGATTTTGTTTGTCAACGATGCCACACTCAGTTACAAAAAAACAAATTTTTGGCGCAACAGGTCCATGGGACCCAGGCCCTAGCTTCTCACAACCACTCGTGCTGTGCGTGTTATATTCTTCACACGAATGGAAGGGGCCTACTGTTTTAATGCCGGATTCGAACGGCAGTTTTTTGTTTTGAGAAGCATTTTCATGACAGTTTTACTCTCGGATGTTTGTCGGACGCTCGCGAGAGGTGGGGCCGTGAAAAAAATTTTAGGTGTTGTTTTGAGAATTGAACCTGGAACCCCTCGCTCCGTAGTCCAACGCACTAACCACTTGAGCCACGGCGCCAAACTCAGTTAGGTTGAATAATTTCCTAGATCGGTTGACTATACCTCGAAAAGATTTTTGACCTTTGTTTATTAAGTTTAATTGCGGATAATCATAGCAGGATATGAACACTCGTCTTATTTACTTCTAGATACTTTAGCTAGGGCTGGACGCATATTCGTAATCAGTATCAGTAACGAAGACGATTTAACCATGTCTGTCCATACGTCTGTCTGTCCGCATGTCACCAGTTTTTGGCCCATACACTTCCAATAAATGATCAATTCTCATAGGTAGGCTTGTAAGAAATAGGTACAATACAAGTCTTAAAAGTGTTTTGAAAGCGCCTACTGTCAGAGACACTTTTTCATAACTTTACTATTTCCCTTGAAATCAAAAAAAAAATAAAAAATAAACATCATTAAGACCAAATATTTAGGTATTCAAATTATCTACAATTATATATGGCAAGGCACAAGTTTTGGGACGCATGTTTTGAATAAAAACCCGGTTTTGATAATATTTTACATGTAACATTCTCATACGTTCCAATTCATAGGTTAAGTACATACATACTTCCACCTTAATGCTATAAACCTATAATCTTAAAAGCACTGAAATTAAAGTTTTGTTCTTCTTACATATGGGATCTAATAAAGTGGGCGTGCGACTCTGCTATTTGGATGGAATTGATTTACATTTGTTTATAGAAAACGACTTCATAAATGACGTGTTTAACAATTTTTTTTTTGATTTTTGGGAAAAAAATAAAATAAATATTTTTGAAAAACGGGCTTGGCAGTTTTAAAACTTAGTACGTCATAAATTTGCATTTGTCTCATATGAAGTTTGAACCAATAATATTTGAATAACAAACTTTTTAACTGCGGACGAATTCTAAATATTATTTCATATCTTTTTTATTTCAGGAAAAGACTGAGGACATACTAGCAAAGGCCTTAAAAATTGCTCTAGATAAACAAAAAGTATATAGACAGATTGAATCAGGTAAGATCTTGAAGTAATACTACCCGATCGTGATATCTCTCGGGGTTGTATGTAGTTATTATAAATATGTACGTTTACGCGATAAACTGTAGATATACATATAGTTTTCATGCATTTCATTTTGGTCTGCTTTAATGAGAGACACTGCGTGAGTTGATGTGCATATGTTTAATAAAAAATAGCATACCTTAATATATGTATGTACATTAGAGCTCGAAAATAGCTATCAACCTTCTAGTCTCACGGGTCTATGGTAAGGACCATACAGGATAACTTCCAGGAGAAATTTAATCAGTTACAAGCTTACTGTTATAATTGGAAATTTAAAATTAATTTGAGCAAATGTGAGGTTATTTTGTTTAGGACAGTCTTAAGACAAGCTAACCGTGACCTAAGGAAAAATTGGAGAAATCTTAGATATACATAGCATTAATAATGGTACAGCGCAGTTGAGAAATTTAACAAGAGTGAAATATTAAGGCGTATGGCTTAACGCGTATTTGTATTTTAACGATCACGTTAAAATGCAAAAATAAACATAGCAAGGGCAGCCTTTATGGGCTTAAACAAAGTATTTTACTGGGCGCATCTTACCTCTGACGTGAAGATAATTTGCTATTTAACTTTGATACAAAAATATTTACGACGATGCGGGGATCTTGAGCGTTGATAGATTTGTAATTAGTTTACTACGAAATCATTTTGTCCGATCGGCAGAGGTTATAGAGAACAATTTAGTATCTGGGCCGGTTCTTTATAACAATTTCCTTTTCTTCAAGAGATCGTTAGAGTGGGTCATGTTCTGCCAGAAGCTTTCATGTATTTTGATAGCGTTGGATACATCCAGGATAGACGAAACGTGAATGTGTTTTATCATGCCTACCGTAGGGCAACAGACAAGTCGGTAGTATCTGAACCGCGTTTCGACTCCAGTGTAGGTGATACTATCTGGAGATATAACATGTCCATTCCTGAAAAAAGTGGCAAATATCAGGTACATACCCAGACAAATACTTCTGGCTTAACTGGGGTGTCTAGTTTTATGCGACGTTGGACTTGACAAGACTGAGGACTGATATTGTGTCTTATATATTTTGCTGGATTACCAAAGAAATCCCGCCTGCAAATAGTAACAGTATTTACTTCTTTTCTGGAAATTCCTTCCTAAATCGAATGATGATGTAATTCTAACGGAAAAGATTGATCTCAAGAAAATTTCAACATTTCCAAAGAGCTTTCCAAGTACGATGATTACGAGAGATTTACGATAGAATAATTCTAATATGTACTTGCTAAGAGCTATCTAGCTGCATATGTACATATACATAACCATATACTTCTATAATTTTGACTTAATAATTTTTTATGAATACTAGTAAACACATTGCGTATTATTATAGGGTATTGTATATTACAGAGTATTGTAGTAGAACATTGCGCTCTTTTCCAGTTAAGTTTTTTGTGTCACATATTCACGACAATCATGGAAAATGTTTTTTATGCATTGAGATCACTAAACGAAGAATGAATGTCAATTTAAGTTGTTTTTTATGTTGTTTAGGTTCTTAACTTGCATACATATGTATTAATTTGTGAAGCAGTTGGACAATTTGTATTCGGGCTGTATTTGATTGCTATCAAGTAAAGTGTGTTTGTTTTTCTTTTTTTATCAGTGAACCAGTTTAAATAGAGTACAACAGTTGGGGCTGCATTTATCGATTCAAGTGTAGTGTTTTGATAAAATGTTTACTGTATGTATGAAAATTTAATTTAGAATGTTTTACTTACATACATATGTATGTAGGTGTTGTTACAGAAAGTAGAGTAACCATTTAATTGATTTAGGTTCTGCAATGTATTGCAATGTCTATTTTTCCAACCCATTCTAAAGGTATTTTAAGTTTTATAATGTTGTCACCACTTTTGGCCTTGAATTTTAAGAAGGAGAATCATTTCAAATGTAAACATTTTTGAAATCTGCGCACGGCCACACCCACATAATTTTACAATTTTACAATTTTTTTTGTATGGGAAAAAGTAAGCTATTTAACCAGCAGATTATTGCAGTTCTGAACAATTCAAGATCTTCGGCAGCTACCGCAATATGCACCTCTTCTTCTCGCTGACGAAGTCTTAAATGCGCCATCTTCCCTTTTCGAAGTAAAAAGCACAGCCTATTCACCTAAAGTGAGGAAAGTTTCAGGTTATGGTTGGATTCCTTTCGACTTTTACAAAAACAATTCTTAAGAATTTTTCACTGTTGGTAAAACTATCTGCCATTAGCCTCTCACTACACCTCCACATTGGTAGCTACTGGGTGCCTAGTACATTGGCTGGAGATTGGGTAACCAACCCCTTTGGCAGGTCGTTGGTGGTAGCAAACGAAAGAGGGGGAGGAGTGTTTTCTCACTGAGGCACTTCCTCTTGATCTGGACGGCAGCGGACGAATTATCCAGATGAAAGGGCGGTGGCGTCCACAGTTCCAGTCAGGCCGAACTACCTAGTGTAATCCCTATATGAGCTGCTTTGACTTATTCGAATCCTAGGTCTAAAGTGATCTCCAACACTGAGCCAGGGTGTTGCAAAAGAGTTGGTGGCGGATGAACCCAACGGCAGCACTCACAGACCGCGTGCAGCCGAAGAATTAGCAGAGGCCCTAGTCTGCTATAAGACAGACATCACCGCCATCCAGGAAGTGCAATGGGATGGGCCGGGCAAAAAAGAATGAAAAACTGTGACATCTATTACGGTGATTGCTATAGAGAGCAGAGATACCGCTTATTCGGATGTGGATTTGTCATAAGCGGCAGACTTAGGCAAGAAGTCTTGAGCTTTCGACACGTGAGCGAACGACTTATGACAATCCGCATCTAGGCTAAATTCGCCAACATAAGCCTTATATGCGCTCATGCCCTCACAGAGGACAAGGACGACGCCACCGAATAATGTTTCTGCGAGCTCCTCGAAAAAACTTGCAAGCAATGTGCTAAATATGACGTGAAAATCGTTCTGGGCGATTTGCGGATATCCCTAACGTCACAACAAAGAAGAAATACTGTTGGAAGATATAACGTTGAAAAGCTGCAATCGCAAGAGATCGCCATAACCTTCGCCAATGGCAGCGCTGTCAATATGCCATCAGAAGTGCAGCAACTGATGTGCTGGCTTTTGCTCGACCACCACAAAGAAACCCATGGTTAGACGAAGAATGCCGGCAAGCAAATGCAGCTAAACAAGAGGCATACAAAGCCGCGCTGCAAAAAAGGACGAGAGCGGCTCGTGAGCTTTACGAGCAAAAGAGACGGGAAGAACATCGGCTTCTCCGAAAGAAGAAAACAGAGCACCAGAAGCGCGCGATCGAAGATATTGAGAGATTATACTCTAGGAATAACGTACGGAAGTTTTACCAACAGGTAAAACGAACGTGTCAAACCAACAAGACCCGTACAGAAACCTGTAGAGATGAAGAATGAAACCCCGTAGTAGAGTCACAGTTGGTGTTGAGAATATGGAAAATAATGAATCATTCAGCATAGACGAATACTTTAAACTTGATTGGATTTTTTTAAGCACTTCTGGTTGTGTTTTTACCCAGTTAAAAAATTCCAAGCAACTCATTTTATAAATAGAACACTGTAAACAAATGTGTTTCGAGGTGTAAAACAATTAAAGCTTTTGAATCTTGGTAAGAAAGATCATTGGTGGTAAGTTTTAAAGTGTAACGGTAAAGTTAAGGAGATGAACATAAAATAATTTTAAACTCTGTGAATCTTGAATAGTGAGTTGAAATGATGCCTGCATTTGATTACAGGGTTTTCGTAGGAAAATACAGGAGTGATATATTGGCATGATAATCCTGCGAAATACAAGATAAATGGGAGAGTTACGTATGAATCTCTTGTTCTATTATAATAAATTATATCGTTTGGGGACATACTTAACTTGAGTTACTAACGAGTTATTGACTATAGTTTCGTGTTTGATTTTCTCTGACTCGTTTGAATTTTAAACATAAAAATCAGGTCCTTCTGTAGCCGAATTAATTTAAATGAATTAAACAATCGCGTTCCTAACAAATAATCTAATTTGAAATTTCATGTGTGATTAGTGCATCTAGAGACAATAAAATTTGTTGCAAAGATAATCCCCTTTGAACATCAAGTTTAAGCCGTTTACCAGAAGTTTGCCTTTAAAAATCTCGTGTCAGTTAAATCGTTTTTCATAATCATGAACACCTAAAATCTAAAACGCGGTAATGCGAAAGGCCGTCCGACTCGTGCAGGAACTTTCGTGGACATAATCGAAGCATCCACAACTTTTGAGATGCTAGAAAGTCGTTTAAGTAAATTAGAAGAAACGTGGTCTAAATCGTCGTTGCATTACGAACTTTTGCAGCAAGTGCAGGAAGCTGAATCAATTGAGCTTGAAGCTGAATTTGGAGAATATGAATCGAAATATTTCATAGCTCATTCAAAACTTGTCAGAGCCACTCGCGAACGTAAAAGCGTGATACAAAAGGAAGTAAACGTGTCGGTTGTAGAAAATCTTGCTAACCAGCAGTCTACATTTTTGGAAAAACTTAACTCCTCTACAAACAATTCGTCGTCTATAAGTCTTCCAAAAATCGGCATACCGTCGTTTTCGGGAAAGTATAAGGACTGGCCTGGCCTGATCGTTTCCTAGGCTCGGTTGACAATCGAAGTGATCTCACTGCTACACAGAAGTTTCACTACTTAAATTCATTCCTTCGAGATGATGCGGCTAACCTAATTAAACCTATGCCAAGTTCCGAAACAAATTATGTTGAGGCCTGGGAGCGGCTAGAAAAGCGTTACGATCGGGTTCATCTAATAGTGCGCTCATTTATTCAGACATTTCTATCACTTCCTGCAATCAGTGTCAGTAATGTTCAAACGCTACGAAAAATCACTGACGGGGCAGATGAGGTTGTGCCCGGACTTAATGTCCTTGAGCAAAACGGTCGTGATCCGTGGCTAATATATCTGCTTCTGAACAAGCTTGATCAGGACTCACAACAAGCTTAGGCAGAGGACGCCAGGTATCGAGATGATTGCACATTCAATGAACTTGTAGATTTTTTGCAATCACGTTATGACGCTCTCGAATCGTGCCAAACAGTGAATCGTTCTGCTACATCGCATTCAAAGTCAGAAGCTTCAATTCGAACCCATGTAGCAGAAGAATCTAATCTTAAAACACAGTGCCCCAAGAGCAAAAATGACCATTTATTACCCCAGTGTCCCAAATTCGTGACTTTAGACCTTGAGTCGCGTCCGAATTTGGTAAAAACCAATTCACTTTGTTTTAATTGTCTTCGGATAGGACATTTGTCGAGTAAGTGCCGATCTACATTTCGTTGTCGCGTTTGCAAATCACGACACCATTCGTTAGTCTATCCTTATGAACCAAATAATTCTCCATCGTTATCGTCCTCAAGGTAATTGCCGAATCATCACTCGTCGTTGCTTCTCCAACAATCTTCGTCTTTCGCACCACATTCAAAATCTGCTTCTCCACTCGTGAAAAATCATTCTGTTGAGATTAGTCGTCGGAAGCATTCTACCTACTGTGCTAGCTAAAGTTCGGGATGTTCAGGGGAATCTCATTGATTGTCGAGTGTTACTGGACTCTGGATCCCAATCATCATTTGTCGGCGAGTCCTTCGCTCAAAGACTCGGGTATCCACGTGTTCATGCTTGGATTCCAGTTCTCGGATTGTCAACTACGGAAGCAGGGTATACAAAAGCATATAAGTATCTCTTTAAATCTTTGTTCTCGATACAACTCAACTAGCTTACATATTTGTCGATGCATTTATCCTACATAAGTTGACATCAAATCTACCATCCAAGTCGTTAGATGTATCTTCTTGGCCACATGTAGTTAATCTAGACTTAGTTGATCCACATTTTAATCTAGCCAGTCCGATCGATGTTCTACTTGGCGCCGATAAACTTTGGTGTATTTTAAAAGGAGATCAAATCCACGGCCCTGAAGGTATTCCACTCGCTTAAAATACGTCCTTTAGATGGGTAGTGACAGGAGAGGTTTTTGATCGTTCGGCTTCTGACAATTTGACTTTGTCTTCGCTTCATTCGTCTATGGACGTTGATGTTTTGTTGCAGCGCTTTTGGGAGCTGGAAGACGTGGCTTCAGCAAAAAATGAGTGTTTTGCTAACGATGAGGCTGAAAAACGTTTTCAGGAAACATTCACTCTCTCATCGGATGGGAAATATATCGTCCAACTTCCCTTTAAAACGTCAAATCCATCTTTCGGGAATATATTAAAATCTGCATGTCTCGTTTATATTCCATGGAACGTCGCTTTCGGTATAATCCTGAACTTCAACGCTTGTACTCAGAATTTATGAAGGAATATATTAAACTTGGTCACATGCGGCAAATTCCTCCTAACGAAATCGAAACAATCCCTGGCAAACATTTTTACCTGCCACATCACGCGGTTTTGAAACCAGACAGTTCATCAACTAAATTACGTGTCGTGTTTGATGGATCTATAAAGGATTCGTGTGGACAGTCATTAAATAGCGCGTTGTTAGTAGGTCCTCCAATTCAACGAGATTTGATAGGCGTATGCTTGCGTTTTCGGGAGCATCGATACGTTTTCACCGCCGATTTTGTAAAAATGTTTCGCCAAATCTGGGTTGAGGAGTCGCTCACTGACTTTCAGAGGATTGTGTGACGTGAAAATCTAATTGAGCACATCCAACATTTTCGTTTATGTACTGTCACCTACGGTACCGCGTCCGCTCCGTTCTTGGCAGTTCGAATATTGAAGCAGCTAGCACTTGATTATAAATCAAATTACCCAAATGCATCCCAGGTTCTTTTAAATGATGTATATGTTGACGACGTCATGACAGGATCGAGCTCTATTCAATCGCTAATTGAGTTGCAGTCTGAATTAGTAGCACTGTTAAGAGAAGCTAAACTTCAGCTTCAAAAATGGAGTTCGAACTGTTGGCCACTTCTTTCTCGCTTGCCAAAAGAGGATTGTAAATTTTCCATCTTCGACATCGAACGCTCGCATTCGTTAATCAAAGTACTCGGTATGTACTGAGTCCTGTTAGTGAAGAGTTCTCCTTTCGTATGTCGAAATCTGTTTTATCGTCTTTGTCGACTAAATGAACCTTACTTTCAGAAGTATCGCGCATTTTCGACCCTCTGGGAATGTTAGCTCCCTCCGTAATTTTGTTCAAGATCCTGTTTCAGGAACTGTGGTCCGGTGATGATCCGTTACCCACCCAGTTAGCCGAACGGTGGACTGGCTATCGACAGGAGCTTCCATTTTTAGAACGAATTCGAGTTCCAAAAAATATATTCTCATCGTCGGGAGGGATCCAACTTTATGGATTTTCAGATGCTTCCTCAGTAGCCTAAGGAGAATTCTAAACCACTATCATCGCAGCCAAGACGAAGGTTGCACCAATTAAACTGGTTTCCATCCCGCGGTTGGAACTCTGTGGTGCTTTGCTATTGCCTCGGTTGCTGGACCTCGTAAAGGCATCGTTTTCAACAAAGATTTCACGGACATTGGCGTGGTGCGATTCGAAAATCTTACTTCATTGGTTATCTTCGCCACCTCGTCGTTGGACAACATTTGTAGCTAACCGTAGTGCTGCAATCCTTGAAATAGCTCCACGACATTCATGGCATCATATTGCTTCGGACATAAAACCAGCGGATTGTGCGTCGCGCGGTGTAACTCTATCGAATCTCGTCAACCATAATCTCTGGTGGACCGGCCCACCATTCTTGTCATTAACAGATGAACATTGGCCAGATTTGTTTCGCGAAAATCGGAGTGCAATGACATTTTAATCGAAGAAAAACGACAAGTGCTAGTTACCTCTACCGATACGGACGTAATTCAAATCCTCATTGACAGAATATCCTTGTGGTATCGTCTGCAAAGGATGATCGCGTATTGTCTTCGGTATTCGTTTAACTGTCGCGCCAGAAAGGTTGATCGGCGCACTATTGGCCTCAACTTAAACGAAATTCAAAGGGCAAGAATACTAATACTAAAAACGGTTCAACAAATAGCATTCGGTGAAGGTATTCAGTTTCTACTTAAGTATAAAAAACTTCCTAACATATCAAAACTTCTGAGATACTCGGCGTTTGTTGATGATAAAGGCCTACTCCGAGTGGGAGGAAGACTACAACATGCTACTGTTTCGTTTAACATTAAACATCCAATTATTCTTCCTAATAATAAAATCTTCTCTTATCATAACAGATACGTACAGTAATAACTTGCATCCAGGAGTGTTGCAAACTCATTCGGAGGATAGTTCACAATTGTAAGGTCTGCTTTATGCAAAGAAAGCTGTCAAGTACGCAACTAATGGGAGATTTACCATGCCATCGAATCCAACCGAGTCGCCCCTTTTCCAATACTGGGTAAGCATCAAACTTTCCCGCTGACGCAAACCCAAAATTCATAAAGCATACATCGCGTTGTTGTTGCGTTGTTTGTGTCGCTACAAAGGCGATTCATCTGGAGGTGGTGAGCGATCTCACAACGGATGCCTTCCTGGCTGCATTACGCAGATTCGTTTCTCGTCATGGCACCAACTTTCAAGGAGCTCGTCGTTGTTTAAATGAAATGCATAAGTTGGTTATGTCTCAAATCCACAACGACACCATTGCTGCATCACATAATATCGCATGGCATTTCATTCCTCCTTCGGCACCACATTTCGGTGTTCTGTGGGAGGCTGGGGTCAAATCGGTCAAATCGCATTTACGGAGAGTAGTTGGATCCGCAATTTTGACCTTTGAAGAGTTTATACACAGTTCTTACTCAAATCGAGGTTATTTTAAACTCTCGTCGTCTACTTATATGTTCTATCTGATGAAGATCTCAATCCTCTAACACCCGCTCATTTCATTATAGGTGAACCGTTCATAGCTGTTCCTGTTTTGGGGTCACGGCATTTGTTAGTTTATATAAAAATAACTTTGATTCACTGTACTTGTATCGAACCACTTTTCAGCAGTTGTATCCTACCAACAATTGCACGCATTAACTATCGTCCGATGCACTTGCACTCCTGCATTGCGAACACACATACGCGCTGCTCGCTTGCACTACGTAGGTGAAAACGGATGCTAGTGTGCGTAAATGTAGATGCACTTCAAATCAAGCAACTCTCGTTCACTTGGATTTTGGTCGCAGCACACCATTATAATAAATTATATCGTTTGGAGACATACTTAACTTGAGGTACTACTGAGTTTTTGACTATTGTTTCGTGTTTGATTTTCTCTGACTCGTTTGAATCTTAAACAGGTGTTGTAGCGAGATTTCGGGATACGCGTTCGACAAAGGTTTTGGCGATCTCTTGCGATTGCAGCTTTTCAACGTTATATCTTCTCACAGTATTTCTTCTTTGTTGTAACGTTAGGGATATCCGCATTCGTGGCTGCAACAAGGTAATGATCCGAGTCGATGTTGGCTGCTCGGAAGGTTCGGATTCGGACGTCCAGAATACTGGAGGCATGCTTACGTCGATCGCCATGTGATCAATTTGGTTGACTGTGTGATGACCAGGATACCGTCATGTCCCCTTGTGGATATTGAGATGAGAAAACCGTGTGCTTGCTATAGTGACGTTTCGACCCGCAGCGAAGTCAATAAGCCTAAGTCCCTTTCCGGACGTAGTGTCGTGGAGGCTGTGCTTACCAATCGTCCTACCAAAGATGTCCTCCTTTCCTATCTTGGCGTTAAAATCGCCCAAAACGATTTTAACGTCATATTTAGGGCATTGCTCGTAGGTTTTGTCGAGGATCTCGTAGAAACATTCTTTGGTGGTGTCGTCCTTGTCTTCTGTGGGAGCGTGAGCGCATATAAGGCTTATGTTGGCGAATTTAGCCTTGATGCGGATTGTCATTAGTCGTTCGCTCACGTGTCGAAAGCTTAAGACTTCTTGCCTAAGTCTGCCGCTTATGACAAATCCACGTCCGAATAAGCGCTGTTTCTGCTCTCTATAGCAATCAACTTAATAGATGTCACAATTTTTCATTCTTTTTTTGCCCGGCCCATCCCATCGCACTTCCTGGATGGCGGTGATGTCTGCCTTGTAGCAGACTAGGGCCTCTGCTAATTCTTCGGCTGCACGCGGTCTGTTAAGGGTCCGAACATTCCACGTGCAGATCCGAAGATCGTTGTCCTTATTTCGATTGCTGGGGTCGTCAAGAGTGAGTCCATCCATATCCGAGGCTTGTATGTTTTTCGGAACTATTTTATTTTTCCGTGGTCGGGAAGTTACCTCTACGCACAACCCCCAACCTGAAGGACCATTTCCCTTTTATACCCCTAGGACGAGGGGCCGGATTTTTCCGAGTCAGTAACCCACTTCGGGTATATGAGTGCTGCCGTTGGCCCATTAAGGGCTCATCCGCCACCAACTCTTTTCCAACACCCTGGCTCAGTGTTGGAGATCCCTATAGACCTGCGATCCGAATAAGTCAGAGCAGCTCATATTGGGATTACACTAGAAAGTTCGACCTGACTGGAACTGTGGACGGCACCGCCCTTCCATCTGGATAATTCATCCGCTGCCGTCCAGATCAAGAGGAAGTGCCTTAGTGAGAAAACACTTCTCACCCTCTCTCGTTTGCTACGACCAACGACTCTCCAAAGGGGTTGGTCACCCAATCTCCAGCCCAGCCAATCTCCAGCCCAGCAGCCAGCTATGCGAAGGTGTAGAGTAGGAGTTGATAGTGAGAGGCTAAGGTGAGAACGCTTGTGTTCCCATATATTCCGCATCACCATCCTTTGGCCGCATATTATGTAATTATATGAAGTTAATAATAGCCGTGTTCTATTATCACCTATGATGTATATATGCACAAACATAGATCACACGATGATAATAAAATAGTCAAGATCAACGCAAAATGTAAGTTCTGTGTAGTGGTAATAGTTTGATATTTAGTCCTATGAGAATAGATGTTTGAGCTGAGTTCCTTTTGGAAATTTACGCAAATTTGTCATGAAACTGAATTTTTAAAATGAATACATATATGATGCGCTAATTTTATATAAGGTGGTAATAGTTAATATTTACTAACATATATCAAATGCGAAGATTTGGTCGAACAGATCTGGTCGAAGTTGGAATATGACTCTATTTCGGGGTTTTTTTCTTTAATGACCTCAGCGGGGCCTTAGAAGCCATTAGCATCCGACGCTTCATCAAAAGCTGCGACTGGTTTTATTAATCTCTGTGTAGCTGAAATGGATAGATGGATGGTATCACAAAGAATCTCCTCTGGTCGAAGTGTACAGATAGCCACCCTAACCTAAACCTAAACCTAACAGATTTATATAATATTCTTATATAAATTAATATAATTAATATATGTTCCAATTTTTGACAACAATTTTGCTTGCTTTTATTTATACAAGTTAGTTTTGACTATTTATATTTCACTGATACTAACTCATATACGCACATATATGTATGTATAGAAGGCTTATTTATATATTAAATTTAACAATCATAACAAAAATAACTAACAATGTTTTTTTCAAATAAAAAAAAAAAACAAAAAAAATGGCAACAAAGCACTCAAATGATGACAGTATGTATTACATTTAAATTTAAATCAAATTGTTGTCTATGGACAGAGTTACCATTTTAAAATTATCCTTCCAGGCAGATTTGACAGAAAAAAAAGCCAATCAAAAAAACTAGAAACCCGTCAAAAAAACAGTCCAAACATTTTAATCCAGCCAAGATAAAAAACCGATTTTTTTCGAAATAAATAAGAAATAAAGGTTATATAGGATTCATTTTCTTTCATATTTGCACAGATTTATGTATGTACTCGTATATACTCGTACATTAAATTTAGTTTGTAAGATAAAAAAAATAACAATAAGAATAACACGCATAGCGTCTAAAAATTCATTCTATTACATTGCAAAAAATTCATACATAAACTTTCTTCGAAATAAAAATAGCACAGAATCCATTTTCATTCACGTATACAAACGCGTATAAATTGGTTCATTGGTTTCGTGGGAAATGGGAATGTCAAAAATTGTTTCTAAGTTCAGATGAAGAATAGTAAATTCACGGTAAAAATTGTTCTTCTGTTTTTGTTTTTCTATTGTTACTTTGGATTTTAAGAAGTACTTTTTGGAAAGAAATGCCATTTCAAAACTTTCAAAAGCAGTCAAAAAAAAAAAAATAATAAATCCAGCTAGAAACCAGTCGGCTGGATTTTTAAAAATCTTCCCTTAAATCTAAATTCATTCATTCAACAGTAAAAACGGCAACAGTCTATTTATATAACTTGTATCTTTCTATACTTCATATAATTTTCTTCAATTTTTTATATACATAAATATATACATATGTATGTACATAGGTGCAGACAATATATGTATATACATATGTATGTACATGGATTTTGTGTATAATCTCTTTTTTTTTAATATCTACTTAAGCTAAATCCCTAAACTAATCTGAATATAATCTATTTACATACATGCATGTGTATAAACGACAAAAAAGTAACAACAACACTGAACTAGCTACCCCAGTCCTAATCTGTGATCACAAATCATAACCGCCTAAGTTGATTTTTCTTTCTTTCATTTCAAAGCATTTCAAACATTGGACATGAGTTTAGTTTTCTGTATAAAATACACGCGAGAAAAATTCTTATGTTGTTTTTCCCCGGTCTATAACTCAGCAACCGTAAGAGATAATTAAAACAAAAAGTACGACAGTATAGAATCGAGTATGGCCATTTGATAGTATTGATAACTCAATTTCGACATAAGACTAAGGAAATGCACTGAGCGGCAGAGCGGCAAAACAAAAAGTGGTTGCTAAGCAACAAGCAACGTTTCTGAGCAGCAGAACGGCATCGCTCAGCTTTTAAATCTGTTTGTTAAATCTATTATTTTAGTGTAGTGCTAACAAATTTTGTTACGAACTTTTTCCAGCAGCAAATCAAATGTACGTACATACTGAATCGGTCTTCGTATTGTCGAAGATTGTTATACAAATGGTGCAATTCGCATAACCTGATCTTTTTCGGTTTATTGCATGTACACTAAATCTTCTTTTTACTTGCACCTATACCTATAGGCCAAGTATTGGTTTCGTAGAAAATTTTGAAGTCGTGATTTAAATCAAACTTGACATTACTATGATGGAGAAGTCGAAAAAAGTGGGCCCGCCAATTCCGACTGTATGTCTGTCTGTCTATCTGTCTGTCTGTATATTCGCCTGAAGTCTAAACGGCTGAACGGGATGATCCGTTGAGCCAAAATTGAACATTCATTCTAACCTCAAAATTAAGGGTAGTTTACTTAAGGCCGATTTCAATAAAAATTGATTTCCTCAAAAACGGCTCTAACGATTTTCTTGAAATTTCATATGTGAGTTAATTTGGACATTTGGTACTAGATGGCATACCACGTTTTGCACGAAAAATACATACAACGGTAATTTTACAAATTGACTGTTTCTCGGCATTTTTTTCAGCGATTGAGGAATTTCTGAAAATCTCCCAGATAGCATCAGTTTAATGTCATCAATTCCGTCAAAAATGCAGAATGCCACTTCCACTTTATTACGCCTCAGTGTACGAAAAATTAAACTTGAATTTCAGTGCTTATAAGATTGTTAACTTATATCATTAAGGTCCACGTAAGTACGACCCTGCCGTGCACTTTATTTTTAAACTTAAAATAATTCTGTAAATGTTAAAACGACTTTCTTGTAAAACACTGCGGCGAATGATTTACTGACGACACCGATTTCCTATGAAAATATTTCCTATTTCAATCACTTACAGCTCGCAGACGCCGAGTGTCATCTTCCGAATAAAATCGATGTGTTACTCGGTGCTGACGTATTTTTCGATATCCTCTCTGAGGGCAGAGTCGTCCATCCATCGGGTTCACCGGAGGCCAAAAATACAATTTTCGGGTTGGTTCATCGCCGGGAACATCTCGTCGAGAGTTGATGGCGACTTAAGCGACACGCTCTTAAAGCAATTCTTTGAGCCGAAAACTTTAATGATGGATTTCACATTGGCAACGTGGTGAGTAAAATTATTGAGTATCACTTTCGTTCCACGCATTTCATTAATTCGGATGGAAGGTTCATTGTTTGCTTGCCGTTTAACAAAACGCCTATGTGCGCACGACTATGTGCTTCAAACCGCTTCCGCTTCATTTATCGCTAAGAGGGTCCTCAAACAAATCGGCATCAACAATAGATCAAGCTTTCCAAGGGCTTTGGAGAGCCTTATTAATGAATTCTATGTTGATGATTTCACTTCCTCAACACTATCGATGCCGAGCATCGGAAAATGGCAACCGAGTTGTCCATAAACGAAGGGGGAGTGAAGACACTGGGGCTTTTATCGGATACGGAACGCGACATTTTCAAATTTTCTTCATCGATTGGTTTACAGGTGACTAAGACGGAGGTGTTATCATTTTCGATCCGTTAGGTTGGTTGTCACCGGTCGTGGTAAAAATGAAGATCTTTATAAAACGACTTTGGGTCAAGGGAGTCGACTGGGACGAACTCATACCCTCGGAATTCTATAAAGAGTGGTTGGACTTCCTATTGGACCTAAGCGCCTTGCAATCGTTGGGCTTACCGCGCTGGTTACAGGCAACCATCAAGGGCATAGTAAAGATACACGGTTTCGCTGATGCATCGGAGTCGGGATACGCGGCCGCAGTATATCTCAGAGTCGTTGATGGCAACAACGTTCGTATAAGCCTCCTCTGTGCAAAAACGCAAATTGCTCCAGTTAAATCTGCCACGTTTAGAACTATGTGGCTCTTTGCTGCTAACTAAGTTATTAAAGTCAAGGACGCTCTCGGGATACATGATGTTGGTTGCTTCGCGTACACAGACTCAACCACAGTGTTGCACTGGATTCAAGGATATCCTCGACAGAGAAACAAACGTCTTTGTAGATAACCGCATAGCGCAAATTGATGCTCTGTTTACAACATACATATATATGGCATTATATGGATCGTCCGAAAATCCCGCGGATTGTGCAACTCGTGGTCTAATGCTAAGACACTTACAAGGCTTGGATGTCTGGTGGAACGGTCCACCCGCGTCAATTAGATTTTGCGAAGTTCCTGGCCTCAAACCATCTTCGGGCGAATACGAAAGATTAGTCTGTCTAACTAATGCGGTGAATACTAGAGAACCGGACATTTGTTCAAGATTCACGAACCTTTGTAGGTTTTATCGCGTTATCACTCGGTGTATCTGCTTAGCTTATCTGTGGCCCCATCCTAACATTCTTATTTTTTAGTAATTTTGACATTTAAAAACTAGTCTGTCCTTCTCTTTTTCCGGTTAAATAAAAGTTGTTGTTCAAGTATTTAATTAAGTATTCTTTTTCTTTGGCATCATATAGGTTTCACGATTAAAAACGGTAAGCGCGCAAACACCTTGGTACTATGAGATCTGCACCCCATTGAATTAAAGCTGGGTATATACCATCCGGTCTTGCGATCTTGTAAGGAGAAAACGTTTTTATCGCATTATTGACCGCTTCTGAAGTTACTATCCGTTCCACTTCTATCCTATCCATACTGTTTGCTCCTTGTTTCTTCAGAGCCCAGGGCTGATCTGACGTAAGGCTTCCCGGAAAGTGTATTTCCATGAGGACCTCATTCGTACGATCTAGTGTCTCAACAATCTCCCCTGTTCTATCGCGAATGAGTTCGACTTTGGAAACTGGATCCCTCGAGACAATTTTATGAAGTCTATTGACCTCAGCTGTGCTTCTCATATTCGACTAAAATTTCCTCCACGACTCCCTTTTACGTCTTCGCAGCGTTGATTTTAGCTCTTTCTTCTTTGCCTTATACTCATCCCATGATTCAGGATCATCCCTTCTCATAGCATGATTAAAGGCTTTTCTCACCTCTCTCTTTAGAATTTCAAGTTAGCTACACCACCAAAGCGTGGGGTCCTTTTCATCTGCCAAAGTAGGTGTACACCCCTCTTGGTATGCATTTTCAACAGCTGATTGTAAATGCTTCAGCTGCGACTTTACATCCTAGTCTAGGGAGTCATACGGCAGGTATGCAGATGCCATGACAAAATTGTCTGCACCTGCTCCTACTCGCACAGCGACAAGGTCAGGGGCACATAGTTGCGGCAGCATAACCGCTTTAACTCCGTGCTGCACCAGTACACAAGATCTAACTCTTTCGCCAGATCGCACACAGTGCAAAGTGGCAATACTAAAAGTATTAGACCTCTAATCCTTCCTTTGAAGATCCAAGGCTCCTGCAGCATGGCAATATCAATCGACTCCTCCACAAAGCATCTGGTCAACATTGCTGATGCAGCTTTGCTGTGGTGAAGTTTCAATTGAATCACCCTAAGTATTTCCTGGTGCGGTTCGGGTTGACTGACCTTCTGTTTCCTGATCTGTCCATCAGCCTTTCCACTTTCATGTGTTCTTGATTGAGTAACATTCACACAGGCTGTCCATCACCTTCTCCGCTTTCCGAATCCATCTCTGATTAAACCACCGCGACAACTTGTGACCACAGTCATTACTTACAATACTATTATTTACATAGCCTACCTTTTACTAAAAAGCTGAAAAAAACATACAGAAAAGCTACAATCCGTCTGGAACGGATCGTCTGATACCCTATCCTCCTCTCTATAAAGTGGGGGTGGCCAAATTGCATTTCGTACTCAAATATGGCTATAACCTCGAACGTTTGAGGATGTTACATGTAAAATTTTATCAAAATCGGTTTTTTGATGAAAACGCCCCTAAAAATGTGCGTGGTCAAAACTTTTGTATGGGTGAATTGTAGGGAATCTAAATCCTTAAAAGTCCCTCACAATACTGTCACCACCTGTGTAGAATTTTTTCGTTATCCTCAAGAGCTGTCCTTAAGTATTGTAAATGAACTTTGGCGAACGAATCTCCTGATCATTTCTCCTTCTCTGTGCGGCTATCTTGAAAATGGTTGTACACTTCTTCAACTTGTTTTGTCGCAGAGGTTCACCATGATCTTTTGTATTCCAATTTGAGGCGAGCTTTATCAACTTCATTATTAAAGGGGCACTTGGACCAAGCTATTAATGGCACTTTTTTCATTACTTATTACTACTTTAGCTTCCTCTGTCCACCACCATGTTTCATTGCTCTCTCTCTCTCTCTCTCTCTCTCTCTCTATCTCTCTCCCTCTCTCTTTAAGCAAGGACGCTGAAGGGAGCCCCACATACCTTGTGCTCTGCACTCTTTACCCTCAACTTCGTTGTTATAGAGGTTATTTTCATGCTGATAATAAATGCTACGTCTTTTTTTTATCCAGATTGTAGCAATTGATTTACGCAGAAACTTTTGTTTGTTTATTTTTGTTTTTCCATGTCTCCATAAATATTTCTATCAGGAGGAGACGGTGCAATCTTTAATCCTAGGCTTCATGAAACCGGCTACCAAATGGTAGTCAATCTGAGTAACATTTCCAAATGATTAGGTGTCAGCTTTGTTTGAAGCACATGGAATTTAACACGATTAGGCCGTATGACTTGCACATGCTTAAGATGTCTTCACCGGAAGGGTTCCTGGTGTCATATCCCATTCCTCCATGGGAGGCATCATAGTCTTGACTTCCCGACATGTCCATTCAAATCTTCGCCAACAAAGAAATCTCTTCATTCGAGTTGTTCTTAATGAGGTTGTGAAAATCTAGGCGAAATGCATCTGTTTCGCTCTGCTGGCCTTGCCTTGAGAAGAATATCTCTTGACAATATTCCACACTTCACCTTGTATCACCAAATTGAGACACATCAAACGGTCACTGAACTTTGATGTGGTCAATACGTTGCCAAGTAGCTCTGCCGTAGGGATGATACCGATTCCGTTTTCATTCTGTTCGGTTCCGTAGTAGACCATTTTGTAAGCTTTTGTTCTAACGTCCAAGGACAAAAGCTTACAAAATGTGTTTCTTAAACACACAAGATATCAACCTGCCTTCTAACCATCATCTCATACTCATACTTCCAACGTTCCAACTCGCCTTAGGTATCGCCTTTTGGATTATTTTGCTATCCCCAGGAATACCTCTGATTTGAGCATTTCTACTCGTCGCAGGATCATAATCATGCGTAGCATCAATAACGCCTGACGGGGTAGTGCCTTTCTTTTTACCGTTCTTTGCCATAATGTTAGAGTTTAGGTGAATTTTTATTTTGATTTGACACGTGCATTTTTATGTTATTTGTTGTTGTTTGATTTTCATTTTATGAGACAAGCGCTACTCTTCGGGGAGCGCTACAGTGATATTTTTTTAAATAATCCTTAATAATGTGAACCTTATAGATACATATAAGCCATTAACAATAAAATTGAACACTCAATATTGATTCTAACGCCAAAATAGGAAAGCAGGACATCTTTGGTAGCACCATTGGAGTGCTTAGCCTACACGACACTACGTCTGGAAACGGACTTAAGCTATGAATGAAGTTATGATAGCAATATCCAAACTCAAGTCCAACAAGGTTGCTGGACCGGACGGCCTACCAGCCGAGCTATTTAAAGCAGGGGGGGATGACTTGATGGAGAGCATACACCAACTCATTTATAGGATTTACTTAGAGGAAAATATGCATGTTAAGGTGCAAATCATATTACAGACTTTAGGCACACCTGAATGGGTGATAAGTCAGTATAAAGTACAATAGTTATGGGCTTTTGGGCCACCGAACCAAGTTGTATTGTGGAATTATCACGCACATTGGAAATATAATTACATAGGTGCTGAGGCAGAATTCTATAGGAATAACTCACTATTGTGAAGTGTATTTCCAATAAATCCCAAGAAACAATTTCTAAGATGTAAGGCTGGATTCTCTGATTAAACATATGTGTGCACATCACACAAATTATTACAAAGATTCGCTACGCTGCTCAATTCACCTTACCTGCAAAGTTTCCTAAAATTTGTTGAACTATAAACTGTGCAATAGTGTATAATTATGCATTTCATTAGATGTCGACTTTATTCTACATTATTATCTATTCGATTTCAGCTTTCGAATTCATTTCAAAACGGATGAAAGAAAATGCGAATATTTTTTTTTGTCATCTTTTCTTTAGTGCATATTCCCATGCCTTTTTTCGACATAACTACTCTTTCATTATGAAAATATAGTCGAATAGAGGAAATATTGCTGATTTGACATTATGTATTTCCAATTTTTTTTTGAAAGGTTTTAAAAAAGATATGCATTCTTTTCTCACAGGATAAGAATTATTCCTGAACATTTTTTTTTTTCTTGATGGCAGTAATATTATTACGCAAAACGAGCCCCACATTTTTAGAACATTCTGTACATAGTAGCTTGAATGATGAAATGGGACTATGTATATATATATGTATGTAGATCAATTCCAGGTGGACTATCCACGAACGCTCTGATCATGCACATGGTACGCACAAATTTACCTGTGATAAGATCGGAAATTAAAATGCCGCTCGTTTATGAAACATATGGACAAAACGTTTTGCGTGTGTGCTACTAGGTATGAAGCGCCTGGCAATCGATTGAGTACACGATTCGCAAAATCGCAACTACACTATTAATACTATACGGATGCCAAAGCAACTGCTTACAATTTTGTATGTATGTACTTACATGCTTATATGGACTTTTCTGTATCTGTTTATTTTGTTATGTATCTCCATATGCGTACCAACAGTAAAGCATGCGGTCCAATTAGGCCACAAAGTATTTTGTAATTGCGTGAAAAGTCATTGTAGCGTACGATAAGAAAAAAAAAGTTACAAAATAGGATTATGCAATTGATCTTAGTATGAGGATGTGAAACGAAATAATAAGGTGCTTAAACTTTATGTACAAACTTACGTATACATGCACATATCTGGCATGTATGAAGGTTGAACCGTGTTCTATTAAAATTGTATTACAACTACATCGAATCGTCGACTTTCCTAAATAAGGATGGTAGCATCGTAGATCCGCAGTTTTATGACCATACACACCATACACATTTGGTATTAATATTTTTAGTGTTTACTTTAACGTTGCGTAAGTGGATTGATTTCTTGGTGTAGGTAATAATATTTGTTTTTCGTGAAGTCCAATGCAAAAGAAAACCTTTAATATATATTTCTTCTTAATCTGTTCTTTGTGCAAAATTTCATCTAGGTACGGTTAACAAGAATTATTCTATAATGGTTTATTGCTTGAATCAGCAGTTAAATTTCACAAACATACAATTTGAAGAGACATAAAAATCTGATTAAAGTCAATGGTAATTTGTAAACAAATCATTATTCAGAATACATATATCCAGTTAACATTGAAAAAACATTTTTAATGAATAAATTGGTACTATTAAAATTATATGAACATATACTATTACAATTATTGCTATTCATTTTATTTACATATAAGAAATGCAGTTGTTCCAATAAGACAGAGTACCTACATATATTATATATGTAACAAGTTTCTTTTAACATTTTCTAAGAAAAGAAATTTCATTGAATAAAACGCAATACAATAGAAATTCTCTGTTAAAGATGTCATAATATGTGTACTATTGTTGCTAAAGTAAATTGGAAGCAATCCAATTCAATATTATGATCCTATTAGTTCGATAGTAAATTTATTGTTTCATAAGGATTTTATGACTACATCAATACGACACACCTTATTAATAATCAATAGTATTGTAGTATTAAATAAACCAGGGCAATGCTATTGAAAAAAGTGTAAAATACACTTTAATGCACGGTAGTTAATTTAATGTAGCTAATTTTTTGAACAATCAATTATACCAAAACCAAGAAAACTATTGAAACAAATAGTTTCAATAACAAACAAAGTATTGTTTCGCGTACTATGAAAATAAAAGTCGTCCTTTTGAGTTTCTTTTTTCTGAGTGGAGCCTCACGTCCTAATCTACTGATGTTTCTTGCAAGCAAACATTTAAAATCATAAAAAAAAAAAATTATTTTCAAACTTATTATATTCCTCCTCTATTCCAAATGTTTGAAAAAGGATCACAAAATCTATTTCATTAATAAACTTACAGAAATCTGGAAACGATTGCTTATTACTAAATCCAGATACATTATATTATATGCTACCATTTTATTTTTACGCATATGTATATATTTAAAATTAACGTGTACTATTTTCAACATGACAGACGGCTACATACTAGTTTTAATCGTAACTGCTATTATACTGCATATTTTTTGGCTGATTGACATTTGTATTACCATTGGCACTAACTGTGGTTATATTATTGACATTTCCAATGTCCGCAGGACTATTAACAATTCCGAATTAACTTGTGGTAATAAATGTGTTGTTAATATTGGCAGGACAATTTTGCGGTATTGATGACAATTAATTGCAATTAATTGCACTCGAAGTATGCGAACGATTATACTATTATTTCATCGATCACTTATTATGTTGAACACTACAAGGTCTATTTGCAGTTAAAACAAAACTGTTCGCTACCGATTGAACTTAACGGAAAAACCATAGACCCATTTACCTACATTTGATCTAAATTGTTTGCACGTAAGCATAGATATGTATTTAGATATGCACATGCACAAAGGTATAACAGCCAATTTTGACTTCAATACAAGTCTAAAATGAATGCAGCTGAACTTTGGGATTCTCTGTGGTATGCGCTAAATAAATTAGTGCAACCAGCCATGAAAATGAAAGTGAAAGTTTCTTTCAAAAGGGATTTCTGTTGCAGACCCAGTTAAGTACACAACACACATACAAATGAGGAAAAGTTAACTTTTACTTTTCTCCACATACGAGAAATGGCAGCGCAACACATCATCCCTAGAAACCAAAGCTGTTTATCGGAAAGCTTTTTAAATTGTTTTTTTTTCAGTACGGTTGCCGATACCGCAATGCATGACATTAACTGTTTTCCTTGACTGACTTCCTAGTTGCCTAAGTGAAAGTTCATATTATATACCCACTTATTCTCTCTTCGTTACATGTAATTATCTTGTTTTCTTTTTTATACCCTATCCTAAGGGTCGTGATCAGCATCAATAGCGAAATCGATTGAGCGATGACCGTTCGTTCGTCCGTATGTGATCGCTTGTTCGGCCTTAAATTTTGAGCTAGGATGATGAAATTTAATTTTTGGGCTTCTGAGAAAAATTTACAGTACAATTGTACAATTTTTTTAAATCCACCCACTGCCACGCCTACTTTTTTATAACTTCACTAAATTATATGAAACCGAAAAATTTTGTTAAGACCAAATATTTAGGTATTCAGATTCCCTACAATTCACCCATAGATCAGTTTTGGCCACGCCCACTTTTTCAGATTCAGTGATGACCGTACGTGTGTCACTTGTCCGTATGGGCCTTAAAGTTTGAGGTAGAGGGATGAAATTCTCTTCAAATTCTATCTGGGCTTCTGAGAAAAAAATGCAGTACAAATATAAAAAATTTTAAAATCCGCCCACTGCCACGCTCACTTTTTCATTACTTCCCTAAATTATATGAAACTGAAAAATTGTGTTAAGACTAAATACTTAGAAATTCGGATTCCCTACAATTCACGCACACAACAGTCCACTTTTTGGGGGCGTTTTCATCAAAAAACCGATTTTCCTGAAATTTTACACGTTATATCCTCAAATTTTCAAAATTACCGTCGTAGTTCAGTATATAGCCACGCTCACTTTATAAGGGTTGCATAGGAAGGAGGATAGGGTATCATATGATCTGTTTCAGTTAGCTTTTCTGTATGTTTCTTTTTTTTTCTAAATTAGGGTAGCTAATTAATTTTAATGATTTTTTTTTTCTTGAGTATCCTTTATTATATTTATGTATTTTTTTGTTTTTTGTGTAAATGAATTTATGTTCTTTTTATTACTAAATAAAAATATTTTATTACTTAAAAAACAGGCTTCTAGTCTCTTAATTACTATGATAAACCATTTCAAATACTGCCATTCAAAAGTGCACCAGGTTAGTTCAAAGCTACTCCCCATGGAGTTACTTTTAAACATTATGACTTATTTCTTAAAAAAAATAAAAATAAATTGCATTTGCGTAGATTCAACAGAGGTTTATGTTGAATCTACGTAAATGTAAGGTTCATACTACTGCTAAAAGTGTGCATAATTTAAAAGTCAATGATTTAAATACATCGGTCTTAAGAAGACTGTGTTCAACTCCCCTACATCAGTCAGCAAATCAACCACGGTTGTTCTCAAAGCCTAGGAAGATATAATTTTATCTAATAAGTGTTTGAGCACTTAAAGCAATTCAAATAAAGAGAAAAATTAATCGTCGTACGTATATATGTACATACTTACTGGTTAACAGTCATGTACACACTATTCAGGATTGTTATGCAAGCAAAAATCGTAAATAAAAAATAAAAATTAAAAAAAATAAAGCGTATAGAAAATTTACAATTCGTCTGGAACTGGTCGAATAAACTATCTGTACTGCATTTTTAGAGTGATTGACAGCGATGATTTCAATCACCCTCCAAAAGGAGACGAATTTTGATAAAATCTTGCTAATAACATCTCAACATGTGCATATATACATATGTACATACATTTGAAGATACTTGTTTACTTAGGTGGCGCTACAGTTCGGGGTGAATCTTGGCCTCAACCAACAAGCCTATTCAATTAGTCCGGACCTTATCAACTGCCTCCATTCGGTTGAGGTCACCTTCTACTTGTGCGAGCCACCTAAGGCGAAGTCTTCTTCTACGGCATTGTCCCTCCGGGTTTGATTCGAAAAGCCCTGGTGTCCATTCAATCTACATATCCTAGTCATTTCAGGCAACTGATGCGCAGTTTTTTGACTAGGTCGATGTTGATGTACAGCTCGTATAGTTCGTCTTTGAATCGGTTCCTTTAAAGCCGGTCAACCCAAACGGGACCAAATATTTTACGAAGAATTTTTCTCTCGAAACGACCGAGGATATTTTCATCCGCTTTCAATAAAGTTCATGCTTCAGCGCCGTAGAGGAGGACTGGGATGATCAAGGTCTTATATGGAATCTCCTTAGTTGTTCGAGATAGGGCTATACTACTCAGTTGCCTTTTCAGCCTAAGGAAACAGCAATTGGCAAGAGTTATTCTTCGTTTTATTTCTACTGAGGTGTTATTTTCAGAATTAATAGCAGAGCCAATGTAGACAAAGTCCCTTACTACCTCAAAGTTATAGCTATCTATTGTGACATTCTGATCAATTCTTTGACGTTGTGTGTCCCTCTTTTACCGCTAAACCCAGCCCGCTGAGTTCTACCAATCATGTCAATATCGTCGGCGTACGCTAATAGTTGCACAGACTTTTGAAAGATTGTGCTTCTGGTGTTGGTTTGCACAATTCGTTTAAGCATGATATTAAAGAAATCACATGACAACGTATCACCTTGTCTCAATACTTTTTTGCATCAAAGGTCTCGTTGAGGTCGTCAACGACCTTGATGGAGCAGCGAGCATTCTTCATCGTCATTCTGCACAAACAGACAAGTTTGGCAAGGATGATAAAACTGGACACAGCTTTGTATAGCTCGTAAAATCGGAAAAGTGTGGTGGGTATCGATTTGGATTTCTTGAGTTTTTTCCAGGACCTGAAGAAGTATAAAAATTGGATCTGCTATGGAATTTCCTGATTTGAAACCACTCTGATACGGGCCAATCAGATTGTTGACGAGGAGTTTCAGACGTTTATACAAGATGGCAAAAAGGATCTTGTATGCGATGTTGAGAAGACTCATACTTCTGTAGTTGGCGCAATTGAGGGGTGCTCCTTCCTTGTGGATCGGTGCTGAGATTCCATTCATCAGACATATGTACACTCGTCTGACCAAATCTTAAAAATGAGTTGGTGTATGCTCTCTACCAGATAATTTCCAGCTGCTTTGAATACCTCGGCTGGTAAGTCGTCAGGTCCAGCAGTCTTGTTGGAATTACAAACTTTCTAATAGGAACGCATGCAACTGGTTTGGTGTGCATTCAAACGATTTTTGAGGAATATCCAGCGGTGAGGAGCTGGAGGAAAGTATTTTCCAACGCCAACGCAAGTTTACTCATTGTATAATATTTTTAATTTAAACACAAACGTGTAACACCTCGAAGAGGAACGCACATGCATATACATATGTATGCTAGTGGATAGTGGATACCAGAAAAATTTTTCATAAGCCCAAGGAACGCGAGTGCCTATAAATACCCACCTCAAAGCTTAAGGCGCAATAAGTGCTGATATACAGACGGTCATTCGCAGAACGAACATGCCTCAATCAATTCGGCTATTGATACTGATTACAAATGCATACACTTTATAGGTTTTATTTAATATATGTTTCTATACGTCAAAGTTAATATATGCATATATATCCTTGGAGTAGGATTTAAACATATGAAACAGTTACAAGTCATCTGGGAAAGATGGCATAATACCCTATCACACTACAAAACATACAGAAGAACTGCAATCCGTTTAGAATGGATCATTTGATACCCTTGTAGCAGCACTGCGAAGCGGCAACACTCACACTCACACTTAATGAAGCCCAGACGCCCAATTCCGCAAGAGTGAATTTTTCACCCGTGTACACTTAACAAAACTCACATTCACCCGTGTACACCAATTACAGTTTATGCGATTCCGCAACATGCTGTGAGTTTTAATGTGCTGAGTGAATATTTTTGTTCAGCTGAATTTAGTTTGACGTTTGGTTTTAATTTTTATTCAACCGTGAATATTGCAAATAATTATTCGAAGAATTTTTGTTTGTAGTTTTACTGAAGAATTGGTAATTAAAAGTGGAATGAGAGACAAATTATCAAAAGACACTAAGAAACTCTCGTGATCTATTTGAGGAAATAATAGAACAGAAATTCATCGACTCATCATCATCATCATTTTTATAAAAATTAACGAGAATTGGTGAAAAGCATTTGCCATTTAGTGTCTTAAATGTGCGCTATCTGATGATTCAAATCTGCATTCAAAAAAGAAAATTAAATATGTGCATAAAAAAATGTAATATTGGTTAAATAAACAAATCTTTCGTGAGCAAACTCTATATTCTCTTGCATATAGGTTAACAACTACTGCTTCTGCTCAACTACTCCTAAACTCACAGTCGAAAACAGAGTGAATAAATTTCTTCAATTGTGTACACGACAACTGCCAGAAAAACTCACTCTCACGTTTACGGAATCGGAACAAACCTGTGTACACATTTTTTTGTCTACACAGTAAAACTCATCCTTGCAGAATTCCGCCCCAGATATGATTTCATCCTCCTAGCTCAAAATTTAAGGCCCAGAAACTGGGGACACATGGACAGACAGGCGGACGGAGGGACGGACATGGCTTAATCATCTTCGCTATTGATACTGATAACGACTATAGATATGTATATACTTAATAGGGTCTATCTCAATTATTTCTCTATATTACAAACTATGTACCAAACTTAATATACCCTTAGGATAGGGTATAAAAATATACATGATCCTATACGAATATAATGCTTAGTGAATTGTAGATACTTTTAATACCTATATATTTATTGTATTTGTATTGCAGAATTCTTTTGATTACTAATAAAGTTTTTGAAAAGTGGGCAAATATAAACATACAGAAAAGCTACACGCCCCAAAAAGTAGGCGTAATCAAAACGGATGTATGGGTGGAATTGAAGACACTCTTAATATCTAAATATTTCATGTAAAACAGTAAAGTTTTGCAAAAGTAAGCGTGACAGTGAGCGGATTTTAAAAATGTTTACGCTTGTACTGCTTTCCCAAATGCCAGATATGATTTTTCATCCTCTTAGCTCAAAATTTAAAGCCCAAAAAGTGGTGACATAGGGTATAATAACAATAGCAAATTTTTCAATACTGTCTGCATCTACATACATACATATATTATATTTCGCCAGAAGAGAACTGAAAACGGATGCATTTGATGCAACGCGCATTCTCCACTTCATACATACATATAAGTATGTAACAAGCTGGCAGGTGGTTGTTATTTGCTGGCGTAGTGTGGGGGAGCTTTATGTAGAGGGTATGCAAATTCGCACCCCATGCAAATGAGATATAACATGTATGCGAGAAAAGGTTTCTAATAAATTTCCTTGTGGTAAATTTAAAGTTGCCCTTAATTCAGTTAGCGTAATTGATTTGTGTTGATTGCAAGTGATTGCATTCACTGCCTGTACATGTAATTTTTCTTCATATAAAGTCCAAAGTCTTATTATTGTTTGATTAGTGTTTTTTGAACAACAAATTGCAGAATGAGCAGAACGCATGTATCACCTATTATATCCGAAAGGATGAAATGTTTTGAAAGTGAGTTTTACTAAATTGTTGGAATAACTTTTTCTTTAATTTGAATTAAAGTGATTAGGAGCAATTTATATAAGGCTTGACCCTGAAGTATATTGAGTTTGATGTAATAATTTGGAACGTGTATGCTTGAAAATATCGGAAACAAAATCTATAAAGCATATGTGCATATGAATTTGTGATTAGTGTAAGCAACCGTGTCTGTCCGCTTATACATTTTCACTTCCTGTGTGGATGAACAAATTGGGCCTATAACTTCTGTATGATTTGTACCCTCATTCATGGCTGTGTAAGCAGAGTTTGTATATACATATACACGTGTGTATATTGTAAGTAGATACATATATGTATATACTGCCTAATCAAATTGAATAAGCCCCTTTTATCGCCTTCCATAAGTTATTATATTAAGTTTGATACATAGTTTGTTATATAGAGGAATATTCAAGATAGACCCTATATAATATATGTACATATATGCATATTTTTAATCAGTAGTAGCCGAGTCGATTGAACCATGTCCGTCGGTCCATATGTCACTGACACTTCAAAAAATTCAGATTTTTACGAGAAGTCGAAAAACATAATTAAAGCAAAGTTTATTAAGTACATATGTATTTAAATAATCGACTATCCACCCATACATTATGCATACATGGCCATTTTTTTTGTAATATGCTTGCGTTCAAGGGGTTATCATTACCCTTATAATGTCGAGACATAGCGCGAGCGGTTAATGCTGACTTACGCCTAAGAGTATACACTACTTTTATGGCGTAAGTTGGAAAGAAGGAGAGAAAGATAGGATAGATTTTCTATAGTGGTTTTTTTTTTTAAAGTCAGGTGTTGTTAGGTTTCAGACCGTGCTCCGTGGGTGGTATCCGTACTAAGAGAGGAGAACTTTTGCATTCGGCTCTTAATTCGCAGTTCTTTATTCGAGCATGCATATTGCCTACTCTAGGTGGAGTTCGGGGGTTATAATTTTAATTTACAAATTGAATGTGTATGGTTGTTACTTAAACACACAACCTTTCACTCAAGAGCCTAACGCATTACCACTACACCGTGGCCATGACCACTTTCTGAACTTCTTTTTATTAACAACCCGATTTTGATGAAATTTTGTGCAGAACATATTCATTAGTTTGAAGTTAATTCAAAGCAAAAATTTACACGCAAAAGACGGTATCTGCAATCCGTTCCAAACGGATTGTAACTTTTCCGTATTCTAAGTTTCACACATACATATGTATGTAGTTTGTAACATAGGGAAATAATCGATAATATTTACATACATAGGTATATATTGTAATAAGTATTAATAGCCGAGTCAATTGATCCTTGCCTATTAGTCCGTCTGTCACCACTTTTGGGGTCTTAAAACAACCAAAGTACATACATACATATGTATGTATACAGGATATCCCAGTTAAGTGGTTTAATCCTTTAAGAGGAGTTCTAGCAAAAAAAAAATCATATGTCAGGGGGTCCATTTTATTCCATTTCCCATTATAGCCCATTGAAGTGGGACACCTTCGATTTGGAAATATAACCACTTTAAATGGTATAACTTTTGAACTATAGGTTATAGGTTGTATAGGGTTATGAGTTCATCATAAAACACTAGGCACCATAGTGGGCCCATCGCGATCCCTAGGGAACCTTCACGGTAGGAAAGCTTAAACCAATTCGCCCACACATTTAATTTGCCTACAGAATCTAATTATGTCCACGATTTTGGTCAGAGAACCAACTTCATCCAGATTGTTCACCCCTATCGTGGAACCCGTCGAGGGAAATGGTTCACTAAAAATTAAAAATTTGCATCGTGCAATCCGTTAAAGTGAAAGATTCACATGTCGGCAATATGAATGAGATTCACTGTATTGTGAAAAACGAACGGATCGAATCTTCCCATACATTTGACATCCGCAACTATTTCACTGCAGATTTGGTTGTTGTGTTGTAGTTTTCTGAAGGTTTACCCCAAATACAAAGGATGATAAAAAAACCGACGGAGGATAGGGAGAATCTACAAAAAAAAATATAATACGTTGTTTTTTGTAGATCTAGTAAGATTTATTGGTCTAAATAAATGATAAATTTTCTCACTACACTAGTACGCTGATTTTAAGCAGCTCACAGGATTGGAAATCCTACATGTAGAAAGCATATGTATTTGGATTGAAGAAATCCGAAAAGAAATCACCAGGAGGAATCAGTGAGAAGTGCCTTTTTTTTTGCAAAATTGCACTTTATCTATCAATCAACACAAGCACACCACTAACAAAATGTTTCATATCAGAGACGAAAGTCCTTTGATTATACGTAGATTCAAATTGCTTGGTGAGATAATTCCTTTAGAAATTCAGAAGTTCACGGACATTCTTAACTCGCTAACAGCGATCTTCAGGGGAAATGTAGATTTACGGAGGTGAAAGTGTATTCATTCTCATTTCATTAAGACAAGAAAGAAGTAATTTTACCTATCTATTTATTCAGTAATATTTATTCCGTCTTCCCATCACCAAAAATTGAATTCTTAAATTATCACCACAGTCATCATCTGTCAAACGAGCACTTCCTAATCAACAATAGTCGTCGGTAAGAAAGCGTATCCAACGGGTTCCACGATAGCTATGAGAGAGTCACGTGAATCGAATGGGTGAAGTGAATCTCAGATCCGTCGGGTTCCACGTCGGGTTCTACTCCTAGCAATGGCTTGACATTCACATAATATATGAGTAATATCCTCTGCGACATGTAGGTCCTCACAATACCTTCTTGTGTCCATGTTTGTTAAACCTAATCTCAGGGCGTGCTTCCTCAGAAGGCAATGGCAAGTATCCCTATCGTTGTTCTTAACTTTGATCTGCTTAGTTTTATCAATTCTCCAGATTTTTTCCTATTTAACTTAGGTCATACAATTTTAGAGACCCTATGCCCTTCTAAGTTTGACCATCTTAGCCATAATGATGATAATAATTCTCTTAGCCATGGCCATTGGTGGTCTGATGCCTTCAAGTATATCACTTACCGGGAGCTCTGCTCTTTTTTTTTTGGTCAGTACATCGGCATTTTTTTTACCCTCTATATCACAGTGTCCAGGGACCCAACATAATCTGACTCGGTTCTGCGAAAATAACGCCCTAAGCATTGTGCGGCAACTTCTGACTAGTTCAGATTTAATGATGCAGGACTCTAGCGCTTTCAGCGCAGCCTGAATATCAATGTAGATGCCGATATTCTTGTTGGATATTAATCCCATCTCGAGTAGTTCCGAAGCTTTGAGTACAGCCAGAACCTCTGCCTGGAATACACTGCATGTGTCCGGAAGTTTCAGAGCTACATGTAGGTCTATATCTCTCGAATATATGCCTGACCCCATATCCTGCCGTGAAATAACGCCAAACGAAATAAGGCCAAATCTAGAAAATTTGGCCTTATTTGACTTTGCAATACTGAAATAAGGCCATATTTCAACATTTCGCCTTATTTCACTTTCCAAAGTGAAATAAAGCCAATATGGTCTTATCGCGCCTTGGGCTCAGTTGGTAATTTTGCTTAAGCCCCTATGATACTACATTTTTTCAGTATTTTTAATGCATTAAAACACGCTTAGTTGTCAGCATAAATGAGACAACACGGTTTTTTAAGAAAAGGAAAGCAATCATTTGCATAACAACATGAACTGTCAAAATAAATTTACAAATAAATTCAAACAAAGCCGGACAGCAAGAAAGAGAAATGGCAAAAATAAATTGGGAGGATAAGTTTGTTTTTTTTTTAATTGAAAAAGTGCGTGATTCAGAATATATGTGGAACCATAAAAACGTTTTTTATAAAAACAAATTTAAAAAGCAACAATTTTGGATGCAAACGCTTCAAGCCATGAATAAGGAATTTAATCCAGTGGCACCTTTCACATACGGTAATTATATACATTATCAACAAATATTTATAAATGTATACAAAATATTCTAATTTTAGGGGAAATCGTAAAAAATGGAATAATTTGAAGTCTTACTTTAGCACAGAAAGGCTAAAAATCTATAAAGCCCAAAAAAGTGGAGCCAGTACAGAGGAGGTGGAAAACATAGAGAGCAGCTCGAAATTTAAATCAAGGCTAGACTTTCTATCAACCATAACAGATCCTACCCCATCCGTTAATAATTTTAATAAAAGGAATTTAGATGTATGTATATTAATGAATATTTATAACAACTTTATTTCTTACTAATAATATTTACAGGTTTTGTGTGGTAAACAAAACTTGCCTGTTACCAAAAATCAAAAATCGATTGAAGAATTTTTAAAAAATACACCGCGCTCTTCAACTTCAATTCCGATATCCCCAAACTCATTCCAAAGTGAAAGATTTTTTGAAGACATTTTAGAACCCAGTGAAATTTTAATAGTACAGAATCTGACAGACTCAACCCAATCATTCAGTTTTACTCCTTCCTCTCCTTTGAAAATAATTTCAAATGAAAATCTGAGTCAACATTTTAATACTTCCTCAGTCACAGAGCATAGTAGAAAAAAACAAAGGAATTCAAAGACCAACCAATCGCTTGCAACTACGCTTCTGGAAGCATCGAAAGGATTGACGGATGCAATAGCTACCAAGACTGAATTGCAAACAAGAAATACGGAAAATTCAGCTTTTGGAAGTTACATTTCAACAGAACTGGACACATTACCACCTGACCTGCAAATAACTGGGAAGAAACAAATCTTTTCGATAATAATGGATCTGCAAAAAGAAAGAGTGAAACGGAGTCAAAAATAAACTTTTATATCATCGTACTTTTACTTTTTACTTACATGTACATACATACATATGTACTATACTTATTTTTTTACAATAGTTCAATAAAATTATTATCTGCGTTTAACTTAAAATAATTCTCCAAAGTTTTTCTTATGTTCTCTGCGCTTCTTCTGGTTCTCCTCCTTTCAGGCGCAATATTGATGTAGTTTGGGATTTGGTCAAAGCATGTTTTACTATCTAAGTATATTTTCGGTTCTTAAGAAATTGTGTAGGCAAACGCAAGCTAACACAACTTGAATTGCTTCTCTAGGAGCGCGATATATAGGAGCAAATAAAACTTGGAACCTGTTTGCCAATATCCCAAAAGCATTTTCAACGACGCGACGATTTCTTGACAACATGTAGTTAAATCGTCTTCGGTCAACTGTTAAATTTATTTCAGAATAGGGTTTCATCATATAATCAGTTAGTGCAAAGGCATCATCTGCAATTAATGTATATGGCGACTTGGTACTTGTTGAAGGTAGATTGCATGCAATTGGTATATGTACTTCATTATTTTCAATCGCATATTTAAGATCTGAACGAAGCCATACTCCTGCATCACCAATACGTCCATGAACTCCCGCATCTACATACAAGAAACGATAATTGGCGTCAGCGATAGCCATTAAAATAAACGAATGGTTTCCTTTATAATCGAAATATGTTGATCCAGCTTTATTCATTGGTCTTATCCTGCAACGCTTTCCTGCAATTAACAAATGTTGTATATAAGTTTTCTTCACAACAAATCAGTGTTTAAAATCTCACCATCTATAGCCCCAATGCAATTTGGAAAACCCCACATTTCATAAAAATCTGTAGCAATTTTACGCCAATCGTTTTCGCTTTGAGGGAATTTTAGGTATTCCTCGTTCAGGGCCAAATAAATTGCCGGAATACTTTCTTTTAGTATTCTTGATATTGTTGACTGTCGAATTCGAAAGGGCAAGTGACGATTGAGTTTCTCCTGAAATTGGAAATTATTTAGATTAGAGGATTCAATATATGTATGTATATATTATAGCGAAGTTATTTCACCCACCAGTCGCCAGATACCTCAATGTCAATTGCAAGCGTTCTGCTGGCCCAATACAATTCCTGAATCTGGTGTCTTGCTTTGTTATATATGGTCTTACACTTTCCAATATCTTGTGAAATTGTGCAGGGGTCATTCTTAAAATATTTTTAAATAATTTCGTGTCTTCGCAGTGGATTTCTCTTGCTAATTTGTGACAAAAACTTGTAATTTCATAGAATATTAGTTGAAATAGATGCATTGTGTTTTACTTTTATTCAAGTTCCCATATTTACCTTCTTCTTCCCTGCGTAGTAGCCATCGTGCAGAGTATTTCTTTTTTGTTTTTTTGTTTATTTAATTCTAACACGGCTGCTATGTTCAATAAATTAATATTTACAGCACACAAAACGAGTAAATCGACATCCATGTTGTGCAATGTATTTATTCATATACAATTTTAATGGGGAAATGTCAAAAAAAAAAGCTGCCAGTGGCTGAAAAATGTAGTTTGAGATACATTTTTAATGCATTTTTTTTGACATTTTCGCATTTATAAGGTTAGTGCGTATTCACTTACACCAAATTGGAATTTCAGTAGGTAATTTTGAGTACTGCTATAACTTCATTTTCAGAGCAATAAAAATGCGGAAAAAATGTAGCATCATACGGGCTTTACCCGAACATTAGTCAAATTTTGCTTTATGTCACTTACATATATGCATAAACAATAGAATATCTATGGGGGGCATGCTGCCCACCTGCTTGGGGTCACTGTTGGATTTGGGGTGGGTGCAAGATTGGGTATATACAAAGTTTCTTTCTGTGAGCCTTACGGACTCCTTCCTGAACGTTAAGTTTTCAATTTAGCTTTCTATTTAGTACCGTACCAAAATACTTTGCGTGATCTGAGAGGGAAAGTTCCACTCCAGCAAGCCTAGGCAATTTAAAGGGTGGAATTTTATATTTCCTGCTAAACAGTAATAGTTCTGTTTTTTCCGTATGGACATGGAGTCCGCACTTTTCAGCCCATCTTCCAAGCCTGTTAAGGGCTGATTCCATCATATCGCTCAATATATTTAAGAATTTTCCCTGAACTAAGATCACCACATTATCCGCGTAGGCAATGCCGTTAAACCCTGCGTTGCATAGATTCTTAAATAAATCGTCTATGATAAGAACCCAGAGGAGGGGAGAGATAACCCCTCCCTGGGGGGTTATACTTCTCGTGACGAGCATCTTGCAGAGCCAATTTGTAATGCTATGCTCGACATTTATCCTTTCCAGAACACTTTTAATTGCCTCCCCTCTTACGTTATTGAAAGCCCCTTCAATATCCAAAAAGGCAGCTAGTGCGAAGACTGCTTTCTATTTTTGTTAATCGACGTCGTGGAAGCCGAACCCAAAGATAACGGTGCAGACCCTGATTCCGAGCGGAGGCTGCGAAAGCAGCTAAAGCAAAAGATAAAAAGGGCGAGAAGGAGACAGAAATTGTCAATGGCAAAATCTGTCTCGGGCAATAGCGGCACATCGGTCAAAGATTTGGCTGATAGGATCGCTAGTCTAACATCAGCCGAAACCACCGCAGAAGAGGCAAGACCTAGGAAACGGTTCAGAAATGATACCGAGAACTTGGGTTCGGCTAAAGCCGGGGTGATGGAGGCGAAGAGCGGAAAAGGAGATGGACAGCCTGTTTTCGGGAATGTTAATCAGCAAAGAACACAAGGTAGTGAAAAGGCTGATGGACAAACCAGGAAACAGAAGGTCAGTCAGTCCAAACCGCAAACATCCTCGAAAGCGGAGCGACCTGGACCGAGCAAGGTTATGCGAAAGCAGGACCAAGCTACGGGAAAGAGAGCAACGCCACTAAGGGGAAAGAAACCTTACGCTAGAAGCGAGTATGCTAAAGTCGACATGGGTAAAACCTATAGTCAGGTGGCGGCAAGCGACCTTCTAATGGGTGTTACCGATATGGAAAGGGAGGGGGACTAGATGCTGCTCACTTGAGTATCTTTAGTGGTGCTCTTTTAGCGGCACTTGACTCTTTTCCTGTCAATGCGCGAGACATAGAAGTAAGGGAAGTAACCTTGGAGCAAGGATTCATCGCAGTAAAATGCGTTAATCAAAGATGCAAGGCGTGATTTGTGAACCCGTAGGAAGATGACCACCCTTTGGAAGGAAATAAACCTGAAAGTGGATCGACTCTACATCCTCAAGGATGTGAAAAGGCTGATCATCTTTGTCCCGGGGGAAACCACGAGCAAAGAGATCACCCTGGCCAAGCTGTGTCGCCAGAATGAATGTTTACGGACACTTCCAATTGGAAGGTTAGTCTAACAGAAAGGTACGGCAATGCAGCGAGAGGCGGTACCAAACTGACGATCTGGTGTCCGAGGGAGGAAGCGAGACGAGTTAGGCAAGCAGGGGGGAAATTTAACTGCGAGCTGGAAGTCGCTCTCGTGAAATTCCAAGGATCAGCAGAAAAGACTGAGCTTGGGAAGCCACCCGGTAGGGCGACGAAGTGATGGACCTCATGGATATGAGGACTCTCCATTAATGCAGAAAAGACAGACTTGATCATCTTCACAAGGAAGAGGAGAGGTTTGGAATTTCAGCCCTTGACACTTTTCGGATCGGAGCTGCAGGTGACCAGGAAGGTTAAGTATCTGGGTGTATACCTAGATGCTGGACTAACTTGGAACTTCCATGTGGAAGAAAAGATTAAAAAGGCGAAAATGGTGCTTCATCAGTATGGTGGTAGAAAGCCAACCAGAAAACTGTAAAGAAGCAATTAGATAGGGTTCAACGACTGGCATGTTTAGGGATCGCGAGTGCAATATGGACGACACCAACATGCGCAATGGAAATGATCCTAGGTATTCTGCCGCTCGACTTATTTATTAAGAAAGTGGCGGCTCGACGGCACTTTGTTTGCACCGGGATGCCAACTGGCACTGGCGCGGTACTATAAAGGGGGCATAGGAAAATCCTGGATACCGTGAAAAACGAGATTGGGGAGTTGAATATGCCCGTGGATGGAATAAAGAGAATGTGTGTTACCGAAAAGCATCACAAAACTCTTATCGTAGATGGAACACTTTCGGAAAAGAAGATTGGTGATATAATCATCTTTACGGATGAGTCCATAATGGATAGCAGAGCGGGGGCAGGTATCTTCTCAGAAGAACTGGAACTAGCCTGGCATATTAGTCTGGGGAAAAATACCTCAGTCTATCAAGCCGAGATGATTGCTCTGTTGCATGCATTGGATCACCTGAAAGACGGTCGAAGGTAAAAACGTTACCATAGCACTGGAAAATCAATCAGTGATTAGACGCATGGACCAAACAGATATCAATACATCACTGGCATTGGAATGTGCTCATAAGCTCAATGAGTGCTCATTCCGAAATGAGATGACGCTGCTCTGGGTGAGAGAGCACGTAGGGACTGAGGGGAAAGCAAAGGCTCTCCGGTCCGGAACCATTCGCTGCAATTGGCAGCCTGATTAGCAACTGGGCAGCGGCGAAACACCAGAGAAGGTGGTCAACCGTAGAAGGTTGCAGGCAGGCGAAAATGGCTATTAAAATGCGGGTTGGCACCACTCACACAGAGGTTCTAAGCTTAGGGCGAAGAACACTGAAATGGTAAGGTTATCTACAGGTCATGGGAATTTCGGGTATCGCCTAAAGAAGATGGGTCTTCTGGAGGATGACACCTGTGCACTATGGCTGGATGCAGTCGGGACGACAGCGCATATATTGTGACAATGTCCGGCGCTAGCTAGCAGGAAAAAGAAGGTCCTGGGGAGGCGCGTTCAACCCAGAAGATGAACCAGATTTCTGTTAAATTGATGCTAGCGTTGACACGAGGAGTCAAAGCCCGGGAGGAACTGTGGAGAAATCCAGAGGGACTCTCCGGCTAAGATGGATCGTGGAAGAGAGACGAAAAGGGACCCAATACAGTGGTCTGGTTCGTAATCTCTCGAACAATATGCTGATCTTTGCATAAATAACCGTTACAGCATTTGCTTCTTATATGAATGTCAAGAAGCTTCTCAGTGTATTGAGGAGAAATGATGAAAGACTAATGGATCTATAGTCTTTCGCTTAAGTGTGGCTTGGTTTACCTGCTTGGGTTTAAATACCACCCGCACTGCCCTCCATACCATAGGTATGTAACCTAACCTTAGACAATTGATGAAAATTTCCTTGATCCTGCTTGTAACCGCTGGAGCCTTCTGCTGCGTAGCCTTCAGAATGCCGTCAGGGCCCGGCGCTTTGAAAAGAGCGAAAGGCATTATAGCTCAACGTTGGTTCTTCCATATGATGAGATGATTTAACTCTTCCTCTATTGATAACCTGACGTTATCAGAATACACATTATGTGTCGAAGCACACTGTCACTTGGGAAGTGAGCTTCGACTGATGTTTCTAAAACTTCCTCACTACTTTCTACCCACAATCCGTCAGATTTTCTTATGAAGCTGGGAACTGGAGTCAGGGAAATTAAGCTAGAATGATGTCTAATGCGTCCTGTCTGTTTCTCATCACGAAAGTTGGTGTAGTGCTCTTATTACAAATGATCAGATTAGTAGATAAAACAAAATTAAACAGCCACTCACAGCCACAGTGTGCATTAGCGTCGCACTCCACGATAAAATGCCAATTATCTCTGACCACTAGCTGCCTCATCTTTTCGGATGGGACTTCTGTGGACTCGTAGGGAAGTTGGGCTGATACCAGACACACAGGCTTTTTCCCTCGAGTTCGCAGGAAACTGCTACCAGGTCTCCGTCACTAAAATTATTCAAAACAAATACCCTTATATTATCTTTTAGTAAAATGCATGCCCTGATTTTACCTTCGTCGGCCTTGAAAAACAACGTGTAATTCCTGGTATGAGCTCCTGGATACGGTTGTTATAGCTGATCCAGGGATCTTGTATCAGTACGACGGAAACGTCATGCTTGATTATATAATTTATCAAGCACGCCGTCGCAGTCCTACTGTGATGCAGCTTTGTTTGCATCGCTTCCATCATGGGGTTCTACCTCTTGCGCACCCTTGGTCACGAGCTTTAAGATAACCTTCCCCATGCTATATCGCACCATTTCTTTGTTCTTCTCGAGGAATGGAAGCGATTCCCTATTTAGGCACAGCAAGGAGTTCTGGCCGAACTGTCTTCTGGGCCCTGTATTCAACACTCTCCAGGTGTTCGCCTTCATCTCCTTGTTCTGCATGTAAAAGAGACCGAGTAATTTCTTAGAGTAAATGTGTTAGCAGCTTGTTCAACTGGTGTGCAGCAGCAGAGTGCTTGCCTACTGCGCCTCTGGTCTCCTTGGTCGGTATCCTACCCTTTACTTTATTAGTGAACGTACTAGCCGACTCATTACTGCCTTGAACTATGCGAGAGTGCTAGCCTTCTCACTACTGCACTTGTACTTTTGAACTACTATAACTACAAAAACAGTTTTGTACATTTTGGAGAGACAATTCAGTAGCGCATTAAAATTTTTCAGTTTTATATAATTAAGTGAAGTTATGAAAAAGTGGGGTCTATCTATAGGGTCTATTTCGATTATATCTCTATGTTACAAACTATGTGTCCAACGTAATATACCCTTAGGATAGGGTATAAAAACGGTGAAAATATCTTAAAAACGTTTCGTATAGTTCGTATTCCTTTTGATCATTATCAAGCGCCTTCTCGCACAGCTATAGTGAATTTAAACGATAAATTTGAATAGCCGCCGTAGATGAGCGTGTAACTGAAAACCAAGGTGCGTCCATTTCGAGACGATTACAGGAATTGGGCCTATGTATCTCCCACCACTTTGCACCGGATTTTGCATAAAGATCTTGATCTTGCCCAGTTGGTACAAAAATCGTAGCCAGCAGAGCCGTACTTTCGCTGATTTATTGTTGGAAATGCATGGACAAAACAAAATTAGTTTACACTAATACATATATTCTGAGTGATGAGGCTCGTTTCCACTTGTGTGAGTATGAGTATAACAAACAAAACTGTCGCTTCTGGGGCTTCGAAAACCGAAAAGAAATAGTGGAAGAACCTCTCCATCCACACCGATTGACAGTTTGGTGCAATTTTTGCTTTGTTATACCCTATCCTAAGGGTATATTAAGTTTGACACATAGTTTGTAACATAGAGAAATAATCGAGATAGACCCTATAAAGTATATATATTCGTGATCAGCATCAATAGCGAAATCGATTGAGCGATGACCGTCCGTCCGTATGTCACCGCTTTTTGGGCCTTAAATTTTGAGCTAGGACGATGAAATTTCATATCTGGGCTTCTGAGAAAAAGATACAGTACAAGTGTAAAATTTTTTTAAATCCGCCCACTGCCACGCCCACTTTTTCATAACTTCATTAAATTATATGAAATCGAAAAATTTTGTTAAGACCAAATATTTAGGCATTCAGACTCCCTACAATCCACTCATACAAAAGTTTTGGCCACGCCCACTTTTTGGGGGCGTTTTCATCATAAAACCAATTTTTGGGCCTTAAATTTTTAACTAGAACGCTGAAATTCCATATCTGGGCTTCTGACGAAAAGATACAGTAGAAGTATAAATTTTTTTTTACATCCGCCCACTGCCACGCCTACTTTTTTATAACTTCACTAATTTATATGAAACCAAAAAATTTTGTTAAGTCCAAATATTTAGGTATTCAGATTCCCTACAATTCACCCATAGAACAGTTTTGGCCACGCCCACTTTTTGGGGGAGTTTTCATCAAAAAACCGATTTTGATAAAATAAATTATTTCTCTATGTTACAAACTATGTGTCAAACTTAATATACCCTTAGAATAGGGTATAGAAACGGAATACATACATATGTATATCAAAAAAATTAAATGTATTAATATTTAGTATGGTGGTCCTTGGCGTCCAAAACAGCTTGTAGCTTTCTATTCATAGAAGTGGCCAATATATCCTGAAGGTCGCTTTTCAAGTAATTTTTGCTGCTTATTGTCCTCTCCCGCAATTTTTTTTCCATATACACTTACATGTGTTCTATAGGATTTAAATTTGGACTTTGTGGAGGATGGGGAATAACTTTTTTCACGTTATAGAGCAACCATTCCCATACAATAAAGGACGCATGCTTAGGGTCGTTATCGTGAACAATACAAAAACTGTTACTTATGCCTAGCTTATTAAATTGTTTTTGAGGATGTTAAGGTATTTTGTTCATATTACCTTCAACAAACACCATGTTACCTATTCCACTTGACCTCATTTCACCCCACACCTTCACACTGCCTCCACTATGCTTAAAATTGGTATTTACATTTGCGGACTTAAGGCTGTACCTTGTCTCCTCCAAACAAAATGGCGTCCATCAGACCCAAATATGTTAATTTTGGACTCGTCCGAAAAAATACCGAATTCCAGAATTCTAAAGGTTAACGAACATAACCTTGTGCATATTCCAGGCGTTTCTTAATGTTTTTCGCAAACAAAATGAGTTTGTTTCGGGGGGTTTAGGCTCTTATGGATGTCGCTCGAATGTAAAAAATTGTAATTGTTTGTGGGTCCACATTTCCAATTGCATTTTCTTGAACATCTTTAGCAATGTCTACGCCAGAAATTTTGGGGTCGTTTAGAACTAATTTAAAAATGTTTCTTTCTGTTTGAGAAGTCGCAATTTTTTTGGATTGTCCACTACGACTGGGTCTTTTAAAAAAAACAATTTTTAATACACTTGGATGACATATTGTACTGTTGATAGGTTTTCACAGTTTCAACGATTTCTCTTACACTTTTTTCTTCCACAACTTTATAATCAGTTCCTTTATGTCAATGGATGTTTGCTTTTTTCTATTTTTATAAATAATCGGTGCTGAAAATGGTTCTCATCACTACAAACTTAAAGTTTAAACTGTGACTCTTTAACGGACATTCAAAAACATGTTAAAGCATACAGAAAAGCTACAATCCGTGTGGATCGTATGATACCCTATCCTCCTTCCTATGTAGCTTACAAGGTGTGCGTAGCTATATTGCATTTTGTACTGAAATACGACGATGACTTCGAACGTTTGAGGATGGTACATGGAAAATTGCGGGCGTGGCTAAAGACAATGTATGAGCGAATTTCAAATACATTTAATTTTAATCAATAATCAATAATGTTTTACTTTAACATTAAAATAAAATTTAATTTGAAAATAGCAGTATGATTTGCATTTGATCTTGATTATACTCTAACGCCACATATCATAGTTAAAATAAATTTCAGTGAAATTATAAAAAAAAAGAATTATTTAAGGCAAAACCAATATTTCAGGGCAAAACAATGTTTGTCAGATAAGCTGGTGGTATCTGGTAGTATATAGACTTTATATGGCCTCTCTCGATTATTTCTTTATGTTACAAATTATGTATCAAACTTAATATACCCTTAGGATAGCGTATAAACAGGAAAAACTGTTAATTTATAAAAAAGGGAAAACTGTCCAAATTTTGTTTGGGTCTAAAAATTACTTTGATTGTTTGTTTTAAAATGACATAAAATAATTTAGAAAAGGGAAATAGCATTCTTTAGAATATTCGAGAAATGAGTTTGCATTTTCAATTTATTTGACTTAAATATCCCTACAAACCTGAAAAACATTCAAGTTGCAGTTGCAGATGGCAGGTAGCGTCCAACCTTTTTTTTGGATCACTGTAGTTTGTAACATAGAGAAATAATTCAGATAGACCCTATAAAGTATGTATATATATTCGTAATCAGTATCAATAGCCAAGTCGATTTAGCCATGTCCATTCGTCCGCCCATCCGTCTGTCCGTATGTCACCACATTTTGGGCCTTAAATTTTGAGGTAGAAGGATGAAATTTCATATCCACGCCCACTTTTCATAACTTTACTGAAATGAAATGAAATCGAAATGTCTTTAGCCACGGTACCTTTTTGTGGGCATTTTCATAAAAAACACGATTTTCATGATATTTTGTATGCAACATCCACAAACTTTCAAAGTTATCGTAGCAATTCAATAAAAACGCAGTATCCCACGTCCACTTTGGTAGGACTGATGGAAAGGAAGAAGGAATATAGTGTATCAAACAATCCGTTCTAGACGCATTGTAGCTTTTCTGTACGTTTACTAATAAATCTAAATCTATGTACTTGGTACGCATTTTTATCGAAAATCTGATTCACCACCTGATTTCATACTGGCTAAGTATAAAAATTTATCTAAATTGGTAAATTCATTTTAGAGGAATCGAATCAATTAAAGTGCCATCAATTTTGTGGTTTAAATGAAAATTTCGATTTCATTTCGAATTATGAACCACAAATATGAAGTTTAGAGTAAATACATCCAGCCGTTTAGGCTGCAGTTGAGCTGAGCATGCACACATATGTACATACATACTTCCACTCGCAAAGAAAATCAACAGACTACATTTTAGACTTAAATACCCTAGTAATAAGTATGAAAAACAACAAAAAAAAAATACGAAATTTAAGTCTCTGAAGAAACCACAACGAAATTCCGGATTAAGGTTGCCCGACTCCGACATAACATTATCCGTCTATAAGTACATACCACATACGTGAATATATGTTTTATATATGTATGTATACATGAATGTATCTATATACATATATACAAATATGTATGTCACTCTATACTGACTCTCGTTTCATCTTTTATACTTACAACACAAATCGCCGAAACACTTAATCACTTCGACAGAAATCAATATTATTATGACAAAAGTATAATCGGAATTCAGATACAAAAAGTATTTAAGTTCATCAACCTACAGTAAGTGTTAACTTTTCCATTAAAGATTGTATCTCCCACAGGGAATTAGCTTCGTTCACATTTTCGAATACCGGAGCTTTTCAACAAATATTTGTATTATCATCTGTATTGTCCCCATCCTGATAGTAATCATAAGACGTGTATTGTTTTAAATATCGAAACTTGTTTTCGACAATTATAGCATTTGTTTAGAATTAAATTTAATTTTCAACTGCGGTTGTGTTTCTACAAATTTGATGCAAAAAATATATCAGATTATCAGATATCGGTACGTTAACGAATAAAAGAATAATAATAGAAAATCGGTTTGATCGAGAGTCACAATCTTTGTAACTGTGCTTGAGAAGTTAAGATAAAGACCAAAGGGCTCATGATGTGGAAAAATTACCTCTTAATTATAAATTGTGGCAATTAATATCTTCTTGTATATTGTGGCAGATAAGTGCCGTGGCAATTGTTCTTTTTATAAGCTCTGTTAAAGTCTAAAGTTTTTAAGTCTAAGTCTAAATTAACTTATATTTCATCTTTGAATTACAGATCGGAATTCAGAAATTGGCGTCGAAGATTTCTGCGAGTATCCATCCCGTGAAGGATCACCGGGTAACAGTATGATGATGTCAACTCCACCAGCCGGCATTCAGACTGATTCCGATGGTCTGATACTCCCCAAGAAAATTTTGAATCCATGTTTGGAATCGTCGGATAGAAAGAATCTCCATAGGGAATTAATGTTCAATAATAAAATGTAAGTAAACCTGATAAATTAACTGCAAATGCAATATGTACATTAAGAGTAAAGGGCTCGAGATTTGTATCAAACTTGACATTACTATGATGTTTAAGTAAAAAAAGTTGGTGCGATAATTCTTTCTGTCTGGTTTTTACGCTAAACGGCTGGACGGATTAGCTTTAAATTTCATATCTGGAGTCTGTTGGACCGATTTTAATTAAAATGGACTTTCTCGAAATTAATTTTAACGGTTTTGATAACATTTCATATTTCAATTAGTTTGGGCATATGCTATTGGCATAGGGGTATGCAAAGATATAGCGTTCCAAGTTTTGAAACTACCAAGCCCACTTTTCAAAAATTCAACTTATAAAAAAATAAAAAAATTGTTATGACAACATTTATAGGCCTTGAAGTTCTCTATAATTCATCTGAACAGCATATACATATGTTCATTTTTTGAGATCGTTTTAGAAAAACAAACAATTTTGTGAAAAAGCCCAAAAAGCATTAGTGTAATGTCATCATTATAATTCTATCAAAAACGCAGAGTCCCACGCCCACTTTATTAGGCCTCATGTGTAAGAAGAACAAGACTTGAATTTCAATGCTTATAAAAGCTTATCGCATTAAGGTGCAAGTACGTAGAACCCAGTCGTGCATTGCATTTTTTGTTTACTTAAATATGAATGCGGTTTTGTAATCACTTTAAAGATACCCCAAATCAAATGCGATTTGATCGCTATCCGGGAATGAATTTCGGTGCTTGCTGTTACTCAAATTACATTGTGGTATATGAGAGACGCGATTATTATTGCGATTATTCGTCGACGTGACGGCGGTCTTGCAGCGTTTTTTTTAGTGTCGTTGCATCCACGAATTGTGTGGCTGTCGCGGGTTTGTCGCAGGAATTAATATGATAGACGGAGATAGCGACGTTATTTCTCAAGGCATTTTAACAAGGCTATAACTTTGTGAGCAAAGTTCATTATCTCTACTGAAGACTAAAATACAAGTCTGGCAGCACTGTGCTGGTTTACAAATTTAACAAACTTAAAATTTTGGTATATGCTAATTTATGAACAATATATGCATATGTATGTACAACTGCCAGACCAGTTTGTCGTTTCTAAGGTTTAGCAGGCATCCTTAAAAGTGCTTAAAAATAGTCAATATTTAAGTCATAGAAACAATATAAAATTTTTGATATTATGTCTGTGACATCATCGCAATACTATTTCATGAAAGCCACAAGTAAATTCCGGTTTCACCCCCCACCAGACCACCAATAACTTCTTCATGATAAAATTTTTATTTCGTTTTTATACCCTATCCTAAGGGTATATTAAGTTTGACAGAGAGAAATAATAATAATTGAGAAAAAGAAGCAGTACAAGTGTAAACATTTTTTTAAATCCGCCCACTGTCGCCCACTTTTTCATAACTTCACTAAATTATATGAGATTGAAAAATTTTGTTAGACCAAATATTTAGATATTCAGATTGTCTACAATTCTCCAATACATCATATTTAGCCACGCCCACTTTTTGGGGGCGTTTTCTTTAAAAAAACGATTTCGATGAAATTTTTCATATAACATCCTCAAACGTTCGAAGATATCGTTGTAATTTGTGAAAAAATGCAGTATGTTACGTTCACTTTATTAGGGCTACATAGATAGGAGGATAGGGTATCAAACAATTCGTTCCAAACGGATTGTAACTCCTCTGTATGTTTTTTTTTATTTAACAATCAAAATGTTCACTAGAAATAATTTATGCGGTATAACTTTTGCCGGGTCAGCTAGTAAGTCTATAAGATTTAGGCAACTCACTAGGTCTATTTCCTGGTTTGGGGATAAAGATTACATTTACCTGTCTCCAGGTAGTCGGGATGTAACCCCAATTGTAGCTGGCTCTAAATAAAGCATTCGAACCCGGCAGAATGAGATCAATTAGCTTCTGCAAAAGCGCCGGGAATATACATACCATCACCGCCGGGGGCTTTGAATGGTTTGAAGTACCCTACAGCCCAATTGACCTTATCCGCACTGAAAATTTTGTTGGATAAACTATTTACTCTACTCGCAATGCAGACCCTATAGTCAGATGCGTTCGGGTACATGTAAATTACTCGAATAGACGAACCTGGGAAATGAACCAAAAGGAAGGTTCTACTAGTATCCATATGGTCCGCCGTGTAGGTACCATCGGTCGTTTTTAGTAAACCTACACAATTAATGATCTTTCACTAGTGCCATGTGGATTCGTGGCGCTACTGGCATGTTAGCAATGTTTTCGCAGCATTTCCTCCATGCGGCACGTTTAGATCGTCTTAATTCTGAGTTGTATTCTATAAGAGCAAACCTGTATTCGTCCCAAATCTTCGTGCGTTAAGCAGAGTTGAAGAGTTTTCTAAATTTCTTTTGAAATTATCTTTCTAAATTTCTTCCAGTTTGACAAGCTGGTCATTCCTCTAGATAACCTTTCATTTACACAGACTGGTTTTATGGACACAGCTGTCATGATAGGAAGTAAGCAACACATCATTCAGTTACAAAATTTGTGTGGACTATTGACCTATCGATTGTGGTCTTCTGGCTCACTAAGGTGACCCACCATAAGTCCATAATTACTAAAAGTTCTTATTTTTCGTATGAACACAAAAATATAGTGGTTTTCATTCATTCATTTTGTCCTGCTTTCTCTTTGCGAACTATAGATCAGGAGCGCAGTGTACATATAAGTTATTTATATGTACAGGGGGGGGGGGGGGGGGGGGCATGTTGCCACCCCTGCTTGGGGTCACTGTTGGATTTAGGGTCGGTGCGAGGTTGGGTGTTAGCAAAGTTTCTATATATCCATGTTTCGCTTGTTTCGAAATTTTGCCCAAACTAAAACTCGCACCTACCCCAAATCCACCAGTGAGCATGCCCCCCATACATATTCCACTGTTTATGCAGTGTTCCCACACTTGTTCTCTTCATTTTAATCCATTATATAAGTCATACGAATAATTATGGACTTTTGGCCCATTTCCTCTTTAAGATTGTGGAATTTTGACCCAAAATATTGTGTACTTTTGACCTACCGGGGTGGGTTTCATGTTCACAATCGATTTGTGTATTATGGAGTTTTGACCCGTGCCTTTTGACCCTGCACCGATGTGTTGATGGTCAGACATCGAGCCCTCGTCAGACACATGCCAATTTTCAACAAAATTAGAGATAAATAAACTGGCGAATGTGGGGTCAAGTACCTATGTACCTCTTCACGAATCGCATTTATTAAGATAGGTTCAGAACCTTTATTCAAAATATCTACATGATAACACACAAGATATTCTAACAGACACTCATCCCTTCTATTGATGCCACTGCTGCCCCAGACCTCATGATGAGCATTGGCATCGCAACCTATAATGCAGTTAAGGTTACTATCTTGGCAATGTTTGATGAGTTACTGGACCTCTATTGGGGCGATGTTGTCGTCGTCGCCGGGGGAGGATGCCGAGGCACACATGATGTTCTCTGTTCCGCTTTTGGTCGGAACCTCTACATTTATGTCATGAATTCTGGAATTGGAAGAAAATTAATATTTGTGCTGATTAAGCAGGCTGGCCTTGGCTCCCCACATTTAAAAATTAACTTACTTGCCTTATTCCGTAGACCTTTTTGGATAAGACCGAGGGTTATATCATCATCGGCGAACCGCTTGCTAAGGGTAGCGGACGAGCTCTTAGCGTGATGCAGGTTCGCCTGTAGCACCCTGATGGTGCTCATTGATCCTCTTTAGAGGATCTAGCTTACCGGAGTAGTTGGTCTTTTTGAGGGTAATTTCCTCAAGCAAGCAGTGGGGTTGGGACCACCTATTGGTCTGCTCCTAGCTAACTCATCTTTCTTCCGATAAGCATGCCCAATGGCGCCGCTAGTCGGATGGGAAAGACCGGCCATATTACCGGACGTACGAGGCTTAGAATATGTACCGCCTTTACGGTATTGATCCACGGATTTGGCTACCGTATTTCCAGTTCTGTTGCAGTTCTGAACCTCTGGGACCATCATGCCCAGTGACGCTGCTGGTCGAAGAAGCTGGTCGTGGGACCTGCTTTCTGGATATAGTTCCGGTCCCGCTATGAACAACATGCCCAGTGGCGCTGGTGTTCGAAGAGGCTGGTCCAGTTTCCTGATAAGCGGGGATTGCGGGGGATGACACTGCTAGTTGAAGCGGGTCATGGACCCTGCAGAGCGGACTTATTTCTGCCGGTTGAGATCCGAGTTCCTCTTTATCAGAGGTACCACAACCAGACGTTGAAACCTTGTTGATGGTCCTAAGGATTAGCTTAACCTGACCAAATCGGTAGCTGACTTCACCTTTACAGCAATTCGGCATTTTGCGCGGAAATCGTGGCAAGAATCTTCTCCAAGGAGAGCTCCAGATTTTGTGGAAAGAACCCACGGACGATGTGTGGCTTAGCGAAAGCTCGGTCTTCCACCAGCTTCACGCTCAGTCCACTATTGGCTCTAATCGTTTCGAAACTAGCCGAAATCTAGCCATCGTAATTTAAGATACGAGCCGGAGAAATGCGGCCAAATTCCGCTGTTGCTCATCTCAATCGAGATGTCTATGACGACCTCTTGAAAAAGTGCGATTTGCTCAGTTGAGAGGGGTTGAGCTGACAAGTCGACCGGGACAACACTTAACCTGATAGGCCTAGCCACTTGGCTAAAAGTGGGGACATATTTTATAACATTTTCATTAATTTCTATTATTTTGTGAATTACTTTTAAGTATTATTGTGAATATGAAATTATTTATCAATGAAATCTAATCTGTTGATGTACTCTATTATATCGTGGATTGAAAATAAATAAATAAATAAATAAATAAATAAATAAATAAATCAGGTGTAGGTCCTGCTTTGACTTTCTTGATAGCCGATGCTGGTGGTCCTCGGATCTAACGGGCTTGGCTTCGCACTGAATGGGGGGATGGAAGGGGTGGATCTGGCATAAGTGAGAGCACTTTCCCTGCTTTTGCCTATGCGTAAAGCATGTTGAACCGCCTTCGTTCCATTGAATTCAATTTAATGAATCCACTTTGTTGTTGCTGGATTTGTAGTCGATCTGGGATCTTCCCAATGGAAGAACATCCGGATTTCTCTAAAATGACGCTACAGGCATCAACAAGTGTGGAAACATTAATTTAAATTTAATTGAATTTAAACCGAGGGTCGTATTCAGAGTCCGCATACTATCGACTAAGCGCCCTCTTAGCCATGCATCTATCGGCGTACTCTGTTCCTTCTTGGATTAGGGATTTGGTAATGGAATTTTCTCCTCACTTTGCTGACTTTAGCCGTCTCTCATGCTGTTTCTGTAACCGGCCAATCGGGACGACTTGAGAGACACACAGCCAGTAGCAAGTTTCCCGATTGTGGGGTGAACAGCCAGAGCATGAGAGCCGTTGCCCGGCGGCGGCTGCCACAAAGAGGCAGTGAGTCTTCTTGAAACGTTTACAAATAGGAATTGTCCATTGACTTTGCTCTATAAGTACGCACCTGTCCTTTAAAAAAGCCATTTATTTCGCTTACAGCCCTCATCCCATTGCTCCCACCCTTAGTTCATAACTATAGGTATAGTTTTAAGGAACCCTGTTAGTTTTAAGGAATTTCGTCTAGAATTTAAGTTTGTCCTTGTACTGGGATTGACCCAGGCCTCAAATTAAAAATTAAAATTAAATTAACACAAAGGGATGCATGTGTAAATCGAAGGTATAAACTTGGTAGAAGTCAGTAGTGCTGTAATTTTTAAAGCGCATGATACTTTCATGGAATCACCGAAAACAGAAATGGACAATTTGGTGGTCATTGGAAATTCGTACATAGTAAGACCAACAACAGAGGATGCATTTCTGAAACCAGGGAGATTAATAAAAGACTTGAGGAACAAGAACAACTATAGAATAACTGTACAGGGGAAAGTGATGACGACGACTTGTTTCACACATCTGTGGTGTATGAAGCTGTGGAGTATATTCCTGAGAAAAATGAAGCGTAAATGGAGAAGTTGACCGGAGCTATGGTCTTCGAAATAGAACCTTGATTCGTCAACCACAAAAGCTGGCCGACTATGAACAAGGAGAAATTCCTGTTAATAAAGTTTGTGAGTATAACTCTTACGAGGATGCGATTCAATCTCAATACGCCATGCAATAACGAAAAGCTATATAAATCATCAATAGGTTATTGATGGGTCTTCCTCATAAAATATGGAGCTGAAGTCCCCATAAGACTACCCTTGGAACCAGAAGGAGGTTAATATAAAGCGTTGGAGACTATTGATGTTAGTCAGTTGACCGAATGTTTAGAAGTAAGTGCAATCTTCTACGAGCGAGCTTGGCACTGTAGTCTACGGTGCAATATACTTTTACGTAAAAATTAAATTACTTAAATTTTTTTTTTATTTTCGGTAGGAATACATAAGACAAACAAAAAAACTTCAATTAATTCAAACATTTCAAATAAGGTATTTTAAATTCATCATAATAAACATAAAAGCAACAAAAATATGGTCAATTTCGTATTCGTACACATGGATATTTCATGTTAATTTGTTAATTTGTTCAAATTATATTATGCAACTAATATGTTGTAGCATATACTTTGTTACCTAGGACCTGTTTAAGACGGTTTGGCATGGATCTGACTAATTTTTCCGTAAATTCAGGTGTAATTTTCGTCCATTCTTCAATAAGCCTTTCTTTGAGATCGTTTGTGTTCCTTATATTGAATGTTCTTATTTTTCGGTCCAACTCATCCCACATCTATGGCATTGATATCTGGTGACTGTGAAGGTGTTTCCAATACTTTGGGACAATTATAAAGTAGCCACATTCGAGTTGCATAAGCTTTATGCTTGGGGTCGTTATCCTGATAAAAGGTAAAATTGTTCCCAAGACCCATTTGAACGGCACTTTCCTTCAGGTTTTGCTTCAATACTTCGATGTACTGCTTATGGTCCATTATTCCTTCAATTATGTGCAGTCGTCCCACTCCAGCTGCGGAAAAACAGCCCCAGACCATTACCGACCCACCACCATGTTTGACTGTCCCCCGTGTGTTATGTGGGAGATATTCTGTATTTGGTTTTCTCCAAACCATTTGTCGGCCATCCGATCCATGCACATTCAATTTAGACTCGTCTGTGAATATTTCTATTTTGCAGAAGTCGAAATCTTTAGATTGGTGTTGTTTAGCGATTTCTAACCTTTTGCTTCTGTTTATGGAACTAATGAAAGGTTTTTTTTCGCATAACTCTTCCATTGTACCCATGTTCACGAAGGCAATTTCTTAGGGTTTCTGTACAAAAATCTTTATTAAGAGTACGACGCAAGGTTTCTGCAAGTTTTGGTGCACTACATTTAGGGTTTTTTTAATTTCACGTATAATTATTCTCTTATCATGTGCACTGAATATATTTCTGGTGGTATTTCTTGGTTTATTTTCTATACGATTTTCATTTTTGAATCGATTAATGATTGTTTGGATGGTTGATCTTGATCGATTTACCAAACGAGATATCTCCTTATAAGTTTTTCCATCGCCGTTGTATTTGATAATCACTTCTCGCAGTGCATTTGAGGTTTCACCTTGTTTTCTGTCCATTTTCAAAGTAATGTCGATTTTTCCAGTAAACTTCACAAAATATTTCACTTTTTTCTTTAAATTGCTTTGAAAAAGAATAACTAAATGCAAAAAACAACTTTGACAAGCTAAATAACAGTAATTTGTATTGTTTAGTGAATAAACGATAGGTGTACGAATACGAAATTGTGCTACTTTTGAGCTCATTTCTTACTTTTATTCTGTTTTCGAACCAAAGTTAATATTAACTATTCTTAAAACTAGGTGGAGTACAATTGCTCAATATCCTGTAATAGTACATAACATATTCAACTTAATTTTTCAAGCCGTTTGTGATCAGGAGTTGAATGTAATTTTTGATAACTGGTGTACGAATATGAGATTGATACACTGTACATAAGTAGGGAAGCGCAAAAGAATTGTGGCATACACAATACTCATTTGTTTTTTATACCCTATCCTAAGGGTATATTAAGTTTGACACATAGTTTGTAACATAGAGAAATAATCGAGATAGACCCTATAAAGTATATATATTCGTGATCAGCATCAATAGCGAAATCGATTGAGCGATGACCGTCCGTCCGTCCGCCAACTGCCACGCCCACTTTTTCATAACTTCACTAAATTATATGAAACTGAAAAATTTTGTTAAGACAAAATATTTAGGCATTCAGATTCCTTACAATCCACCCATACAAAAGTTTTGGCCACGCCCACTTTTGGGGGCGTTTTCATCACAAAACCGATTTTTGGGCCTTAAATATTTAACTGGGACGCTGAAATTTCATATCTGGGCTTCCGAGAAAAAGATACAATACTAGTGTAAAAAAATTTTTAATCCGCCCACTGCCACGCCTACTTTTTTATAACTTCACTAAATTATATGAAACCGAAAAATTTTGTTAAGACCAAATATTTGGGTATTTAGATTTCCTACAATTCATCCAAATAACACTTTTAGCCACGCCCCCTCTTTGGGGGCGTTTTCATAAAAAACAGATTTTCATGAAATTTTACGTTTAACATCCTCAAACGTTGGACGTCGTATTTCAGTACAAAATGCAATATCACCTCGCCCACTTTATAAAGGCTACATAGCAAGGAAGATAGGGTATCATACGATCCGTTCCAGACGGATTGTAGCTTTTCTGTATGTTTTTTTTATATTATCAAATTCATTAATTATAAATAGCACAATATTATTTAAAAGTGTAACAAAAAATCAGAAAAATTACAATCTGTATGGAACGGATGGTATAATACTTCCTTTGCATAAGCCTTACTAATGTGGACGTGCATTTTTTTTATGGAATTTAAATTGGTATTTAGTAATAATTTTTATTATTAATATGCCTTCATATTAAGAACAATTATTTATAAAATTTGTGAAGCCTTCACAGGAGGAATGAATAGATTTACTTTTATAATAATTCAAAAAAAGAAAAAAGAGATGGAAAAGTGCAATCTTATAATAATAGTTATATTCATTCATGCAAAATAATTAACTTAAGAGTGATAATTTTAGAAATTAGTTGTTTTAATAATGAACAATTTAAAGAAAACTTTATATGAAGAGAAAATTATTTTAACTGCTTTTTGGAATGCAACTTGTAAACTTCTTAACTGAGTAGGTGAAGAGTTCCACCGGCGGGCGGTATGGATGAAAAACTGTCGTTTAGAAGATCGGCAGGCAAATATAGATTTAATTATAGGAGAGGGGGCACCTTTGAACGTGGGCTACCTTTGAACAGCACTAATAAAATTATATTGAAAAAATATTTGAAAGCGTAAACCAAATTTTTATCTTGGCAATATTGTGTTCTTTAAACGTCAACGGCTTTCGGTTATCTTTTCAGTAGTCGCTTGAAAGTAGTTCGGGGTGGATGTTTGTACCCTATCCTAAGGGTATATTAAGTTTGACACATATAAAGTATATATATTCGTAATCAGCATCAATAGCGAAATCGATTGAGCGATGACCGTCCATCCGTCCGTCCGTATGTCACCGCTTTTTGGGCCTTAAATTTTGAGCTAGGACGATGAAATTCCATATCTGGGTTTCTGACGAAAAGAAGTATTTTTTTTACATCCGCCCACTGCCACGCCTACTTTTTTATAACTTCACTAAATTATATGAAACCGAAAAAATTTGTTTGTTTTGTTTTGGGGGCGTTTTCATCAAAAAACAGACTTTGATAAAATTTTACATGTAACATCCTCAAACGTTCGAGGTTATAGCCATATTTGAGTACGAAATGCAATTTGGCCACGCCCACTTTATAGAGAGGAGGATAGGGTATTAGACGATCCGTTCCAGACGGATTGTAGCTTTTTTGTATGTTTTTGAATTATTGCCCCCCTCTCCCCTAACGTTCATTCTGTTTGGTATCGAAAATCTAAGTCTGTCATAAAGACTGGCGTGATTGAATTACGTTAAATAATAAACTGAAGACGTGATATAGGAGAAGTTTGTCAAATGACATATTATACATATAAGCTATCTGCGTTTTGTGATATGTGATCATACCTACTTAAGCCATGAATATAACGTATGTTATTAAAAGCAACATTTACAGTGTTGTGCAAAACAAACGCAACAATTTTAGTTCTCGCATATAAATGTATATATTTTTTTTAATGCACTTTCTAAAAAAAGGTCATAACAAAAACAACAATAGGTAATTTATGAAACTGTGCAAAACTAACGCAACAATGACTTGTATGTATTTCCAAAAGAAACGCAAAATGCTAGCGGTACTTTTCCAAGTTCTCTTATATTCACAATTACGTATAAGGAAGTAACTGATTCATCAGTCAAAGGGATATCATTGTTGTCTGTGGAGCTACAACCAGAAATCATTGAACAAAGAGATATTAAACTTATTGAGGAGGGATTCCTTCCTTTCAAAACCCATTTGTTACATTGTTTTTGTTGTAATTCGCTCCTCGTCTGTGAATACAACAACAATTCCCTATATATGGTGGAATAAGTACGTCAGCGGATGTGTTCGCAAAACGGAAGCATTTGCTATAAATATTGTGCATTGGAAAGAATACTGGAAAATCAATGTGAAAGGAAAAAATTAATATCAGAAATTCAATTTAAAATATAAATTATTATTTTTCGAATTGAATAACATAAAAACGACTCTTTTTCTAAAATAAGATATTTTTTTTTTGAATATTGAACATAAATAGAAAAATAAATAATAAAATTAAACATTATTATCAGTTATTGTTTTAATCTCGAAGAATTAGTCTAGAGTTCTAAAGTATATGAAAAGGAAATTTCCATTCCAATTCCTTTACATACATATGTTTAAATATCCTGAACTACTACAATTCTAATACACAGCTGAAGTTACATTTATAATTAAAAGTTTTATAATATGTACTCTGCCTTGCTAAAGTTACCAATAAAACTACTTCAAGCAGAGTAAACGTCGTGTACTAAATGTACACTTAGTTATTATCATTTTATTGCAAATATTTTTAATACAATATATGTATGTATGTATTTATAAAAACAGTATTAAAAATGTAATTGCAAAATTGTTGTTGAGCAACTGCTTATTTGTTTTTGATTTCAATGACGAATGGAAAACATTTGTTTACCGAAAATGTTTTTCTCATATTCACTTACATTTCGATATAATGCTTGAATTGCAATAAAAAAATTATTTTTAAATATTTCCATGATGCAGCAAATAGTAAGCACCCAAGGTTGATTATGTGGATCATATCTTTCTCATATATATTTTTAAATACATATGTTTAAAATATTGAAATGTGTATGTATGTATTTTGCCATAATGGATGTTAATAGCGTCTGTAACTTTTGAAGTGTCGCCGTTGTCTCAAAATTCAAAACACATTACGCATATTGAATGTTAAGCTTATATATGAAAACCATGTTAATCCATGAATGCATGCATTCATATGTACATACATATATCAATCACTAATTTATTCTTTTGTTAATTAAATTACAAAAATGTAAGTTTTACTGGTACAATATAAACTGTGTTTTCTAAACAATGTGAATCCTAAAATTCTTTTTAATAAAAAACATCCACTTGACAGCTAAGTAGTTACAAATCGAAAAGTGATCAAAGGCATTGCATAATAAGTTTAAGGTTCATCGTTATTTCGTTTTTCTTCCTTTTTTTTCTTCTTCACAATATTAATGTTTACTTAATAATTTTCAACTTAAAAAAAAAAAAAGAACTTCAACATAATTTCTTTTTAATATATCTCATTATGTACATATGTACATATATTTCCACATTGAATAAAATTTCAAAACTCCAACTAATGTTTTCCAACAACATAAATACAATTTCAATTTATTTTGCTCGGGCACCCAGAAGTAAAGATCAAAAGTGTGCATTTTACATTTATTTCTTATTTTTATATTGTAAAATGCAATCAGACATTGTGAGGGCATATATTTTTCTCTAAATAATATACGACATTTAAATTTTGATATTTTAAAGAAAAAAAAAAAATAATTTGAATATTGTTAATATCTAGTGAACATACCCAAAGCACTTTCCAATTTCTTCCAACCGCTCTTCATCAGTTGTCAAATTCACTCATTGTTGTTGTGATTCAGAGGTGAATTTATTGTGTTGTTGTTGTGATTTAGTGGTGAATTGACCAATTCAGTGGTGAATTGACCAAGTCAAACAAATGTGCTTTAAAATGTAACAATATGCGTGAAATAGCTTAAATAAATTAATCGATCACATCAAATATCAATAATTACTAAATTTCGAAATGGAGAAAGTCAAGTTTCTATTGCTAAAAAATATGATATAAACCAATCCACTGTATCTCGATTAAATAAAAAGTACAAAACAACGGAAAATATAAGTACAGTACATTTGGGTGGTCAACCTCGGAAAACGTCTGTGAAGATCCATAGAAGAATTTGTCGTTTAATTAAAAAAAATCCATTTGTGTTTTCCGAAAAAATTGTGGCATCCTTAAATTTAAGTGTCCATTCAAACACGGTTCGAAGAAGATCTTTGGAAAATGATTTGAAAAGTTACAGGCCTGCGAAAAAGCCAATGCTTTAAAAAATAAGTTTGCAGAAAAGGTAATTTTTAAATATTTCGTTTTAAAAGCACAAAATCTAAACAAAGCTACTTTTTTTTAATTATTAGATTAAATTTCGCAAAAAACGCATCTGAATTGGTCCATAGAAAAATGGAGAACTGTCCTTTTCAGCGACGAATCTAAGTTATGGTATGTGCACAGTAAGACGTCGGAAGGGAGGAGGTGCCTTATTGGTGTGCGCATGCTTCTAAGCTAATGGTGTTGGAGCCTTTCACGAAATTGTGGGGATAATGGATCGTTTTGTATACAAAAGTTAAGGGATTGATTAAACGATAATCGAGTGCAAGTTCTCGATTGGCCGGCCCAATTACCAGACTTGAATCTCATTCACATTTACATTATGTGCGAAGTAAATGTGTTGCGTTTGTTTTGCACAACACGGGAGCTTCATTTTACTTGCGGCATCACAATCGCAATGATTTTCGCACCCAAATGTTAGCATTGGGAAGACCAGAGTTTAAGTTAGCATTTCTCTTGTTGACTAAGCAATAAAATAGTGCGTAGTCCACGATATTCGAAGTGTTCCATTAACTTTCCTGACAATAGTATTCATTGGTCATCCCAACCTAGTGTTCCATTAATAATAACACCTAAATTTTTCGGACTATCGCGCTTCCATACATAAATTAATAAAATAATCTAGGATATTTCGAGAAATGACAATGCATTTTGACTTTTTTGGTCCACTCACAGATTTTGTTAAGATCTTCATTTAAAACGTGTGCGCAGTTCTCTATTAACCCATGTGCGCAACTTTTATATGTACATGTACATCGTCGGCATACATTTGAACAGAGGAATCGAATATATTATGTGGCAAATCGTTAATGTAGAGCGAGAACAAAAGCGGGCCAAATCGAACCTTGCGGTACACCAGTTCATACCGGCAATAAGTAGGACATAGTGCTATTTACAACAGCTTGCCTTCTTTCTCCTAAAAAAGACTGCAATAATTTTACAGGCGAAGAATAAAAATTATAACCCTCGAGTTTCCCACTAAAAATGGAGTGGAAAATTAGATCAAAATCGTTTTTTTTATGAAAACGCCACCAAAAAGCGGACGTGGCTAAAGACAATGTTTGGATGAATTGTAGACAATCTGAATATCTAAATATTGAATCTTAGAAAAAGTGGGCGTTGGATTGGGCGGATTTAAAAAAATTTTTACACTTGTACTGCTTCTCTTTCTCCAAAGCCCAAATATGATTTCAATTTCCTAGCTCAAAATTTAAGGCCCAAAAGTGGTGACATACAGACGGACGGACAGACATCAATCGTTTGCGCTATTGATACTGATCAAACATATGTATATACTTTATAGGGTCTATCTCGATTATTTCTCTATGTTACAAACTATGTAAAAAATGTGTAATCTGGCAACAAAAATGATCTTAGATTGCTTAAAGACGACATCGACTTAAAGAGTCTGCTAAGCAAGAATCCTAGCCTCAAAATAGCACTAAAAGGAGGAAACATACAGATTGAAGGCAAAACTTTTTATTAGAATAAAAGCGAGAAACTTGTGTGCAAATCTGGTGATAGAATGGAAATCCTGGTCAAAATATTTGCAAATAAACTATCAGAGTCAATTGACATGAAACGTCAATACAGCTGATGTCAGCGAGCTTTGACCTCATCGAGTACATCAACCCAAAGAAAGCTACCTAACAGTGTTGCCGTCTGCGTAAATCGTTCATTTAATATATTACAAAACAAATGTACATAATAGATTACCATGGTTCGGACCCCAGCAGTAAAATTTCGGAGTAGATGAAGAAAAACAGCAGACCAAAACCAAAGTTTGCAAAAAAAGTAATGTTTAAAGAAATTTATTTTTAACAAATATAAAAGTAACAGTGGTATTTTTGGTAAATGTTTACAAAAGGGGCCTCCCCCCGATTTTGATATAATTTTAGTACATACATATGTGGTAGAGGGCTTTTTTCTGAGCATTTTGATACACATACATATGTAGGATTCGCAAACGAATAGTTTACGAGATATAGGAATATATATGGGGAGGCATGCTGCTCCCATGCAACCCCCCTGCTTGGGGTTACTGCTGGATTTGGAGTAGGTGCGAGGGTTGGTGTATGCAAAGTTCCTATATATCCATGTTTAGCATGTTTCGCATGGATTTAAAGAAACTTTGTACATACCTAACTTCGCACATACTCGATGCGATTCGATTGATTGATGGGTCAATAGTCCACGAAAATTTCGTGGGAATTTTTGGCCCACCTGGGTGGGTTATAAGTTCGCAATTGGTTTGTGGACTGATAACTCACCTAGGTCTTGGACGATCGTTCATTTTTGGATTTTTTTTGGAGAAATAATTCGCCGGCCGCCTTGATACAATGTTTGTAACATACAGAAATAATCAAGATAGACCCTATAAAGTATATATATTCATGATCAGTATCAATAGCGAAAACGATTGAGCCATGTCCGTCCATCCGTCCGTCACCACTTTTTGGGCCTTAAATTTTGAGCTAGGAGGATGAAATTTAATATCTGGGCTTCTGAGAAAAGATGCAGTACAAATGTAAGAATTTTTGAAATCCGCCCACTGCCACGCCCACTTTTTCATAACTTCACTAAATTATATGAAACCGAAAAATTTTGTTAAGACCAAATATTTAGGCATTCAGATTCACTACAATTCAGTCATACAACAGTTTTGGCCACGCCCACTTTTAGGGGGCGTTTTCATAAAAAAACCGATTTTGATGAAATTTTATATGTAACATCCTCAAACGTTCGCCGTTATCGTCGTATTTCAGTACAAAATGCAGTATGGCCACGCCCACTTTATAGGGGCTACATAGAAAGGAGGATAGGGTATCATACGATCCGTTCCTGACGTATTGTAGCTTTTCTGTATGTTTCTTATTGAATTACTACTTCGATCGTTTCAGTATGTTACATGCAAAATGTCATGGAAATAGGTTTTTTAATTAAAACGCCCCAAAAAGTGGGCGTGGCTAAAGATAATGTGTGGCTGAATGGTAGGTAATTTCAATGCCGAAATTTTTGGTGTTGATAAAATTTTTCGGTTTCGGTTTCGGTGTAATGTAGTAAAATTATGAAAAAGTGGGCTTGACAGTGGGCGGATTTCAAAGAAATTTACACTTGTACTGCTTCTCCTTCTCAAAAACCCAGATATAAAATTTCATCCTCTTATCTCAAAATTTAAGTCCCGAAAGTGGTAACGGACGGAGATGTGTAATTCGTCTTCGCTATTGATATTGATCAGGAATATATACATATACTTTATAGGATCTATCTCGATTATTTCTCTATGTTACAAACCATGTATAAAACTTAATATACCTACCCTTAGGATAGGGTATAGAGTGCGTGGCGATTTATGTATGTACATATAAAGTATGTTTGAAACGTATAATATAAAACTAATTTGCCGCACAACTCCATCTAGAGTTATCTCTCCCATAGTCAAAAAAAAATATTGTAAAATATAACAAATGCAAAAATTCGCTACAATTTCCCGTTCACTAAAACCTAAAGACACTTGAATTTCTAAACCATTACATCCTATCTTTCTATTCATTTCCAAGTATTCCAACTTACGCATATGTATGTAGCTAAAAAAAATAAACACGATTTATTAATTTTTAATTTGGCAGAATACCTATATACTTAAATTAAATTTACCATCATTTAGATCAGAGGTGCCGATTAACGTGCGGCCCTCGGCCGTTGGCTGCAATTTAACCAACATATAAATTTATCAACACACATACATATGTACATATGTATGTACATATGTACATATGTATGCAAGTGCATATGTATGTATGTGTGTATGTATGTACATATAACACAACTATGCGATTCTACAACTATGATTTCTAATCCATGTTTATATAGAAAATAACGATTTTTGCTTCGCTGTTAATTGCCAAAAACACTAAAAACAAATGAAAAATTTTGAAGGAAGTGACTTCTTCGACCATATTAAGTATATTGAAGAGATAATTGAAAAGTTTGAGGAACGATTTGCAGATTTACACATACAGAAAAGCTACAATCCGTCTGGAACGGATCGTGGCTAAGACTGTTGTATGGGTGAATTGTAGGGAATCTAAATGCTTAAATATTTTGTCTTAAGAAATTTTTTCGGTTTCATATAATTTAGTGAAGTTATGGAAAAGTGGGCGTGGCAGTGGGCGGATTTCAACAATTTTTACATTTGTACTGTATCTTTTCCTCAGAAGCCCAGAAAGCGATCATACGGACGGACAGACGGTCATCGCTCAATCGATTTCGCTATTGATGCTGATCATATATATATATATACTTTATAGGGTCTTTCTGGATTATTTTTCTATGTCACAAACTATGCGTCAAACTTAATATACTCTTAGAATAGGGTATAAAAACAAAATTACAACCCACCCAACATTCATAATTTTTCGCGGCACCTACTACAAATTTTGTTCGCACACTCTAAGCAAATTGTTTTTTTGCACATGAAATATGTATAAGTAAACTGTCTTGCGTTTCTTCTTTGAATTACAACTAAAGCATGTTTTTCATATCTCAAACATACCTACACTAGGTAAGCTTGGTCAATTGTCACAACAAAAAAATCATATAACCACCTACCTGCGGTCCTGAACACCGCAGGAGAAAAATTTTTACTAACCTAAGCCAAACGCGTGCACGTGTTCACTCTCCAAGCTCATGAGCGACACTGTTTGATGAGTAGTAAAGGTATATGGATGCACGTTATGCCCTAAAATATAACCTGAACCAGTCAACTTCTTCTTTTTTTTGCTACTGAGCTTGGCTTCCTATTCCTTCCTTGACCAATCTTAGGATCGTTTTACTTGCACATTCCTTAACCTCAAGATGCAAAGGAGTCAATTCCAATAGTACCTTCATGGCTGCAGTTGGACAAGTTCTCATGGCCCCTGTGATACAGAGGCATGCCAGTCTTTGCACCTTAATGAGTGTCTTTCTCGTGGTGGCAAGATTGGTTCTTTTTGCCCATGCTCACAATCGCTCCATATGTGATCATTGGTCTCACAATAGCAATATATGTTTATCCACCTAAGGATGGTGTTTATCCACCTTTGATGATACCTTCTGATGTATGAGTCTCTGCTGATCTTGTGCTCAGAAGTTCATACATTGACTTGGATACTGTGTTGTTTACCCCCTTTCTATTACGAGCTCGCACAATTGACTCATGAGATGTGTTATCGAATGCTCCTTCGATATCGAACAAGGCACACAGTACTATCTCTTTTGCTTCAAGAGCGCTTTGGATAGTTTCAGTCAGCTGGTACAGAGCGGTCTTTATAGATCTACCCGCTCTATAGGCACGCTGACGGTGATGAAGAGGAGTAGTACTTTCTCTCTTAATTACTTGTCCACAGCCTTTTCCATCGTTTTGAAAAGGAACGATGTTAGGCTGATCGGTCTACAGGACTTCGGTAGACTTGGGTGTTTCATCCCCATTTTTGGAATAAACACTAAACACTTCGCCCGTCTCCACCGGTTCGGTATATAGCCCCGTGCCAGACTACTTTTTAATATCCTTGCCAGTAGTTTACCCTGTCCCCTTTTTAATAGGATTGGTGTAATTCCATCCACCCCTGGTGACTTGAAAGACTGAAAGGAGCCAATTGCCCATTCTAAGCGCCGTCTGGAAAAGATTTTTGTCGCTTTTTTCCAGTCTTCTTTCAGAGGTCTTGGGATGTTGGTACTGCTCTTATCGTCTGTACTTGGAAGACTACCAGGAAAATGAGTTTCTAATAGAAGTCGTCCACTCTGTCCCTCATTTTCGGTGAAGCTGCTATCTGGTTTTCTTAGAGACGTTGGTATTCCTTCCGTTTTTGCTAGTGCCTTGTACAATCTGGCCGCAGCAGGAGTACTTGTGATTGTCTCACAGAATTTCCAAAAGTTTTCTCGTTTAGCTTTCCTTATTTCCTTGTTATAAGAGGTCAGTGCCATTTTGTAGCTCTGCGATTCTCCAGTATGCTTCGTTGCGATAAACAGTTTACGCGTTTGGGATCGGAGACTTGACAGATTATTACTCCACCATAGACCTTATTCCCTCTTACATTTCTGCTCACTGGGTAGGTGGTTTCAAATGCAGATGTGATGACTCCTGATATGCCCTCTACAGTGTGTTCACGTTCTAGATAGTGAGCTGGAGCTCTCCTAATATCCATATGATCCAGACTACTTTCAAGAAACGATTCAAAGAGATCCCAGTTATTCTTCCTTTGGTTTCTAACTGGATTGATTGTGATGCACGTGTTATCTAAATCTGAAGTTATGATCCTGTGATCAGACATAGATGGTTCACTAGATACTCTCCAGTCCCTAACAAATCTACTCAGGCTGTGGCTCTCTAGTGTGAGGTCTAATACCGCCTGCCTAGCTCGAGTTACAAAAGTAGGGGTATTATCTATATTATAAATATCGAGAGAAGAGCTTAAGATGAATTCTAGTAAAGACTCACCCCTGATATTGGTGTCGGTACTTCCCCAGATAGTGTTGTGCGCATGGGCATCACATACAATTAGCAGCGGCAGTTGGAGCTTATTGCAGTGCTTCACAAGGCGTTGCAGAACCATAGACACTGCTGGTTCGTCCCCAGCACAATACGCACATGCGATGATGAGGGTGCGGTATACTCCATCGAGCTGTAGAGGTACATATGTACCTGCAGTAGAACAAAACTAAATTGTTTGTTAATAAGAATGCAAGCTTTTGGATTAAATGTTCGGGTGTCCCAAATTACCTTCGTATTCTGGCACGCCAGTCCTTTGACTGCTCCTTTCAGGATCCATGGCTCCTGAATCAGTACAACGCACAGTTCTTTAGGTATGAACATCCGTGCTATAACAGCAGATGCCGCTATAGCATGATGAATGTTCACCAGGGCTATTCGTATTTTTCCGGAGGGGTCAGCGAGAGGGCTGTTGCTACTCCCTCTTCCTGAAGTAACAGGTCTTCCTCCATCTCAATGATCGTCCTGTCATGTTCCTCATCCGATAGCGAGCTCTCCGAGAGGGACATGTGTTTCAAGCCGTTGCGGATCTGGGAGACTCTCCTCTGACTTTTTAAGTCCAGACACCGCGACCTTGCCGAATCTGTAGCTAAGGAAATTGTTTTAAGCCCTTATAGCATCACAGGACTGCTGATCGATACCGAGGCCCAGTACTCGCCCGGTTCTTCCACGATTTGACGTTCAAGCCGTCGTTTTGCGCTTCAAGAAGTGCCAGTGTGGTTTGGTGCTCCTGTTCAGCGCTACGTGGGGGAGTAAATTGTAATGGAATGGCACGTGATATCTCCTTCCCACACTCCGCAGTAAGGCCCACACCCTTCCAATTGCTAAGCCTAGGTGCTACCATCTTCAACAGTCTGTGGAGTTCCGCAGTCGATCAGTAGCATCCCAGACTTGAAATGTATGCCCTAGAATTTGAGCTTATGCTCTAATCCTAAGGCCATTTCATCCACCAAAGCGTTTTCTAAATGTTTGAGGTCGTCGATACAGAGCATCTCGCTGGGATAATCACAGGGAAGAACTGCTATCTGGTCAGCTATCGCTGTCATAACACGGCTTCCGCTAGCGGCAGCTGCTTTTGCAGCCGCTGCACAGCTTTTGCCATGTGAGGCAGTAGCAAACTTAACAGGCTTTGCCCGCGACTTCTCCGACTTCTCGACCACCCTTGACTTCTTTTATACGGTAGGTACAGGAGGTGAAATAGAGCTGCTGCTCTTTGTGTGTTCTCTCTACCCTTTTACATTTTCCAAAAGGGTCTTCTTTGTGCAGTAAATTAACTTATAGCATTAAGGTGCAAGTACTTTTTTTTTCACTTTTGCGAAAAGTTTAAACATTTTGGATTTTAGTCGCCTTCTACGACAGGTATTCTTTACCTCGTCCATTTTCTAACCCCTATCCCGTAGGTAATATAGTCTATACTCTCAAATCCTTGTGGATACCTCATTTCATTTTGATCACCTAATACTAAAATGTGAGCAGTCCGAAACTTTATATATTTTATTACCTATGATTTTCAAAATGTGTAGGCAGGGAAGCTGCCTGTATTTAAGAATAAATTATTTATAAAAGGTTTAGTACTCTGTATTTGGAAATGGTGTTTATTTCTTCCTACCTTATATTGAAAATTCTTTTTTATACTGTATCCTAGGGTATATTCAATTTGATACATACATAACTTCAACTTGCTTGTAATATAGATAAATAGTAGATATACCTATACCTGGATCCAATAAAGTATACATGTACATATATTCATAATCAGTATCAATCCATAAGCCTTAAATTTTGAGCTCGGAAGATGAAATTTCATATCTTTTGAGAAGAAAAATCAGTACAAGAGTAGGCCCAAAAATAATGTCGCTTAATCGATTTCGATTTTGATACTGATTACAAATATATATACATATGTACATATGTATAAACTGCTAATCTGAATTATGTGTTACAAGCTATGTTTCAAACTTAATACAAACACCCTTAGGATAGGATTTAGGAAGAATTATAACACCACTCCTATTGTGTTAGGTCTGCTGACTTTTTTTTGTATCGTTTTTATATTAAAGTTATAATGTAAATGTTATCATGTCTTTTTAGAGGTAAAAGTGTCCTCAACCAAAAGTCAGAGCTTCAAAGGGTTCTTGAAAAGAAGCGAGAACGACAAATCTTCCTCCAACAACAGCAACAAGAGGCTGTTAAGATCGAGTCCGGACTAAAAGGTGAACTCAATCGTGTCATCATGGAGCGAGCTCAAAAGCTGGAAAAGCAAAGCATCTCTACGAGTCAAGAACAAGGAATCGAAGAACATGTTAATCCGGAGTACCTTAATGCGCGAGCGAAATTACGAGGTCGAATAGAAATGAAATAATTAGAATAACAAAAATACAAACTCAATTAAAACATGTTTCTTTTGGTACCGATTAAGGCGTTATGCGAACGATATTTTATTTTAAGCTGTTTACATTAATTGTTTTTAAATCTAAAGCATAACTACATATATACATATGTTTATTATTTTTATTCTAATTTTGTTCGTGAACTAGAATCTAATGGCACGTTATTTTTGTCATTATATTGAGTTCAAACTTGTTTTGTAAATAACTATTGCTTATTGTTTATTTTTGTTTCTATTTTAAAATAAAACTCTGCTTGGATGCCAAATTAACCTCAAAAATCGAATTAAATCTTTAATGTTAAAAAATATAATATTTGTTCATTTCAATTTTAATTTAAAAGTGTAAATTTATTACAAATTGGATATCAAAAATGTTTTATTGTACGGAGAGAAAGTTTGGTTAATTTTTTCCTTTACTTGTACTTTTACCTACGTACTTTTTGTATTTTATTTCAGTTCTTCGAAAGTGTATTTTTTACGTGTGTACATATATTTTATTTGTTACAACAATGCTTTAATTAAATTTACAAACAAATATTAATTTCAACTAAAAATAATTACATGTAGTGTTTAATTTAAAAAAAAAAAAAAAATAAAACTGATGAAAATTATTTACTATTTAAAATGTGTTTAAAAATGTAAGAGAAATTATATACAAAATTAGTTAACATGCTAGTTAGATTGAATTTAGTTTTCCTTGAAATATTTAAAATAAAATGAATTTTTGCAAACATGTTCACCAAGAGAAATTATGTACAATATACGATACATACATATATTTATCAATATAATTGTTTGGATTATTTAAAAATGTAGAATCTGCAATGACCAGAACTGCACATATGTTTGTATGTGTGTTTAGATTGGTTATCAAAATGAGATATTAAAAATAGAATTTCTCTCCTATTTAAAACTGTTAAGTAAAATTGCATTATTATAATAATTAAATATTATTAGTTTTTGATTTCGACTTTAACTGTGTAGAAATTTGTGTATGTTACACGAAAGAGAATGTGTGTTATCAATATATATAAATATATGTGTATATAATATATGTACATATGTATGTATATTATATGCATATATATATATGAAAGAAAAGTATTAAACACAATGTATTTTATTCAAGTGATTTTGTTTTACATTTACGTACGAGTATGTATGTGCATACATACATACATACGTAGCTATATTTATGGACTATGTGACTTTACTTACAGCGTCGCGATTGCATGACTATGCATGGCCTGATGTCATTAGTATTTAAAACAATCAAAAAAAGAAAAAAGCCTAAAGTAAGTATTCAGATCAGATTTTCTAGATTAATCCTGATACCATTAGTATTTAAAACAATCAAAAACATACAGAAAAGCTACAATCCGTCTGGAACAGATCGTATGATACCCTATATATAAAGTGGGCGTGGCCAAATTGCATTTTCTACACAAATATGGCTATAACGTCGAACGTTTGAGGATGTTACATGTAAATTTCGTCAAAGTCGGTTCTTTGATGGAAACGCCCCCTAAAACTGGGCGTGGTCAAAACTTTTGTATGGGTGAATTGTAGGGAATCTAAATACCTAAATATTTGGTCTTAACAAAATTTTTCGGTTTCATGTAATTTAGTGAAGTTATGAAAAAGTAGGCGTGGCAGTGGGCGGATTTAAAATATGTTTACACTTGTACTGGATCTTTTTCTCAGAAGCCCAGAAATGAAATTTCATCGTCCTAGGTCAAAATTGAAGGCCCAAAAAGCGGTGACATACGGACGGACAGACGGACGGTCATCGCTCAATCGAATTCGCTATTGATGCTGATCACGAATATATTTATATACTTTATGGGGTCTATCTCGATTATTTCTCTATGTTACAAACTATGTGTCAAACTTAATATACCCTTAGAATAGGGTATAAAAAAGACAAAGTGTAATACAAAATTAGTTGCAAATTGTTGGAAAATTTTAAATTACTTGAACTAAAGGAGGTGCTTGCCAAGCGAAAGCACTCCACAACAGGCAACAAAAAGGAATTGATGGTCAAATTACAAAAACATATTCAGGAAGCCGGCGAATATCCTGATACGATGCTATTCGATTTATTCGATGTCGCAGAAGAGCAAGTGAGTGCAGCAGTCGACATGTCCGCATTATTGAAATTGCTCTCCGAAAAGTTCGATGAACAAAAGAATTCTCTGGACGCCAAGTTCGATGAACAGAGAAATGTTAGAACAACATCTTACCGAACAGAGGAATGTTCTCGAAAATAAGTTTGAAGAACAAAACAATAATTTGGAAACGAAATTCGTAGCAATTGATGAAAAATTTTAAAATGTAGCAATTAAGATTGAGACCATCGAAACCAAGATGGAAGCCGTTGAGGAGAAGTTTGAAGATCTGGCCAAAGAACTCGACCCCGTGAAGAAACAGAAAGTTAGGGAATATTCCACCGAAGGTCTAAGAAGAAAAGAGATGCATAGTCCCATCTTCAATACTCCATACCGTACTCCACTTACTCCCAATCGACATCGTCAGCAAACAATTGGCGGCCTGCTCAGCAATAAGGCTGAGAAGCTTTAAACAATGGAAGGCGAAGCACATTGGACATGCCAAAATATTACTGCTGCTTCGCCATCTTCCACAGGTCACCGACCACCTGCCCACTGTATACATCTTCAACACGGGCTATAACTCCTTATTACCTGACAGAACTGAATGGACACTGCGGTTAATGCAATATCAGCTTGGATATTGTATATGACAATCGACAGTCAGGCAGCCATCAAATCCCTTGTATCCAGCACAACGAGATCCAAGGCAGTGGAAGACTGCCGCGTATCTCTTAACGAGATAGCTGGACAGTACAACCTCACACCTTTGTGCCAGGTCACTATGATATACCAGAGAATTGTGAGGCGGACGAACTAGCCAGACGAGTCTCCTCTGGTCGTAACAGTATAAACGTCACCGTCACCAAAAATTGGGCATCCCTCACAACGACTTCTGCAGAAGCTGTATGGACGAAGAGGAAGAGGAGAAAATCAGTCACCTCCTGTGCACGTGCCCTGCGCGCCAACACCAGGAAAGCTACATTAGGCGAATACTTCTTCAATGATCTTAATGATCTCAACAGTGCCTGCACGGCTAAGATTAGCTCCTTCATACAAAAGAGTGAATGGTTCCCAGATTAAGAGGGTAACCCAGACCCACCTTACACATCGGCAGCATAATGGACCTCCTCTGGTCTAAGTGCATCTTCCCATCGTGGGTCGATCCTAACCAACCAACCATCTTCGATGGCCAAACGTCATGGTCAATTTACAAGAGACAATTCGAAGCTGTCGCAATGACGAACAACTTGAACGATGAGGAGAAGTCTATTGAACCTACGCTTGCACTCAGAGGGTCAGCTGCAGAATTGCTATAAACTATTCCCAAAGATAAACAACGCAACTACGAGAATCTGGTGAAAGCTATTGAGATGCGATTTGGGGACGACTAGATGCAGCGAATATACAGGGTCCAGTTGGGCAAAAGAATCCAGACGAAAGGGAAAACCCAGCAGCAGTAGCAAACAGACGTTGTACGACTGGCACATTTGTCCTATCCCAATGCAGGCGAAGAGATCATCAATGAAATGGCTACAGAGCCTTTTACCCATGCTATAACTGACGGAAAACTACAATTAGCAGCAGGAAGAAAACACTCGCAGAGGCTTTGGCGTTTGCTTTGGCAATAGAGGCGACAGACCAGGCCTCACAGGAAATCCACCGTGTCACGGAGTTGGCTACCATTGATTGCGCTTGTCAAAGGTTAGGGACTGAAGACCGAAATAACAAAGTTCGTGGAGGACAAGTCCGTTGCTAGAACTGTAACAAACTAGGACATCTGCAACGACAGTGCAGTCCACCCAGACGCGGAAACTGTCCACATTGTTGAAATAGGCGGCGCAACGAAGAAGTATCCGGGAGGGATAACATCCATCCTACTAGTCAAGCTTCTCAAGACCAGCCGGCAATGCCTAAAAACCAGCTTCGAGGTGCAGACGATTGTTGATGGAATCGACGCCCCCAGGACCATCATCCGTGGAAATCCGTGAAACGTGGAAATTCCTATGGTGTGCGGAAACGAGAACACTTCACATCTCAGGACAATAATTAAACAGGACGAAGTCTTACCGCATTCATCAGAGACTATTATTTGGACAAAGCTGGAGAGTGATCCTGGGAGCCACCGATTCTATCTGTTCGAGCCAGAGAGAGAGAGAGATTTCCAAAACTACATCGATGGAAAAATTTTAGTGGAGCCAAAGGATAACATGGTTCTAGTAAGAGTTATGAATTTGAGGAACTACAGCGTAAAAATAAAGCAAGGGGAGGTGCTTGGTAAATGTGCACCGATTTCCGCAATCTCAACGATAACCAAGAGAGAACCCGTGAAGCCTGTCTCATCAGCTTGATTGGGTGAAAGGCTGTACTCAAAGATTGTGAGCTGGATCAGGAGCAGCAAATTTCAGCGGGGGGTATTTCACATGATGGGGAGTATGGCCGCACACATCTAGTATAACCTCGACTAGACACTGGGGATGCCAGACCAATTCGTCAGCCTGCTTGACAACTTCCATTGGCGAAGCAGCCGGAGGTTGCAGAAATGGTGTCAACGATGGAGAAAGAAGGACTGATCGAAAGTTTCAAGAGTCCGTGGGCATCCCCTGTGGTTTTAGTCTAGAAGTAAGACGGCAGCACTCGATTCTGCGTAGACTATCGGAGGCTAAAAGATGTTACCAAAAAGGATAGCTACCCCTTGCCACGAATCGACGACACATTAGGAACATCGAGACAACCTACCCCACTCCAGGCAAAACATTTATTGTGGATGCAGACGCTAGTAATGTCGGAGTGGGAACAGTCCTTTCGCAGGTACTTCAGCAAAGTACTCTCCAAACGGGAAAGGAATTACTGTGTAACCAGGCGAGAACTTTTAGCTCTAATTCTGGAGACAAAAAAAAAAAACACTTCCATAAATATCTTTACGGGCAGAAGTTAATTTTGCGTACCGACCATGCAGCTCTAAAATGGCTACTGCAGTTCGAAGATCCCGAAGAACAGGTTGCAAGGTGGATTGAATGATTGCAGACGTACGACTTCAAAATTCAACATCGCAAGGGGAAACTCCATTCTAACGCAAAGGCACTATCCCGGAGACCATTCAAGATTGGTTGCAAGCATTGTGTGCGCTAAGAAGAAAAGACCGTTATCTCCACGCAGCGGATAAGAGCTGAACCCATCGTTGGCTGGAGTGCAGAGGAAATCCGGAATGCCCAGAAGGAAGAGCCCGATAACTTGCTTGGAATGAGCACGTGGAGTGCCACGGTCGATAGTAAGGGAAGTTCTACAGGAAATGCATGACGGAGTATCCGGAGGCCATTTGAGTGCGAACAAGACACTGGAGAAGACTTTGAAAAACCAGATACGACGCCCGAACGAAATCGTCGGGATTCCAGGAAGGATATCTGGTATGGCTATACAGCCCGCAACGGCAAAAAGGGCGATCGCCCAAGCTCCAACAGGACTGGGAGGGTCCCTACAGAGTGGTCACGAGCATCAACGACGTAGTCTATAGAATTCAACGGATATCAAGAGGCAAGTTGAAAATCGTACATGTGGAACGTCTACATCGTTATCATGGAAATAATGTAGATGAGGTTGTTCGGCACGAACAGGTCTAAGAAGGGGGCAGTGTAAGATCCGAACCCAAACCGAAAACGGACAGCGCCACCTATGAGAAGGGTTTAACAATATTGTAATATCCAGACCGAAACCGGAAACGTACAGCACCACCTATGAGAGATTAAATACTGGTATTTTCATTCATGTGTCTCCAATATTCGATGACTAGAACCTTCGGAGTCTTTCTAGAATGAAAAATGTTGGTATAAGTACAACAACCAACTGGGAATGAGACACATTTGATTTTAAGCGATAGAAGAAGTGAATTGAAATTGTAAAAGATGAAATATAAATGTTATTGGATTGTGATTAAAGTTGAATTGACGTGTTATTAAATGTTATTGGACTGCGATTGAAGTTGAATGTGTTAAATAAATGTTATTTTATTATTCAATAACATTTATTTAGCACATTCAAGTGAATTAGTAAACGAATTACAAAGCGATAATAAAGAACTTGACAATTTGAAAGTGTGATTAAAAGCGAAATTGTTTGATTATTGGAATAGTGGAGAAGGACGATAGAGGTTAGATAATTATTTATAGAACGGTTTAATCTTCCGAATCCTAGCAAGAATATTACACTTGTAGTAGATAGTAGTTCAAAAAATTTCTGTTCGTACTATCCAAGAGTGACTTCGCATGGATAGGCACCTTGGCGTGGTGTGAAGGCTTAAACTGACTCACGAAGCCTATTGGAAGGCCAGCACTGCTAGGTGCTGGTGTACTCGCAATGGTCCCTTGTAGAACTGTCCCTGTCAAAAGTCTGATGAGATCGGTGAACCAAGCCTACCCAGGGTGTTAAGCGACCCGTGCCCTCTGGATGGTTTGCAGTCAGGGGGTATACCGACTGTATTCTAACGGATCCTCTCTGATACAGGGCCGCCTTGGAGAGAAACCATGGCCTTACCGCGTTACTGCAGGGCTCTGACGTGGCGGACGACCATTTCCTGCGCTACTCTTGGGATATGAATTCCAACTATAAACACAAAAAAAAACAAAAAATTATAAGAAGCGAGCTGGACAGACTGCGGGGTGACACCGCATCTGGTCTAGTAAGCCGCTTAGAGCAAAGACTCTGCGGATAATTTCGCTAGTCGGCCGGGAACAAGCCGAGGGAGTAGTTTCCAACAGGTGCAACCTAGCACTAGTCAAAAAGCCGCAAGTACCTCCAAAGTTCCTGTGCCCAACGCTTGGAAGCTGCCAGTCTGGGAAGCGGGAGCCAAGCTTTATCATCTCAACCTTTGGCCAAAGCTGTAACGAAAAGCACGGCGATGGCAACGAGGCAAGCTCGTACACCGGGCTCGTCGCAATCCTCAGCAGTTGCGGCTAAAAAGAAAGGGCACTATTGCCCACCGATGCCACCCCCGGGCCAGCCCGGAGGCAAGGACGACCTTCGGATTTTCGGAAGAGGCTCAGCGGTGCTGGCAGTAGATGGTACCTTCGTTACCTCGAAAAGGGCTTTGTACCTGAGGAAGCAAGGAAGAAGGCAGAAAAACATAGGGCCCAGCCCGGTTCTAAACCGACACCTGCGGAGAAAAGGAGCAGCAGCTCTAATTCACCTCCTATACCTAATGTACAGAAGAAGCCAAGGCTGAGAAATCGGAGAAGTCGCGGGCAAAGCCTGCTAAGCATGTTAATGTCGCATATGACAGAAGCTATGCAGCGGCTGCGAAAGCAGCTGTCGCTAGCGGAAGCTGTGTCAAGACAGCGATAGCTGAGCAGGTGGCAGTACTTCCCTGTGACTATCCCACTTCGAGGATGCCGTCCTCTCATTGGGGTGTGACGAGCGTTTAAAGTATTTGTCTGCACGCAGGCTCATGGATGGCACCGTCAAAGTTTTACTGCGAACACTTCGGGTGGATTGCTGGGCGGCACTGAAGACACTCCTTCTGGAGAAATTTGACCTACGAGTAAGCAGACAACTAAGCTAACGGTCACGCCGTCGTGATGAACCACTCTTGCATTACGTCCTATCAATGCAAGAGTTAGCCGCATATGCTGATGTCGACGACGCGGATCTCATTGAATTCATAATAAACGGACTTAGTAATACACAGTCTAACGTATCAATAGTCTACTCTGCTAAATCAATGTCGGAGTTAAAGCACCTTCTTCCTCGCTATGAAAAGAGGAGAGTAACGAAGGCGTCAGCTGTAACTAGGAGCAACAACAACAATGAACCAGAACGCCGCAGCCACGTCAACGGTTAGCACAATTAGATGTTTTAATTGTTTAGTTTAGCCTACTCAAACTACAAGCGCCGAGGAGATTTCAAGTTTTACACATATGGTACCATACTTGTTTTCTTGAACTTGCCTCCCAAGTAAAACCAGTTTCATTTTTGATCATTCCAGACGGAATAACACCTATACTCCTTCTAGTTGGCCGGGATGTCCTTCAAGATTTTGTTATTAGCTTACAAGTGAATTATAAAAGTAATGAGAATAACACCTATGCCCCTACTAGTTGGCCGGAATGTCCTTCAAGACTTTGATATTAGCTCACAAGTAAATTATAAAAGTAATGAGTCTTCAGAGCAACTTTTCATACCGGATAAGAATAAAAAACCACTAAATAATTCTCGTTTGTGCACTTACTTTCCAACTTCTTTAGATAACGAAACAGCTTTTACTATAGATAAAGATTAAGGGGTGGGCAATGATTTCTGCTATATTTCGAACGCGAGTGCTAAAAGTTTTATTCGAAAAAAAGAAGCTTCGGTTAAAAATACTTCCGTTCCTCCAACTGAGTTTGATTGTGATGTTACCTGCATAACTTCCGTACTTGAACCGAGACTTATGAATGAGGTTCTAGATACGCCTGACTTAGAATCTCGTGATGCGAAAGAATATTCAAAATTTGCAATAGAGATAGATCCGATTGACAATATTGAAGTAAATCAGTTATTAGAGATTATTATCTCAATTTCGATAAATCGAAGACAGCATCACTAGAATATGACATGGAAATCCAACTCGTAACAAATACTCCAATCTATTGTCGCTCACGTCGGCTTTCTTTCGCTGAGAAGCAAGTGGTAGCTCCTTATGCCTCACCTTTAGTTCTAGTTAAGAAAAAGTCGGGTGAAACGCGAGTGTGAATCGACTACCGTGCCTTAAACAAACACACTATTCGTGATAACTATCCTCTTCCATTAATCGAAGACTGCGTTGAAGACTTACTTAATACTTAAATTGTTTTCTCTGTTAGACCTTAGGAGCGGGTTTCACCGAGTAAAAGTCGCCCCCGGTTCTACACAGTTCACCGCTTTCGTTACGTCAGACGGCCAATATGAGTTTTTGAGAATGTCTTTTGGGCTAGGGTACAACAGCAGTAGAGTCTAGGTACCATAGCTTTGAGCTTGAAACTTTAGCGATAATATCCGCACTCCGCCGTTTTATAGTTTATCTTGAAGGGATTCCTTTCACCATAGTAACGGACTGCAGCTCCCTTACATTAACTTTGAATAAAAAAAATATCAACCCACGAATCGCCAGATGGGCTCTCGAGCTTGAAAACTACAATTACAAGGTCAAACATAGAAGTGGGTATTAATATAATAATTAAGGGCCTCGCAAAACGGTGATCCAATCATTTCAGCCCTCAAGGGCAAATTATATTCAGAAAACTCGAAGTTATATGTACTCCAAGATGGTATTGTCTTTAGGAAACGTAAGAGAGGTCGACTTTGCTTGTATGTCTCTTCCGACATGGAGTCAAACATTATTAGACATATTCACGAGAAAATTGGTCACTTAGGGCTAACTAAGTGCTGTGAACAGATACGTATGCATTTTTGGTTTCCAGAAATACAGTCGAAGGTAGAAAAGTTTCTGAAAAATTGCATTCGATGTATAATGCACTCCTCTCCAGAGTTGCCGTTTGAAAATTGTACGTCCAGTCAGATTTGACTGAGAAAAAACCAGTCAAAAAAATTTAAGCACAAAACCAGCTAAAAATCTAACCAAGAAAATATTTTATTCGATATAAAGGTAATATAGAATTCATTTTCTTTCATATTTGCACATATGTATGTATGTATGTACACATATGTATGTACTCGTATATACTCGTACATTAAATTTAGTTTAAAATAACAATAAGAATAACACACATAGCGTCTAAAAATTCATTCTAATAGTACATTGCAAAAAAATCATGAATAAACTTTCTGCGAAATAAAAATAAGACAGGCCCTTATTGCAAGTGTCGATAATTGATAAATGATAACAGAATCCATTTTCATACATACACATTATTGTGAAGTTTAGTTTAAGAACTAAATAACTTCCGACTTTTGCATTAGATAAAGGGAGCACTGATACTGAGATGGCTGATCTTGCTAGATCAGAGTACGGGTTCTCATTCACAGCATCTTTGTAGTTGAAAACTTTACACCAGAATGATTCTGTGCTTGAAATTTTCTCTTAGCTCGTGAGCATAGGGCTATCCCATTGCGAAAATTGTTTCCAAGTTCAGAGCAAGAATAGTAAATTCACGGTAAAAGTTTTTCTTCTATTTTTGTTTTCTATGGTAACTTTGGTTTTTAAAAGGTACTGACTGTAAAAAAATGCCAATTCAAAACTTTCAAAAGCAGTAAAAAAAAAATTAAATCCAGCTAAAAAACCAGCCGGCTGGATTTTAAAAAATCTTCCAGCTAAATTCATATCAATCCAGTCAGATCTGACTGGAAAACAGTCAAAACGGCAACAGTGCTCCTCTCCTGTATACACTCGCGGACATAACTTATTCCGCATCCCTAAAGAGCCACTTCCGTTCCACACAATCCACCTTGATCACTTCGGACCATAACCAGCCATTAAATCTAAGCGCAAGCATATCCTCTTAGTTGTTGACACCTTCACCAAATATCTGAAACTGTATCCGGTGATATCGACAAGTACTAGGGAGGTATGTGCAGCCCTTCAGAAGTATTTTGAATACTACAGCCGACCTTCCGGGGTGATTTCCGATAGAGGTACGTGCTTCACGTCGTTAGAGTCCAGTGTGAACCAGCGAGGTGTCGTAGAAGTGAGCGTGGCCAAAACTTTTGTATGATCGAATTGTAGGGAATCTGAATACCTAAATATTTGGTCTTAACAAAATTTTTCGGTTTCATGTAATTTAGTGAAGTTATGAAAAAGTGGGCGTGGCAGTGGGCGGATTTCAAACATTTTTACACTTGTACTTCATCTTTTTCTCAGAAGCCCAGATATTAAATTTCATCCTCCTAGCTCAAAATTTAAGATGGGCGTTTTCATCAAAAAACCGATTTTGATGAAATTTACATGTAACATCCTCAAACGTTCGACCTTATAGCCATATTTGAGTACAAAATGCAATTTGACCACGCCCAATTTATAGAAAGGAGGATAGAGTATCATACGATCCGTTCCAGGCGGATTGTAGCGTTTCTGTATGTTTTTCATTTCTTTTGACACCAAATATCACTGTGAGTAAACACAAGTGCCAACTTTCAAAAAAATACCATGATTGGCAACTGCGGATAATTTTTTTGGGCAGTAGCCCACTTCACTTTACTTCACTATTTATAAATGCCAAAAAACACGAGTACTGTGGATAGATGTACATACCAAAAAACATGGCTATAGCAAAAAAAATGTATCCAACAGGCAAATATTTTCATGCCAGGAATAAAAATTTGTTTGGACTTATGGAGGAACGACCTGCAATATGATTTATACTACAGAAAATTTTTCTAAATCTCTAAGCTTTTCCCACACATTTTCGGGATTTCGAAAACTCGTGATTTCCAAGAAACCTATACCACGTTTATGTGACCGGATTGAGAGATTGGATTGGAAAAGGATTGAGTTTCAATCCAAGTTTTCACTGTAACCGGATTGAAGGATCGAGTTGGAATCGAATCGAAAAAGGATTGAGTTTGACACTTCTTCTCCAGTCCGCGTAGACACTTTTCCTCTATCTATCAAACTCAATCTTTCGATCCGCGTTTACATACAAAAACTCAACTCGATAGCAGAAAATTTTGCGATCGGATCGAGTCAATCCAGTTTCAATCCAATCTGCGTTTACATGGCACTCAACCCGAATTCAATCCAACAAATAAACGCGGTACTAGTTGTAGTTGAAATCCTTTTGAGTTCATCCATTTGTGAGAGGTTGTCAAACCGAACAAATCTATACCGTGAACTTTGGTTTATTTTGGTGTTCATTTATATTGTCAATAATTGTAGATGATATAATTTTTTCTTTCTTATTTTCCTTTTAAATCGGACAAAGAGGTAATATTTCTAAAAGAAATATTGTAATCGAATTTAATACCTACACCCTAGAAATTAAAACGTTTCATCACAGCATTCTTTAATTCATATTTTGCGACATCTATTGGCTGTTAGAAAATAAAGTAACCATTTTGCCCTCTACTGGCAAGCACTAGAAAGTAATATATAGTATTCTCGACAACTACATCTACATCCAATCGTTCACATACGTCACTTTCGTGATAGATTTTTCGCTGAGCAAAAGGTCGTCGACGAATATTAAGAAGTAAATTTGCTTTTGCATTGCAAAAAGGTGCTGTGAGAATATTTTCCTTTGGAAAAACAGTGATAAGAATATAATTTTCATACAATTTCAATCATATTACACCCATTAGAGTGAGTTAAAAAGCAGAAATTATCCTTTAAAGAACAATAAGTGCAGAAAATGTGTCGAGGGCTTCATAAATAGTATGTGTGATTGTGAGAGTAGTGCGAACGTACAAGACGGAGCAAGAGAATCCGTCTATTTTCCGTGGTCTGTCTATTTTTGCCAGTGGTTACCGTCTCCATCTTTAATTTTTTCTCGTTTTACACATTTTCCCGAGAGGAATCTTATTTTACTTAAAATTATAGTATATAATTACTAAGTTTTATTTAGGTTGAGCAGTGTTTTATAATTTGTTTCCCTCAAAAAGGTTTGAATCATAGGAAAATCATATTTTTTCGTTCTATATTAAAATAGTGTTTGTGAGGTCGAGTGTGGAAAAATTCAGAATTTTTTTCTGAATTCATAAGCGACGAGTTTTGAAGTGTTGCGAGGTGCAAGAAACAAGAAAGTTGCTGCTCCAAGGAGTTAAGTCGTTTGCTCCTCGTGCATAAAAAAACTTTCTAAAACAAGAAAAGTCAATTTTGTAAGCGCGCGAGGCCACCCGTCGTTGTTGGTGCAGCATGGGGGTTGCCATAGGCAGCAGATGTCAGCGATACGCATTGGTCTGATCTAAAACATATAAACACGGGCGCAATGAGGTGGTTTTTGGTTCAAAAATAAAAAAATGATAAAGGGCGTAAAGCAATTTTCTTAGGTTTTTTTTTGTTTTTCCTACTGACGGTTTTATGTATTCTGATAGTGGATTGTTAGTTCAATTAATGGAAAATAGCATGAAATTAGTACAATTATAGGTAAATAGATGTGCCTATGTATATATTTATATAAATGCAGTTTATTTCCCACGCGATGTTTTTTTCCCTTTTTTTTTGCTAACCCATTGTTTTTGACGCGTTGATTTCAAAAACTATTTAGATTTTGTCTTACCGGAACATCATTAGATATTTTATTCCGTTAGATTAGCTCGGAATGGTAGTAAGAGTACAATCAAATAGATATCGCTTTCCCAGAAATCCTAGACCGCCATTATAGTTTCAAAATAGTCATATGAAATGGTATCAAAGTCTTTGATAAACCAAATTATTGAAACTGTTTACTTGCACCTAGTAGGCAAGTATTGGTACTAATCAAACTTGACGTTACTATGATGGAGAGTTCCAAACACATGTGTCCGCCAATTCCATCTATCTGTCGGTCTGTCTGTATATTCGACTGCAAACTTCATATCTGGGGTCAGTCGGATGATCCTTAGAGGCGATTTTGGAATTTTCATTCTAATCTCAAAACTAATGGTACTGCACTTAGGGCCGATTTCACTAAAAATGGATTTTCTCGAAAATGGCTATGTGAGTTAATTTGGCGATATTCTATTAGATCGCGTATCAAGTCTTGCGCAAAAAATATGTACAGCGGTAAGTGTACAAATTGGCTGTTTTTTAATTAATATCTGAGGGTATGACAAATGTTAAGATATGACGTACCAAGTTTTAGAATTGCCACGACCACTTTTAAAAAATTTAACTTTTTCAAAAATTTTTACTAGAAATCGAAAAAAAATGCTAAACAAAACTAATATCCTTTGAGGTTCTTTATAATTTAAGGGTGTTTTTACAAAAAAAAAGAATTTGTGAAATCTTCCAGATAGCATCAATTCAATGTTATCCATTCCATCCAAAATGCGGAATGCCACGCCCACTTTATTTAGCATCATGTGTAAGAACTATCTGAATTTCAGTGCTTATAAGATTGTAAACTTATAGCATAAAGGTGCAAGCACGTACGACCCAGTCGTGCACTTTATTTTTAATTGAAGCCCCATTCTGTTTATACAAATTTGAAATTTTTTGTATTGGTTATGTCGTATTGAAGATTTTAGTACCATTTCTTAAGGCTATCTTTAGACTTTGGTTAGGTTACGCTCCAGAATTGATATTATCAATTATTAGACAATAGGGTCAATTTAAACGAAGGGACATAAATTCATAATGGTCCATATGTCCCAGGTCAATGGGACATATACCTATAATTTTACTTACATCTATGTATGTATGTATGTACATATATGTATCTACATACATACATATGTACATAACTATAGGGCAAGTATTGGTTTCGTGAAAAATTTCGAACTCGAGATTTTAATCAAACTTGACATTACTATAATGGAGAAGTCCAAAAAAGTGGGTCATCCAATTTCGTCTGTCTGTCTGTCTGCCTGTATATTCGACTGCACCCTAAACGGCTGGACGGATTTGCTTTAAACTTTATATCCCTAGAGGCGAAATTGAAATTTTTCTTCTAACCTGAAAACTGTACTTAACCAAGGCTGATTTCACTAAAAATAGATTTTCTCGAAAACGGCTATAACGATTTTGATAAAATTTCATATGCGATTTAGTTTGGCTATATGATATTAGATGGCGTACCACGTGTTGCGCGAAAAATGCGTATAACCGTAATTTTAGAAATCGGCTATTTCTTCAGCTATTGGGGTTAAATTTAATATCTGTTACGCTTAGTTTTCAAAAATATAGTTTTATCAAAATTTTGACTAGAAATCGAAAAAAAATTGTTAAAACAAAATTAATAGGCGTTGAATTTCTCTGTAATCACATTATATATTGTCACGCCCACTTTTTAAGGCCGTTTTTACAAAAACAAACAATTTATGAAATCTCCCAGATAGCATCAGTTCAATCAATTTCACCAAAAATGCAGAATGCCACGCCCACTTTATTATGCCACTTGTGTAAGAAGAACAAGATTTAATTTCAGTGCTTATAAAATTGTAAACTTATAGCATTAAGGTGGAAGTACGTTGGACCCAGTCCATTACCCAAAAATAGCAAAGAATAATTCTTAACATATTTCTTCGTTTTCTTAAAAAAACGGAAGACTACGATTTCCGGGGCGGCAAGATGAAACGAGCACAAAATACGAATTAAAAAAAATGGAGTTTCGCATAGTTTTGAAGATAATGGGGTTTTAAAAATGTATTTTAGTTCAAATAGTTTATTTAGCATAAAAAGGGTATTCGATTAATTTCCATAGTTATTCTAAATCTTAAAGCTAATAACATGAATTTTTGGATCTTATTATTAAATCAAACAATTTGGAACTTTATTTTAATTTTGTATTCCCTTGTACAAAGGCATATTTGGTTTATATTGTTTCTAAACATTCGTAAATAAAAATTAGTGTTATTTCTTAATTTATAAGGCTCAGCTCTGACTCAACCTTCTGCCCAAATAGGATGGCAACAAATTATTTTTGTTTATTATTGATGTATACCTATTACAATAAAAAATTAATCGTATAGATTGAAGTTTTTGCATTGTATTACAATATAATATATATATTTTAATTGCAAACCTCAACATTTTTTTTCTTATTCTAAAAAAATAAGCCGATTCTCTGCGCTACTTTTTTTTAAATCATGTAATCAAAATGCCTTTCAATATTTCGTTTTATTAACTCGTATTAAGTATAAATAATGTCTAGAAGTGTTGGTCAATTTAATAGCTCAAAAAGATATATAAAGGTGGAAGAATACGGAGAAGTAAATGTTTCAGCGTAGACCACGAAGGGCCGTAAGCAAATTATTCATTACTATTTTACTCCAATTTCATATTCGCTGAGAAACAAGATAATTCTGCGAAATATCCTCCTTTTACAGGATTTTTTTTTCCGAAACAAATGAAGGAAAGCCATGCGTTAACGAGTGATCGAGTAACTATATTGGGATATCACATCAGAAAAGTCACGTATCGAGTGCACATTCCAAATTGTACTATTACAACTGTACTACATTGATTTGAGGTGACTGGCACCTCAACTGCTGTCCAAGCACCACTGTAATTAGCTCCTTACTAAGAAGTGAAGATAACCGACATTCGGCGCGCACGATTTGGCTCAAAAAAGTAACCCAAACGTTTTTTGAACATGGTTTTTTTTTATACCCTATCCTAGGGTATATTAAGTTTGATACATATGTAGTTTGTAACAAAGAGAAATAATCGAGATAGACCCTATAAAGTTTATATATTCGTCATTGACTTACTATACATGAACTGCTAATGACTGTCACATAACAAGCGGTCGGAGTTCGGGGTTTCAAAACTGCCCGCTACCTTGGAATTCTTCATAGAACACTAGAGGTTCTTGGCGCTAAATTGATTTACTGAGTAAAACCGTTGAAACGAGAAAACCTTGGAAAAGATGTCGATAAAAAAATTTTAATAATAATTTGTAATTTATCTATTTTATTGCTTTAATTTTCCATTATTTTTACTCCAAGTTTTCTTCGATTATTTAATTTTTGCGCAATAATTATAGTAATTAAATGTATACTCGTTTCACACATCCAACCTCAAAGTGTGAGCTTCCAAATATATCCGCTCCGAACTCCGACCGCTAGTGCTAATGTTGGAAGCACTGAGAAGTTGGCTACCAGCAGTCCATATATAGTATGTCTATGATATTCGTGATCAGCATCAATAGCGAAGACGATTTAGCCATCTCGATCCATTCGACCGTATGTCACCACTTTTTGGTCCTTAAATTTTGGGAGAACAAAAAAGAAATATTTCACAATTCTGACAAATGTCAAAAGAATTAACTTTGTGAATGAAAACGGTGTATTTATCAGTTTTTGAATTTAAGATTGAGTAACTGCTGTATTCTTTCACATTGGAGAACAATTCATTACTTTTCTAATATCATATGTATTATGCAAACAATTTTTTCTTATATTAAAACAGTAAACCAATTTACAATTTTATTCAAATAATGAAAGTTATATACGGAATTTTCAAATATTACAGCAACTCAATCCTTTTTCTGGTTTATTTAGTCAATCACATGGGAGATAAAAATTCTATTATATATCATAATATGTCAAAACAACCATGTCAATCGGTCAGCAATTCGCTGAATGGCATTGTAAACAAATGTTTTATTTTTCAGGTTTTTTTGTTGTTTTCGGACGAGACTTGTTAAAAACGTGTGCTTTCATTTTGTATCTTACTTACTGACTTAGGTGGCGCTATAGTCCGAGGTGGACCTAGGCCTCAACCAACAAGCCTCTCCAGTTAGCACGATCTTTGGCTAACTGTCACCAGTTACGCACTCCAAGTTGGTTGTGGTCCTCTTCCACTTGTGCGCGCAACCTAAGACGAGGTCTTCCTCTACTGCGTTGTCCCTCCGTGTTGGATTCGAAGACTCTTCGGGCCGAATCGTTGATGTCCACTCGCTCTAAATGCCCTAGCCATCTTAGACGATTGATGCGTACTTTTCTGACCAGGTTCGTTGTTAAATCTCCTCCTCCAAATCACGTCAACGCAAACGGGACCGAAAAACGTCCGAAGAATTTCGAGTTCAAAACGACCAAGGATATCTTCATTCGCCTGCGTTAACGTCTATGCTTCTACGCCATACAGCAGCACTGGAATGATAAGGGTCTTATATAGAGTCTCCTTAGTGTTTCTTGAAAAGGCCTTGTTACTCAATCTGATCTGATGTTGTTATCAGAGTTTATAGCGGAGACGAGGTAGACAAAGTCCCTAACTACCTCAAAGTTCTAGCTATCTATTGTGACGTTCTGTCCGTTGATAGCATATACTTGGTTTTGCCCTCATTCACTAAACCCATTTTTGCCGCTTCTGTTCCAATACTTGCAAACGCATCAGTGACAGCTCGCTGTGTTGTGCCGATGATGTCAATGTCATCAGCGTATGCAAGTAGTAGCACAGACTTTTGGAAAATTGTGCCTCTGTTGTTGGCTTGTGAGTTTCGCACAATTTTCTCAAGTATAATGTTGAAAAAATTACATGAACTTGTGATTTCACCATGTCTGAATCCTTTATTGACATCAAAGGTTTCGGTGAGATTGTTTCCGTTCTCCATCGTCATTCTGCACAATCTGAGGAGTTTCGCAGGGATGCTAAAACTAGACATGGCTCTATATAGCTCGGACCTCTTGGGTTTTTTGTCGTAGTGTGAATATTTGGTCGGTTGTGGACTTACCGGGCCAAAAACCACTCTGATAGGGGCCAATCAGCTCGTTGACAAATGGTTTCAGGCGCTCACACAATACGGCCGACAAGCTCTTGTATGCAATGTTAAGAAGACTGATGCCTTTATTGTTGGCGCAGTTTAAAGGGTCTCCATTTAAACAATGCTGAGGTTCCATTCATCAGGCATACTTTCCTCCGACCAAATCTTGGAAATGACTTGGTGTATTCTCTCCACCTAGTCATCCCCTGCTGCCTTAAAAAGCTCGGCTGGTAGGCATTTCGATCTAGCCTTGTTGGACTTGAGTTTAGATATTGCTATCCTCACTCCTTCCGGTCGGGTGGACGGAAGTCTTGGTTTTGATCTTACAGGTTGAATGGTTCATTATGCCTGACAGCGGAATTTGTGAACGCACTCTTTCACTAATCATCAAACTGTCACAGTCAATTTATTCAGTAAACTCAACATTTTCATCATGGTAAAGTACACGAACGAGCAACGTCTGCAAATTATAAAAATTTTCTACCGAAATTCGGAGTCGGTGACTGCAACTTTAAGAGCGTTAACTCCAATTTTCGGTCGTAATTCTCGCCCTAGTAGACAGGCAATAACAAGTTTAGTGCAAAAATTTCAGTCTACATATTCGTTGTGTGATGTTGCCGTGTCAGTGAGACAACGGGTTGGTCGAAGTGTCGAAAATATCGCTGCCGTTCAGGCGTCCGTAGCAAACGATCCAAATCAGTCAATTCCACGGCGTTCTCAAGAATTGGGCATCGCTCAGACCACATTATGGCGTATTTTGCATATTTTGCTGCTTGACTATTTTCTGTGGGGCTACGTTAAGTCATTGGTTTATGCCAACAAGCCGACGACGTTGGAAGAGCTCAGAGCCAACATTGAACGCGAAATAGCGGCCGTTTCGGCCGAAATGTATGGACGAGTTGTTGATAATTGGGTCCAACGAATCGACCGCTGCAAACGTACCCGCGGTGGCCATATGAACGAAGTCGAGTTCCATTCATAAATGTTTTGATTGTACTTCAAGCCGATAATAAAGTTTTTGAAATATCTCAAATTGTTTGCGTTTTATTTAAAAAAAAAGTTGTTAAGTCCGTATTGGAAAACCCTTTAGTAAGGTGTTTTCGTGCGTAACTGCATACACATTGCACAAGTTTAAACACGTTCATTCGTTTGTTTGTTGGGTAGTTAGCATTTCAATACAATTAGAACAGTGCAGTGTAAATAAGTGTTTCTTTGCAAAAATGTCTTTTATAAAAAAGTGCAGTTATTGAGAAATTGAAAGAGGTGAAGGCGCCTCAAGTTCGATAAATTCGCGAAAAAGCTGTGCAGAAAGTACTGCAAAATAAAAAACAGACTAGTATTAAGGATTTTTTTTAACTAAATAAGATAATGAAAATTAAATCTCAATAAATGTCAATAAAACTAATGTCCAAATGTATTTTATGGGTAAGAAAACACGATTGGATAACGTGAGCAATCTTGTTTGCGTGAACGGCCTGTGCAATAATTATTTCACGCGATCCAGACAGCACTGTATGTACTTACAGTAATTTTCTTCTTTTTCTTCAGATATGGGGTTGTTCTTTATCTTAATTTCTTCTACTTCAACAAGAATTCGCCCTATCTTTTGACTCCAGTTGACATCAATCATTCTTTATTATTTGTAGTAGTTTCTTTTCGTAAATTTCTGTTTGTTTGTTTTTCGTTTAAAAATTCGCATCCTTACCTTCACTTCGAATAAACCGTATCACACAACCTTCTTCATATTATCTGCACTTAAAAAGTAAAAATAACAACAAAAATACCTTATTTAACCACCCGGACAGATTGTAAGTTTCGATATACTCATACATTTCTTTCTATTTTCAGAAGCCGAATCACTCTCCTAGGGATATAACGTAAACATAGGTTCTGTTTGGAAAGACAAAAAAATTTAAAAAAAAAATCATAAAAAAAAAACAAAAACGATTAATCATAAATTAGTACAAATTTTATTTTACACAATAATATATCTGCACTACATAAAATATTCTACTTTCCCCACGGGAGAAAAGGTTGGAAAGCCAACAGTAGATCTTAAGATCATAAAATTACGTTCTTCGTACAAAAGTTCTTGATTTCAAATTCGATTGGGGAAAATAACTATACGTGTGATAAAATCAAAAGCAATTAAAAACAAAAATGCTTATAAACAACCCTGACGCGCTTAAAAATTGGCTTGTGATAATACTGGAACCGCTGTGAGTATAAAAATAAATATTGCAACCCTTTTTTCAAATAAGCTAATAGTGTTATATTTTATATTTATGAAATAAAATATATGTCATATACATACATATGTATATATTATAAACAAACATATGTATATATTTTGTAGCAGATAGTGTTCTGCTGTTTGAAATTCGGTGTGAGGCAAAATTTTGGCTGGAATTAAAAATAAAAAAATTGTTTAGTGCGAGTTCGTTTGCAGATAATATGAATTCTTTAACAAATTATATTATTGTGTGCGAACACAATATGTACTTTACTTGAAAGTCTTTGCTCAAATAACTCTTAAGGTATGTAGGTTAGGGGGTGACTGCGGATCCATTGTGTTCCCCGGTGTGGGATACCTGAAAAAAGTGAACAAGACAATTAGTCCAATGATTAGTCTATGGCGGGAGTAGCCAACTTAAGCCAGCCCGTTTTTATAATGAATTTCAAGGCGGTTTAAAATGGCGTGCTTGTTAGTTCGATGAGGTCGTTGAAAGATACTTTTCCAACGGTTGAGTATATAGTTCTGTTAAGGCTTGGGCATTCGCAGAGGAAATATATTGTGTCCTTCTCTACCTCTGTGCCGCAACAGCCTCTCCATAAGTCTGTAGCGCTCATTCTCATTCAGCATTTGAGAGTCAGCTGCGGTCTATTTAGCGATAGAAGGTCTCTAGGCCTTTTTTTTGTCGTATTGGACCCAAAGTCTTCTAAAGACGCGGCATGAGAGTGTATTCCACCTGGCCATGGCCATGTTTTCTTTTTCACTGGAACCACTGTCGCACTCAAATTGTACTGAAAACCTCCAACTCTGTAAAGAATAACAATTGTTTGCCTATAAAATAAAATTTTACGGTCTTTGTGCATGCCTTATGTGCAATGTGTGTGACTTCTCTATGATTGAGACGTCTTGTCTGTAGCGTGCTACAGAGTACTCTGAATAAAAAGTCCAGTTCTTAAAACCCAAATATTTCAAAATTTTGACTAGAAATCGAAAAAAATTACAAGTGGTATGATTCTATATAATTCACAGAGCCTCGTCCACTTTTTGGGAACGTTGTTAAAAAAAAACTCGTGAAATCCCGCAGATAACATCAATTTAATATTATCCTTATAATTCCAACAAATCTTCAGAATGCCAAGCCCACTCTATTGGACCTCATGTATAGGAAGAGCAAGAATTGAATTTCTATCCTGAAAAGTTTTCCTCTACTGTGCTTATGTTTATTATCGAATTTGAAGAGAATATTTTTAAAATCTACTCAAACTAAATATGTACATATACATATGAATATGTATGTACATATGTATATTAAGTTATTTAATTTGTACCAACATTTTGCCAATGATAGATTGGTAAATAGGGAATAAACCCACCTATATGGTAATCCAGTCAACTGGCTAAATGTCTTGATAACTCTTTTCCGAGGTAATCTTGGCAGATGAAACTTACGTATGAATTATATAACAACAGTTATTTCCCCTCTAAAAAACATTGTATGACGGGCCAATTGCAATAAAAAAATCAGATGCGATAACCTTACGTTAGTATGAAACTTGCAGTTCTAGGAGACCATTCATATAAAAATCATACTACAAACAATGGTATGGACAAAGGACGTGTTGAAGGAGGTTTAGAAATGGAATAGTTTTTGTTTTAGATTTGAAAGAGATTATGTCTTAAAATTACTTTTTGATTGTAATTGATTGTAATGACCTAGCGGTTTCTGAATAAAAATACATACTACGTGACTTGCTTGGTTGAAATCGGCTCTCCATGAAGATGCACTTAGACCCGAAGAAGTTCTATTGTGCTGCTGATGTGTAAGGTGGGTGGATCACCCTCTTACTCTGGGAACCAATTACTCCTATTTATGAAGGAGCTTATCTTAGCCGTACAGGCATAGCTGAGATCATTTAAATCAATGAAGAGATATTCACTTAGTGTAAACTTTCTGATGTTGGCGAGTGCAGGGCATGTGCTTAGGTCTCCTCTTCCTCTTCGTCCCTACAGCTTCTACAGAAGTCATTGCTGGGAATCCTCGGTCTTTGAGCATGTCTTTCTATAGCACAGTATCTGGTGAGGGTATTAACTATCTTGAAAAGGGTTCCTCTCGATAAGTTTTAGTCCGACGGAGCTAGTTTTATTTAAAGATTCACGTCACTTGCTTAAAACTAAATTTTAGGACTGGGAATATAAAGGCATGACAAGCCATTCAAGATATACATATGTATGTTGTCTGGGGGATTAGATTGTGTTTACTCATACCTTACCGGCAGAGCACAATTCGTTTATTTCGAAAGAATAACGTCCAACCCAATTTCGATCCATTCGGGTGTTTCTGCAGGTAGTCACTTTAGTCATTTTCAAAGATCTAGTCAACATCCTTGATCACCCCAAAATTTGCTATATACACATGATGGTAAAATATTTGTTTCTATAAAAGACCCTACTCAGCATTATCTGCTGCAGATGGGCCAACTCTACGCATGTTGCATTGATAACAACATGTGGTAAATGTTTAGAATTGTAGATTTGTGTTTTTTATGTTTTTTACATATTTTCTAGAAGAGTCCATACTACTTGCGACCTCGTAATGCTTTCGATCCCATAATGAATTATAATGATCACATTGATGTTATCGTTAATTAAGCGTAAAACGATTACAAACGTGTTCTTTTTTTCCAATTAAATGTGCATTAATGATTTGACCACGCAGTATTGGAAAACTAACTATGACCTTCGTGAACCAATCAGATTTTAGTGTTCAATATCACTTAATCAAATTAAATTGTTGCAAGTTAATTTTGAAAATACATATATTGAAAACTTTATATTGTTTTTTCTCAGCCTATATATACGTCTAATTTCGAATTTTGAAAGGAATTCGTAGGCCGGATACTTATTTATTTATGTGGTGTTACAGTTTGGGGGAACCTGACCATAACCAACAAGCCTCTCCAGTTAGCCAGATGACTTCTTTGTGTCCGCCACCTAGCGAGCGGTTTTCCTCTACTGCGTTGTCCTCATAAGTTCGATTTGATGTGGTTTTTTTTTTTAGTACGTTAATGTCGTGTGGTCTTGTAATTCGTCGTTGCATATCTTCCTCCAAACTCCGTCAACCCTCTTTATAGTCTATCGTCATTTCCAGCTCCTTTATATATGTATGTATATAGCTTGATCGGTATGTTGTCAGATCTTGTTCGTTTTTTTTATTGCTGCCTTTACTTTGTTTTGGTTAAATTGAGGGAAGTTTTGGTTATCATCGTCCATTAAATGCAGAAAAAAATTTCCATATTCTCAGTACTGATTGTGACTCTAAATATCCAGTACTGACTGTGACTCTAAATACAAGGATTCCTTCTTCAGCTCTATAGGTTTCTGTATGGGTTTTGTTGCCTTGATACTTTCATTTTAACTTTTGGTAAAACTTTGATATTGATTGATTATACAAAAAACATCATCAAGGCTATGCAATCTATTCCCATAGGAATCCAACAATTTGATGTTCTTTATGTCTCTTTTGCAAATAGAGCACTCGAAAATTTTAGCGGTTTCTTGTGATTGCAGCTTTTTGACGTTATATCTTCTCACTATTTCTCCTCATCTGTGAGGCGTGGAATATCCGTACTAGTGCTGTAAAAGTCACAACAAAATTAATACCCGTATGATGTATATGTTACTTAAGGCCAGAGTACCCGTTTCAAAAATATTGTTACTTGTCACTTTCGTTATTCTTGTTATAAGCGTATAAATCCCGTTATTTTTGTTACAATAAGTATTCCTTTGGGATACTGTAATGATAATGAATACTATTATTTTCAATTTGATTCGAATTTTGAATTTCGATTGTAATGATTCGGATACGGATAAATAAAACACATCAAGTGAGTTGGTGAGCGGTGACGCTGTACTTTTATTATTGATTTTGTTTAACGCATATTAAAACAAAATCAAAACTAATGCGTTCGCGGACTACACCTAACCAAAACAAAAAGAATAAAAATATAAATCGACTTTTGGATGTACATATATACTTGGGATATGGTACTTATGCAAAAGTAACATCATGCGAGTAACGAGATTGTTTGGGAGTAACGTTGTGATATGGTATGAAATAGAATATCCGTTACTAAGTAAATGTTGGCTGCTCGGGAGGTTCAGACATCCAGAATACTAGAGACATACCTCGCGTCGATCGGAATGTTATCAATATGGTTCATCGTTTCATTTGCAAGAGACCGCCATGTCCCTTTGTGTTTATTGAGATGATGAAATCGTGTGCTTGCCCCACCGAAAATTCAATAAGCGTGTGGTATCGTGTAGGCTGTGCTTATGCACAGCGATGTCTATTTTTTTCTAACTTGTCGTTTTTTACGACAGCGCTGAAATGTCTTGTCGAGAAGGTTCATGGGACCCAGGGTCTAGCTTCTCGCAACCATTCGTGTTGTGCGTGTTATATTCTTTACACGAATGGAAATAACCTACTGTTTAATGCCGTATCCAAATGGCAATTTTTGTTTTGAGAAGCTTTTTCATTGCAGTTTTACTCTCGGATGTGTGTCAAATGATCGTGAGAGGTAGGGCCGTGAAAAAAATTTTATGTGTTATCTTGGGATCGAACCTCAAACCGCTTGCTCCGTAGTCCAACATACTAACCACTTGCCTCTGGTGTTGGCTTGCCAAATTTACACAAGTAACAAATCAAGTATGATGTTGAAAAAGTCACATGACAGTGCATCACCTTATCTAAATCCTTTTCTGGAGTTCTTCATCTTCATTCTGCACAATCTGACGAGTTTGGCAGGGATGCCAAAACTAGACATGGCTATGTATAGTTCGTACCGACCTGAACTTCTTGGGTTTTCTTAAGGATCTGTCGATTGCTTTTCGTGCTCTTTCTTTTTCCTCCGCAGAAGCCGATATTCTTCCTTCCTCTTTTGTTTGTAGAACTCACAAGCCACTCTTGTCCTTTGGACAGCCCCTCTTCGAAGGCGAGTTGTTTTGCTGCATGTGCTTGAAGGCACTATTCACCAAACGGGTCGGGTAAACCAAGCACATCAGTGGCGGCGTTTCTGATGGATTTTTGTCATCGATGGCACTGGTCTTCACTTAATGCTGGTTGCATAAGACTTCTCGATAAGTTAAGAGATACACGATCGGCAAAAATTCTGGCGGTTAGTTGTGATTGCAGCTGTTCAACATTAAATCTCCTCACTTATAGATTGTATTGATAGAGAGTTATGCAGGTAAACGTATTATAGTCATCGATTTGAATTTCGAGAATATAGGGACCCATTTCGTTATGACATTAGCTTATGTTTCCCTATGTTCATTATATGTTCATTATGGAGTGGACGCTACCACTTTTGGGGGACGTTTAAAAAAATGTTTTGAATATTAAAAAATCATCAAAAATGCATAATGTCACACCTACTATATGTATGTACATATTTGGTATCATGTACATATGTATGTATGTATAAAAAATATAACCCTTGACCCTAAAACAAATCATGCATTTTGAACCACCCTGTGTATTAGAATATTATTTCATATAATAAAATAGGTAATATAAATACGTTCGTATATACATACATGTCCATACATATACGTAAGTACATATGTGCATACAAGGCATAGAAAAAAGTTGTTGTCTTTGCTTTTAAAGTCACAATTGTGAATGTGCCACACTGTTTTACCGGTAAATAGTGCCAAATGTCAAATTGTTTACTTAGTTAAGTTTAGTCTCTGTGATCCTAAAGGCAAATGTGTCTTTTGCAATCCAATTTATTAAAAAAAAAATTTTAATACACAGAAATATAAATATAAAGTTGATTAAATAATAAATACAACTAGAAAAAAAGATAATAAGTGTTATACTACAGTACTTTTTCTAGTGAAAGCAGAGACTTGCTGGGGAATGCAAAGGAAAGGAGTAGTAATAGTTTTTTTTCGTCTTTATACTGTTATGCCGTGTATAGTTATACATAGCAGTGGTGGATCGCTTTAGAATTTACATAGTTTACATCAAATGTGTGCATATGTGTTTTTACAATGAGGTCTGATAGGGGTAGATTAATCGGTTAGTTAATACATCTTGTGTGGATCCCTCTGCCGAACCAAAGGTTAGATCAGGAAAATTTAGAAGTTCTTATTATTCAGGTGTTCCAAGCAAACCTCTCGTAAACTATGAATGCTACTTGCATGATATATACAACTTTTATACAAAAGTGGGGTAGCTGTACCAATTCCCGTTATTTTAAGGATAGCTCATATACAAAAATGTCTTTTTAAGTAGATACATTTTTTTTTTTTTAATTCAAGAACTTAAACATGTGCTTATAGTAAAGGAATGGCTCCAGAATATGGTTGTCACTCCTCTCATTTACTCAACTATTCAAGAAAAGTAAAATCAAGCTGGTGTAATATAGCATTATCGGATCTATAACTAGCGATGAACAAATTTCTTTATCCACCCGGTAGGGATTTATTAATAGGTAAATAGCTGGTATTTACCGCATGCATGTATTCTCTTAAAAAGATGCGATAATCTACCTGGTTAGGGTTAAAAAAAAAAACGAATAACCCCAATTTCTCATTGATACATACATATATGTACATATATGTATAATAAATACTTAATCACATATTTAATTGATATTTTTTCCCATCACAATCATGTGATTTATGGACTGGAATCGTATGATACCCTATACTCCTCACTGATTAAATGGGTGTGGCAATATTGCATTTTGTACTGAACTACGACAATAATTTCAAACGTTTGAGGTTGTTACGTAAAACTTCATCAAAACATGAAATTTCATCCTTCTAGTTCAAAATTTAAAGCCCACAAAGCGGTGACACGAACGGACAGACATGGCTCAATTGATTTCGCTACTGATCACGAATATATGTATGTTTATACTTTATAGGGTCGATTATTTCTCTACGTTACAATAGGGCATTATCGACTTTAATGGAGCAGCGAACGTTCTCTATCGCCATCCTTCAGAGGTGCGTGAGTTTGGCAAAAATGTATGCCAAAACTTGACATGGCTCTGTATAGCTTTGTTCTACAAATGGTGTCATAAGCGGCTTTAAAATCGATAAAACAATGGTGGGTATCGATTTGAACTTCTTGGGTTTTATTCAAAATCTGTCGAAGTGTGAGAATTTGATCGACTGTGGAATTGGCTGAAACCACACTGATAGGGGTCGATCAGGGTGTCAGGCGTTCTCATTGTATGGCAGATAAGTTCTTGTACGCGATGTTGAGGAGACTAATACCTCTGTAATTCAGGGGATCTCCTTTCTTGTGAATCGGGAAAACGATGCTGAGGTTCCATTCATCAAGTATATACTCGTCTGACCAATAATTAGAGATGAGTTGGTATATGCTCTCTACCAAGTCATATCCAGCTGGATTAAACAATTCGGCCTGTATGCCATCAGGTGGACGGAACTTTAGGCTATCATCGTCTATGATGAATGGTTCATTCCGCTTGACATTGAGATCTTGATCTTCGTTGCCGTTATACAATTAAAAAAAAAAAAATTGGCGCAACAGCTCCGTGTGACCCAGGGTCTAGCTTCTTAAATCATTCGTATTGTGTGTGTTACATTGTTTACATGAATAGAAGGGGCCTACTGTTTAATGCCGTGTCCCAAGGGCAATTTCTTATTTGAGAAGCTAATTCATGACAATTATACTCTTGGATGTTTGTCAGATGCTCGCGAGAGGTGGGGCCGTGAGAGAAATCTCTCTTTTGCTCGTAGAACTCACGGGCCGTTTTCGTCCTTTTCTTCTTTGTTATGGCGTTTGAGATATCCGCATCCGTATCTTGGCTGGAACAAGGTAGTAAACGTCGATCGCAATATGATCAATTTAGTTGACCATTTGATTGCAGACAGGCCACGCTCGCAGAAGCTTCCAAAGGCGACTGGTTCAGCTGACATTAAAGAGAATTCTCATTTTAGATATATAGAATTGTTTGCGAATCTCGTTGACGACATTCTCGTGAACATGAACATGCATGATTATGAGAAAAGTAGTTCGGTGATGACGTGGTAGTAGAACTGGAGCTTCAAGCCATCACCTGCGTTCTAAGAAAATGCGATACATCTAGGTGTAGACAGAGACTAATGATTGAACTGGATTTTTCAATCAACCGATGGGTGAACAAACATGCTATTTCATTGGAATAGAAACAGAGTTGCACCCTACAACACAAGCCTCGGAATAAAAAGACTTCTGGGGACTAACACGTGTTTTGGACCCAGTGAAGTTGACCTCCACTGAATTTCCATGAGCAATATCCCACAGCAGCAAAGCCTTTCCTACTTCCGTCAACAAATATATTTAGTTGCAATTCGGAATGTGGGTTGAAATCAGAGTTATGCTTTGTCTAAACTAAAGCTAAATCCGGGACTTAGCGAAAAAAGATTTAAGATGTACGTAATTACGTTCCACCGCGATTTAAGATTAATGTTGATTTTTGCGGTCAGGATTACCAAAAATTCAATAAAATGTTCTTATTTTTTCTTTATCAGCGCACGAAAATGACATGTGCTGACATAAAGGATTATTTTATTTGTGTCGCATGAGGATTTAAGTGGGATTTATTATAAATCTCGGATTTAGATGGGCTTTATAGACGTCAAATCGTGTGGTAAATCCTCGGAATTTAGTGAATATTTAGATAAGCATATATATATATAATTCATATAGCCACGCAGAAACTAGAGCTCAATGCTGAAAAGACAAAAGTGGTGGTGATCGAATATGAAGCAGGAGTAGCAAGTGTAATAACAGATGGAGAAGTCATCGAGGAAGTGCAAACATACAAATACCTGGGTAGTAGAATAAACAGCCGAGGTAATTTGGAAGACGAACTGACGGCGAGGATCAAAGCGGCAAATGACTGTGCAGCATTAAGATGAAAGTCCTTAGCCCACAAAGAAATAAGACAAGAAACAAAAATATTAATTTTTAAATCGATTAGAGTAAAGAGTACCGGATTATGTATGTATACTTTTGGTGCAGACGAGGCAACGGGGGAATGATTCGTAGGCAAAAACATCCAGTTTAGAAAACCTTCTCTACATGAACCTTTTCAAGTATTGCAATGTCCATTCTTGTTCAGTGGCGTCCACTAGACTAATACTCTGTAAGTAAGGATGGGTCTGACGACTGCCGTGTGTATCCAGTGGGGCTGGAGACCCTAGTTTGGTCCCAAAGGCTTCCTACATGAATAAAAGCTGGTGTGATTGCAAATTGCAGTTCAATAGCCTTGAGTTTTAGTGGAGTTATATATTGTATTTTGTACCTTTTGTGAACTATACTAATTCAGTCTTGAACGGGTTAATTCCGAGACCAATATTATCCGTCCACTTCCTGAGTTTATTAAAAGGAGACTCCATCAGGTCTCGTGACTGTAAGGAGGAATTTTCCTAATATCGCTATCGCATTGTATGAGGCGTAAGGGTTGAGTGCATGTTCATAAGTGGAGGAACCATGTAGGATGTAGCATACAAACTTCCATTTCGGCAGAACGTAATTCTTCATGTACGACGACGAAGTTGGGTCAATTAAAAATGAGCTACCTGTCGAGCGATGTGTTTAGTAAGAGGTGTGGGAAAGGAAAAGTGTTGGTTTGAGGAGGAAACAATAAGCGTTCTGAGCAGGCCAGCCAAAGTCCGGACCTCAATTCCCATTGAGAACTTGTGGACTGATGTTGAGAGAAGTTTGGGCTCAAAAAGCTAAAAAAAAAATCGACTGTACTGTTCAAAAACATTGGAGGAATATCTCTCTTAAACGATGTCTAGACTTGGTAGTTTGTAGGCCAAAATGCTTTGCAGCTATTATTGCAAATAAGGGATACCCAACAAAGTACTAGTTTTTACTCATCGAAAACAGAATCCAAAGTATAAAATTTAATTTCCTATTATTTTTTTTTTAATTGTTTTTGTTTTTTTATATCCTGTTTCTAATTATAATTCCACATAAAAATAGACTACACCTTACTTTTTTTTCGAATATGTGGCTATTTATGGCATAATTTTTTATTCTTTATTTTTAAATGTAAGTAGAAGTATATTACTGTTACCCTTCGGTAATAATGTTTCTATAAATTATTTTTTTAAATTAGGATAAACAATTTTTCGTAAAGAAAATGTGTGTTTCTAATTAGTTTTCCACCACTGTATGTACTCGCAGGTTATGTTCTGTGAACGTGGAGACTGAAACTTAAGTGCAAAAACGAACAATAAAAAAAACCACAATTTCAATTATTTTGAAAGAATTAAGAAATAAAAAAAAAATAATAATAATCAACTAACAGAAATAAGATACAATTAATGGGTACGAATCTAATACTTAGTCATAGCGAAGACGATTGGGCTATGCCTGTCCGTCCGGCCGGATGTCACCACTTTAGGCTAGGATGATGAAATTTCATATCTGGGCTTTTGATAAAGAGAAGTAGTACAAGTGTAAAACTTTTTAAAATCCGCCTCATTTTCATAACTTTACTATTTTACTTGAAATCGAAAAATTTTATAAAGACGATGAAAAAATTTGATAAAGAGAAGTAGTACAAGTGTAAAACTTTTTAAAATCCGCCTCATTTTCATAACTTTACTAATTTACTTGAAATCGAAAAATTTTATGACGACCAAATATATAGATACTCAGATTGTCTACAATAACCACATATATGTACATACATACATCATATGTGGCTACGCCCACTTTGTGGGGTGTTTTAATTAAAAAGCTGATTTTAATGAAATTTTACGTTCAACTCAAATCTTCGAAGTTATCGTAGTAATTCTATAAAAAAATACAGTATGTCACGCCCACTTTAGTAGGACCTATGGAAGGAAAGAAGTGTATCAAACGATCCACTCCAGACGGTTTGTCACTTCTTTATGTTTTGATTCAATATGACCGCAAAATAAGAAAATACAGTAGACGCTCGACATAGTGAACTAATGAAAACCGGGCCTGTTCACTGTAACGAGATTGTTCATTGTAGCGAGGGTTGATTCCTTATAGCAAATTTCATCAAAATGTGAATATTTTTCTATACAATATATCGAAAATAGAATATTATTTACTTTTATATACTTTTTCCTGTGCGATTGCTAAAAAACGAGCCAATGTTTATTATAAAAAAAAATAACCTTTTGCGTGTTCACTACATATATTGGATTATTCACTATATCGATCGCTCACTGTTTAAGTATGTACATACAACATACAACATATGAATTCAGCTCATGTACCGTAATTTACAAAACCAATTAGCAAGCAAGGATTTTTAAGTCCAATGTGGAGTACGTCAGAGGTGCACACTGTCACCGCTGTTGTTCTTGGTAGTCACTAGCGATGTACTCCGTGCAGAATTTATGGAAGAGAGTAGGGTTATGAGGTTATCATAAGACACTAGGCATCATAGAGGGCCCATCGGGATGGTTAGGTTAGGTAGAGTTCAGTACCATTAACGAAAAGTAACCATGGAATTCGATGGACTATGACATCTTACCTTAAAGAACTTGACTACGCTGTCGATGTTTGCCTTTCACATCTGATAATGAACCTTTAGTGTAGTGAGCATTTCTAACATCCGCGCTCAACTCAACATTGCCGGACACGAAGTTAAGAAAATAACCAACTTTATACATATATCTAGGAACTGTAGTCTCAATTAACCGCGGTGGCAGCGAACTGGATGTGTATAGCCGAATCGGGAAAGTAAAGCTGCGTACAGAAAGCTAACCAAAGTAAGCAGGTGTTGTTCATCACACAATGAGAATAAAACAGCCCAGATCACCGAAAAATTTAAGTGATATCTGGCATGATGGGCGCTTTTCAACCGTCGAAAATTACAGCAATATTCACGAACGAAAGTGTATTTTACTAAGAAATAGCTCCAACAGATTTTTGAATCACGAAAATTGATCTTGATCAAAAGCAAGATCTCATATTGTTGCAATGCAGGCGAACCAATTATCATGGTGATAATGAAATACGCTTAATGTAAGCATAGCAGTTTCACAATTTGTTACGCCATATCTTTGTATATGCCTTATATTTATATTCAATCCCCAAAAAAATAAAGTGCACGACTGGGTCGTACGTACTTGCACCTTAATGCTATAAGTTTATAATCGTATAAGCACTGAAATTCAATTTTTTTGTAAAAACGCCATCAAAAAGTGGGCGTGGCCATATATGATGTTAAGGTGAATTATAGAGATTTTCAAAGCCTATAAATTATGTTTCATCAATTTTTTTTTCGATTTCTAGTAAAAATTTTGAAAAAGTAAAATTTTTTTAAAAGTAGGCGTGGCACTTCCAAAACTTAGGATATCATAATTTTGCATTTATCATATCCACCTCAGATATTGATTTTAAGCTCAATCGCTGAATAAATAGACGAGAAACAGCCAATTTGAAAAACTACCGTTATACGCATTTTTCGCGTTGTATGCCATCTAATAGCATATGCCCAAACTAAGTCACATATGAAATTTTATCAAAATCGTTAGAGCCGTTTTCGAGAAAATTCATTTTTAGTGAAATCGGCCTTAAGTAAAGTACCCTTAATTTTGAGGTTAGAACGAAAATTCCAATTTCGCCTCTAGGGATCATCCCACAGACCCCAGATACGAAGTTTTAACCAAATCCGTTTACCCGTTTAGGCTGTAGTCGAATATACAGACAGACAGACGGATTTGGCGGACCCACTTGTTTGGATTTCTCCATCATAGTAATGTCAAGTTTGATTATAATCTCGAGTTCGAAATTTTTCACGAAACTAATACTTGCCAACCGAGAAATAGTCAATTTATAAATTACCGTTGCATGTATGTATGTGGTATGACAGCTTATAACATATCCCTAAATTAGTCCAAATATGAAATCTTATCGAAATCGTTAGAGCCTTAAAAACGGCTAAATACTTAAAATACATATAATACAAACTCAAATTAACTTGGTATTTCTTTTCTTTTCTTTTCACAGTTGTGATGCTGATTCATCCGCACTAGCGCGCTATGTTTTGGCTCTGTTAAAAAAAGAAAAACCCGTCAAAGATTTAAAGAAAGTCATGATAGAGCAATTAGACGTCTTCCTAGCCGAAGAGACAAAACCCTTCGTGGAGCGTCTATTCAATGCAATTGCATCGGAAGAATATCTAGCCCCCGTTGTTCCCACACCAGCTATTGAAAATGTTGCTGAGTGTGCTCCTGCCGTAGCCATAATTGGCGCGGACAGAGAACTTACACCACCTTTAGATGATGTGAGTAATGATAGCCTCCCTGATGACACGATACTCATACCCAGCACACTCTTATTGCAGACTAAAACCAAAGAATTATATAATAAAATTGAGGAGAGCAGTGCTCTTTCAACGGGTGTTGTCGCACAGAACTTGATTGAACCGATCCCAACAGCCATACTATCAACGTCGGCACCAGTAGCACCTCCACCACCAACTATGGGTCCCGCCAAGAGCGTAAGTCCATTCAAGGCCACATCGGATAAAGAAAATCAGCCACGCGAATCCCGCCGCCGCAGAGCTTCTTTAAGATCACGATCTCGATCACGATCACGATCAAATGACCGTCTATCAAGGAGATCAAGGTCTAGAGATCGTAGGCAAAATGAGCGGGAGAAGAATACACGGCAATTTAGGAATAAGTCGCCGCCCCTACATAGTGACAGGAGGGATAGACGGGGTCCTGATCGTCGTCGTGGACCCCATATGAATGATGAAAGATCACCTCGAGTTGGTTTCATCACTAAGAATCGACAAAAGAGTCATTCCGCTTCACGAAGCCGATCGCCTTCTGTAGAAAGGCGTAAAGGATCACCAACGGGAGGTATCAACAATCGGTCCCCAGTGTATAACAACGAAAACTCAAAGAGACAGCGATGCCGTGACTTTGACGAAAAAGGATATTGTGTTCGTGGTGAGACTTGTCCATGGGATCACGGGGTGAATCCATTTGTGTTCGAGGGAATTAACAATTCAGCATTGATAAGCATGTCGCTAAGAGAGTACAACCCAGATGCACCGGACCTTTGGTCGCGCGGATCATCTTCTGCAGCAGCACCCTCGGTGGGGAATGCAGGAAGTGGTAGCAGTGCCGGAAGCGGTGGTGGAAATCCTTTTAGTTCTGGACCCCGAGGTAGTTTTCCACATAAAGGCGGAAATGGAGCGCTTCCAGGTGTATACCCTCGTGCTGCTGGTGGGGCAGGTTTCCGTCCTTCAGCTCCGGTCTTCCCTTTTGGACTAAATGCAGCTGCTACACCTCTACAAAGAGAGTTAATCCCAGTGCCAGTGGTAGATGCAAATGGATCAGGTGGGGATATTTCCGCAGCACAATCAAAACGTCGTTTCGAACTCGAGGATACAGTTGCTATAGCAGAAGGTCCAGCAAAACGTAAATTGCCTTTGTCCAGTCGATTAGGACCACGCATCACAAATATTCAAAATAACTGTTCCTTGGAGTTGCGCAAGGTACCTCGTGGAATGAATACAATTGCTCATCTCAATAATCACTTCGCAAAGTTTGGAAAGATAGTAAACATTCAAATATCCTATGATGGTGACCCGGAAGCTGCTATTGTTACATTTTCTACACACGCAGAAGCAAACGTTGCCTACCGCAGTACAGAAGCCGTTCTAAATAACCGGTTTATTAAAGTGTTCTGGCATAGCCAACAGGATGGTATATCTGGTGGTGGAAACCCTCAGATGACCAATCTGATGAAAGACGATGGTGGCGCAGCGGTACCAGTTAATGGTGGAGGACGAAAGAGCTCCCAGTATCATCTTAGCAATATACCTGCTGTGCCCAGTCCAGCTGCGGACGCAGCTAAAACGCCTGTATCGATCCCAACCACTGCAGCAACACCAACACCCGCGACAACGACAGCCTCGACTACACCAACAATAGTAGCAGCGGCTCATGTTCCGCCACCATCGCTTCGCGTCAAGAATAACACTCAGCGAGTAACACCGGCAACTACGGCTATTATCCGTAAGAAACAAGAGGAACAAGCTAAAGCCGTCGTACAACTGGCAAATGGTTTACGTAAACGTAAACATGAGTTACTTCAAGGCTATCTGAAACAGATGAAATCTGCTGTAGAACTTGTGGAACGTTGTGAACCTAATGATCCACAACGTGTGAAGACAGTTGACACAATTAAAATTCTTCAAGCGACAATTGATAAATTACGAAAGGAGATTGCTGCAGAACAAGAGCAAATGGCTGCCCAGATACAAAATCAACAGCCACCCGTTAAAAAGACCAAGGAGCAACAAAAGAAAGAGCTGTTAGATATTGAATTGGAGCTATTCGCTCAACAACAGGAAGGTAATGACACCACTGCCATACAAAAGCGATTGGAAGACTTACAGCGTAGTTTGGGTATTGGACCGGGTGCAAAACCCCATTTTGCAATAAGTGGAGCAAGGCTTAACAAACATATTCGTCCAACGTTGCCAGCAGCTGGATCTACCAGTGTCGATAGACGGCCAAAATCGATTGTTGTCACTGGTTTTGCGAGTGAGGACTGCGATCTAGTATTGACTCACTTTAAGGTAACTACATACAATATTTTGGCATACTTTTAGATGTTTATCAGATTGGATGAGTTTTGTGTGAGATTAGCCGACTTGATCTTCGTACAGCTTGAAAACAATGTCACAGATACCCACATATTTCTATTCCTTTAACCCCATTTCGGGCTTCATATTAACCGACTCCTAAAGTGTAGTTGTTACAATTATTAACTTTAAATTCACCAAGCTGATGTGAAATTATAAGCATGGTATTTAACAAACAATAGTTTAGCTTGTTTTTGTGGTCAGAAAGCAAACAGAACTCTAGGTTAGGCTAGGTGTATGGAAGCTCTTGCTGACCGCGTGTTAGCGGCTCATTTAGGATACGTAGTGCCTATTATGCCCAAATATTAAGAAACCGTGTAAACTAAAAAATTTAACATAAGTAGGTATTGACCGCTAACTCAAAGCACTCATCGGAAATACATAAATTCATGAAGTTTGTTTATCTCAGTAGATCAGCTAGCTATGAAAAGACGTAACTACCAAGATAGACGTTTCTATTAAGGGTTAGTGGAGGACAGTTATAGCAGGTGCCGAATAAATTATATTACTTCGGGTCCTGCTCTCTTTTTTTTTCCAGATTCTTTTGTCTTTTAATTTTTGCCTTCACTTTTTACTTGCACCTACATACATATGTATACCTATAGGGAAAGTTTTAGTTTATTGAAAAATTTCGAACTCGAAATTTTAATAAATTTTAACATTACTGTAATAAGAAAAAGTGGATCCTGCAATCCTGTCTGTCTGTTTCCGTCTGTATGTATGTACTCTCAACTGCAGCCTATAACGGCTGGACAGATTTGCTTCAAACGGAATAACTGCTTATCTTCATATAACGGTATTTAAGTTAGTAGTTAAATGATAATCCCATCAAAAATGCAGAAACCACCCCTATTTTATAACGGGCTGCGCAAAGAAAGATGGATGGTTCATATGAATTCGGATTCATCTGTGTTCTTAATTATTGTAAATGTAATTTACAAATTGTAATTTTCAATGTGTTGAATAGAGCTTTTGATGCGCTGGAGGGGTGAAATCCTTTATGGATACTCCATAGCCCGTGCTACGAGTTATGCCAGACTCCATGCTCCTGCATGTTTAGGCATTCCTTCATAGGGACAGGTTTTGACGTCATGTCTACTCCTTTTCTCCCTCTTGGGCTCTTAGGGTTTGGTTCTCCACCCGTAGTTCCAACATGATGCTGGCGGTCTCCCATGCGTCCTTCGTTGTTAGCATGAACGATATCAATCTCCTTGGGTTTAACGCATTGCCTACCTCTCTCGTTCAAGGGCATTTCTGGCTGCTTCAAATTTTCTGCATTCTCGGCGTTCTGGACTTTGCCTTCACAGTGGCGGCAGAATGGGTCATCTGCGATGTTGTATTTGTGAAGGTATTCACGAAAACTTCCATGTCCCGTTAGGAATTGGGTAAGATAAAAGTTTACCTCACCGTGTTTCCTTCTGGTTCACTCTTCTATGTTCGGTAGAAGTTTGTGTGTCCACCGACCGTTTTCCGAGGCGTTCCATCGCCGTTGCCATTCCATGTTGGCATTTGCTCTGATGGCCTCTCTCTCTGGATTTTCGCAAATATATATTGATGCCGCTACTTTGACCTCCAGGGCAATAGGCATTCGCGCCGCTATAACACTTATAGCGTCCCCCCGATACCGTTCTGCATGCACAGCATACTCTGAGCGATGTTCTTCTGTGTACAGCGTTTATCTTTCTCATGTTCGAATTTATTGTTGTTGCCGGTGCCAATATAGGGACTGTGTACATGAGTATTGAGTTGCTCACTGTCGCAAGCAAGTTTCTTGTTGGCTGCCTGGGCCCTACAGTATTTGGCATTAGCCGGGATATTGCGGCAACCGCCCTATTGGCCTTCGCGCTTGTGTGGATCAGGTGCTCTCGTAAAGTTGAGCCTATGATCAAGCAGTACCCCTAGGTATTTTATGAAAGGCTTCGAATCGATGCTGTGTTCTGCTACCTGTATGGTCAGGCGCTCGACTTTCTTGCGGCTGCTAATGAGGACAGCCTCCGTTTTTTTGATCAGCTAATTCCAGAGCTGATGAACGAAGCCATATCTTCACGTCGTTGATGGTGCTGTTGCAGTTTTGTGTCACCTCCTCTAGGGTTTTAGCCACTACTATCCGATTATGTCCACTCCTCTTGGTCTTCGCATACGTAGTACTGCATCATACATATTGTTCCACAGGGCAGGACCTAGAACTGATCCATGTGGGACTCCTCCTGTAATTTTTTGTTTTTTTCGGCCGTTCGTCCGTATCGTAGAAGAGGGTTCTGTCTTCAAAATAGCTTTTAATTATCTGGAGCAGATAGCTTGGCACTTGCAAGTTCCTCAACGCTCTCATGATTAAACCCCAATTAGCCGATTTGAAGGCTTTCCTGACGTCTAGCGTAACCACGGCGCAGTACTGCTTATTGCCTCCTTTCCATCTGGTCCCAGATATGGCTTCGCGTGCAATATCGCAAACTGCTTGTATTGCATGGGTAGTGCTTCGTTTTTGTCCTAAAACCGTATTGTCGGTCCGAAAGCCCGCTGTCTCCTTGGTGTACTGGTCGAGTCTGTCACGAATAATTCTTTCCAAAACTTTCCCTACGGTGTCTAGCATGCACAGCGGTCTGTATGACGACGGTTGCTCTGGGGGCTTGTCGCCTTTTGGATTTAATACCAGCCTCTGTCGTTTCCATTCCAGAGGAAACTTTCCTTCTATCAGGCACGTTGTGTAGAGGTCTGTAAAGGCCTCTTTGGCGGGTGGTATTGTTTCCGTGGGTTCCATTGTTATTATACGGGAAAGGTGCACGCTAGTATTCCTTGGGAATAGCTCGCTGACTATGGTATTCATCATATTCGGGCATGTCGGTGCAGCTGCAGCGCCACTTTTAAGTTTGCCCATGACTATCTTGTAGGCACTTCCCCACGGGTTATGTTGGAGGTGTTCTCTTAATGTTTCGAAAGATTCGGCTTTACTCTTTTTTATAAGTCTCCGAAGTTCTTTTCCTTTCCTTAGGAATTCTTCCCGTATCTCTTCGGAGTTTTCTCTTTGTCTTTGTCTTGCTCGCTGCTGGCGCCTTCGTATTAAAAAAAAGTATATTAAAAAGGAATTGCATTCTAACAAAAATCATGTTTGATAGGAACTTGTAATTTGTTTAATGTTGAGTAAGAGATGATATAAAATGGGGCGATGAGAGGTGCATTCACGCACAGTGTATTCGGCAGTTTTGGGTAAATATGTAGGCATTTACCAAAACGGGTAAATATGTAGGTATTTATTTTCAATGCGATAGTAGATCTTTTCTTTTTTGTGTGTTTTTTATACCCTATCTAATACCATGTTCCCACCAAACGAAATCTCGTGATTTCGGCGAAATCTCTTTGAAATCTCTTTGAGTTCATCCGTCCGTGAAAAGTTCTCAAACCGAACAAACATATAGCGTGAACTTTGGTTTATTTTGGTGTTCATTTATATTTTCAGTTGTAGATGTCACAATTTTTCGTTTTTATTTTCATTTTAAATCGGACAAAGAGCTAATATTTTTAAAAGAAATATTCCAATTGCACATAAATAAATTTTTTCAGCAAACAGAAAAGAAAAAACAGTTTAAAAAACGAAGATTGTTGACAATTGTTTTGTCAGCCACTTCAAAATTGCCATTTGAAATGACTTCAGATTGACATTTGAAATGATTTCAAATTGGTGGGAACGGCTTTCGAGGTTTCGGTAAAAATTCATCGAAACCTCGTGGTTTTGGTTTGGTGGGAACGTAGCGTAAGGGTATATTAAGTTTGATACATAGTTTGTAGCGTAGAGAAATAATGGAGATAGGCCCTATAAAGTATATACATATACATATGTATGTATGTATATGTATTTTACGAATATGCATATACATACATATATGATCAGTATCAGTAGCGAAGACGATATAGCCATGTCCGTATCTTGCAACTTTTTGGGTCATTTTGAGCTAGGACAATGAAATTTCATATTTGAAGTTTTTCATAACTTGACAATTCTACATGAAATCGGATAATTTTATTAAGGCCAAATATTTGTATATTCAGATTGACTACAATTCATCCATACATTATATTTAGCCACGCACGAATTTTACGTTATTTTTCTTGTAATATCCTTAAACGTTTGAAGTTATCGTATCAATAAAAAAATGCAGTATGCCACGCCCACTTTGTTAGGCCTAATGGAAAGGTAGGGGGATAGGGTTAAAGCCAAATATTTTAGTCCCTACTTCGTTTGATGTTGTATTATCAACTTAACAATTTTACGGAAAAATTTAAAATCGGAGCTGCCGATATATATCTGCTTATTTTCTAAATATTCCTGACGCAAAATGAATAAACAATTTGTGCATTCATAGATTGTGCCTAGTGACATCGATCTAGAAAGTTATATTTTTTCTCTTGGTGTGAGATGTTTGTGGGTATATTATATACATATGTATGTATATACATACATATAAGTACTTTACGATTTGTTGAGTATATAAAATTAAAAACAGTCCACCAATCGTTTTTATCGACTTTTTTTATTACACTAAAGGAAGTAACGTAGTGAGGAGTAGATAGAAAATTTAAATGTTCTAATATGTAGAATTGTACAGTTTGTAGACCGTTGCTTCAATTTTCTTACTAATACTGTGAGTTGACTATTGGAATGGCACTTAAAGTCAACTGATGGTAGTCCATTTTACTTCGTTTAGTTTTTGATTTTATTATACACATTTAAATAAAAATATAATTGATTTTACCCAGAGTTTTGGCGAGGTGGTCAAACACGATATCGAAAGGTCTATTCCTCAACTTATAGCTACCTATGCCACTCGCTCCAACGCCGAACAAGCAATTCTTCGCGGAAAAGTGTTTAAGGATAAACGATTGCAGGTACGTAAATAATAAATGAAAGCGAAAGCACATAGTAAACGTTTCTTTTATAGATTGCATGGGCACCAGTAGTTCAAACTCCCACATCACAGATACCACACAAAATTATTTCGGAGAACAACAACATCACTGAAATCAAGTCAACTGATAAAAACAACACCAGCAACAATGGCAGCACTGATATGGACACAACTGATACTCTGCCCGAACTTCGCCTTGAAGATGAAGAAGAAGACGACGAGTCTGAGGATCGCTCCTGGCGTCGTTGATAGCGCAGCACCTACATTAACGTAGGATCCAAAAACATCGTAATATTTATAGTTTCAACAGAGAGCATTCTAACAACTTCTTCGTGACTGTTAAAAGATAATATTTTACACAAAAACAAGCTAAAAAATAATGTTTTATAAAAAAAATACAAACCTAATAATATAACTGTTAAGCGCTTTTATAAATATAAAATAAAATATATTTAAAGAGATAATGGTAATGAATGAAGGAGCATGTAAAAGAGGAAAAACGTGCTAAGCAAAACACCTAAACTATGAGATATATTATATAAGTATATTATATATATAATGTAACTGTAAATTAAAACATTTTTTAGATAATAATACTTAGCGAAAATAATTGAAATGTATATCTTAGCATATACACATAGAGTCTAGAAAGTAATGCAATTCTTTTTCTAGAAAAAAAACAATAGTAAGTCATATAAACCCTGAGGAAACCTCAAGAAAGCATTATTTTCAGTTAAACATTAATTTTCATTTATCATAACATGTTTCGTTTAAATATTTTGTTCAATAGAATTAAATTAGAAATTAAATTTTCTTTGCTCCACATTTTAAACAAAAAAGTTGTAATTAAGTTTTTCTTTGCAATGATTTGTATTAACTTAACATACCATATACATATATTCTAAAAAATAATATGAACTACAAAACAACAATAGATACAAATAATAATGAAGTAAAAAAAGTGCAAGTTTTTCATACAAAAAAATACTATTCTCGAAAAAAAAAATTTAAAAAAAATGAAAAATTTAAAAAGAAAGAATATAACTTACAAAAAAAAACAAAAAAAAAAGATAAAATTCGAAAAAGAAAGGCGTACACTTAAGACAAAAATATAAAAAACTGAGTCGTTACTCAACAATTTTTTTCAAAGATACTTCCTGTCTTTTACTTTCGATAATATGACTGAATTTTGGGAAACTATTTATTTTTCAGACTTTAATGGAATGGAAGAGAATTTCAATGTATCGCGTCATTTACGCTTAGATAGGCAGAAATTATTGAGCAAAAATCACAACACAATGCACATTTCACCTCTGAATAACAACAAAGCTTGAATTTGACTGCAAGATGACAACCATTTACTATACATTAAAAATCACCGTTATTGTCGTCGTTGTCCACGACTTTAAAAAAACAATGACGCGACTGTTTGGTATTGGCGATAACAAATGGACGACTTTTATCGCGGCGCCGATGGACAAAAATCGTCTGAAATGTTAAAGATTGTGGATTGTATTTTTCGACGACGATCGTCGCTATTCACCCTTATTGTCATCGTCGTCTACGACTCTAAAAAAAAACGACGCGACTGTTTGGCTTTAGCGGTGATAAATGAACGACATTTTGTCGCGGCGCCGATCGACAACAGTCGTCTGAAATGTATGTGGTATGTGGATTGTATTTTTCGGCGACGATCGTCGGTATTGTCTGAGGCGTTTTATGACGACGTTTGTCGCGGAAATATTATATTTTTGTCGTCGATAATTTTGCGAACGACTGTGTGATTAAGTGTTGAAGAAAAATATGTGTATTTAATTTTTGAATGACGAAATGAACGAATATTTCAGTTATAGTATTTTTCAGAATAAAGATAAGAAATAAAAACAATTTCAACAATTATGGCATGAAATGGAAAAACATCCCTTTGGCAAAATCATTTACAAAGGGCATAATAGAAGTGATGTTACTCGCCGTTGGAACTACATACATATCTTTTCACTGAATTATCTAGTCCCAGATTAATTTCAACATTTCATTAATTTTCAAATTATTTTTAAAATATTTTCCACCAAGTCACGAAAAATATAAATTCGTCGACAAAATGTCAAAACACATGTGTGCAGTGGAATGTATGTGGAATATAAGTGTTCTTTAGTTACGCAATGTGAAATTCCAAACGCCTCGACTCAACAGATGTCGCCAGACGACGACGACAATAAGGGTGATTGTGTGAGACGTTTGTCATGGAAATGATATAATTTTGTCGTCGATAATTTTATGAACGACTGTGTGATTAAGTGTTAAAGAAAAGTATGTATGTGTATTTAATTTTTAGTTAATGAAATGAAAGAAAATGTCATAGTATTTTTCAGAATGAACAGAAATATAAGATAATTTTAACATTTATTGCATGAAATGGAAAAATATCCCTTTGGCAAAATAATTTACAAATGGCCTAACAAAAAGTGATGTTAACCTTCATCTCATCCTCGAAAAAACTAACGTTGTCTACCCTCGTGTGTAGATTTCTACACATATGGAATTTGAGTGTGTTTTCCATGGATTTGGTGTTTTTTAATTAAAATGAGCAAAAAAAACTGCTTTTATAATTTTATTCTAAGGAAACAAGTGAAAATAAATAGAAAATAGTTTTTTTTGAATACATTTTACACAAACATTTAGATTATGTGGGTTTTTACAAGCAGCTTTTGTGCAAAAACAACAAATTGCCTCATATTTGTATATTATTTTTCGTGGCGGACATAGTAAACGTGCTCTGTCTTTTATTTATAGTGGAACACTTCTTGATAAGTTGCAGATGTACCGATCTTGGTTTAAAACTTCTAGCTGGCATCTATTTTTTGAGAAAAATTAGAAAAGAGGTTGTATTTGTGTAGTTTTCTACGAGTTTTCTACGCAAGGGTGGGATGAAGGTTAATCGCCAATGGAATGAATTATCTTGGCAAATGGCGAAAGTTTGTTCGGAAATTTTGTGCACACGTATTTACACATGTATTTGTAATTAATCTTTTGTATGAAGCTGTGGAGAGATGCCAAATATATAGTTACTCTTAAACGTTAGGACAATAAAAAAAAGTCAGGTAGTATGATGAAGAGAGTACAACCAGAAACAGTTGTGTATCTGATTTGGAGAAAGTAATTTCCAGGTTTATTTCCTACGATGGCTTAATAAGCACACAAGTAACTGCAATAGGAGTTTCTCTAAATATGTGCATCTCCGTTACAAGTTCGACCTAAGTCACCATCGTCTCCGGCCATAGAATCTGTTTTATCAGCACCCGCTCAATCATTTCTATCTCAGATTAATTCCAACAACATTTCATATGCAAACTATTTTTTGAGTGTACACCACAACTGTCAGAAAAGTTCACTCTCACGCTTGCGGAATCAGAACAAACCAGTGTACACATTTTTTCGTGTACGCAGCAAAACTCACTCTTGCGGAATTGGGCACCTGGAGTCAGTAATAACAATGCGGGAGAATGTGTGCAAAAAATATGTAAACATACAGAAAAACTACAATCCGTTTGGAAAGCATAGTTTTATACCTCATCCTTCTTTTCATGCAGCCCTAGTAAAGTGGGATTGGCACACTACATTTTTTCTCGAATTACTTCGAACATTCGAGGATCGTACATGAAAAATTTCATCAAAATCGGTTTTTTAATGAAAACGCCTCCAATAAATATGCTTGGCTAAAGACAGTATGGATGAATTATAGAGAATCTGATTATTAATCTTTCGATTTCACGTAAAATAGTGAAATTGTGAAAAGTGGGCGTGGCAGTGGGCGCACTTCAGAAATGTTTACACTTGTACTAATTTTGTCAGAATCCCAGTTATGAAATGTCATCCTCCTAGCTCAAAATCTAAGGCCCAAAAAGCGGTGACATACGGACAGACGGACGGACATGGCTTAATCGTCTTCGCTATTGATGGTGATCACGAATATATTGTAATATCTATTTCCTAAACAGAAACTGCGGACATGCCGCCTGTGAGAGGATATTATCAAAACCGATGTTTTTATTTATGCACCTAGAATATTCGATGACTAAATCTTTCTATACCAAAACCTTTGGAGTTTTTCGACAATGATGAATTTCGGTATAAATACAACAACCAACTTGGAAGTGCGCACAATTGATTTTAAGCGATAGCTGAAATGAGTTGAATTTGTAAAATGTGATATATAAAGAGATTTAAATAAATGTTATTAGATAATAAAGTGGATTAGTAAAAGAATTACAAAGCGATAGATTTTTTTTTTTTTTAAATGTTCTGCATCACTTAGGACTAAAGTCCTTTAAAGTTATAAACCCAGTGATGGAGTGAAAGGAAAAGGTAAAATAAAGTTAGAAGTTGGTAGGAAAAGGAAAGAGAGTTAGGTGACGATGCGCGTTGACTTTAAATCTTTGTAAATCATAATTTGATGGAAATATTGAGGACGGCAAGTCATTCCATATATGTATTGAATGGCTAAAGAAATTGCTTCTGAATTTGACTGCGCGACCGAAAATAGGATTTAAAAGATAAGGGTGTGCGGAAAAGGCCGCTCGTGTAGTACGATTAAACTGACGGACATGCGGGACACAATTATAGATTTCGTCCGAACAGCTATGATGGAAATATCGGTACAGGACCGATAAACATCCAACATTCCGACGATGTTCTAGCGAAGGTATTTGGTTGCAAATTGATAGGTCACCGATCAATCTACATGCCTGACTCTGGACACAATCTAATAAGCTCAGACATGTTACGGGAGCTCCCGCAAAAACATGTGAGTTGTATTCGAGTTTTGGACGAATGTAAGCTTTATAAATAGTAGACAAGTCTGCAGGACTGAAAAAACGTTTACACCTCTTGAGGAAACCAAGACATCTAGCGCCATTTTTCGCAGCTTCGGAAATCTGATGATTCCAGCGATGGTCTGGGGTAACTTGCATGCCAAGCATTGACAAGCCATTAGAATCCTCAATATCAGCTCCATTCATTTTTAGTTTGGCTACATTGATATCAAGCTTCAGAGACAGGAGACAGCACTGGGTTTTTGGCGAATTGAACTCGACTCAGTTTTTAGCACCCCAATTGATGATTGCATCAATATCGGAGTTGAGCTCGGTTGACATTCGCTGCCGGTGAGACTCTACAGCTTGGGGTCTCAGCCTTGGAGTCGCCAAAGAGTAAGTGAAGTCAAGAGTACTGTCATCCGCAAAGGAATGGATTGGATTGCGAGTAAAAGAGAGAAGGTCATTAATAAATATTAAAAACAGGGTCAGAGAGAGGATTGAGCCCTGGGGTACACGAGTATTGGTTGAGAATGGGGTAGAAGTATATCCGTCCAATACAACTTGTATTGTCCGATTACTCAAAAAACTTGCAATCCATGAAGAGAAGATGCTGCCGACACCATAAGCTAGGATTTTGCTTAAGAGGGCACTGTGCCACACTCTATCGAAAGCTTTAGAGATATCAAGGGCAACTACTCGGCATTCGCCGTGATGGTGAATATTTTGGTTCCATTTTTCTGTTAGGTACACCATAAGGTCACCTGTAGAACATTGTTGACGGAAACCGTACTGACGGTCATTAAGAAGACGGTTTCTTTCGAGATGGAAGTTAACAATGCTTTCCATGACCTTGGAGAGCACTGATGTTAGGGCAATGGGTCGGTAGTTCGAAGGGGAGGTTTTATCGCCCTTTTTAGTGATCGGCTGGATGTGCGCGAGTTTCCACCTATCCGGAAAGATGCCTGTAGAATATGACAAGTGGAAGAGCTTACGTAGAGGTTTAGCCAGGGAAGAAGAACACCACTTCAAAACAAGGGGAGGGATCCTATCTGGACCTGAAGATTTGTTACTTTTAAGATCTTTAAGGACTCGAGCTACCGAGCGGGTTCGGAAAAATATTTGTCCTAGTGAATATTGAACCCGATTCAGTAATGGTGGTGGAAGAGAAGTATCTGGCAAGGTGGCAGATTGGCTTTCTCTTGGGAGTTAGTGATACTTTGATCATTGTGGACAAGAGCTGGGATAGATGATGAGGCGGAGGCTTTAATTCTTTTAACGAAAGACCAAAAAGATTTACTGCCTTTAGGACATTGCAGTATTTTTTGCCTCACTTTTTGGTGTCGTAGAAATTTCGCCCGTTTATAGAGACTACGGTTTTCCTCAGAAGGTGTTTGGTGCCATAACGCAAAAGCCTCTTCCTTCTTCCGGACGGCAATCGCACAGGTCGGATTGAACCAGAGTTCTTGTTTGGGTTTGATACTAACAGTGTTACTTGGGATGAAGGAGCGCATTCCAAGTAAAACCAAGTCTGTGATCATGTCAGTAGCGGCATTTACATCTCTATCGAGGAAGCATAGAGACCAGTTAAAAGCCCTAAAGAACGAATTAAGACCGCTCCAATCGGCATTCTCGTATTGCCAGATTGTTCTTCTAGGGTATCTTCTGTTAACTGAATGGTGATGGGAGTGCGAGAATTTTGCTGACACCAGACAATGATCCGATCTCCCCAGGGGAGCAGAAACTGCGATTGAATATTTGTCGGGAAGAGAGGTTAAAAACAGGTCTAGAGTGTGTTGTCCGTGACCGTCAACATCGGGAATGTGCGTGGCCTTGTCCACAAGCTGAGTAAGGTGGTTAAACTCAGCGAAGATCTCTGTGTAACGACCTTCAGGTGTTGTTGGTCCAGACTGGCGAAGCCAACTAGTATTATGTACGTTGAAATCACCCGCAATAACTATTTCAGGGTTGGGATAGCGGGATAAAATACTAGTTATTGATATATAATAAAGAATAATGATAGATAATAAAGAACTTGATAATTTTAAAGTGTGAAAGTGAATTTGTTTGATTACTGGAGTAGTAGAAAAAGACGAAAAAGTTTGATGATTTACGCAACGGTTTTATCTTCCGAAATCTAGCAAGAATATTTCATTAGTGTCAAAAGTGGGATAAAACTGATTCTGTGTGTAAACCTGAAAAATTGTTCTGAGATTCTAGTACAAAATGGGTCACAAATTGTAGAAAAATTTAACATTACTAGAACTGAAGGAGGCGCTTGCAAAGCGGAATCTTTCCACGACAGGAAACAAAAGGAATTAATGGTTAAATTGCAAAAAACATGCGGGAAGCCGGCGAAGATCCTGATACGTTGTTATTCGATGTCACAGAAGAGCAAGTAGATACAGCAGTCGACATGCCTGCATTAATGAAATTGCTCTCCGAAAAGTTCGAAGAACAGAAGTTCGAGGAAAAAAGAATCTTTGGATGGTAAGTTCAGTGAACAATTCTCTAGACGAAGAAGTTGGAGAATATACCTGTTATTTTTGAAAATTAAGGCTTCTGTTTTTTTTATTTTCTTTATTTGTTTATTTATACTAGTTATCTTAATATATAAAAGAGAGTGACGTTAGTTACCACGCTTATAACTTAGGAACACCTGGACCGATTTCGATGATTCGCACCAATTCGGAATGAAGAAAATTCATTTTCCCATACATTTTCTATTGAGCGATTTAACGACGCCATCTTCATGATAGATGACGTTTATGTTTACGTTACGTTGCGACAATTTTTTTTTTTTGACAATTTTTTGCGACAATTGTTTTTGCACCAAGTTTGTGTGACAATTGTTTTTGTAGCAATTTTTTTTGTCACATTAAAAACGAACATGATTTCAAATGCTGGTTCCGGTATACATTGTATTGTATTGTGTTTGTATTGTATTTATAAATAAATCATCTGTGGGTTTGGTAAGAAAACGAGAGAGAGAAATATTTTAGTTAAGATTGTAGTTTTAAAAGGTTTTCAATTTATTCGTTTTAATAAAAACTGACAAGACTCTTATCGGTTTGATGGAATCAGGTAGTTTGTTAAAAATTGTAAGATTGTAAAAGCTACTATTGTAAAGAATTTTCTAAAGTGATTTTTTTTATTAAGATTACGATATTAAATTATGAACATCATTAGTTTTAACAAAACCACTCCTAATGATAAATACTTTAAGAACCCTATATTTAATAGTAGAGATGTCTTAACGCAACAACTTTTAGTTGCTGAAACAAAACAAAACTATTATAGAGCCGACTTTCCTTAATTTTTCTGTTTAAACTGAAGTTTATCCGTTTCGTTTTATTGCTAAAATCATTTTATGAACAGTAAACCAGCAACTTAAAATGTCCAAGTCGGTATGGCAGTATGTAGGTATACAGATTTGCTGCAAATAAAAAAAAAATTATTATGGGACACCAATATTTATATCACGCAGCTTACTATAACAAACTGCAGCCAGTTAATCAATGAAGCCAATGAATTATTTAATTATATTGGAAATCCTACAGGTAGATCCTCAAAGCATTTGAATTTGCACTGAAAAAAGCCGAAAGGAAATCATTCATTGAGAAACAACTCACTTAAACTTCTTTTGGATACTGTATTTCCCGGTTGTTGCAAAGTTACACTCTAAATATTAATCAACACAACCAAATCGTTAATAAAAAGTCTCAATTCAGAGATAAAAATCTTTTGGATTATAGATTCAAGCTGCCTGATGGGATGATTCCTTTAAAGATTCTGAAGTCTTTGGACATTATTCTCATACATATGTACATATGTATGTATATCTTCAAGGGAAGTATAGATTTAGTACACTAACCCAAATTGTGGAGGAAGGTGAAGGTGTCTTTATTCTTATTTCATGAAAATATGTAGTAATTTCACGTTATCTATTTGTACAGTAATTTTTATTTATTTATTTCTTCATCCCGTCACTAAGAATTGATTGAATTAACTCAGAAATAACAAATACCTTTCAAACAAGCTGTCAAAAGAGAGCTTCCTAATCAACAATACTCATCGGTAAGGAAGCGTATCCGACAGATCCCGTCAGATTCCACGATAGGGGTGAATGACTTCATTTGCTGATAGCATGTCCTTTTTCCAATTTTTTTTTTTATTTCTACTAAAGGTTGGATCTGTTGGTTTCTTTTAAAAAAAAAACACTGTTCAATATTTTTCAACGATTGTTACTTTATTGAATAGAATTGATATTTCGATTAATCTCTATATATATAAAAAAATTGTTGCAAGTGCGTTGTAACTTTATAACTCACGAACGGTCAAACCGAATTTGATCAAATTTAGGGTTTGTTCGCATGGTCGTGTAGCTGGTTTATCTAAAGTTTGAACGAAATTGGTCGAAGCGTTCGTGAGTTATGACTTTTTATGTCAACATCTGATTTTGTACATATAAAAAAAAATGCAACAATTTTTTATATATGTATATATGTAGAGGTTCATACCAAAACACAAATCACACGAGCGAAGTCGGGAGGATCAGCTAGTTAATTATAATTCAAGAAGAATTTTGATATATTTAAGTTATTTAATTATGTTGTTTCTTATTTAGTTGTGTTTCCTCAAATAAAAATTATTTAAAAATAATATTTTTTTGTTTAATTTTTCGTGATTTTTCCAGTTTTCAATAGTTTTTAGAGCATATAGCGTCTTCTTTAGAGCATTTTTAAAGCGCTATAAACAGTTTTTTAAGAGCTTATTTCCGGCTGCCCTACTCAACTATAATAAGGTTATGTCCTATAATAAATTCAAACAATGTCTCACCTCGAACATTAATTTCTCCGCTGCTCCATTGTGCATGGTGTGAGTTAGCATCGCATCCCAACAGTAGGTGCTATATCTTTTTTTTTGTTCTTGTAGTTAAAGTCCGAGTTAGTATTGATGGTAGTTCTTCCGTCGCGTCGTAAGGCATATAAAAGGCTGATAATCAAATAGGGAAAGTCTTTTCCGTTCGCATCTTACCACCGTTTGGTTCATATTGCTATAGGTAGATAGAAGAAAAAGGTTAAACTGTTCTGTTCTGTGGTTCTGTTCTATATAGCGTAAAGTCTTTGTGAATAAGTGCGCTGACGTTGCCATTGGATACCCATGGTTCTTGTATCAGGGCTATCGATGTCTACTTTCCTATCCCCCATGAGATAGATAAAATTAGCACTTGCGCCTTCACTGTGATGCAGGTTGATCTGGAATCTGTGTCTCCCCCATCTCTTCCCTTTCTGGTAAACCGTTCAGTAATAGGTTTGACATTGCATTTGGCGATGCAAAACATGCCGAGTGTGAGTACGTTAGCAGAGGTTTAAGCCTGGACCCGAATGGAGTGGATTGGAAATGGCTTTCCACCGCAGGCACATACAGTTTCCTGACAGTTCCCCTAGTCTGACCTTCACTCTGTCCTCTGGTTTCAGTATGAATGAGTGTATTACGTCCTGTTTTGGCATTTTTGGAACAGCCTGCAACCGGAGTAGATTCGGACGAGTCCAAAATCGAGCCGGTTGTGGGTCGAAGTCTGGTCGCAGTCGAAGGGGTGGGTTTCCAATATAAGAAATTAGCAATATTTTTATTATTATTATTATTGACTTTGCGCCGAGCGAAACGTCACTATAGTAAGCACACGGTTTCTTCATCTCAACATCCCCAAGGGGACATGGCAGTTTCTTGACCATCAAGCGGTCAACCAAATTGACCACATTATAATGCTGTGCAATTTGATTACTTTTGAGTAACGAATGATTACTGATTACTTCAAATTCAATGTTGCGTATTTCGTATTCGATACTGATTAGGTACTTAAGAATTTAAGTAGGTATGTATATTGTGCAGAAAATTAATCAAATTGGAACAGAACTTAACAGAACAGTTGGTATTCGATACTGAGGAGTTTAAGTATGTTGAGCAGAGAAGTATTCAAATTGAAGCAGAACACATCAAAGTGAGACATTTGGACAGTAGAGTGTAAGAGCCACAACAAAGAAGAAATACTGTGAGAAGATTTAAAATGTCGAACAGCTGCAGTCGCAGGAGGTCACCAGAAACCAAAAGTTCCGTTCACCTGACCAAAACGAAGTGAGGATAGCAATATCCAAACTTAAGTCCAACAAGGCTGCTGGACCTGATGGCTTACCAGCCGAGCTGTTTAAAGCGGCTGGAAATGACCTGGTAGGGAGAATACATCAACTCATTTCTAAAATTTGGTCAGATGAGTGAATGCCTGATGAATAAAATATCAGCATGGTTTGCCTGATCTACAAGGAAGGAAACCCTCTCAACTGCACCAACTACAGAGGTATCAGTCTCCTCAACATCGCTTACAAGATCTTATTTGCCATCCTGTGTGAACCTGTGTGGCCGCTATGAGTGTGGTTTCAGACAAGGAAAGCCCTCAATCGATCAGATTTTCACAGTTCGGTAGATCCTGAAGAAAAGAAGTCCAAATCGTTACCCACCATCTTTTCATCGATTTCAAGGCCGCACATGACAGAGGCATGTCTAGTTTTGGCATCCCAGCCAAACTTGCCAGATTGGGCAGAATGCCGATGGAGAATTTTTGCTGCTCTATCAAGGTCGGTAACGATCTCACCGAGAGATGTGAAATAAAGACAAGGTGACGCGCTGTCATGTGACTTCTTAACAATATACTTGAAAAAATTGTGCGAAACTCACAAGCCAACACCGGAGGCACAATCTTTCAAAAGTCTGTGCAACTACTAGCGTACCTCGACGATATTGACATAATTAGTAGAACACAGAGGGCTTTCACCAGTGCGTTCGCTGGTATTGAAATGGAAGCTGGCAAAATGGGTTTAGCGGTAAACCGAAAACCAACGGAAACACAACATCGACGAATTGGACAGAACGTCACAATCGACAGCTATAACTTTGAGGTAGTAAGGGACTTTGTCTACCTTGGCTCTGCTATCAATTCTGAAAACAACACCTCAGCAGAAATAAAACGAAGAGTAACTCTTGCCAATCCCTGTTGCTTTGGGCTGAGAAGGTAATTGGGTAGTAAGGCCCTATCTCGAACAACCAAGGAGACTCCATATAAGACCCTGATCATCCCAGTCCTCCTCTATGGCGCATATTACGAGATGAATGGCAATCTCATGGGCACGGTAGTTCACACCCTGGATTACAGGTTTTTTTCAAGTGTTCCTCTTAATATCCGCCATATTTCGAGCAGGGACACCTCGAATGTAGCTCTTCACGATGTATGGATGATCTTAGGAAATATACTGAACTGTATCACTCTGGTTCTCTTGACCGGCAAATACATACATACATATAATCATATTTGACGAGAAATTCGTGTTTCAAATCATATAGTGACTTATAACAAACCACAACAATGCTTTTAGCGTTAAACAAAGCAATAGCTTTGTATTGCCTTAGCTCAAGCCGTTGGAACTCAATATCGTACTATAAGTGACGTGCATGGTATTAGTAAGAACAGTGTTTTTCATTGTCAAATGTACGTTGACCTGAAAATGTGAGCGACATTATTCAGAATTTTTCTTAAGAAGGAGGGGCATGCTGGAAGTTTGCGGTGCATTTGACGAAATTCTTTTTAAAATACATACGTATGTAGATGTTCCATCAGCTAATTAATCCTAATCTGTCGATCGCCATGGAAAACATTCTATAAACTGTTTGGCGGATATGTGATTCCCATCTGGCCTGGAAGTGTCCATGACGCAAGGGTATAGCGCAAATCACCCTAAGTACATGGAGGCCGTTGCCTGACGCAGTAATGTTAAGGGGCAGTGCCCATCTAGCTTGACTTTCCTCATCTATAACTCTATCAAGTTCTTTCGCTGAGAGGCACAATAGTGCACATACAAATTATTTCGGTGCCGTTCTCAAAACATCGGGGGTGGGGGTGGGGGAGAAAGTAGTTATGTTAATAGGTCGCTTAACAGATACTAACGAAATTTATCCACTACAGAGAAGGAATGCTTAGATATGATGTGGGCAGTTGAGAAGATCTCTCCATACATCGAAGCGGTTCAGTTTAAGGTCGTGACGGATCATTATTCCCTAGTGTGGCCAATTATCCTCAAAAATACACAAGGGGGACGTGCGGGTTGGCTGCGAGCCTCCAGCAACTTGATTTTGAAATCGTTTATTGCAAGAGCAAGGATCATATAGTTCCAAACATTCTTATGAGCGGAGGCGGATCAAGTCCGTTGGATTTCAAAGATAATTGCTGACGTCGAACCAAAACCATTAGGTTACCCTAGGTGAAGAGTAAATAAAGCACGCTAACTACCATGGGGTAGTTTTGAGGGTAACGACGAGTTGAAGTTAGTGGTAGGGAAATCAGATAAGTTTAGTAAGTGGGGCACAGCTAAAGAAAGTATGTGCTAGAATAGAAGCTAAGAAATATTGGCCAAAAATGAGGTCTGACAAAACAAGTTACGTTAGGAGATGAAAAACTTGGTCTTATGATGGAGAGAGTAGGGATTTCAAATTCGTGGGAGAGAATTTGCGTGGATCGGTTGGTCCACCGCCTAGATCCAATAGAGATTTTGTGCATATAGAGGGGTTCTTCTGCTATGATTTGAAGTTGTAGGCAGAGGTGATCGACCATTGCTGCTTAAAACGTTCTTTTGCCTGTAATATACAGTTGAGCGGTCTTCAATGTTGTCATCAGTGGCGTTGAGCAAATGCTCCATTGCGCTGACTGAAGTCTTTTGTTACCTTATTAACTTCTGTATGGAGTTCTTCTCAAGATAAACAGCCTCGACTTGTACGTAGTAGGTACTTCCATGCAAATTAGCTGCTCTCTGACCTCTGTCCGATATGCTTGCAACTTAATGTCCCTGATTTCGAATTCACACCATTCGAACTCAAGCCGCTGCAACCGTGATTCCAAGTAAGGTTTAGTGTGTGTGCTCCTTCCTTCTTAAAGTTGAAGAAAAGTTTTGATATTTTCTGTGCTTGTTCCTTGATGAGGGCTTACGCCTTCCAAGTTTCAGCGGGATTACGTAGGGGTCACGAATTGTAAGATCTCTTTGATCTCTGAATCAATCAAAACACTATTGAAATTTTAGTTTGCAAGTGCAGTTTATTTAAAAACTACAGTTTCCTAAATACACTCAATAAACAAATATATGTAAAAGATTCTACAAGCATATTGCTACAAGCATTGTCATTGGAAACTAGTCCTGCATTTGATATCAGAGGTGCCCAAAACCCAAACTTTATATGCATATATACTTATGGTGAGAAAAATAAAATGGGAAACTATTCTGCAAAATACACTGTGAAGAAAGGAAAATGGAAAAAAGGTGGTGAGGCTTATAAGAAAAATATTTAATTTATTTTATTGTAATTGAAATATATGAATAAAGCTATATTTTAAACACTCACGAATATATCAAATTATTAAGACAACGTTGCGGGCGTATGTATGGGCAAAGAACCACTGAAGTTGGGATTCGCAACTAGCGAAGGTATGGTGTGCTCTACGCACGGTCCCACATGAGGTGTTCGAAATTCGGGGAGGAAATAATTATCAACACGTCTGATGGTCGGTTTTGCGGCAAGAAAATCAACGCTTGGATAGGGAACAGGGTTTAGCAGAGCTAGAAGAAAACTTGAGGTGGGCGCCAAGAAGTCTGCAAAAGCCCATAATCGCCGAATGAACGATGTTCAATATCTTCCGTACGCGGTTTTATCGCGAAGAAATTTTACTTTATCAGATGCCGCTAACTTTTATGCAACGAAGCTTGCTCCCAAATTTGTTGGTCGAAGAGTAACCACATTTCCCTGGAGGTAAGGGTGGGATTCGATGCGGTAAATCTTACCACAACAAGGACGACCACTCTATGCACATTGCTTTATTTTCTCTATTATTTAGTTTTCTCTGCAAAATAGGGAAAGTGGAGATTAACGGTACCAGAACAAACACAATGCATACGTCAATCGAAAGACACAAATCATCACACAGGCACATACCATTGATCAACATCCTATCGAGGAAATAGTGGGAGAGAGAGAGAGGACCGACTGTTCTAGACTATGACACTACATAGAAAAGATAACCAACATGGAACATCACTTTCACTAAACCGTCAAACCAACACGGTAGTGTGAATAGGGATGGACTATTCACACGACATCGAAGAGTGAGAGAGAGGGCCTAAAACATAGTAGATAATAATTCGATATTACAAGAATTTCTTTGCCATTACAATTTCATAGCTTAACAAATAAATTTTCAAGCTGAGCAATTTTTTGCATTTTTGTGTCGTCGTCCTCTTCAACGTTGCTACTTTCACTTGAATGAAGTAATGTTTCATTTCGTCCTGTAAAAAACATACAACATATGTATGTAGATATAATATAAAGGACAGCAAATTAGGAGGATTACATATGCATATGTATATGTATATTAATTTTTTTTTATATTATGAAGCCATTTTAATTTATTTAAAATTATTATTAGTTATAACATAATAGTTTCATTAAACAAGAATGTCTTATATTCTACCTAGTAAGTATGACCGCAAGCTATATTCGAATTCGCAGTTGGATGATCATGTAAACCTCGTTTTGCTTGAATGGCACTGAAAAATTGTTCCGAGACATCTTGATTTTGCCGATATGTTAAAATGAATTCCATATTGTATCTTCCTCTTAGAAATGTTTACAGCTGAGGCAAAGAAGAATACGAAATTAAAATCCCTCGTTGAAAAGGCAGTAGGTGACGTTTTTCTGTTTGGAGCTAGAATATTCAGTATTATAATATTCGTTCATTTCATTTAAAATTTTGAGTATCCAAAGCTAAGCCTTCATTCAGTTTCTGGAGTCGATTGTCGATACTTTGGAATTAAAAACATCAAACCAGTTGTTAACAGTTTTTATGCAGTAGGCACTGATTCGGAAATTCCCAATGAAGTAGCTCTCTCTATGGCACATGATGTTGTGCGCGAAAAGAGCTGTGAGGCAAGTTTAACTTTTTGTTGTCCAGCGTTTATAACACATACAGTCAGTCACGAAAGTCTACATACAGCCCTGAAAAGTGCTCAATCCTTATTTATAGACAAAATTTCAATTTTGTTTTTTATTAGATAACATTATTATTGTTTAAAAACATGATTCAAAATAAAAACAAATCATATCCTCAAATAAATTAAATAAAACAAGAAAAAAACCAAAAATTCAATTCAGATTTAGCACTTTTCAGCGCTGTATGTGTGAAGGTTCAATTGAATCACCCTAAGTTTTACCCTGTACGGGCCCTCCTCCCGCCCGACTAGTGTTGACCTCATATCCATGAGGTCCATCACTTCGTCGCCCTACCAGGTGGCTTTACTTTCACGAGAGCGACTTCCAGCCCGCAGTTGAGTTTCCTCCCTGTTTGCCTACCCTGTCTCGCTTCCTCCCTCGGCCACAAGATCGTCAGTTTGGTACCGCCTGTCGCTGCATCGCCGTACATTTTTGTTAGACTAACCTTCCAATAGGAAGTGTCCGTCACACATTCATTCTGGCGCAGCCTGGCCAGGGTGATCTCTTTGCTCGTGGTTTCTCCCGGGACAAAGATGATCAACCTATACACATCCTTGAGGATGTAGAGTCGATGCACTTTCAGGTTGATTCCCTCCCAAGTGGTGGTCATCTTCTCTACGGTTTCACAAAACCACGCCTTGGATCTTTGATTAACTCATTTTACTGCGATAAATCCTTGCTCCAAGGGTTCTTCCCTTATTCCTATGTCTCCGGCATTGACAGGAAGAGAGTCAAGTGCCGCTAAAAGAGCACCTCTGAAGATACTCAAGTGAGCAGCATCCTGTCCCCCCTCCCTTCCCATGTCGGTAACACCCATTAGAAGGTCGCTTGCCGCCGCCTGACTATAGGTTTTACCCTTGTCGACTTGGCATGCTCGCTTCTAGCGTAAAGTTTCTTTCCCTCTAGCTTCTTCCCCGTAGCTTGGTCCTGCTTTCGCATAACCTTGCTCGGTCCAGGTCGCTCCGCTTTCGAGGATGTTTGCGGTTTGGGTTGACTGACCTTCTGTTTCCTGGTTTGTCCATCAGCCTTTCCACTTTCTTGTGGTCTTTGCTGATTAGCCTTCCCGGAAACAGGCCGTCCATCTCCTTTTCCGCTATGCACCTCCATCACCATCCATAGCTGAACCCAAGGTCTCGGTATCATTTCTGAACCGTTTCCTAGGTCTTGCCTCTTCTGGGGTGGTTTTGGGCCGATGTTAAACTAGCGATCCTATCAGTGAAATCATTGACCGATGTGTCGCTATTGCCCGAGACAGATTTTGCCTCTGACAATTTCTCTCTCCTTCTCGCCCTTTTCATCTTTTGCTTAAGCTGCTTCCACAGTCTCCGCTCGGAATCCAGGGTCTGCACCGTCATCTTTTGGTTCGGCTTCCACGACGTCGATTAACCTCTCGGCGCCTTGCAGCACCGCATTGTCCATCGGCGTCAACGATTGTCCACCTAAATCCTCTGGTTTCCCTCCGGACTCCACTGCCTTCACGAACTCTTCCGCTGACGATCCTGCGCCTTCCGGCACTTTTTCGAACTCTTCGGAGCCTTCCACTTTGCCTTCTCGGGGAGAGTCGGGGAGAAATTACGGACCAGGTAGGCAGAGATCCCCATTACCTACCCTACTCAACTAACATACAACAGAGGATTGAGCTGCCCCCGAGGAGTTACCACTAGCAGTTCAATTACCTCCGAACCCTGTATTCCAATAGTATCACTCCTTAAACACAGCTCCCTCGGCGTGGCGACTTACAACCTTGGAGTTAAGGGTTGGATTTTAGTTTTAGATTCACATTCTGCTCTGTCAGAGTAGTGGTAGCTACCTGGCAGTGCTTCCTGTTCCTCTAATTAAGCCACCCCACCACGACAAGGTGCCCAACATCCGGAGTGGACTTAATGTTATTACTTAAATACTTAATTACTTAAATATGTACAAAAATACATAATATCATAAATTTTCTGAATTAACTTTTTTTAATACAAACATCATCTTTTAGGTTCTCATAAAAATTTACCTGGTCGTGGACTGTAAAGCACAACCCTGGTAGTTTCCCCATTAACATAATATTTCATGACATAAAAGAGGGGAAATGAGTTCTTTCATGAAAGCAATTCACGACACAAGGAAGAAACTTGTTGGTCGTGTTTTTAATCTACACCACAGTGAAAGTTACACAGATCCATAGTCAAATAACTGTATACATGGCGTAATACTCCTACAACTTTAACGCATAACACATTACACGGTCGCAATCGCACAGCCATATTCAAATACTTAGCTAGACCCAAGGCAACTTTGTATTATTTTTGTTTACTGTGTGTATCCAAGTATGGAACCTAAGCTCTTTTACTCTCGCATAAAGCATAAACTTTACATCTGCACATGCACAGTTTATTGTGTGTGTGTATGGGCCTGGTTGGAGCAGAGATGAGAGCAAATTTCACTCCGATGCAGTCAGTCACTTATTGAGAGTTTTTGTTGTCGGATGTTGTATTTTTCGCTGTCGTTATTTGACCGTCTGGGCGCGTTTCATTAGTGCTACTGTGCTATCAACTGTTATAATTGCGTTTCTTGTTGCCCCACTTTTGAAAGTGCCGAAGGCATCCAATCCTTAAAATTCGTTTGTGATGTGAGTTTTTTTCACGGTTCCGTTTTCCGTTTCTAAAAAAATGTAAGAGAAATAAAGCGAATGAAACCCTCGAAAAGTTATTGGTATAGTGCGCACTTTCTGATTTGTATTATTTTTAATTTCATTAATTATTTTTTTCCGACCAGAGATGTAAAAATAAATATAAAAATTCAGTGCTGGTTCTTTCAATTAAATAAAAATTTTCAATATTGTTTATTATAACATTTGCCCGCCAAAAATATTATCTCTAACGTGTTGTGGAAATTGCATTTTCCGTGGAGGAAATTGCTAATATTTCTGTGAAATAAGTGAAACTTCTGTAAATCTTAGCCGGTAGCTAATATTGAAAGGAAATTATTTAATTTGTTAAATAATTTCTGGTGAAATTAAAAAAAAAGTAAAAAAAAATTGTTTCTTGTATTACTCTAACGAAGGCTTCCAGTTGTGTTTTTCAGACCAGCTTCAAGGGAATAATAATACACACACATATGGTGGGTGATCTCAGCATGTTTTCCAGTATTTTTATTTGTTTAAGTATTTTTATCTGTTTAGATTGTTTTTCACATTTCAAGTTTGCTAGGCTTGTAAAATAACACCGGGTGTTTGAAGGGTGAGTCAGTCATGAAGCAATAAGCGCTTGAAGTGAGAGTAATCAAGTTTAAGTTTAGCAAATGGAAATTGTTAGTAATAGTTGAAGGTAACATAACAACCAAATCGAAAATTATTTATTTTTATGAATAGTGTACATAAACATACAGAGTACATACATATATGTATATGTACGTGGTTTGAAGATTAAAAGCCTGATTATCTGTTTATACCCTATCATAAGAGTATGGATTTTGAGTTTGATACATAGTTTTTAACATAGAAAGATAATCGAGATAGACCCTATGTATGTATGTATGTATGTATGTACATATATATTCGTGATCACCACTTTGTGGGCCTTAATCGGCATTTTCATAAAAAAAATCCGATTTAATGGTATTTTGCATGCAATATCCTCAAAAGTTCGAAGTCATTGTAGTAATTCTATAAAAAAAAGCAGTACGCCAGGCCCAATTTTTTAGCGCTTATAGAAAGGAGAAAATAGAATGAAATTTTTCAAATCCGTCCACATCCACCCTATTTTTTCTTAACATCACTATTTTACATGAAATCGAAAAATTTTATTAAGACCAAATATTTGGAAATCTGAATAGATTGTTCATAATTCACCCATACATATTCTTTTTGGAGGTGTTTCCATTAATTTTGAGCTAGGAGAATGAAACAACATATCTGGGCTTTTGAGAAGGAAAAGCAGTACAAGTGTGAACGTTTTTCAAATCCGCCCACTACCACGCCTACTTTTTCATAACTTCACTAAATTATATGAAACGGAAAAATTTTGTTAAGACAAAATATTTAGATATTCAGATTGTCTACAATTCGCTCATACATCAATTTTGGCCACGCCCACTCTTTGTAGGCGTTTTCATAAAAAAAAACCGATATTGATGAAATTTTACATGTAACATACTCAAACGGTCGAAGTTATCATCGTAATTCAGTAAAGAAAATGCAATATGGCCACGCCCACTTTATAGGGGCTCGATAGAAAGGAGGATAGGGTATCATACAATCCGTTCTAGACGGTTTGTAGCTTTTCTGTATGTTTTGATATTAATTCGTAGATATTGATTGAAATGAAAGTAGAAACCGGGTAAAAGCAGGATGAAAAATTGTGACATATACTACGGTGATTGATACAGAGAGCAGAAGCAGAGTGTGTTGTTAGCGGTAGGCTTCGGAATGAAGTCTTGGGCTTTAGACACGTCAGTGAACGCCTTTTAACAATCCGCATCAAGGCTAAATTCCCTGACATTAGCCTGATATGCGTTTACCCCCCACAGACGAAAGAGATGATGCTACTAAAGAGTGTTTCTAAGAGCTCTTCGACAAGACATATGAGTAATGTCCTGTAAATCATCCTACGTGATTTTAACGCCAAAATAGGAAAGAAGAACATCTTTGGTAGCACCATTGGAAAGCATAGCCTACACAGCACCACGTCTGGAAACGGACTTAGGCTAATTGACTTTGCTACGGGACGTAATGTTACTATAGCCAGCACACGGTTCACTCATCTCATGTGAACTCATGTGAACTTTCATAAAGGAGCATGGCGATCACCAGATGATCAAACCGTCAACCAAATTGATAATGTTGCGATTGACGTAAGGCACTCCTCCAGCATCTTAAATGTTCGACCATTCCGAGCGACCAACATGGACTCGGACCACTATCTAGTTGCAGCCAAGGTACGCTACAACAACGGAAAAATACTGCGAGGAGATTTACCGTTGAACGGCTGTAACCGCATCAAAACGCCGGACTCTTTGCCGACTGCGTATCCCGCAAGCTCTCGTGATGTCCTATACAGCCAGCCAGTGCTGAAGACCAGTGGCATCGTTGCCAAGAAGCCATCAGACACGCTGCAACTGATGTACTGGGTTTCACCCGAACACCCCCACGATGAAAAATGCCGGCAAGCACATGCAACAAAACAATTCGCCTAGAAAGCGGCGCTGCACAGGAGGAAGAAGAGGGAAGAACATTGTCTTCTCTGGAGGAAAAAGAAAGAATACGAGAAGTGAGCGATCGAGTAATTAGAGAGGTTCTACTCGGAAGTTTTACCAAAAGGTAAAAAGAACGTGTCAAGGCAACAAGACCCGAACAGAGACCTATAGAGATGAACAAGGAAACCTTGTAGTTGAGTCACAGTCGGTGCTGAGAATATGGAAACCCAAATTTCGCTGTCAGTTAGAACGAACCATTCAACCGGAACGATGAAAATCAAGACTTCCATCCACCTAACCAGAATGAAGTGAGAATAGCAATATTTAAACTCAAGACCAACAAGGCTGCTGAACCGGACGGCTTACCAACCGAGCTTTTGAAGGCAGCAGGGGATGACTTGGTGGAGAGCATACACCATCTCATTTCCAAGATTTGGTCGCAGGAAAGAATGCCTGATAAATGGAACATCAGCATCGTTTGCCCGATCCACAAGAAGGGAGACCCTCTAAACTGCGCCAACTATAGAGGCATCAGTCTCCTTAACATTGTATACAAGATCCTGTCGGCTGTATTGTGTGAGCACCTGAAATCATTTGTCAACGAGCTGATTGGCCCCTATCAGTGCGGTTTTAGCCCCGGTAAGTCCCAAACAACTACGGCAGATCCTGGAGAAAATCTAAGAAGTTAAGATCGATACTCACTATCGATTTTAAGGCCGCATATGACAGTATTTATAGAGACGAGCTATACCAGGAGCCATGTATAGTTTCGGTATCGCTGCCAAACGCGTCAGATTGTGCAGAATGACGATGGAGAACGATGTTAAAAAAGGATTTAGACAAGGTGATGCGCTTTCATGTGACTTTCTCAACATTATACTTGAGAAAATTGTGCGAAACTCACAAACCAACACCAGAGGCACAATTTTCCAAAAGTCTGTGCAACTACTTGCATACGCTGATGACATTAACATCATCGGCAGAACACAGCGAGCTATCACTGATGCGTTTGCAAGTAATGGAATAGAAGCGGCAAAAATGGATTTAGCTGTGAATGAGAGCTAAATTATATGCTGTCAACAAGCAGGGACATACAACATCGATGAATCGGACAGAACGTCACAATAGATAGCTATAACTTTGAGGTTGTCTACTTTGGCTCCGCTATAAACTCTGGCAACAACATCAGATCAAAAATCATACGAAGAGTAACACTTGCCAATCGCTATTTCTTTGGTCTAAGAAGGCAATTGAGTAACAAGGTACTGTCAAGAAACACTAAGGAAACTATATAAGACCCTTATCATCTCAGTCCTGCTTTATGGCGCAGAGGCATGGACGTTAACGATGGCTGATGAAGATATCCTTGTTCGTTTTGATCTCAAAATTCTTCGGACGATTTTCGGTCCCGTTTGCGTTGACGGGATTTGGAGGAGGAGATTTAACAGCGAACCTGGTGAGAAAAGTACGCATCAATCGTCAAATATGGCTAGGACATGTAGGGCGAATGGCCCGAAGAGTCTTTGAATCCAACGAAGTAGAATTTCTAAACTGGTACTATATCTTTTTCTCAAAAGCCAAAATATATATTTATATATTAATGCATATATGTATATATTTTATAGGGTATATACATATATGTGCTTATATACTTTATAGGGTCTATCTCGATTATTTCTCTATGTTACAAACTATGTGTTAAACTTAATATACCCTTAGGTGTAAACACCCAAACTAGGCTTGACACAAAATGTGTTAAGGCCCAAAAAGTGGTGATATACTTGACATGATTAGGCCATGTTTTTGTGATTAAGCTAATTTCTGTAATGATACTGATTACAAATTTATATACCTTATTTGGTCTACTTTGGTTATTTCTCTATGTTACAGGCTATGAGTCCAACAATTATACAATTATGATCATGTATAAAAATAAACCAGTCATGAAATGCACATTTTCGATGGGAAAATCCACAAATGCATACATTCATATGTATGTAAGTATATATGTACATACATACATATACCTAAGGGTATATTAAGTTTGACACATAGTTTGTAACATAGAGAAATAATCGAGATAGACCCTATAAAGTATACGTGATCAGCATCAATAGCGAAATCGATTGAGCGATGACCGTCCATTCGTCCGTCTGTCCGTCCGTATTCACTGCTTTTTTGGCCTTAAATTTTAAGCTATGACGATGAAATTTCATATCTGGGCTTCTGGGAAAAAAATACAATACAAGTGTAAATTTTTTTAAATACGCCCACTGCCACGCCCACTTTTTCATAACTTCACTAAATTATATGAAACCGAACAATTTTGTTAAGACAAAATATTTAGGCATTTAGATTCGCTACAATTCATCCACACAAAAGTTGTGGCTAGGCCCACTTTTTGGGGGCGTTTTCATCAAAAAACCGATTTTAATGAAATCGTCCGTTCGTATCTCACCCAGTTTTGGGCCTTGAATTTACAGCTAGGGTGATGAAATTTCATATCTGGGCTTCTGAGAAAAAGATATAGTACAAGTGTAAATTTGTTTTTAATCTTCACTAAATTTTTTTCATAACTTCACTAAATTATATGAAACCGAAAAATTTTGTTAAGACCAAATATTAAGGCATTTGGATTTCCTATAATTCACCCTCGCAAAAGTTTTGTCCACGCCCACTTTCTGGGGGCGTTTACATCAATAAATTGATTTTCATGAAATTTTACATTTAACAACCTCAAACGTTCGACGTTGTATTTCAGTACAAAATGCAATATGACCTCGCCCACTTTATAAGGGTTACATAGAAAGGATAATAGGGTATCATACGATCCGTTCCAGACGGATTGTAGCTCGAAAGCACTTGTTTCTAAAATTGAAAGCTATGTATGTTATTTTTCGAAATGACATTAGTTTTTTTTGAAACCTGTGTTTTTTTCGGGTAATGCATCTACGAAGTTCATTATCAAGGAGTCGGCGTCGTATAGTCCGAGTTGACACATTTTGGTACAAATGCCGTCACTTTCTCCTTAATCTGCACAGAGCTCAAAAAAGGTCTCAGAATGATTTTTTTTCCTTGGAGTAATAAGCAATGATAATTTTGAACACACAGCAAATTCCTGAAATCGTTAATTTATACGTTCATAGAAAAATTTAATTTTTAAACCTCAATATCTCTTAAACTAGAAGAAAACGAGATTTTAGGTTTTTATTATTTTATCGATAACTACAAAACTGTGTTGTAATTAATTTCATTGAAAATCATTGAAATTTTCTATAATTCACCTTATTATTTACGCCCATTTTTCTAGGGCATTAAAAAAAATTGATGTGAACTCTCGCAGACAACAGTTAATGTCAATGTTATCGTTTTGATTCCATCAAAAATGAAAAATGGCACATTTTATACAAATAGGGTTTACATTTCCACCCTTGAAAACTTGTAAACTTATAGCATTGAGATGCAGGTATGTATGTATCTACGACCAAGTCGTGCACTTTATTTTTTTTGTATTCTTTTTTTCTGCTCTTCTTTCATTTACATATACATATGTGTATTTATTTCATTAACCATTTGCTAAGTGTATAGTGTTGAAAGCATCATAACCTTGAGGAATTCCGAAATTTAAATAATATGTAGATTTCTTGGCGCTGGTTATGAGTAATCAAACTAGTCTTTGGCGATGACCCACCTATTCATATACATTCGTATATGTATATTCCTATGTCGGTACGTAGCGTTTGGAGTTTTGTTTCTTTTTTTTCGGTTCATTATAACGACTCTCACAAATTTTATGATCAATATACATTGCATGTGCCTATGCATATGTACATATGTATGCAAAAGTATACATGCATACATATGTAGTATGTAAATACACAATCCATTTTATTCCCAAATTACTTGCTTTATAAAAATGTATGCGTTATTGTGTGCTTAATTATAAAGAAAACGTTTCTGATATTAAATATTATTCAATTTATGAGGCGTGACAATTTGTCATGGCTAAGGTCAAACACTAAGCAAAAGAGATGAATAATTTTCACGCATTTTAAATTTCATTAAGTATTCCAGGTGGAATGCGAGTTGTCATTTATTTTATATATGTATATATAACTAGGAAAAATTGGGTTATCACTAAATCCTGACCACCCACGCGAAATACTTGCCTACATATGTGTGCATGTGTTTACTCTGTAACATAGAAAAATATGACGCCAAGCAATCAAAACCAGTACAATTTTTTTTTCCAATAAAAGAAAAATCTACATTTAGCAGAACAGTACGGTGTCTCTAAGTCCATGATAACTGCAGTTAAAAAACTCAAAAACCTTTGAGATTTCTATGGGAATGCGGAGTCTAGCAATCAAAAAAAGAAAGCTGTCAGATCCTCCGAAATGTCTCACAAGCAAGCTGCTTTCTTTGGATGGTTAAAAAACACCTTTACCCGATTTACTGAAAAACAATGATATTTTTTCAACTAGCAATTCAAGGAAATGCCAAATTTCAAAATCAGCAACGAATGAATTCAAAAATTTCACGGTATGCAGTGAAATGAATCAGGAAGATGTTCAACCATTGTTAAAAAAGTTGTATGCACATTTAAGGAAGCAATAAATAATCCACGATATAAAAGTTTCTCACTGTCGGGCCAATCAGGGTTCGAATGTGTTGTTAGACTGGACCTAAGAAAATGAATTGGGTGCAAATATACACATACATACATTGCCAAACACAACAGGGTGAAACTCGGTTGGGTCCCTGGTAATCAAGGAATTGCAGGCAACGAATATGCAGATGAACTAGCTAGGACTGGCTCGGAATCTGCGTTCATAGGACCTACATTTTTCCGATCGTTTTTGTGTGACTCCTTGTGTCACTTTCATATAGAGTCATTTCTGTGTTTTACGATTATTAGTGAAGAGGTGTTTTCGAAAGTGCTACGAAAATGTTTACCTCTGTAATCATTTTATAACGCAAGTGTTGATGAAGAACTAATAACTCTAATGTACATATGTACGACTGCTTCGATCTAAATTGAGAAATAACTTAAGTATTTTAGAACTCCGATTTCAATGGAAGGAGATACTATAGTTTCCAAGGCGACGAGATCTGAAAATGCAGTTTTGTAGTTCACGATGAAATAAGACCAAAATATCAAGTACCAATAATCTCGTTTTCGCCTAGTTTAGAAGATATCAAGGTTTAAAAATCCAAGTTTTCCTATAGGATTTCTCATAGCATATATTTTTTATATTTTTTTTTTTTTGCCGTGAATCCGGGAATTTTTTGTATAGTTAGAAGTTTTTGTCTCCATCACTGACAAGAAAAAAGTTTTAAATAATTTTTTGCGATCGTTTTACGGAGAGCTAATAAAGTGTGATCATTAACTTTGACTATCAAAAGTGTGACTATCAACTATCACCTCAAAGGATTCCACTCCAGTAATGTGAACCTTCGAAAATGTGAACTACCGTATGTATTATTAATTAGTTCACATTATCGAGGTATTTCTGTATTTCTAATCTGCGGTACATTTGTTATTTATACCCTATCCTAAGGGTATATTAAGTTTGACATATTGTAACATAGAAAAATATTGGACATAGACCCTATAAAGTACATATCTGTATATATATTCGTGATCAGTATCAATATCGAAAACGATTTAGTCATGTCCATCCGTATGTCACCACTTTTTGGGCCTTAAATTTAGTGCTAAATCTCCATATCTGGGCTTTTGAGAGGGAGAACCAGTACAAGTATAAACATTTTTAAAATCTGTCTACTGCCACGCCCCTTTCAGATATGTTTACTATTTTATATAAAAGCGAAAAAATTTTTTATCTACAATTCACCTATTTATCGTCTTTAGACACGGCCACTTTTTGGGAGCGTTTCCATTAACAAACCGATTTTGTTGAACTTTTTCATGTAAGATTTTCAAACGTTCGAAATTTTCGTTGTAACTCGAAAAAAATGGAGTATGGCACGACCATATGAAACCAGGAAAGCCACGCGGGCTCTGATGATCTGTCGAAGCCTGGCGGGCAAATCTTGGGGATGTAGCCCTACCATCCTTAGGTGGATTTATATTGCTATTGTGAGACCAATGATCACATATGGAGCGATTGCATGGGCAAAAAGAACCAATCTGGTCACCACGAGGAAGACACTCACAAAGGTGCAAAGACTGGCATGCCTCTGTATCACAGGGGCCATGAGAACTTGTCCAACTGCGGCCATGGAGGTACTATTGGAATTGACTCCTTTGCACCTCGTGGTTGAGGAATATGCAAGTAAAACGATCCTAAGGATGGCTAAGGAAGGAGTAGGAAGGGACAAGTGCATTACATCGAAGCAATTCGATGCACTGCTCAAAAAACTACCACTCCTAGCTTTTCCCAGGGATGACATCATTAGAAGGTTTAACTTTCAAAAGTACTTTGTTGTCAAGCTCAGTAACAAAAAAAGTTGGAGCAATGTATCCACTATCTACAAACTGAGCAATCATACAACAAAGTGGTACACAGATGGATCAAGAACTGATGAAGGAACTGGAGCAGGGGTATTTGGGCCCAGAACTAAATACTCTGAATCCATGGGCAAAAGTACCAGTATCTTTCAGGCTGAAATCTATGCCATTGAAAGATGTGTCCAAATCAATCTGGATAGAAACCATGTCAACTGTGATATAACTATATTGTCAGATAGCCAAGCTGGAATGAGGCAAGCCAAAAAACTTCTAGGGCAATATAACCGAAAAAGATTCGACGCATGCATCAGTATGAGCAAAAATAACCTCCGTATCCTAACGGGCTTCCTAACGGGGCATTGTAAACTCAAGGAGCACCTAAGGAAACTAGGTATATCTGAAGAAGGACTCTGTAGATTCTGCAATGAGTCCAGCGAAATCTCGGAACATGTGCTGGGATCCTGTGGGGCATTAACCCACAAAAGACTGAAATACTTGGGCAAGTACCAATTATCAGATGAAGAAATACCGTCACTAGATCCAGCTCTCATCCTTAGGTTCTTAAAGGAAACTGGATTAGAGAGAGAGCTCTAGGACATACTTCTTCTGCCAAGGCGTAGTAATAGTGCTTTACCCTCGAAATAATTCCGAAAGGAATCCAAAAACGAGGGGAACTCTAATGAGGGCATGTACCTCCCCGAGGTGTTAGCTGGGGCACAATAGACCAATAGGTCGCAGTGCAACATACCCCATTCTCAAATAATAATAATAATGACCATATGAATAGGGCTGCATAGAAAGAAGGATGGCGTATTAAACGATCCAGTCCGAACGGATTGTCACTTTTCGATATGTTTTTAGCAAACATTGCTGAGTTCCAGGGAAAGAGTTATGTTTTTGTTGTTAAAGGAAAGAAGAACAATTTTGTAAGTCTCTAATTTGGTAGAACTCCCTGTTTGAATCCTTCCTTCAGAAATTACTTTCTTTTTTTTTATGATGATCTGGGACTGTAAGAGTAAATAAAAAGAGTAATACTGAATAGACGTACCACTTTCCTTTTCAACGTTAGGATGGCCTTAGTCGAAGACTTTTACGGATTTCTAGGTAGGAGTAAGACTTAATTATCAAACCAGGGAACCTGGGAATTGAGCTAGGAGGATGAAATTTCATATTTAGGCTTTTGACAAAGCAGTACAAGTGTAAACATTTTTGAAATCCACCTACTGCCACGCCAAACGATCCGTTCCAAACGGATTGTAACTCTTCTGTATGTTTGAAATTTGAACCAATTAATACTAATTTAAACTTTATCATAAATATCACGAGGTTCTTAGTTTTTTATTTTTTTCAAATATGGTAAAGGCTGTATTATTTTGCACATCACTGTATATGAACATGTAGATAAGTTACAATTCGCTTGAAATGTATTACAGTGTGCAAAACTAAAACAACTATGTACATTATGTACATATTTCCTTAGCCCGTCAAAGCATCACAAAAATATTGGCGATACAATCAACCGATATGTACCCCTGTGTAATCCTTAATTGAATTTAAAGGTGAGTGCAAGCGAAATATAACAGATTAAAAGGGCCTGCGAAATTAATGTGGATGCGTTCCCAAGCTTGATCAGGTATGGGCCAGCTGGTGTACTAACTGTGTGTGCGACTCGCCTTGAGCTGGCGTGGGTTGCACTGCGCCACCGTGTTCAGGATGAGATCGTCGATGTTGGGTCACCAACAGTGCTTCATTCGGGTGGCTCCCCAATGACCTCGATGTAAAAGCGTAAGCACCTGCTGCTGAAGTTTGGCTGGAATGACAACTCGGGTAAACTCACTGTGGAAGAGAATAATGTCAGTACACACACTTAAACAAAACCTTCTGCGAAAATATGGCAACAAAACATTATCTGTCGGGGTTAGTATACTAGGCCAACCATTTTGAATAAAACCGATGACCTTTTGAATGACTGGATCCTGTCTGAAAAATTTAGCAATAACCCTCATCATCCAATTGATGACACGATTCCTCGGATCTGTCGAAGTCAGTATCGGTGCCAACCGGTAATCGAGAGAGGCAATCCGCATTTCCATGCATCTTTGTAGGACGGTAGCGGATGGTGTACGTGTAACCCATTAAGATGATAGCCCACCGTTGGAGACGATGAATTGTCATATGAGGCAGTTGTTTACTGGGGCTAAAAATAGTCACCAGTAGCTGATGGTCCGTTATCAGTGCGAACTGCCGTCCATACAAGTATTGACGAAACTTCTGAACTCCGAATATGATCGAGAGCTCTTCTTTTTCGATTTGGCTATACTTCTTGTGGCTCGTCCAAAGTTTTGGATGCGAACACAATTGGTTTTTCGACCCCATTAGGATAAATGTGCGAAATAACTGCTCCAATCCCCTGCGATGAAGCATCAGTAGCCAATGTGATAGGCAGGTCTTCCTGGAAATGCACTAATTTCGAGACATTCACAATCTGCTTCTTAAATAGATCAAAGGAAAGCTGCTTCTCCTTTCCCCACTTGAAAACTGCGTCTTTCTTTCGGAGCATATTTAGTGGTGCGGCTAATTGCGAAAAGTTTTCTATGAACTGATTGTAATAATTAATCTTTCCAATAAACGCCTTGAGTTCTTTTAAGTCTTTCGGTTTGGGTAAGTCGCATATGGCCGTAAGACGTGCTACTGACGGGCGTATACCCGCTTCATTTATGATGTGGCCTAAATATTCGACTTCAATCTCGGCGAACTTGCATTTGTCCATACGACATCGCAACCCGTGACGTTCAAGCCGTTAGAGAAAAGTTTGAAGGTTCCGGAGAAGTTCCTCGTTGGTGCTACCAGATACAATTACGTCGTCCAAGTATGAAACACAGAATTCCAAGCCGGTTGTTAGCTGTTCCATATACCTTTGGAAAATACCAGGGGAACTGCATGTACCAAATGGCAACCGTTGGTATTCAAATAAACCGAACTCTGTGCTGAACACGCACAGTTTCTTTGAAACTTCATCCAGAGGGATTTGTAAGTAAGCATCTGACAAGTCGATTTTGGTAAAATGCCGACCACCTTGCAGCTTGTGGAAAAGTACGGATTGATTTTGACTTTAAAATTATCGCATATACGCAAACTTCCATTTGCCTTCTTTACGACTACGATGGGTGCTGCCCACTGGCTTGTCCCGACGGGACGTAAAATGCCCAGCTTACACAGACGCTCAATCTCCTGGCGTACATCCTCCTTTTGCGCAAATGGTACGGGACGATATTTCAAATACTTGGGTTGGCTGGACGGTTTTAATGTGAGATGGGCAACATAGCGTGAACTACAGCCCAACTCTTGTCGGAACACAGCTTCGTGTTTCATACACAAGGCCTTTGCCTCAAATGCTAGCTGCTCTCTCAACTCTGAAGTGATCTGTAATGCTGATTCATCCGTTTCAACTATGTGGAAACCAAACGTTTGCAACCAGTCCAAACCCAATATGTTTACTCCTTTAGGTGTCTCAGACACTACGAATGATACATTTCGTGTTTTAGCTTTCCACTGAACCTGACCTGAACAGTTATAGTTCCTTTTACTGGTACGCGCTTTCCACCATATGCTTTAAGGATGCAACCTATTGGTTCGCAGCAAGGACTACCAAGACTGCGGTATCCTTCGAGACCTACTAAAGAGCACGTGGCATCAGTGTCCAGTTGGAAAACCAAAGGGCGCAGATTTACGTGAAGCAACACAAAAATCTTTTTAACTTCCGACCCAGTGACGGACTGTGAACGGGATTCATATCCATCCGATACGTCCTGAACTTGGTTTATGACCTGGCTTATTGAATTTATCGAATGCGCAGATTCTGTCTGCCTATGATTAAATCCACCGTTTGATCGACTTACATGTTTGGTGTTCGACGTAGAGCTGCGGGTATGTATTCCTCTGCGTTTCTTGGATCGAGAGCGAGGTCGCGACGTTGAGGGTACATCGTCACGTTTCGTTGGTAAGCAGACACTACTAATGTGTCCACGTTGCCGGCAAGTGTCGCAAACGGAATCAAGATGCTTGCAGCTATTTCTGGGATGTTGAACGAAACACCCAGGACACGATTTCCTAACCTTAAAATGATTAGTGGACTTACTTGAGGTGGTGTTGATGTACTACTCCCTTTCAAAATGCTCGATGCTAATTGCGTCGACTCATATGCAATTGCCAATTCCTCGACTTCTTCCAGCGTTGAGTCCTTTTTTTGTGTCGCGGCCATTCGAACTGAGTCGTGTGGTGTGTAAAAGGTGATCATATTTCTGATCATGGTGCCCGCATATGACGTTCTGCATCCCTCCTTTCCGCATTTGAAAGCGCAATCCCTGGCGAGACCCTTTAGATCTTCTATTCATTCGGCGTAAGACTGGTTCGGAAGCATTTTTTGTTTCAAAAACTTGTATCTCGAAGCGAGCACATGGAGTTTAGATTGAAAATGTTTGGACAAAATCGCAGATAAGTCTTTAAAAGTGTGCGTACTTACATCTTCGGTTCCCAGCAGCTTCCTGAGAAGTTCATTGATATGGTTTCCACATGTTGACAGAAAATGTGCTTTACGCAGGTTGTCGTCACCGAATGCATTTGCGGAAAAATGTTGCTGCAACTGAAACAGATATGTCTCCCATGATTCCTTTTCCACGCCGAAAGGTCGAAATTATGGTATTGTAGGAGATGCAACTACCGTGGATGAAATGCCGCCTTTTAATATTTGTTGAAGATTTTCTGCATTTACCTTCATCATTGCCGTCATCCATTCTTTTTGCTGGTTTAGTAATTCGCTTAGTACGCTTGGGTCCATATCTTACACTCTCGTCGGCAACTGATACATATGTCTTAATAATCCAAGGCTTATTTCAGGACAGAACTTAATACTAAAATACAATGTAAGTGTTGGTAGAAGACCACAAGAATAAAAGCGCGGGAATTCAACCATTAAGGCGCCAGAATACTTTGACATAAATATTTGAGTGTATTTGACATCAACAGCTTGATTGGTGTTTGGGACACAATAGCCGCAGGGTGTCTCAGTTGTATCAGATATATCTTTTAAAGCAACACAATTACATTCGCTACAAATGCAGTGCACAGATAGTAGATTAGCACACAATTCCCGGATATATTCACCATTTTTAATAGTTGCAGTTACATCTGTTTGTCCTGCTCTTAATTTAATGTTTACATCACCCACTCTATTAACGGATGGTACTATTCGCGACAACTACTGATTTGTTGTTTACACTTTTTACATTGTGAAGCAATTTTATGGTTTTTGTCATATGCGTTGTTGGAAGCATAGGTGATGCTATCAACTCGTCGTCAATGTTTAAATCGGAGTTTTGGACTTTCAACGACGTCATCATTAATGTATTCACGTAGACTCGCATTGAATCACAGTCGGCTAGTTTGAATTGCACTAATTGTTTTAGCAATTTAACTTTTCTTGTAAGACCACTGTCTTCGAATGCGATCATCAATGCAGTCCATGCTTCTTTTGCTTTTTTCGCCGCAGCAATATGCGCAAAATTACACGAATCCAAGTTCAATCCTTTTACGTCTTGCGATGCGGGTCCCTGTTCAACAATTCGCCAACAGTTTATCAGGACACGATACGATATCGCGTGGGGTTTTCACGTATCAAAATTTTCGCGTCCACGTAATTTCTTGAAAGGAAATGAAAGCATACCTCCTGTGCAGTGTTTTCGATTGTTTAAAATACGCGTCGAGCTTTCAATTTATAACTGTTAATCAAAATTTCCGGTTAAGTCTTTTCGTGACAAAAAGCCCATAACCTGATAAAAAAATGCGAGCCTCGCAGAAGAAAAAACAACCAATTTAAGACTTTGATGGATGGCAAAAGGAAAAATATCATTAACTCGGTATTTATGTACATATGTACATATAAGTTCATGTTTGTAGTAGAGTTACTCTAGTACAATCTTAAGGTGGACTTAACACCTTTTGTGTTTTAATTATTCTTTCACAACAAAATTATTAAATAACTCAAACCAAATTTTCTCGTTTTCATTGTGTCGTCGTTTCGCCATTTCTGCTTCTCTTCTTGCTTTTTCTCATTTGCATTGACCGCTAAACTGCTTTTCTGATCATGTCTCATGGAGTTGGAACAAGAGTAATGTAACAACACCGTCACAACAAAATTCACCGATGCCAACGAAATCCAGCGCCAGTGCTGCAAATCTGACGCTGAAAATGCTTGAGGAACACCTCGAAAAACATCGTCTCTTCGTCACTGCCCACGTATAGGAGGAATTAAAATACATTCGCAATGAATTTCTCTCTAAAATTCAAACTATTCACCAAACATGGCCGAACTGCTTTCTTGTACAAAAAAAAAAAGACTATCGATAACGTAGTTAAACCTTTGATGCCTTACACAAAATTCAGCAGCGTTTTTGGTAAAATTAACTGCTAAGTAATAGGAAATCATTGATCATCTAGAGGAAATGAATGATATCGTTAAATTAAGTGCCAATAGAAGAAGTGAAGATCATCTCGAGTCTCGATATGAATGCTCCTGTTTAATTAATCCTGATTAATTTTAAATCAATTTCTCTATTTTTATCTTTTTATTTTATTAATTATTTCATATTTTTATCTCACTCTTTTTTCTATTACATACTTTTTTACATATTTATGTTCTTCTACTGCTGTATACATAATTTTATGTCAATTAGTATATCGTCCATGGCCAATGATGTGGTTAATAATACTGTGCGCACGATGATACGGATTCTATCTAGAATTTGTTCGGGTTTTTAGTGTGCCATCTAAATGTATTAGTACTTAAAATACGTTTTCGAGTGTTCAGATATTGATGTGTAAGTGACTCGTGGTTTAAGACAGAAATAAATGATCATATATTCGACATATTGATATTGCAAATTAACCTTAAGATGTTAAATAGTTGGTAAATCAGAAGGTACTGGCATCGAATAATAATATAATATAATAATTCGATAGTTCTCTTAATTCGAATTATTCGAAATGAAATAGAGCAGTAGAGATTGTAATTCGTCGATTGTTATTCATCGATTGTTTCTCGTCGATTTTTATTCGTTGACTATTGACCCATTGCCAAATGCAAGCAATATAATCGACAACAATTGTGTGTATCCGTCGATTCTTTAGCTTTAGTGAGAGAGAGATTTGTTCTACTCTACGTTTACATGGATGTGTATTAGTATTACACATTACTATCTAAAGCATATTAGGATTATGAGTTGTGTGAATATATTCTTTAATTGGGTGGACTAGGTATATATTATTTAGTCCAATTGTTCTGGTGCTATTGTTGTATTATTAAATGTAGTGGATGTAGAAAACAAAATAAAGATATGTGATGAAAACGAAGTATTGGGTGAACGAGTGGCAATTTTCTTGTAGGAAGAAAATTCAACGAACACACATATTTACAATCGACCATTAGTGCTCAACATTCTCTTGATTGTAATAATGAGACGAATATCCTTAGAATTCGATTCGAACCTATTCGATTTGTGATACTATTCGATTCGGTGCGGTTCGATTCGAGTGTTATTCGATTGTTTTCTTATGCATGAGGAGACTTTAACGCTGACCTTGGTAGATATCATACTCTATTACACTAACTTATGACTTTGTGTTAACCAAAGATGTTTTTTGGTATAAATTCTTTTCCAACTCGATATGCTCTAAACTCAAACCTAAGTTTATTTGATCTCTTAATAGTCTCTGATGCATCGAACGTTCTTCTGATCAAATTACTCTGGAATGGATATCAGATCATGATTTGCTGTTTTGCTCTTATAACTCGGATTTTTCTCATACTCCTAATGATGGAGCTTTCTACATAACCGACCGATTGATTAGTAGCTATTTAATTACAAATAAAGAGTTCTCTTTGGTGAGCATTTTTCTAATGTATATCTACATATATCTGCGTGAGGGTGTGCTACAAGCTTCTTATTTTGGGTCCATTCTTTTTTGCATGTTCATAAATGATATATTTAGCTCATGTACATATATATGAACATATGTTTGTAAAAATGTATCTCTTCATCTTTATGTAGATGGTGGCCAAATTTACCTATCAAGACCTATTGGATTAATAGAGGATCTTTTCCATCGGCTAAATTGTGACCCAGGCAATTCTAATTTACTATTTAACTCCTACCTTTTTTATTAAGTTCGTCGATAAATCCTTTCGTGCATTGACCATATACCATAAGAAGTATCTATGGTTACCCCCACGATGCTAAATTTAAATTTAGGTATGATCATGTTTCAGCTTACCATTGACACAATTTGTGAATACTAGAATATTTCATATATTCGAAATCACCAAGGTAATGTTCAATTTTATAATTCAACCTTACAATTATACAAACTATTCGCGTTTTTTCTTCACTTATACCTTTAGGTTATGGAATTTCTTGCCTGAACACATAAAACGAGCATCGGTAGCTGTGAATAATGTAAAATTAATTTTGTTAATACCTACTCTAAAAACATTAAGTCTTACTTGCTTAATAGTTTCTTAAACAAATACATTTTTGAATATTTGAGTCTTTTATACCCCATATACCCTTATATTAAAATAAAATATATAAATAATCGAGATAGACCCTACGAAGTATACATACATACATTCGTGACCAGTATCAATATCGAAAATAATTGAGCCATGTCCGTCCGTCCTTCTATGTCGCCATCTTTTGGGCCTTAAGTTTTGAGAATGAACTATCTTGGCTTTTGAGAAGGACAAGCAGTATAAGTCTATCTAAATGTTTTTTTTTTTAAATCCGTCCTTCACTATTTTACTTGAAATCGAAAAAAATCATTAAGCCCAAATATTTAAATATTTAGCCCTACTAATTTGGGCAGTATGCCACGCTCAAGTTAGTAGGGCTGATACAAGGGAAGAAGTATTATACCATTCGTTTCAGACGGATTGTAGCTTTTATGTGCATATGTATTAAATTTTGTTGCATTACGCGTTGAACCATTGTTGAGTTAAACCGATATCTTCATTGTTACTGGATTTGTAACTATGGCTTGAAATGAATTTCCAGATCAAATTCAAATCTGAATACACAAGAACTTTTGGAATGAAAAGTCTCAATTTTCTATTGCTGAAGAATAAAGAATTAATCAATTCATTGTTTCCCGATTAATAATTGAGCACAAAATGACAAGAAATGTGAACGCAGTGCATTGAACAGGTCAGCTTCGTAAAACATCAAACAAAATGGACCGAAGGATCTATAGTTTGATTAAACAAGTCCCATTCGTGACTTCCAAAAAAAAAACGTCACTAAATTTAAGCTTTTGTCCGAGGACAGTTCGAAAATGAGCCAATGAAAACGATTGGAAAAGGTAAAAGCCAGTAAAAACCTCTACGATTAAAAAATCACATTTACAAAGAAGGACTTTAAAAACAATCTCATTTTAAAACCATTAAACATGAGTTGAAGAAAATTAAATCATTTTTTTCAAATGATTAGATTATTTTTTTCAGGAACTCTGTAAAAAATGGAAAACTGTCCTCTTCATCGACGAATATAAATTTAATCCAATCAATTTAGATGGTGATGGGCGCCGTGGTTAATGTGTTGAGTGCGATAGATTAATGAGAAGACAACACTAAAAGTTGTTCTGAGAGTTGGGGCTCTCTCGCAAGCTTCTGACAATCATCCGAAAGTATAACTGTCATGAAACAGCTTCTCAAAAAAAAAAATTGGTCTTCTGACCATTCCATTCGTGTAAAGGATATACCACGCACAACACGAATGTTTGTGAGAAGCTAGCCCTGGGTTGTGATTTTGTGATGTACATACATAGATGGTATGTCGACAATAATACGCTGTAAAGCGTTTAAAAGCGGTAATTGAAATGAAGGGATATCCCAGCAAATACTAAAATCGTCTGGACTGGATTACACACAGCTTTTAATATAGTTTTAACATGTTTTAACATTGCAGGTGTTCGCGGACTTTAATGAAATGAATTTATGGAGTTTATTAACTTTTTGCGTTGTTAGTTTTTGTTTAATAAAATTTACAAAAGACAACGGGGCAATACATATGTATGCGGGTACATAATGTTCAATTGATTACACAATAATCATAAACACTGACTTATTTTCTATACGTTTAGAACAAAAAGTAATGACGATTATAAAGATGCTACCGCTTAGATTTCTCATACATATGTATGTATATGTATATAATATATTTAAGTGACATTTGTATATAGGTATTTGTATGTTTCGTTGTTTCTTAAATAAGCCGGTAGTGCATGTTAGGAACGCATTCCATAATCAGTATCCTTCCTCTACTCTTTGAAGTAAAATTGGACGGGCAGGCAGAACTACAATTGCGACTTTTTGAGTGGATATGGATGTAGACGGGTGTTTTATGATGTTCATTACTTTTCACTTAGTAGAATAGTTGGGTCCAACGTTTAGAGCTACCTCAGCTATTTTTTAAACAATTTTAGAAAATATAGACCGACTATTAAAGTTTTTGGCTATCTCTATTCTTTGTGTATCGAGTCACAGATACTGAGATTCCATTCATCAGACATACTTGACCAAATTCTTGAAATGACTTGGTGTACATTTAGCCAAGTTACTAACAGCTGTTTTGAATAGCTCGAGCGGTAACATGCCATGTCCAGAATTATTGGATTTGTGTCAAATGGACGGAAGTTATAAAGCTATAATCGTCCAGCTTGAATGCTCCATTCTGTCTGACAACGAATTGTTGGGTTTCGTCGCTATTATGCAATCAACCAAGGATATTGGTCATACGTCTTTTCAAGGAGCTCGTAGAAACGCTCTTTAGTGGTGTCATCTTGTAATATGTGGTGAATAGTTCTATATTAGGTTAATGTTAGCGAATTTAGGCTTGTTGCGTCTGAAAGGTAAAGCAGGATTACAAATGTAAAAGAAAATTGAAAATCCACCAACGGCCACGCCCATTTATTCAAAACCATATTTTTAGTTGAAATCGAAAAGAAAAATTTTAAAACCAAATATGTATAGATTTAAATATACAAATTGTCTGCAATTCACTCACACATTATATCATCATGTCCATTTTTTAGGGATAGTTTCATTAAAAACCCGATTTAAATGATATGTTGCATCTAATATCTACATATGTACATACATACATACATACATACATGCGTTCGAATTTATCATTGTGCCTAAATCCTAAGACGCCCACTTTATAGGGTTAATACAAAGGAATAAGGATGGGGTTCTACTAACATAGCCACACAGAGTAATTATTCAATGTTTAAAGAGTCTGAAAATCTTTCTTATACATAAAGTGGGCGTGGTCGTACTACGTTTTTTTCTTACTTTTCAATAAGTTTTAATTTATTTTATTATATTTTAAATAAGTTACAAAGTAAGTGAAATAAGTACAATTGTTAGTTGTGAATTGAAGATTAATTTATTTTTTTAGAAAAAAATTTAAACCAAAATTTATCATACGTGTTTTTCGAATTATATTTTGTTTTTTCCATATTTCCAATGGGATTTATCTCGATTATTTCTCTATGTTGCAAACTATGTATCAAACCTAATATACCCTTAGTATAGGTTATAAAAAGGCGGAATAAAATGGATTTTTATAAAAATTACAGCAATAGAAAAAGCTCCAGTATATTTTAACTTATAGCACTCCCCACCTCCAAAAATTAATTTCCTGACTAGGCATTCATAGACTCCCTCGTTTGAAATTTTCTGTGTGATATTCAGTAGCATTGAACACATACAGCTTGGGATACGATTAGTGTCTCTCCCCTATTTTACCATTTTCATTTTCTTTTTGCCTTGTTTGCCTCTGACAAAATTTATTTTTAAATATTGTGTGCTATGCCATTTGCCTACCTACCTAATGTTTATTCGTATGTCACACACATATTAAAATAGATGTTGGCAAGATATAGCACACATGTACATACATATGGCCTTTCGGGTTCTGCTTGCGGCCACTGCCTATTGTTAGAAGTGACTTGACGTGAACATGAACTTACAATGCGAGGCAAAGTGGGCAAACGGCAAAAACATCAAACTCAATAAATCTAAAGCTGGTACTCTGGTAGAATGGAGAATTTGCATTGGATGCTGTTTTCGTGTGTTTGTTGTTTTTCACATATATGTATATATACATATGTATGCACATATGTATGCACATATACATAGTATGTTATGCAGTTTCGATGAGCGTGATGTTTTATTTTTTCAAATTATAATCGAAATGTAACATTATTAATAAACGGATCAAAAGCTTCTAACACAAAAACAACTTTTCCTTTCCTCCTATAATATGTAAACAAAATGCCAATATATATGTAATTGTACATACTTATAGTTATGTATATATGTTTGTAGGTATATATGTTTGTACTTTCAAAATCTTATGTATCTATGCATACATGGATTTTTTGTAATTGATGTAAATATGTATTCCAATATAATCTGTTTCGCGTGAATTTACAAACCTAAAACCTAAGGCCATAAGTGTGAATTAATTAGGTATGTACTTCAAAAAAAAAAAAAAAAAACAAATAAAGAAGCTACAATTCGTCTGGAATGGATCGTTTCATACCTTATTCTTCGTCCTCTGTATCAGTCCTATTAAAGTGGGTTTTTATTGAAGTACCACGATAACTTCGATCATTTGAAAATTTTACGTGCAAAAACGGTTTTTGATGAAAACACCCCCATCATGGATGAACTGGTATGGATGAACAATAGACAATTCGAATATTTTGTCTTAATATTTCAAGTAAAATTATGAAATTATGAAATTATGAAAAATTGGGCGTGGCAGTGGGCGGATTTCAAAAATAAAATTACACTTGTACTGTTTCTCTTTCTCAAGGGCTCTGATATTAAATTTCATCCTCCTAGCTCAAAATTTTAGGCTCAAAAAGTGAAGACATACGAAGGAGATAAGGATAAGGAAAAACGGGGTTAATATTGAATTTTCCGTCATTAAAAGATAACACAGCCCTAACTTAATAATGGCTTATCGGTTCTACAAAAAAAAAATGTTTTAGTACGTTTGTCACTGATTCATTTCAGACATACATAAATTATCCTTCTGTGTAATCTTTAAGCTGAGCAATACTCAAAACAATTCATCAAATCATCGCCAAATATTTTTTATCAGTGAAGAGCACAGTCAGCAATCGTGCAGTAGTAGGCCAATCACTAACATTGTCATAGCGTGTGTGTCTGTGTGTGTGAGTTTGTTTATGCGCACGCAGTAACATGCATGATCATATTTGAAATTTCAGAGTGTGGTTTCTTTTAGACCACAAGACTAAGTGCGCGGGCTAGACTAACACCAGAAAATGATGCAGCAATACGAGTATTTTAGAGATCCAATAATAATAATTGACTTTATGTACTACCTGTTCATACTATGCACTTTCAAAACATAAGATCGTAGCTGGGCGGTTCAGATAGTAATAGAATAAACATATTTCACTTTGCGTAAGAAGAATATTTATCTGTTTCGACACTAGTATCATCCTCATTAGCGCCGTTCACACTATCAAATTTTTCGTCAAATTTGTATGATGAGTGAATTGACGAAAACCATCCAACTAAAGTCAATTGCGTTCACACTATCAAAATGTTCAGCAAATCTTTATTCAAACCAGCAGCACAAGTGGTAGATAGAGAAAACATGCATTTGGTGGACGTACTTGTACTGAAAACAATCGATGCAGGTAGAATTATAAAAAAAGGGTATTTGGGTGAGCAAAGTCATAAAACTCATTGGTGGACGTGCTCGTGCTGAAATCACTTGTTGGTAAAATTTTAGAAGAACGAAAAAAGGTCGGACAGGCCTGTAAGTTGCCTGTAAGTTTCTGGTTTTCCAACTCAAAAGTGTCTGTAAGTTTTTGGTTTTCCAACCCAAAAGCTTTCTGACTTTTTTGATACCTCTCATTAAAATCTCTTTAAACCAAAAGGATCGATATGCCGAGATTTTGATGTTTCTGTGTTTATTGAACACCGAAATCAAGTCAGCATTGTATTTACTACACAATTATCCCATTTTTTTCGGTCTGGGCATTGTACTTCTAGTTCTTATTTGTAGTTTTGTCCCAGTAAAAAATAAATTTAAATTTAAATATAATAAATAAAATAAATAAATTTTTCCGATTTCTATACGACCTTTTTGAAATGTAGGCGTGTCTGTGGGCAAATCTCAAAATGTTTGCACTTGTACTGCTTTTCATTCTGATAAAACCAAACATGAAATTTCATCGTCCTTTCTCATAATTTAGGGTCTAAAAAGTCGATCGACTCAGCTATTGATACGATACTATATGAAGTATGTACATATGCACTACATCTATGCATATGTATGTATGTATATATGTATATTTAATATTCTCTGAGGATAGGGTATACTTATACAAAAACAATTGGGTGTTCAATCAGGGAAATTTCTGGAGAAATAGTCCTTTTATGCATTTATCGACTGCGCAATTTTCCTTAAATAAACAAATGTATATAAATAGATAATCATGTACCTAAAATTATCTTCTCTATCGACTGGTTGCCTAGTTATCGTTATCGGATGAGTAGCTTTCAAGAGTGAGATATGTATTTTGTTTTGTGAGTACTTACATACATATGTATCCTAATTTTTTTCTTCAGTTCTGCAACTTTTGCCTCGTTCTCTGTGCTCATTATTACTTCTTTTTCATTAGTTCCTATAAACCCTCGTGGTTGTTGCTTCCCCTTTGCGACCCGCTATATTGCGTGATTGGATAAGTGATTCCTTTACTTGGCGTCTGTGACAACAGCATTATCTTCGCGTCTTAACGATTGACCAATCCACTGTCATTTCCTTCATTATGTCAATAGGTTTCTGAGCCTAAAATTGTTGGTTGAAGGATGAAGCGCAAACGTCTATTCAGGAAAGACTGCAACTTACTAATAACAGTGGAGGTCATGTTTTTAAAAATGCAGCGAAAAGACTGATAGTATTCGCATACTGCAGATGTATTTTCTTTATATACTCGTACATATATAAAACATTTATTTTTGTATTAATGTTAACAATTACAACAAAACTAACAAACAAAATTTTTTGAATCAATGTATTAACAAACGAGACACTCAAATATTTACAGTATTGAATTTCAATTTAAATTACAGTACAATTTATTACTCCAGATGTAAAATTTATCGTATGTGTGTATGTGTGCATGTACATACATATGTCGGTACATACCCAATATCACCAATAAAAACATTAAAGGTGAAGGATACATTCATCCTAGACCTTACTTTGGATCTCTATATCCATCTATTTCTATAAAACTGAAAGGGAATTTGTGTCTATTGATGTACATACATACATACATGTACGAATTTACGCATGTTGTCCTTTACTTCCGCCAAAATCTGCAAACACACCACACATACAAAAATTTTTACTATCCATCTACAATACACGTCCACTGATTACGTTAGTAATATTAGATCATGAAAACATTCTATTTTTGGGAACTTTTTTTTATGGATATTTATATAGACATGTTACATACATATGTACATACATCTATATAAATATACATATATGTATGTATGTATGAATACCTGCCATTTCATAGCGGGGTGATCATAAATTTTGACATTCGGCTTAGTTTTCTACATCCCTGAATTTTTATTTAGCTTTGTTAGTTATACATAGAAGCTAAGCCATATAAAAATATGTGCGTGTGTGGGCTTGCGCTTCGAAAAAATGTTGTCAAAAGAATTGTTAAAAATATTCATACGTTGCAGTTAGCAAATGCAGAATGGGAATAGAAGAAACAACTGCGCTTCATTGTATATATATATGTATGTACCTATGGATGTAGATGTATGTTTACATTAATAAATATTCATACATATACATATGTATACATATGTATGTATATACGTATTTTTGTGGGTACGAACATGCCTTCTTGCGTAAGAAGCTCTCCCACTTACATTCCTTGGAATTGACCCAATTCTCCATCGGATTTCCGTTTTCGTTCGATTCAAGAGTTTTTTTTACTTTTTTTTTGTGTTTCTAAATTTTACGTATACATACATATATCAGATGCATTTTTCTTTATCTTCACATTAATCTGTAGGGCATAAGTCGGGCTAATGAATTGATGAAAATTTAATGCGTGTAGCAATATGTACGTTTGACGATGATGCCCTTTGGATACGTTTTGTTTTTGTGGTTTGGGAGACTATCAGCATACATAATGCACCCACATGTTGGTCGACACACAGTTCAGCGTGAAATTAGTTTCGAATTTGTGTTAGTTTTTTTTGAAGGTATTTATTACTCATGTACTTTTGTCATTAAAACGGACAGTGGCAGTTGGCACTGACTTCCTGTGTTATATGGGAATATGATGTCATATACATCGGATTGTTTGGAGTGAGTATGGGAGGTAATAATTATTAATCGATTGGGAGATTTTATGCTAAGTTTATTGGGCAAATTAATGCCCGGCTTGATTGAATTTATTGATGTGTTTGAAAGGCATTCAAGTTTGTAAAAATATGTATTTCGGCTAGTGTAAATGTTTCCGCTTTAAACCAGTAATAGATATATATACATATGTTGATTGCATAGTGGACATATGTATGTATATAGGTTTGTATTCATTTCGCTTCGGTAATCTGTTTTTAAATACCCTTATTCTAAGGGTATATTCAGTTTGATACATATATGTACATATATGTATGTATGTACTTACATAGTTTGTAACATTAAGAAAAAAGTACATATGTATGTATGTACATACATATGTAAAAATATAGTTACTTAGGAAACTTGAAATAGCGCCTTACGAAATAAGACTACATGTGGGCTTACTTCGATTTTAAGCTCAGCATCTGGGTTGGAGGCCAAAGGCTGTCCGATGTGAGTCGTGGAGATGTCCATAGTGTGGAAGCCTTTCCTTAACCCGGAAATCCCACCAACCAAGTACTGTTAACTACAACGGGAAAATGTGGTTTTATTTCTGCAGTGGAGTCTGGGTATCGTGAACCCCTGATAGCGTGAACACCTCGCTGCAGCGTGAACACCCGTTTTTACTTACACCTACATATGTATGTATGTATGTATGAATGTACATATACATACCTATGTATAGTACAAGTATTGGTTTCGTGAAAATTTTGAACTTGAGATTTTAATCAAACTTGAAATTAGTATATTGTAGAAGTAAAAAAAAAGTGCGTCTGCCTGTCGGTCTGTCTGTACATTCTACAGCGGCCTAAAGGGCTGGACGGATTCGGTTCAAACTTCATATATGGGGTCTGTTGGATGATCCCTAGAGTGATTGGAATTGCCATTCTAATCTCAAAATTAAGGGTACTTTACTTAAGGCCGATTTCACCAAAAATGGATTTTGATAAAACCTCATACGGGAGTATACTTGTATACATATATACTATTTGATGATGTATGTACCTACCACGTTTTGCGCGAAAATACGTAAATATAATGGTAATTTTACAAATTGGCTCTTTTTATTTATTCACTCTTATTTCTTCACCGATTGGGCTTAAAAATAATATTTGAGGTGAATATGACAAATGCCAAGATATGACGTACCAAGTTTTGGAACTGCCATGATGCTCACTTTTCAAAAATTTAACTTTTTCAAAATTTTTACTTGGAGTCGAAAACATTTGTTAAAACAAAATTAGTAGGACTTGAAGTTCACTATAATTCACCAAATTTGTGAAGTCTCCCAGCTCAGTGTTGTCAATTCCATCAAAAATGCAGAATGGCACACTCACTTTATTAGGCCTCATGAACAAGACTTGAATTTGAGTGCTTATATGGTTGTAAACTTATAGCATTAAGGTGCAAGTACGTACGACCCAGTCGTGCACTTTATCTAAACAGAGCACTCTGTAGCGTGCACAACAAAAAAATCGATAACGTGAACAAATAAAGTGCACGACTGGGTCATACGTACTTGCACCTTTATGTGTTATGAATGATTATAAATTATTCAGGATTGAATTTAAAGTAAAATAGTTAAACTCAATAGTCTGAATCGTTAGGTGTTAACCCATTCTCTTATACATGAGGCTTAGTTCAGTAGACGTGGTACTCTGCACTTTTGACAGCACTACTACGATAACTTCTAATGGATGTTATTTGCAAAATTCCATTTAAAGAATATTATTTAAAAACAACGTAAAAAATGGGCGGAGCCCTATCTTAGGTATGAGTGATTTAAAGAGAATTGTTTGTTTTAATAACTGGTCCAAATATGAAAATATTGGTGTTTTAAAGAGTGGCCGTTCCAAAATTTGGTATGCCATTCCTTTGCATATGCCTAATACTCCCGGTATATTTATTTTAAGCCCAACGCTGAAGAAATGGTCGAGAAATCTGGTTCATCCTTTGGGTATCTACCCACTGGCTCCCCAGTACCTTCTGCGTTGCCGTCCAGACTTCCTCCAGGTATAGTTCACAGGCGTCATCCTCCAGAAGACCCATCTTCTTTATGTGATACCCGAAATTTCCATGACCTGTAGATAATGCTACCACCCATGTCAGTGTTCTTCGCCCTAAGCTTAGAACTTCTCCATAAGTGGTACCAATCGGCATTTTAATAGCCATTTTCGCCTGCCTGCGACCATCCACGGTTCTTTTTTTCCAGTGTTTTCAACAGAAATGATGTTAGGCTGTGTCGGTGTTATCCTTTTTTCCCGGTTTTGGAAGAAACAGCATATTTGTTTCTCCATGTTACTGGTATGTAGCCTATCGCTGGGCATGTAACGTACATATATACCCCTAAGCCTTGGTACAATGAGATCTGCACCCCATTGAATTAAAGCTGGGAATATACCATCCGGTTCTGCGGCATTGTAACGAGAAAACGTTTTTGTCGCCCCACTGACCGCTTTTGGAGCTACTATCCGTTCCGCTTCTGCCCTATCCATCCTGTTAAGCTCCTTGTTTCCTCAGAGCCCAGAGCATATCTGACTTCAGGCTTCCCAGAAAGTGTATTTCCATGAGGACCTCATTTGTACGATCCAGTGTCTAAACAATCTCCCCCATTATATCGCGAATGAATCCGACCTCAGACGATTTTCAGAAGTCTATTGACCTCAGCTGTGCTTCTCATATTCGAGCAAAATTCCCTCCACGACTCCCTTTTACATCGTCGCAGCGTTGCCTTTAGCTTTTTCTTTTTTGCATTATACTCATCCCATGATTCAGGATCATCCCTTCTCATAGCATGATTAAAGGCTTTTCTCACCTTCTTCTTTAGAATTTCAAGTTCCCTACACCACCAAAGCGTGGGGTCCTTTTCATCTACCAAAGTCGGTGTACAAGCCTCTTGGTGTGCATTTTCAACAGCTGATTGTAAATGATTCAGCTGCGACTCTACATCACAAGTGGTTTTTTGTATTTTGGGTGCCCCCCCATTCAGTTTATCCCGTAACACTTCCTAGTATTTTACTATGTCCGTGTTCCTGGGAATCCTGACTTATTTTCGATCTTTCTTTCGTTCAGACCCGTATCGAACATCATATGAGATGGCTCTGTGGTCCGACATCATTGTCTGATCCATTACCTTCCAATTTGATATTCTATCGAGCATTCTATTATTACACAGAGTCAGGTCAATAACTTCCCTTCGCCTTGCATCCACAAAGGTCGGTTTTGTTCCTCTGTTAACAATAGTTATCTCTTTGCACACTACATACTCGAATAAAGCTTCTCCTCTGTAGTTATCCTTGGTGCTTCCCCACACTGTACAGTGTGCATTAGCATCGCAACCAATCGTTAGACTTCACTTCCATCTATGCAGACATTCACCAGAGACTCTACATCTTTTGTTGGAGGAGGCTCTAAGGAGTAATATGGCAGGTATGCAGATGCCATGACAAAATTGTCTGTACCTGTTCCTACTCGCACAGCGACAAGGTCAGGGTCTCATAGTTGCGGCAGCATAACCGCTTTAACTCCGTGCCTCACCAGTACACAAGATCTAACTCTTTCGCCAGATCGTATATAGTGTAAAGACAATACTTTCAGGTAGACCTCTAATTCTTCCTTTGAAGATCTAAGGCTTCTGCAGCAAGGCAATATGAATCGACTGCTCCACAAAGCATCTGGTCAACACTGCAGTTCATTGACCGATATGTTACTATTTCCCGAGACAGATCCTGCCAATGGTAAGCTCTGTCTTCCTCTCGCCCTTTTCATGTCTCGCTTAAGCTGCTTTAAGCAGTCTCCGCTTAGAATCAGGGTCTGCAACGTGGCTTTATGTTTACGTTATTATGAAAAAAAAGCCATAAATTTGTTTACCTTTTTTGTTTTTTATACCCTATCCTGAGGGTATATTAAGTTTGACACATAGTTTGTAACATAGAGAAATAATCGAGATAGACCCTATAAAGTATATATGTACACATATTCGTGATCAGCATCAATAGCAAAATCGATTGAGCGATGACCGTCCGTCCGTATGTCACCGCTTTTTGGGCCTTATTTTGAGCTAGGACGATGAAATTTCATATCTAGGCTTCTGAGAAAAAGATACAGTACAAGTGTAAAAAATTTTAAAATCCGCCCACTGCCACACCCACTTTTCCATAAATTCACTAAATTATATAAAACCGAAAAATTTTGTTAAGACCAAATATTTAGATATTCAAATTGTCTTCAATTCGTTCATACCTAGATTTTGGCCTACTTTTTGGGGGCGTTTCATCATATTGCATTTTGTACTGAAATACGACGATAACGTCGAACGTCTGGGGATGTTACATGAAAAATGTCATCAAAATTGGTTTTTTAATGAAAACGATTCCAAAAAGAAGGCGTGACCAAAGACTGTGTATGGGTGAATTGTAGATAATCAAACTTTTATTGTAAAATTTTGTATGCAAAATAGTGACGTTATGAAAAAGTGGGTGAAGTGAACTTATGAAAAATTTGTGCACTTATACTGTCTTTCCTTTTTATAAGCCTAGTTATATTTCATCCTACTAGTTCAAAATTTAAGGTAAAAAAAGCGGTGACTTACCGACGGACATGGCTTAATCGTCTTCGCTATTAATGCTGTTTACGAATATATATAGGTACATATATGTACTCGTATATACTTTATAGGATCTATCTGGATTATTTCTTTATGTTACAAACTATGTGTTAAATTAAATATACACTTAGGATAGGGTACAATCCTATCTTCGCTTCGCACATGTCAGAGAAACCATAATTTTAAAACCTACATGCATACATATGTGTGCACATATGCATATACTCTTGCAACCATTTCACATATTTTTATTTGAAGTTATGTACATATGTATGTAGAGAATAAAACTAAAATGAAATATAACTAACATATTTTGGAGCTTACAACGCATATACATACATACATTCTACGTATATTACATATGTATGTTTGTACATCTATATCTTCTAGGTATGATCACAATCCCACGTTTATTTATTGTCTTTTTTCACTTCGTACTTTGTTTTTGGCTTTTTGGATACTTTTATTTCTGTTTTTTTATTTTCATTTTTTGCCCACACTTTCAAGAGATGCTGTCGTTAACATTCATAGTCCATGAACAACTCAGCATTCCAAACAAAGTTCAATAAAAATAATACGTAGATCGTAGAAAAAGAGATGGAAAATAAAATAAAAAAATACATAAAACTATTGCTTATTTTTATACTCTGTCCAAATATATATATATATATATATATATATATATATATATATATATATATATATATATATAGAAATATATATATGAAAAAATATATATATGTATATATATACATACAGAGTAGGTACCATGAAATTCACAAAAGGCACTTCTTCTTTATACAAGATTCAATATTTATGAAAGTAAATCGCAGATATTGAAGTAAAAAAAAGAATGTACTGAATTAAAATGATACAATTTGCAGAAAAAATAATTATAACATGCAAAAATCACTGATATTGTTAAAGAACATGCAGAGTAAACGAAGAAGAATGAAGCGTTGAGTCATGCGTCCTCTTTCTGACTGACTTGACTTGAATTCAGTCAACTTGTAGTGGGTGTGCGGTCTGCTGCACAGACCCAGGGGTGTCTGCATCACACATCCATACATACATATGTATGTATGTATACGTACATATACATATGAATGTATATGTTCGATTGAGCCATGTCTGTCGTGGCTCAAATACATATGTCACCACTTTTAAGCTTCAAGTTTTGAGGTATGATGATAAAATTTCCTATACATATTTTGAAACGCGCCAATTGCCACGCCTATTTTTCAAAAACATCATATTTTTACTGGAAAACTAAAAAACTTAAATTATGTACATACAATCGACTTATACATACATTATAAGTATATAGGCACGGCCACTTACGACGCACGTTTTGATTAAAAAACATACCGAAAGGCAATCCGTCTGGAACGGATCGTATGATACCATATCCTCTTTTTTATATAGCTCTTATAAAGTGGGCGTGGCCATATTGCATTTTGTACTGAAATACAATGATAACGTTGAGCGTTTGAGGATGTTACATGCGAAATTTAATCAAAATCGGTTTTTTAATAAAAAACGATCCCAAAAAGTGAGCGTGGCCAAAACTGTTGTATGGGTGAATTGTAGGGAATCTTAATGCCTAAATATGTAGTTGGTCTTAACAAAATTTTTCGATTTCATATAATTTAGTGAAGTTATGAAAAAGTGGGCGGATTTCAAAAATTTGTGTACTTGTACTGTATCTTTTTCTCAGAAGCCCAGATAATTTCATTTTAGGCCAAAAAGAGGTGACATACGGACGGACCGCCGCCGGTCATCGCTCAATCGACTTAGCTATTGATGCTGATCACGAATATATATACATACTTTATAGGCTCTATCTCGATTATTTCTCTATGTTACAAACTATATGTCAAACTTAATATGCCCTTAGGATAGGCTATAAACATGCAGAAAAGCTACAATCCATGTGGAACGGATCGTTTGATACCGTATCCTTCTTTTTACTCAACTCAAATAAAGTGGAAGTGGCATATTGCATTTTTTCTGGAATTACAACGTTAACTTTGCATGTTTGAGGATGTTACATGAAAAATTTTAATTTTTTTAAATTTTGTTTTACATGTTTCTCTGATTTAAATTAACGTGCATACATGTTATAATCGCTTACGATTATAACAGAATTGAACAAATCATACTCATGGCCATTGTAATTGGTAGGAGGCGTCGAATATTTTTCTGCTTAAATTTGTTGTTCTCGTACATGGGAAAAAACAAATATTTGTTTATTCCTATCCGCAATACAAAGAGACATGTGTATACTAACCAACCCACTTACCTCATGGGCATTGTAGTTGTGGCGAAAAGATTTAGGTGGGGGTGGTGGGATTGGCTCATTCACTCAGTATTATTCAAGGGCAGACAATTTATGTACCTACAAATGTACATATGTACATATATACATACACATACAGTGTTTTTTAAAAGATTTTGTTTATTAAAGTGTTACTTTTGCGGCAAATAGATTTATTTCATATGTAATTTGGACATTGGTTAACTTCTTACTATGAATAATATATTCATATGTATGCATAGATATGTTAATATGTACATACATAAATGCCTACGTACACATGCTTCTTGGAATGAACAACATTTCGCGATATTAAAATAGGGGCATGTTTCACGTAAGTTAGTACATAAGCATACCTGTGAAAGTACTATAATTTAAGAAAATATATGATTGTACATACATAATCTGTGGCAACAAGGAAAAACAGCCTAATGCCCAAAACATAGCTTTATATGTAGGCAACTACATGTGCGTGCTGCGTGCCTATGGAGCCACGCAAGTCGTCGCTAATTCTAATTTCGACGCAATGCAATGTAGTAGATCTGCAAAATAGTACAATTTAGTACAAATTTCGTGATTTGACATTACAAATCGTGACCTATATGACAGTTTACGGTTTAAACCTATTGAAAATAAAAAACAAACTAAATTTTTAAATTCAAATCGCCATGGAGAAAAATGTCAAACTTTTAACTGCACGTATGTTTCACATGCATCGCTGCATGCATTGATGCGTGATCCTTTGCTGCACATGTGTTTTGAGCATAAGTCGACCTAAGTCGAAATTGAGTTATCAATTCCATCGGATGCCGCATACTCTATTTTATAATAGGCGTGTTTTATTATCACCATGATCTGATCTGGATCACACGATGATAATAAAGCAGTCCAGATCAACGAAAAATTTAAGTTGTATAATTTGACATTTAGTTCTATCTTCTCTTTCTTGAGTTCCTTATTGACGTTTAGCGCGAAGTTGCCATGTGACTGAATGTTTTTTTAAATGAAAATTGAATGCGTTAATTTTTTAGGAAACCAGTTATTAATATTTATTTTCAGATACCAAATGAGAGTAATAATTTGTAGGTAACATTTTTGTTTATGTTTATTTAATTGTTTTGACAAAGTATACTTTACCGGTACTTCATAGTTCATTCAAATGGCTTTAATTCACTCATTAGGTTCCAGTTTATTATTTATTTTAAAATACTATGAGCAGAATATTCGAGCATGAAAATTTTGGAATAATATTTGGTATTCTAATCTCGCAACATGGAAAATTGTCAATCGACGGAAATTATACCAATATTCACAAACGAAAGTGTATCCTAGTGAGAAATAGCTCGAACTATTTTTTTGATCACAAAAATTGATCTTGACCAAAAACAAGATCTCGTGTTGTTGTTGTAATGTATACAATCTAATGATCTATATGGATCATGGGTAATAATAAAACACGTCTAATGTCGTAATTTTTCGGTTAATTATCTCTTACGTTTGCTGAGTTATAGGTCGGGGAAAAACAACCTAAGAATTTTTCTTGCGTGTGTTTTATACGGAAAACTAAACTCAAGTCAAACCTTTAAACTGCTTTTCTGAAACATTGTAAAAAACAACTTAGGCTGCTTTTCCTTGTGGCCACAGAATTATGAAGTAGCTTGTTTGCATTACGAAATATGTACATACGCGACAGATCCTTAACGGTCCTAGGACCTAGATTCTAACAACCACTTGTGTGTCCCCACGAAATCTACAGTCGGGCCTTTCTTTGGAAAATGAAGACTGTAATATGAATATTTTTTGGACATTTGAGCAAAGTTTTTTAACATAAATTAATAGGACGTGAACGTGCCTTATGGCGGAGAAAAAAAAACACTAAAATAGGGTTTTTTTTTTTTTTAAATGGCTTATCCAATCGACAGATTGCGAAATTATCCAGGCCTCCAAAGAGAGTTAGTTATTTTATAAATTTGGGACAACAGTATGGGCAAAACAAAACCCAAGATCCAAAAAGGTGACACTTCGTCAAAGAAACAAACCACTTAGGAAATACGAAAAAGCAAGCTCTCTGATTCTCAAATTCAATTAAATGCTAGATGCATCTACAAAAGAAAAAGGAAATAAAAAATATATAGAAAAGCTACAATTCGTCTGGAACGGATCGTATAATACCATATTCTCCTTCCTATATATGTATCTCTTTTAAAGTGGGCGGTTGCCATGTTGCATTTTGTACTGAACTACGACGATAACTTCGAACGTTCGAGGATGTTACACGTAAAATTCCATTAAAATCGGTTTTTTGCTGTAAACGCACCCGAAAAGTGGGCGTGGCCAAAACTGATGTATGGGTGAATTGTAGACAATGTGAATATTTAAATATTTGCTCTCAAGAGGCGTCCACCCAAAAGTTCAAACTCAGATACGAACATACACATAGTTTAGAGAACAACCAGTGGGTTAAAATATAAACTAGACAATTTTTTTTTCGAAATTAAAATGTTTGAAAATATTCTATTAAAATATATTTTTTAGTATTTGCCTTGGTGGCAAACTGACTGGTTATAGGAGGTTGTAGTTCTAACTTTAATTTTTGTTTATATTTGCGTTGCTGGGTAACAATATGAATGAAGTAATATTGTAGAAATGTATGGATATCTTTCCTTGCTACATAGTATTAGGGCGAGCTTTAATTGTGAATGGGATTTTAATTTTGCCTCACAGCAAAACATGAAAAATTTAATTTTCGTATTTTATGAATAATTTCATATTTTGGCTATTTATTTTGACCGTTAAACAACTATAGTATACTACAGTAGTAACGTTTTCTGTTTGTAACGTATTTTTTGTTCTTCAAACAAGTAAGAAATATAAGTAATAAACTTTAACTTTATTTTAATTCAGTTGATCCGATCGCTGTTATAAAAATAGACTCATGCAGGGAATTAGTTTGGTTTTGCTTTTTTTTTCTCACATCAAATTACCTTTATATAGATAATATTAATATAGTAATTCTCTGAAATGTTTTAAAAAAGTAAACAATAAATACATATAAGTCTTTTCGTAAGGAAAAGCAGAATAAGTGTATAAATTTTGAAATCCATCCGCTCCAATACATTTTTTCAAACCTTCACTACCTATTCTACTTGAAATTTTTATTAAAGCAAACTATTTAGATATTTGAATTGCCTGCAATTCACCCATACATTACTTGTGGCTATTTGGGGCGTTTTCATCTAAAACTGAATTTAATGAAATGTTGCATGTAACAACCTCAAACTTTCGACATTATCGTAAGAATTAAAAAAAACTGCAGTATGCCACGCCTACTTTAGTAAGGTATTTCGATAACAATATTATTAATAAGACCATCCGGAGCTACTCTCAGAAAATAAGTATCCTGTTCTTATCTATGAAGATACCACAACTTGAAGTAGTTTTGCCTAGCTGATCTTGAAGCTGCACTCTTCAGCGTTCATCTTTCCGTGAATTATGGTAGTCGAAAAAATTTTAGTCCGATAAGCTAGCCTTTTCACATGCCTCTCAAACTTTTTAGATTTGCACACTAAGCCAATTTCCATCCACTTTCAGTTGTTTGACTGTCCTATAGTCGGTCTTTCTATAATTTGGCGATTTGATTGATTTTCTTTTAATTGGTCTACCATGTAATTTTTTTTTAATAATTTCGTCGTCAAGTTTGGCTGATTGGAACCCAACATCTTCTGCCCTTTCGGTATAGTTTCAAAATTGTTCTTCTTTTTGTTAATAGAAGAAGAATAACTTTTTTAACCGCCTCAATTGTTCGTAAAAGTTTTCTCTATGCAACCTTGGACTATATGCATCTGTTGTCCAGGAATAATCACAAAATATTGTTTATATAATTGTGTATTATAAGAATACATAGTACGAGTAAGTAAAATGACAGTATCTGTTTGAATATCATTACTAAGAGTTGATACGTTTCGTTCCAAGTTCGGCAACGATTGAATTATGATGTTCAGCCAGGTTGTTGTATTCATAACGACTCTTCTAGTAGGTTTATGTTACATATGTAATCTGGGCTTTTATACAGTCCACATGTAACACAGTATTTGTTTCGAAGGTCTAAGGAAATCACTTTCCCCGTACGCAAACTTCGCCGATGCTGAAACTGTCTATTTACCAGTTTCGGAGTTAGGTACTTACAGTACAGACAGAATGATTATGACAGCCAAGAATATTTATAAGGGTTTAGTACTGATTTGCAATCTACGTACATAAATATATTAACTAATATTTAGAATATCAGAAATCAATGTCTTTATTAGGTATTGGGTTTCTGATTGTGTTCACTTTAGAGGAAACACACTTTTCACCAAGTTAACTTTAAGTTTGTCAACTCTCACAAAGAAGGATAAATACATTAAGTCACTTTTATATTGCAATCAATTCATTAGAAATATTGTATCAAATTTATATCCAATATTCATATGAAAAAACACATTTCTTTAAGAGTTCAAAAATAATTTTCAATGAATGTATGTAGGCACATAATACATTCTTTCGCAACAAACAACGAAGTATAGGAACCTCAAATCCATTCACATCATGGCACACCGACACCGTACTCATATTTTGCACAATCAACCAAACACCTAAGAAAATATTTTCGAAATCGAAACTAATATTTTTCTGAAATAAACGCTTTAGCGACAAAAATTTGAATTAAAAACTAAATTGTACTCGCTAAAAATGGAATTTGCTTTAAAATGGAGTCATATGAAATGCACTGGTTCTCAGTAACTATGGGATGAATGTTACATATTTCTTCTTTATTGGCTACATGGAATGTCCCTTTACCATTTCACCGAAAATTTAGTTTGAAAATATTAAAAATATTACATGAAAATCATTGTTTAATTTGACTAATTTTATCAATTTTCAAACATTAATATCTCGGAAAAGAAAGGAAATCGATTGCATTGGGGATCTATTCGTTGCCTTTCCAAACGCAATATCATATTATACGTTTTCTTATCGTAAAACGGTAAACCGACTTACAATTTTATGCAAAAAAGCGAAAGTTGTGTCCGGAATTTTCAAATATTACAGCAACAAAAACGTTTTTCAAAAATCTGGTCGATCACATTGCATTGCAACTCTATTCTTTAATATGTGATAACTACCATTTAAATCGGTTACCGATTCGCTGAATTGTTCATTTTTCGCTTTTTTTTAGTGAAGTTATGAAAAAGTGGGCGTGGCAGTGGGCGGTTTCAAAAATGTTTACACTTGTTCTCTTTCTCAGAATCCCAAATAAAAAAAATTAATAACCTCCTACGTAGCTCAAAATTTAAGTGCCCATAAGTGGTGATATACGGACGGACTTACGGGTGAGCGGACAGACATGGCTTAATCGTTTTCGCTATTGATACTGATCAAGAATATATGTACATATATACTTTGTACTGTCTATCTGGATTATATCTCTATGTTACAAACTATGTATCAAACTTAATACATATACCCTTAGGATACGGTATAAAACTATGTTGCTTAACGTAATATGCCCTTAGGATAGGGTATAAGATAGAGTGGGAAAGAATAACCATCGGCGAAACTTAAAACGCTGTTAATTCGATTCGAAATAGCCTCATAGAAGTCATCAGAAGACACACAGAAAGGGGGACAGAAAGGGGTATCCAAAATGGTGCTGATATTCAATTATTTGATATACATACATATGTATATTATCTGTGCACGCACAGTTTTTTTTTGATTTTTTGTGTCTTATTTTGCAATTTTTTATTTTTTTCAAAATACGTATGCATGTGAATTCATTAAAATAGTATTGTGTAGGTACAGGGGGTGATGCAAGGGTGTATGTACGTATGTTCATTTGGTCCATGTAAGCGCTACATACATATGTATGTTTATGCTGTCCCAGAAAAAACTTATTATTTACTGTAAAACTGAGAATTCCAAACGCACGATTTAAGCATTGCATTGTGAAACCAACAGAATTCTAAAGAATAAAGTGTGTATACATATTCACTTGACAATGGAAACCACAAGTAAACCAAGGAAATAAAAACTCAATTTTATAATAATCGATACTGTCATCGCCATTCATTTCCTCATTCCCTTCTAACCAATGGTCATAACATCCGATATGATTAAAAAAAACACTATTTGTTTCAAATTATATGTATTCATCTTTTCCCAATGAAGCCGGAAAATTGCACATTTAAACCACATCTGCATCCAATCATTCAACCCGAAACGTAATGATCTCATAAGGAATGCATCCACATCAACACAGTATTCCTACTTCATACAACTGTTGCATAACACGCTCCAACATTAATTCCAAAACGGATGGAATGAAGTAACTAGTTTTTTTTCCCATATGCAACACACAATTGTCCGTCACAGAGGCAGTAAAGCGACAACTTGGGTATAGATGCATTTTAATGAGATTGTCAACTTTGAGAGGTTTCTCTTTCTAGCTATCTTGTTTCCCGTATGAGATAATTGTAGAAATCTGAAAAAGTACGCACACATCAACTTGAACGAGAAATATTATGAGGAGCAACATACATACATATTTGTAAAATTTATCCGTCAAGAATTAACTGTTGGAAAAACATCAACTTACACTTCACAGTATTCAATGGTGGTAACAATTACATGCATTTACAGACAACAAACATAAAGATAGAACTTGATAGAATTGCGTTTCTCACGTTTTTTGCTGACACTAACATGGTATGTGTTGGGAAGTTAACTATTCTCAAAAGCAAAAGTTTGCCAAATAAAAGAAACGAGTTGCTATAAAATGTGTTGTCCTGCGGGCCGGAGCACTGGTGCCCATTCGCTCTATGTCTCAACCATCTCAGACGACTGAAGTGCTGTTTTGTGTCTTGGACGATGCCGTCAACGCAAACTGGACCGCATATCTTCAAAAACATACAGAAAAGCTACAATCCGTCCGGAACGGATCGTATGATATCCTATCCTCCAACCCTTATAAAGTGGGCGTGGCCATGTTGCACGTACTTTTGAGGATGTTGCATGTAAAATTTCATCAAAATCGGTTATTTGATGAGAACGCTGTATCTTTTTCTTAAAAGCCCAGATATGATATTTCATGCTCCTAGCTCAAAATTTAAGCCCCCAAAAACCGGTAACATATGGACGTACTGATGGACGGCATCTTGGAGAAGGATTCCGCATTTACTGGAACTCAAATAATTAATTTAAGCAAAGTAAATATTTATAATTATTAATAAGAGTGGCATCAGAATTCCGGGTATAGTGTGTATCACACCAGTCCTCTAGTCGCCCGTATATGAAATTCCATTCTTCTAGCTCAAAATTTAAGGCCCAAAGACGGACGGACGATTTCGCTATTGATACTGATTAAGAATATTGGTTTTTGGCAAAATTTAACTTTACCCGGCCCACCTGAAATTGACTAGCATTAGACTAACTTGCAATAATCACAAAAGTGAACAAAAAATGTTGGGGCTCGCGTTCATGGGTGGCTTAACCCGCCGTCAAAGTTTTAAACAGGCATATGATATGGTACCAATACCAATATCTCCGAATAGGCGAAACCGAATCAAACCGAATAGTTTTAGTGTTGTTATGTTTTTAGAAAAGTCTTCTAATTAATAAGAAAAATTCATCAAAGTCGGTGCATATACGAGTGTGAGATAATTAAAAGACACAAGTTGAACCCGAATCAAACACTGTTTGGATGGGGCTAAAATGTAAAAACTTTGGACATCTCTTCTACTTATAACATATGTATATAAGTCCATAATAGACAATTGAGTTATGGACTTATGTCCCATCCCATTGGTACGTAATTCCAGAATTTTTTTGTCGAAGATGTAACTTTGGGAGTGGATACGTATTTCAGGAAAGTAAGCGCCAACTTTTTTTTCACTTTTGTGATCACTGCAAGCTAGTCTAACTTCTGAATAACAAAACGCATCAAATTTCAGGTGGAGTCGGTAAGGTAAAATATAGCCTTGGGGTTTTTCGCGATAGGTAAGATACCGCAACACACAACCCTTAATCAGGAGACCAGGTCCCTCCTAAGAACCGATTTCCATTATGGGCTCCTCCGCTCCCATTTCATTTTTAAGACCCCGCCTCAGTCTTGAAAACTCCTTATTGACCTGAGCTTCGAAACGTTGATGTGCTCATAGGATTGATTCCATGCAGTCACCACTATGAGAAGTAATGCAAGTAAAAACATTTTTAACTTCTGTCCACTGCCACGTTCACTTTTCAAAATCTTTATCTTAATCAGTGGGTCTCTAACAACAAAATTCTTCGAGAATTTCAAGCTGGTTTTGGAAAGAAATACTCATCCATAAATAAAATCTTTTCGCTTATCAACTTGCTGAAATTTACAAAAGCAAGAAATTATCTGCGGCCTTTGTCGATTTCCGAGCAGCTTCCGAGCGACTCAATACCACCACCATTTTCCTCTCTAATAATGATGCAGTTGATAATAAAGAGACTAGCTGAACGCTGCAAACTATGGAACCTGAGTGTAGAGAATACAAAAATTTAGGAGTTGTTATAACTGCAAATCTCAATATGAAAAAACACCTTAATGCAAAAATATTGGAAGAAAATCGCGCAATATCTTCAGTTTGGAGTCATTGTATTGTTAACAAACGCATAACCTACAGCTCAAAACAAAAAAATATTTTGTGCAATAGCAAAATCTATTCTTTTATACAGAGCCCAAATGTGGAGTTTTTACTCTTTTGAAGAAGAACAACGATTTCTTCGATACTTTTTATACCCTATCCTAAGGTTATACTCATAGTTTGTAATATAGAGAAATAATCGATATAGAACCAACAACGTAGGTATATATATTCGTGATCAGAATCAGTAGCGAAATCGATTGAGCCATGACCGTCCATCCGTTCGTCCGTATGTCGTTTTTGGACCTTAAATTTTGAGCTAGGAGGATAAAATTTCATTTCTGGACTTCTGAGAAAAAGAAGCAGTACAAGTGTAAACATTTTTAAAATCCGCAGACTGCAACGCCCACTTTTTAGATATTTAGAATTTAGATTATCTACAATTCACCTACACATTGTCTTTAGTCACGCCCATTTTTGGGGGATATATATCAAAAACCGATTTTGATGAATTTTTTCATATTTAGTATTTAGTTTTTATTATTAATTAAGTAACATCATTAACAATAGATTTAGATAATCTTTAAGTTATAAATGAGAAATTGTATACAATAAGAAAATTCAAAAATTCATACAGTGGAGTTCAGATTCATGATAGATTATAAGGTATAAGTAAATTAAAAAGTATTACTATAAATTATTACAACTTATAAGTAAACGATAAAGTAAAAGTTGCTTTTATGAAACTACAAAATGTACATATATGATTTATCCTGCCAAATGCCGAAAGAGAGTTTCACCAAAATTGTTCGCATTATAAAGTCTCCTAACACTGAGAGGAAGTGAGTTCCAAAGATGAATGGCATGAACGAAAAATTGTCGCTCTGAGCTTTGGTAATCATCAAGCGCCGAAGACCAGTGGCAACGCTGCCAACAAGCCATCAGAAGTGCCGCAACTGATGTGCTGGGTTTCACCCGACCACCACCAAGAAACCCCTGGTTTGACGATGAGTGCCGGCAATCACATGCAGCTAAACAGCAAGCATACAAAGCGGCGCTGCAAAAAAGGACGAGAGCTGCTCGTGAGCTCTACGAGCAGAAGAGGCGGTAAGAACATCGGCTTCTCCGAAAGAAGAAAAAAGAGCACGAGAAGCGCGCGATCGAAGATATTGAGAGATTATACTCCAGGAATAATGTACGGAAGTTTTCCAACAGGTAAAAAGAACGTGTCAGGCCAACAAGACCCGTACAGAAGCCTGTAGAGATGAAGAAGGAAACCTCGTAGTAGAGGGTCGGTGCTGAGAATATGGAAAAACTTCTTCTGCAGACTGTATAACGGCGATGAAGACCAACATCCCGCTGTCAGGCAGAATGAACCATTCAACATAGCCGATGATAGCCAAAACTTCCGTCCACCAGACCAAAACGAAGTAAGGATAGCAATATCCAAACTTAAGTCCAACAAGGCTGCTGGACCTGACGGCTTACCAGCCGAGCTGTTCAAAGCAGCTGGAAATGACCTGGTAGAGAGCATACACCAACTCATTTCTAAAATTTGGTCAGATGAGTGTATGCCTGATGAATGGAATCTCAGCACGGTTTGCCCGATCCACAAGAAAGGAGATCCCCTCAATTGCGCCAATTACAGAGGTATCAGTCTCCTCAACATCGCGTATAAGATCCTATCTGCCATATTGTGTGAACGTCTGAAACCCTTCGTCAACAACCTGATTGGGCCCTATCAGTGTGGTTTCAGACCAGGAAAGTCCACAATCGATCAAATCTTCACACTTCGGCCGATCCTGGAAAAAACCCAAGAAGTCCAAATCGATACCCACCATCTTTTTATCGATTTCAAGGCCGCATATGACAGCATTTATAGAGACGAGTTATACAGAGCCATGTCTAGAATGACGATGGAGAATTCTCGCTGCTCCATCAAGGTCGGTAACGATCTCACCGAGACCTTTGATGTCAAAAAAGGATGAGGTCATGTGATTTTTTTAACATCGTTCTTGAAAGAATTGTGCGAAACTCACAAGCCAACACCGGAGGCACAATCTTTCAAAAGTCTGTGCAACTACTAGCGTATGCCGACGATATCGACATTATTGGAAGAACACAGCAGGCTGTCACCGGTGCGTTTGCTAGTATTGAAACAGAAGCTGCCAAAATGGGTTTAACGGTAAACGAGGGCAAAACCAAGTATATGCTGTCAACCAGAAGGGACACGAAACATCGATGAATTGGACAGAACGTCACAATCGACAGCTATAACTTTGAGGTAGTAAGGGACTTTGTCTACCTCGGCTCTGCTATCAATTCTGAAATAACACCTCAGCAGAAATAAAACGAAGAATAACTCTTGCCAATCGCTGTTTCTTTGGGCTGAGAAGGCAATTGAGTAGTAAGGCCCTATCCCGAACAACTAAGGAGACTCTATATAAGACCTTGATCATCCCAGTCCTGCTTTATGGCGCTGAAGCTTGGACTTTATCAAAAGCGGATGAAGATATCCTCGGTCGTTTCGAGAGAAAAATTCTTCGTAAAATATTCGGTCCCGTTTGCGTTGACGGGCTTTGGAGGAGAAGATTCAACGACGAACTATACGAGCTGTCAAAGACATCGACCTAGTCAAAAAACTGCGCATTAGTCGTTTGAGATGGCTAGGACATGTAGAGTGAATGGACACCAGTGCTCCGGCCCGAAGAGTCTTCGAATCACACCCGGAGGGACAACGCAGCAGAGGAAGACCTCGCCTTAGGTGGCGCGCACAAGTTGAAGGGGACCTGAACAAGCTTGGAGTGCGCAACTGGAGGCAATTAGCTAAGGACCGAGCTAACTGGAGAGGCTTGTTAGTTGAGGCCCAGGTTCACCCCGAACTGTACCACCACCTAAGTAGTAAGTAAGAGCTTTGGTAATAGATACGCGGTTGGATAAGACTTAAGGACCGGGTTGAATGTGAAATTTTAAGTTTTTCGAATAAGTATTGAGGCTGTTTGGTAATAATAATTTTATGCAGGTACTTGATTGTGATCGAGATATTTATCAAGAGTACATCCCAATATATTTTTGGCGTATCGTGAAACATGGTCATAGCGCCTCAATCCATAAACATAACGGGTGATGTTGTTGAAAGCAATGTTGAGCTTACGTCTAATAAATGCACTACTGCAACAAAAAATTCACAGCCGTAAGTACAAATTGGGACCAATAGCGCCCTCACTAGCGGTAATCTTGTATGCAAAGGAGTGAAAGGCTGTGATGCAGACAAATTCCTTAGGCAACCATAGACTTTGCCTATAATAGTGGAGATGTGATCATTCCCACACCAAGGTTCTTAACTTTGTCGACGAACTCAAATGGTTCATTTCGGAGCATTATGTTAGGAAGATTATAGCCATGCATGGTGCTTCTGCTAATAACAAGACATTTTGATTTAGTTGGGCTGAGTCTCAGCGAATTATTTTCAGACCAGTCTAGAATTTTTCGAAGATCTTTATTAAGTTTATAGGCTGCATCCTCTATAAGGCCTAGTTCACAACTCAGGTACAGTTGTACATCGTCAGCATACATATGCAGCGAAGAACTTACTTTCGGAAGTTCATTGATAAATATCGTAAATAATAATGGACCCAGTATAGATCCTAGAGTTATACAGATTCCTCAGTTGGTGGAAACTGTTTAGAAATTCTGGGAGTTTATATCGTATCCACTTTTTATACCCTATCCTAAGGGTATATTAAGTTTGACACAGAGTTTGTAACATAGAGAAATAATCGAGATAGACCCTATAAAGTATATATATTCGTGATCAGCATCAATAGCGAAATCGATTGAGCGATGACCGTCCGTCCGTCCGTCCGTCCGTCCGTCCGTCCGTCCGTATGTCACCGCTTTTTGGCCCTTAAATTTTGAGCTAGGACGATGAAATTTCATATCTGGGCTTCTGAGAAAAAGATACAGTACAAGTGTAAAAATTTTTAAAATCCGCCCACTGCCACGCCCACTTTTTCATAACTTCATTAAATTATATGAAACCGAAAAATTTTGTTAAGACCAAATATTTAGGCATTCAGACTCCCTACAATCTACTCATACAAAAGTTTTGGCCACGCCCACTTTTTGGGGCGTTTTCATCATAAAATTGATTTTTGGGCCTTAAATTTTTAACTAGGACGCTGAAATTTCATATCTAGGCTTCTGACGAAAAGATACAGTAGAAGTGTAAATTTTTTTTACATCCGCCCACTGCCACGCCTACTTTTTTATAACTTCACTAAATTATGTGAAACCGAAAAATTTAAGTCGAAATATTTAGGTATTTAGATTCCCTACAAGTCACTCATTGAACAGTTTTGGCCACGCCCACTTTTTGGGGGCGTTTTCATCAAAAAACCGATTTTGATAAAATTTTACATGTAACCTTATACTTAAAATATTGAATCGTCGTGGTGGTGGATGCGTCGTCAATTATCTCGTGCAGGTTTACATACACACTGTATGGACGCACATTTATGTGAATTTCTGTGGCTCCGTCGCGTCGTGTATAGAAGTTAGACCGAGATCCTTACGACAAGTTATTAATAGACATTAAGCACTGTTACCTCGTTCAATGATTTCTTTAGATGAAATGGTTTGAAAATAATTAATTAATTATATTAACTTGAATAAATTATGTATGAATAAAGAAATGTGAAATAAATGTTAATTTGAATTCCGATTTAAAATTTTTAATTTTGAAAGTTTTACTCACTGCTAAATCTGCGAAAAGGAGGTTGCTATGTGTGTTTGAGAGGGAGTTAATAGCTTTTATTTCCGCAAAACTGGCCACCCATCCCCTCTATCTCATTTAATAAAGAATAGCAGAAATTTGTATTTGACATAGGCCGTGTAACTGAATTATCTCAAACAATCGCTACGTACTTCGGAGAAATACACTGTTCGTATTAAGTAACATATTGCAAAATATATAGCATGTTTGATACCGTTAAAAAGGCCTTAAAATGTAGTTTCGTAATACAGTAAAAGGTACCTTGATACAATTTTATTTTTTTTTATCTTTTTTCCCTAAAAATATGAGTACATTTTTCAAAAATTGATTGTATCTTAAAAACTCGTGAATGGATTACAAAGCTTTTTATTCCAATTCAAGGTCCTTAATTGTAGCTTGAATTTGCGGTATTATTTTTAAATATACCTGTTATAGATTTGAGTTTATTTTCACCAGAATTTTCAATCTTTGCATGTCCTTTTAGTCCTTTCAATTAGTTTGCGCGAAAAAACGCTTTGGATTTTTACTTCTGACATATTGAACTATACGTACACAAAATTTGAAGGAAATCGGAGAGTACTTTTCGGAACTTTATTCGTTTTAACTAACTTTATACCTGTGTAGGTATATACATATGTACGTACATATCGAAGTACCTACATATATTGTAATTCAATAAAAAAATGTGGTACGCCACGCGTACATAGTATAGCTCATGCAAATAAAAAGGGATAGGGTGTTATATCTTTTCTCTATGTTTAGCTCTTTAGGATAAGTAAACTTATTCTCTTCAATGAACGGAAATGGGAATATAATGTGCATTGCTAATCATAGTATACATATAACATGGATCAAAAAAGCTTTCTGCCATTGCTCCATTACTGACATATTTTATTGCGGGAAATATGTAAAACTGATCCGGGTTTATTCCGGATATTTAATAATCCCACGCGAAACCATATAATTTTTAAGTTTTCCATTGCTGCTTTTCATTGTATATTCATGGCTCGAAACTTCCGCTGTACCAAATGAAAGCGAAATGAACATCACCTCCTTAGCGAAATAAAAATCAAGTGAATAAAAATTAGTTCTCACAATGGCCATCAAATACAAAATAGGAATGCTAACGATTCCGCCTCTTCTCTAAATTGCTGTTCAGTTTCATAATACGGTGTAGTAGGTGTTAGACAAAGAGTGTCTTCACCTCAATCGTGGCTAATTTAAAAAAAAATTATAACAAAATGCGGGGGAGAGTTCTCCTTGTGCTAAACAATGGAATGTTTGAAAAGCAGTGTAGTCGTTGCCATTTTCCCTAATGCGCCGGCAACATCGTGAAGAAAACTACTTTAATTATTTTTTTTTTTTGTTCAAATCGAGCTTCAATATAACAATACTACTGACTAAGTTTCAACACCATGGATACATAACAATCACATAGATGGAGGGAAGTCCCCATAGTAGCAAAATCAAAATCTATTCAACAGAGTTACTCCCACGTCGAGTGGGTCAGATCAGTTCGATAATGGCAGTGTCTCTCACTTATGTATGTATGTACATACATTCTTATGTACGTATATACATACTTATGCACATACATACTTATGTACATACATACTTATGTATGTAAGTTTTTTTTCATTTTAATTTTGTTGATTTCTATCCTGGACGGAGGCAACGCTGTTGTTTATCAAGAACGTTGTAGAGATTAAGAAGCAGACAAAAGGTACAATCAAAATAAATTGGCCACCTGTGATTTTCAAATTTTGATTGCTATGTAACGGTTTTATCTCTTTTCGTTTTCTACATATTTGTTTGCTATAATGTGTGCATATCCTATGTATGTGCACAAACATTTGTTAGAAGTCTGTTGAACGTGAATCAACAATACAAACAACGAGCAAGTAAATGACCTTCACTTTGTTGGTTCGACAAACTAAGAGATTTGAATTGGGTTTGTGGAGTTTTTCTCTTACCGATTTGCCTCTTGGAGGAGTTTAATTAATGTTTACGCTCTCAAGTAAATGCTACCTTTTAAGAGTTAATAGCAATATCTGAAAATTGTCTTTCTGGGTTACTATAAATTAGTACAAATGTACATACATTGTAATATACGTAAATATCTATATATATGAAACTAAGTGGCACAATGCGTATGCTTCCCTCTACCGCCCGTCATTTTCAACCAATTTAGTTGGTTTTTATACCCTATCCTAAGGGTATATTAAGTTTGACACATAGCTTGTAATGTAGACAAATAATCGAGATAGACCCTATAAAGTATATTTACAGGGTGTCCCAGTTAAGAAGGTCAATCCTTTAAGGGGATATTCCTGAAGTTCCAGCGAACAAAAAATCGTATGGCAGGGGGGGTCTATTTTCACCATTTACCGTTATAGCGCGTTGAAGTGAGACACCTCCGATTTGGAGGTACATATAACCATTTTTCATGGTATAACTTCTAAACTGTTATAGCTACAAACATACAGAAAAACTACAATTCGTCTGGAACGGATCGTATGATATCCTATCCTCCTTCCTATAAAGTGGGTGTGGCCGAATTGCATTTTGTACTCAAATATGGCTATAACGTCGAACGTTTAAGGATGTTACATGTAAAATTTCATAATAATCCGTTTTTTGATGAAAGCGCCACCAAAAAGTGGGCGTGGCCAAAACTTTTGTATGGGTGAATTGTAGGGAATTTAAATGCCTAAATATTTGGTTTTAACAAAATTTTTCGGTTTCATATAATTTAGTGAAGTTATGAAAAAGTGGGCGTGGTAGTGGGCGGATTGACTAAATGACTAAAATTGGGGCTGTATGTTGCGAATAAAGCTTGCATCGGTATTGGTTTGTCGTCTGAGACAAGTGGCTTAATCCATGTGTACATACATATGTATATATCCACAAGAATAATCCAGTAGCATTAAATCGCATAATTAAATGGGCAATTCATATGTTGTTATCACCGAACTGTTCCGCCAATAACTGCATAGTTTGTCCGGCCGTATGGCATGTTGCGCCATCCTGCTGAAACCGCATGTCTTTAAGTTCGGTGTGCATTTTTATGGATGAATGAGGATTGCATGAACCTCTGAAATCACAGCGTAAATGATTGTGGTTTGGCTTTAAATCTTGTCGATTGTTTACTTCATAAAACGAATGATGCGCTCCGTAACATTGTCGAATTGAGCTCTGATTTTGAAAATAAATTTCCACAATCCTAAAGCGTTGTCCATGATGATTTGCTACCGTATACTGACCAACATGTCATTAAGAACACAGTTTGTCCCTCATGAGAAGTAGCATAGTCTAAAATACTCTTTATATAGTATATGTAAGTGAAGAGGATACAAAAGTGTTAATCTTAATGTACATACATATATTTTCAGATATTGATATCGAAGAAGATTAAATTATTCAATTGTACGACTCTGTATGTACCCTCCTGTTAATAAAGTATGTTCAGTACTTTGTGGAAACTTATCAGCCATGTTTTCTTAGGACAGCTTAAGAGAATACTTTATAATAAGAAATAACCGTTACTGTTTTCTTTTTTTGCTTTTGAAAATCAAAGAAATGAGCTTCTTGAATCCGTCACTAGAGTTGGGTTATCGAATAAGATTGTGCTCAGATTGTGTAACAATCGGTGCACATTTTTAAGACCTTGTTTATCATAATTGATATTAAGTAATTTTCGAAAAAAATGGGTCGAACAAGAGCTTTAAATAACAAAAAAAAATTAAAATCTAGTTGACTTACGAATACACAGAGTAACCCTGGGGCGGGGCTAGTTGGGCCACGGGCCAAGTTGGGCCACGTGAATTACTCAAGAGCCGCAAGTACCACACGAACAAGACTATACACAAATGAAGTTTGTACTCTACCAACACGTCTAAAACCGGTTTCAGTTGTATTGTATCATCAGATGAGGAACCAAGCTGAATTTTTTGTTTTTTTAGTGAAAAAGTAAAAAATTTGTGTTCACTATTTTTTTCTTGTTCTAGTGGTGAAATGGTGCAAATCATACATTTATGTACAGTATTTTCATGAGTCACGTTATCGTATTCTTGTATTCCGTATGAAAAATTAAAGCCTTAACAAGTTTCTATTTCTGTAAAAAGGAAAAAATCTTATGTTATTTTTGAAAACATTTATAACTAACTATAAACCATGAAATATGTTTTGTTTTGAATTCTTTTTATAACTGTTATGTTTTGAATAAAATTCTGTTATCAATTCTGGCTTTTCGTCCTTTATGGAGCTCATTTTTCCAATTTTCAGCACTTGGCCCAACTTATCCCCATAGTGGGGCAAGATGGGCCACTCGGACTTGTGGTATTTGAGACAATATTATTCTTCTGCGATTACATATTTTTAGTTTTATTTAAATTTCTTTAAGAATCAAGGTGTCCGTTCTTTCCATTGATCCCAGTTTTATAGCTGTAGTATGAGTAAGTTGATATTTATGAGACTTCAAGTGGAAAGTGGCCCAACTAGTCCCGCCCTTCACTACGCATGATTTTAGTAGCAAAATTGGTCGATCCCAAAATGTGGTACATACATATGTATTTTTTTAAGAAAAGTTAGCAACTAGGTAAAAATAAAAAAAGGCGTACAAATACTGTCATATCCGCTGCAGATTGGAGATTGATTCTGCGATTGGCATCCAATAGTTCCGACTCTACATCAAAGATTATGGTAAAAACCGCGTAAATGCAACCCTTTCGATGGTCAGGCGAATAATTAAAACTGACTTTGACCATTGCGGCGGTGATTTTAAGTGGGCCCGGATTTCAGGTGTGTCATATGACCTGGAAGATATAATGGCAGTTCGTGTTCTCAGAATAAAAAAAAAAGTTTAACATGGAAGTGGAATGAAATTTCGTACAACTATTTAAAGTAACTGTATGGTTCCGTACATACATATGAATGTACTTAGCTAAAAATTAAGAACAATAAAAATATTCTTAAAAACAAACGGTGATTTATTTCATTTCTTGATTATTTTCCAATCACAGTAGATGAGCTTCTTCCTATTTTTCCAAGTGCATTGGATAACAAGACATTTAAAAAACAACGAAAAGCTCTTCCTTCGCGTTGCATTTTTCTGAACAAATATCTTTTACTTGCGTACCAAGTACTGAACCTATTCTATGTATATATGTACATATGTTTCATGAGGGTACATATATATGTATATCGATAAAATCTCTATGCGTCGAACTGAATATACTCCGATATGTTGGGCAAACATATAAAGCTTTGGATTTTAAACCGACTTTATATGGTGTTATATGCCGTTATCAAAATGTTCTTCGAATGAGAGAGAAGTATTGTTCGTTAGCTATCGAATAGTTGAGTCAACGATATGGTAAACAAGAAAAGTCGTTACTTTTATTTTGGCTTTCTTTGAATTTGATACACTTTTCTAGGAATATTGTTGAATTATTCATATTTTGTATATATAACTACCTATCAGGATGAGATAATGATGTGGTGAAGACCTACATAAAATAAAAAAGTCTGCTGCGAGTTTCAAGGTTTCAAGTCTGAAAGTGTCAAAATGCCAATTTTTTTTGAGGTGGTACATATTTGAGAGAACAATGACTGGGAAGGAAGTTAGATCTTAGCAGTATCTCTATGCATGTAGAAAATTTAATGGAAATTTTGGAGTATCTTAGATATTTTTGTGAGTTTCCGAGTTGGTAATCCACAGAAGGGCTCGGGACCTATTAGATTCGATTGTAAGGCAGACTTAGTTAATTCACCAGAAATCTCATTGCCCTTATCCTTGTAACCAGGGACCCAGATTAGTGGGAGTTGTATAGGGCGATGAAAAGGATCATGCAATCGGTTCTAGACGGATTGTAAATTTTCCGAATGTTTTTACTAAAACGTGGGTACTCAAATTATGTAAAATTCTTTCGCACAATACGTTCACAGGAGGCGTTTTCATTAAAAAACCGATATTTATGAAATTTAGTTACTAACATTGCCATACGTTCAATCGATTTTTATGTATGTATGTACATATGTATGTACATATATGTTGTTTTTTTAATTTTTTTATACATATGTATACTCAATGCAATTTATTAATAATCATGTTTCTTTCTTTCCAGGTACGATTGATTTCAATAATAATGAATGTATACACGTATGTATGTATGAACCAACATAAGTACCAAATATAAATATTTGGCCCGACAGGTCTATGGGACCCAGGGCCTAGCGTCTCATAACCATTTATGTTGTGCGTGATATATACTTGACACGAATTTTGATAAACAGTTATACTGTCGGATGTTTGTCAGAGGCTCGTGAGACGTGGGGCCGTAAAAGAAATGTTAGGTGTTGTCTAACGCACTAACCTCTTGAGCCACGGCGAAAACATAAGTATGTATGTATATACATATATGTTTATTCCCTTTCATCAGGCTCCTTTCCCACTATCCGGCTTTAGCCGTACAGTAAAAAATCGTACCATAAAAATCCGAATGGTGTCCATTCACTCCATACAGCTATGCACAGCATATTTCATCACAAGTTCAGTTTGCGGTTGAGTGGTGTTTGATTGTAATGAGTGTTATACCGTAGGATTTATGCTTTTGGTCATATAGGTATACACCACTGACTCATTAGTCGCCGTACGGGCGCCGGACAGTTGTTCAGAAGCGGATAAAAGTTGTTTTTATGTATTTCATAAAACGATAGTTGCATCACAATGGGTTCTTATGGGAAAACACGAAATGTGAGCTCATTGTTTGATTGCCTTTTTTATTCAAGTAGATCTACTCTCTACTTTTACGTGTCTTTGACAGCTATTGGATATCAGCTGTTTTATGACTTCTTCGATTTTCAGCGCCATGGTAAGTTCTTGTGTCACATATTTCCTGCGAATTGTTGACCTGTAATATGACTTGTTGTAATGTGTACATATATACCCTATCTTAAGGATAAATTAAATTTGACACAGTTTGTAACATAAAGAAATAATCGAGATATACCGTAGAAAGTATATGTATATACATGCATATATTAGTGTTCAGCATTAATACCGAAGACCATCCGTACGTACATACATACATATATACATATGTCACCGCAACTTGGACCTTAAACTTTAAACTAGGAGGATGAAATTTCATATCTGAGCTTTTGAGAAACAGAAGCAGTACAAATGTAAAAAAGTTATGCAATCCGCGCAATACCACGTCCACTTTTTCAAATTTACTATTTTCCATGAAATCGAAAAAATTTGTTAAAGTCAAATATTTGGATATTCAGATTTTCTACCCATGCATCAGTTTTAACCACACCCACTTTTTGGGGACGTTTTTATCACAAAACCAATCCGCTACAATCCGTCTAAATCGGATCGCCTGATCCCTATCATCTGTCTTCTGCAGCCCTTATAAAGTGGGTGTGCAGTTTTTTTTATTGGTCTAAATATTTGGTCTTAATATGTATAATATTCTTCAATTTGACCAAAAAGTATTAGAGTTGTTTCAAAGGAACACAAATAGGATATGCATAATACGATCCGTTCCATAGTTTGTAACATAGAGGAATAATCTATGTAGAACCTATAGATCATATACATATATGTATTTGCGATCAGTATCGATTGCGAAGACGCCATGTCCGTCCGTCTGTCCATCTGTCCGTATGTCACCACATTTTGAGCCTTAAATTTTAACATAGAAGGATGAAAGTTCATATCCGCGCTTTTGAGAAGAAAAAGCAGTTCAAGTGTGAACATTTTTGAAATTCGTCCACTGCCACGCTTTTATTCAAATCCGATATTCATGATATTTTGCATGTAATATTCTCGAATGTAGTACTTCAATAAAAAAATGCAGTATGCTATGTCCACTTTGTTAGGGTTGATGGAAAGGAAAAGGGATAGGGTATCAAACAATCCGATTCAGATAGATTGTAGCTTTTCTGTATGTTTTATTTTCCTTTTTCAGGAACTGTTTTCATAAAATTTATTAACATTTAATATCTGAAGAGGTTAAGCAAAATAAATCTATCTTCCATACTAATGTTCATCCTTAATCACCATTTAATTTCACATAACCAAAACTAAATAACGGCATTGTACTCTTGTAAAAGACTTTAAATTTTGTAAACACTTCCACTCATAGTTAGTGTAAATTATTAGTTTGAGGACCTAATATTTGTACCACGTCTATGTAGTATAGAGCTAAATATAATTTCGTCTGAATTGCTATGAGAACATTGTGTGGTTTAACCCTATTATATAAGTGTACATATGTACATACATATGTAATATGAATGCAAATAAGGAAGTTTATTAGTAGACGTGTATTGATTTTTAACTTTCATTACTCATTCATAAGTCAATAAAATATCGATTTGTTCACCACCACAATGATACGGATATTTATACAGTAATTATGCATACGAACTGCTCAGAAGCACGACAAACATTTTACTTGTAATTTGCATGCATTCATTATAGGCTCATTTAAAACAAAACTATAAAGCTAGATTAAGTTCTTATAAGTGTTTATGATGTAATGAAATTACTTTAAGCACTGTGGCTACTCACAATCTTAACACAAAATAGAAATGCAACACAGATCTAATATCACATCCATAGTTTAATAACCTACTTAACCACAAACTGGCACATCGGCAAAGCCGTGTTTGCAAGCTCAACGAACTTATGCGGTGCCAGCATACATACATATGCTCTAGATATGTACATATACATAATATGTATGTACTTATACTCTTCTCGCGAACTTTCATACATGTAGCATCGCAACTCCAGTACCACAAACCTCTTTGACAAAGGGAATTAGTGTTTTATTTTTATATTTTACTGACAGAATGAAAAAAATGGTTCATCCTCTTTTGTGTCTTTGAAAGTAATTGAAAAAAAAGATATATTGTACATACTTACTTATGTATCTTAACACTTATGCATGTATGTATTAATATGTAGAAGAATATTTTGGAATGTGCTATGGCGGCGATAGTACTCAAATGTACTTGTATAAAAGATCAATGGAGCAAAACAAAAAAAATGTGTTGGCAACGCCGTGCAATGACTATGCGAGGTCGGGGGAGAAATGAGTCAAGATAATGAAAGTTAGACCTTATGTCCAATTGCCATAGCATAAAGCCGTTGGAGGTGGAAATCTGGAACGATGAGTGGAATTTTAAATGGGTGAGCCTTTAATGTTTCTGTTCCGGATTTTGGTCTTGTTTACATATAAAAAAACGTATTTTGCTACGTATTGTCCCAATTGAGATTTCAGAGAAGCTGTATCTAAATACGTACGTAACTTGTAAGTTAAGACGTATGATATTATGACCATCAGCTAAGAACAGAACAGATATACATACATATACATACATATATATGTATGTATGTATATGTATGTATACATATGTATGTACGTATTTATTTCTTAGCGTTGAATAAAGAGATTTACATACATATGTACATACATAGTTAGGACCAAGATTACTTCATCTATTTGAGGACTACTAAACATGTTAAATAGTTCGCTGTATCCAAATAGGCATACTTACATAGACCTATAAATAATTCAAAACATTTTCTCCAAATCAACTACTTTTATTTAACAGGGGCCTACTGTCTAATGCTGTGTCGGAAGCACAATTTTTTATTTGAGAAGCTTTTTCATGACAGTTTTACTTTGCTCGGATGTTTGTCAGATGCTCGCGAGAGGTGGGGGCGTGAAAGAAATTTTAATTTCTGTCTGGGGATTGAGCCTAGAACCCCTGGCTCCGTAGTCCAATGCTCTAATCACTTGAGCCACGGCGCATAGTGGACCGACTCCATGCACTTAGAAGTGAAAAAACCAATGTCATAAAATGCAATACATATTTTTTATTTATTTATCAATAACGGATAACCGTTGACCACAAATATATATTTTGTCACTCTCTAACCCAACATATTGAAGAGTAATCAACTCACCAAATCAATGATCAAAACTATCACAATTCATTTTGGCTATTTGAGAATTTGAAGCGTTCTAAATAATTGTTAATAAAAGTGTTAATTTAAGTTGAATTTTGTTTAAAAAATGTTATGTATTTGTGAAGGTATTTACTTTTTTATGAGTTAACGCTTAAATCCGTGTTTGTGCTAGTTTGCTAGAAAAAAAAAGTAGAATGAGTGCATAATTAAATACCCAATGAAAAAAACTGTTTTTACAGTATTTCCGACAGTCATAATGGGTGCTTGATACTGCTTTAAAACTCAATTATGTTTTTTTTGTTAGCTGTGATTGTCTACTTCTTGGATGTAAGTATATTAGTTTTGCTTCGCAAGGATTTGCATGACACTTTTTTATTGTTAGAGACGCGCTATAGCTTTCCTCGTATTGCATTTTTTGAGGTGTGGTGGTCAAATTCTAAATTGAACCGTAATGAGAAGTTACTGGAATACGTTTTAAGCAAAATGGAGTTACTACAACCAAAAATCGATTTAATAATGCAATTAAAACGAACAATAAGTTAAAAATCGCAAATTATTATTCAAAATTGAAGTCAGCAGTTATGCGTAAAGAGAGGTTTATGTTAAAATACAAAGACTGGCTGGAGGAATTTGAATATTTTGAAATAAAGATTGATAATTCAGATAACGGAAATATTATGGACGAAAATCAAGAAAGTCATTGTGGTCCTGGAAGACAAAAAAAAAACAGATTTGAGAAGTGTGAAGAACACGCTAAACGTGCCAAAGGGCACAATCTTCTAGAAAAAAGTCTCCGTCTGAGTTACTTTATGCAGCCCAGCTGGGAACCCGAATGAGTGGTAATCGTATAGGTGCAGAGGTTATTAAAAATGTAACAACACTTATTTCAAAATCACCTAATGCAGCAAAAGAATTTAAAAGACTCAGGAGAAGATTGAGTCACTTAGGTCCTACAGTGTCGAAGAAGCACTTGCATTGTATATAGACACAAAAATGACCCGGAATGCTTTTAAAATTATAAGAAAGCAATCGATTGAAAGAGGACATATACTATATCCATCTATGGATAAGCTAAGCCTAAGAAAGAGTGTTTTCCCCCGTAAAGCGCAATTAATGTTGAGGAGACCGGTGCATTTACCATATGGTGGATTGAATCCGGATTCAATTCGGGTTGAGTGCCATATAAACGCAGATTGGATTAAAAAACACAAAATTTTCTGCGATCGGATTGAGTTTTAGCATGTAAACGCGTATCGAAAGATTGAGTTTGACAGATAGAGAAAAAGTGTCTACGCGCATAGGAGAAGAAGTGTCAAACTCAATCCTCTTTCGATTCGATTCCAACTCGATCCCTCAATCCGGTTACAGCGAAAACTTGGGTTGAAACTCAATCCATTTTCAATCCAATCTCTCAATCCGGTCATATAAACGTGGTAATTAATGTGAAAGATGTTGTGAGCCACACGATTCGACGTCTTGTACGAGTTCAAAAACAAATAATATCCCATAATATTCCTGATGGCAGCGTACTTACTCTAGTCTCCAAATGGGGTGGTGATGGAAGTTCAGGTCATGGTACGTACAAGCAGATGTTTCAAGAGCAGTATAAGACCGATAAATATCTATTTGTAATCATTTGTGCCAATATAACTAAAATTAACAGATAACCCGCAAAAAGTGATTTGGCAAAACCCTCATCCATCCTCCACTCGGTTGTGTTGTCCTTTTAAATTTATTTTCGCTAAGGAAACAGAAGAGATGTCAGTAGCTGAGTTAGAAAAAATCCACAGTGAAATAAAAAATCTTCAAGACCTTGAAGTTTCTTTTGGATTAAAAACTATAAAAATAAAATATCAGTTCTTTCTAACTATGATAGATGGTCAGATTGCAAATCATCTCACTTCCAACAAATCTATCCAGACTTGCTATATTTGTGGAGCTAAGCCCAGTGACATGAATAAAACAATAAACAATAACCAACCAAAACCTGAATTATATGAGTATGGTCTATCTACTTTACATGCCTGGATAAAAGCTTTTGAATGTCTTTTGCATATAGCCTACAGGTTAGATGTTAAAAAGTGGGCTATAAGGCAAAGTGATGAAAACATAAATTATTGAAACGCGAAAGAAAAATATACAAGCACGATTCAAGTCTGAAATGGGATTGAAACGATGAAAATACCGCGAGACGTTTTTTTCGAAACCACCCCAAAAGTGCACAAATAACTGGAATAGATGAGAATCTGATAAAGCGATTTCATGTCATATTCACAGTTTTGAAATATATATATATAGCTGAAACAAAAATACTGTACTTACAAATGTACAGTTGGTACCCTATGTCAATCACCATACAGAAAATATTATACCATTCTGTTGACCATTCTGATGAAGCACTTTATTGTTTCCATAGGTAAATTATCGGAAGAAGCCCAAGAAGCTCAAAACAAGGACTACAGACGTTTTCGTGTTTCTCATACACGAACAATTTCGAGAATTTATACGAACAGGGATTTATTTAATATGCTGCTAATAACTTCAGATCCATTGATAAATTCATTTCGAGAAAAACCACTTAAAAATTTAAAATCGGTGTCTCCCGAAGTTTTAAAATTTTTAATTGAACCTCAAACTGACTCTATACAAGCAGAACTACCAACGGTCAGTGAAAATTATTTAGAGCCTGACACTGACAGTGACGAAGAACACGACGACTCAGAAACCAGTTTTTCAAGTTCGGATTAATTTTTTGTTTGATTTTCAATACCCCTATTTATAATATATTTTTTCTTTTATGCAATTATTTGAATTAAACTCATACTCTAGCTATCCAAAAAATTATCCTGCGTTGTCAAGTAGCTGTGAACTTCAGAAGCAGGCACAATAAAAGACCACATCTAGAACTACATACAATCGTAATTGTAATAGCAAAAGCAATTTTGAGGATTATTGCAGTTGAATTGCGTAATTCCGCCTACTCCATAAGAATTCTTTCAAAACGCAGAATGAACAGTACAAGGAACTATAAATAACCAGGAGATAGTAGCTATTATTGTCATAAATTTTGCTTCCGTCTGAAAAAGGGGACACAGCGGAATGTTTGAATGGTAGTCATGGAATATGGATTAATATGACATTATACGTACATACTCTTACATATGTATGAAACGAAGAGGATATATTTGCACTTACATAAGCTCATGTACTATAATCTGTCACAACAATCAATTAGATGTTACAGTGGATACATAAATTGACACACATGCATATGTATGTATGTATGTATGTATATAAATACGTGTACATTGTGTTGAAGAAAACGCGACTTTTTAATCAAATTTGACATTGCAATTAAATACATATGTACATATATGCATGCATGGATATATGCACACATATCTATGTACATACATGTACGTGGCAGTTTAAAACGCTGCCGGTTCACTTATTCTGTTCGTTCATTTAATTTTTATTAATTTTTAATGCTATACAAAAACGCTTAAAACTAACTTAACTATGTTACGACTAACTTACTGGCCTTTTTTTAAAGAAACTTGGTAAAATGACTGATTTTTTTTTATTTAGATTGTATATATCTATACATACATATGTCAATATGGATGTATGTACATTAATGCATGTATTTGTAAACCTCTCACAAATCTATCCCACAATAAATAGCACAGTTCAAGAACGTCCAGTAAATAAAATATAAAAACGTATAAAGTAAAATGAAATGCGTCACCATCCCCACGCGCACTATTAAATTATTGAACAATATAGTAGGTGCTACCTACCACCACATTTAAATCGTTGACCAAACGAAGGTCAAACCAAATGATTTGCTCTCAGGCAGTTAATTGAAATGCGTTACGCTTCCATAACCATTTTCATGCCATCAATTAGCTTTTTAGAATTGAAATCTCCCTTTACAAACTCCTTCTTTTACGCTGATTTGCCAACTTAGTGAAAAGTGGACCCCATCAAGCCATTTGGTACACAAACTGGGTCATAACTAGTGGTTCAGTAAGTTCGCATCAAAGAAAAACCTTGGTTGGAATTTTGCTTCAAGGCAAACCATGTTTGGGTTTTTTATACCCTATCCTAAGGGTATATTAAGTTTGATACATAGTTTGTAACATAGAGAAATAATCGAAAAAGACCCTATAAAGTATAGATATTCATGATCAATATCAACAGCAAACACGATTGAGCCATGTCAGTCCATCCGTCTAGGTATATGTCACCACTTTCTGGGTCTTAAATTTTGAGCTAGGAGGATGAAATTTAATATCTGGGCTTCTGAGAAAAAGATGCAGTACAAGTGTAAAAGTTTTTTAAATCCGCCCACTGCCACGCCCACATTTTCATAACTTCACTAAATTATATGAAACCGAAAAATTTTGTTAAGACCAAATAGTTAGGCATTCAGATTCCCTACAATCCACCCATACAAAGGTTTTGGCCACGCCCACTGTTTGGGGGCGTTTTCATCAGAAAACCGATTTTTAGGCCTTAAATTTTTATCTAGGACGCTGAAATTTCATATCTGGGCTTCCAAGAAAAAGATACAGTACAAGTGTAAAATTTTTTTACATCCGCCCACTGCCACGCCTACTTTTTTATAACTTCACTAAATTATATGAAACCGAAAAATTTTGTTAAGACCAAATATTTGGGTATTTAGATTCCCTACAATTCACCCATAGAACAGTTTTGGTCACGCCCACTTTTTGGGGGCGTTATCATCAAAAAACCTATTTTGATAAAATTTTACATGTAACATCCTCAAACGTTCGACATTATAGCTATATTTGAGTACAAAATGCAATTTGGCCACGCCCATTTTATAGAGAGGAGGATAGGGTATCATACGGATTGTAGCTTTTTTGTATGTTTTTTATTTAGCTCGGTTTTTTAGGAAGACCTGGGTATGCTGTTTCATATTTATACCCTATCCTAAGGGTATATTAAGTTTGACACACAGTTTGTAACATAGAGAAATAATCGAGATAGACCCTATAAAATATATATGTATATTCGTGATCAGCATCAATAGTGAAATCGATTGAGCGATGACCGTCCGTCCGTCCGTCCGTATGTCACCGCTTTTTGGGCCTTAAATTTTGAGCTAGGACGATGAAATTTCATACCTGGGCTTCTGAGAAGAAAATACAGTACAAGCGTAAATTTTTTTTACATCCGCCCACTGCCACGCCTACTTTTTTGTAACTTCACTAAATTATATGAAACCGAAAAATTTTGTTAAGACCAAATATTTGGGTATTTAGATTCCCTACAATTCACCCATAGAACAGTTTTGGCCACGCCCACTTTTAGGGGACGTTATCATCAAAAAACCTATTTTGATAAAATTTTACATGTAACATCCTCAAACGTTCGACATTATAGCTATATTTGAGTACAATATGCAATTTGGTCACGCCCACTTTATAGAGAGGAGGATAGGGTATCATACGATTCGTTCCAGACGGATTGTAGCATTTCTGTATGTTTATACCCTATCCTAAGGGTATATTAAGTTTGACACATAGTTTGTAACATAGAGAAATAATCGAGATAGACCATATAAAGTATATATATTCGTGATCAGCATCAATAGCGAAATCGATTGAGCGATGACCGTCCGTCCGTCCGTCCGTATGTCACCGCTTTTTGGGCCTTAAATTTTGAGCTAGGACGATGAAATTTCATATCTGGGCTTCTGAGAAAAAGATACAGTACAAGTGTAAAAATTTTTGAAATCCGCCCACTGCCACGCCCACTTTTTCATAACTTCACTAAATTATATGGAACCGAAAAATTTTGTTAAGACCAAATATTTAGGCATTCAGATTCCCTACAATTCACCCATACAAAAGTTTTAGCCACGCCCACTTTTTGGGGGCGTTTTCATCACAAAACCGATTTCCGGGCCTTAAATGTTATCATCAAAAAACCTATTTTGATAAAATTTTACATGTAACATCCTCAAACGTTCGACATTATAGCTATATTTGAGTACAATATGCAATTTGGTCACGCCCACTTTATAGAGAGGAGGATAGGGTATCATACGATCCGTTCCAGACGGATTGTAGCATTTCTGTATGTTTATACCCTATCCTAAGGGTATATTAAGTTTGACACATAGTTTGTAACATAGAGAAATAATCGAGATAGACCATATAAAGTATATATATTCGTGATCAGCATCAATAGCGAAATCGATTGAGCGATGACCGTCCGTCCGTCCGTCCGTCCGTATGTCACCGCTTTTTGGGCCTTAAATTTTGAGCTAGGACGATGAAATTTCATATCTGGGCTTCTGAGAAAAAGATACAGTACAAGTGTAAAAATTTTTGAAATCCGCCCACTGCCACGCCCACTTTTTCATAACTTCACTAAATTATATGAAACCGAAAAATTTTGTTAAGACCAAATATTTAGGCATTCAGATTCCCTACAATTCACCCATACAAAAGTTTTAGCCACGCCCACTTTTTGGGGGCGTTTTCATCACAAAACCGATTTTTAGGCCTTAAATGTTTAACTAGGACGCTGAAATTTCATGTCTGGGCTTCCAAGAAAAAGATACAGTACAAGTGTAAAATTTTTTTTACATCCGCCCACTGCCACGCCTACTTTTTTATAACTTCACTAAATTATATGAAACCGAAAAATTTTGTTAAGACCAAATATTTGGGTATTTAGATTCCCTACAATTCACCCATAGAACAGTTTTGGCCCCGCCCACTTTTTGGGGGCGTTATCATCAAAAAACCTATTTTGATAAAATTTTACATGTAACATCCTCAAACGTTCGACATTATAGCTATATTTGAGTACAATATGCAATTTGGCCACGCCCATTGTATAGAGAGGAGGATAGGGTATCATACGATCCGTTCCAGACGGATTGTAGCTTTTCTGTATGTTTTATATATTGTTTAGTTCCTCTCCTAGATTTTTCCAAAGATGCTTCTGGCCTAGAAACCTTCTAAACATCGGCAAAATTGAATGGAATCGTTTGTGTAGTTGCTCACAAACGCATCGATCGGTAATTGACTTAAACTTCCACATTGCAGTTGATCAAAGTTTAATTATAATGTCGTTGTCATTTTAGTTTTTTTTTTTTTAAGAAAAACTGTGTTCCGGCCTGCACTGTAATTAACTGTTGATTGTTTGTTACGGAATATGAACTGGCGAGGATAGGGGGTACATTAATCGATCTTAATTGATTGTATTGTACAACAGCACGCTGGTGTACACTGGTCTAGTTTTTATACCATATCGTTACTTAGAGTGTCCTTTAAGTTTAAAACATACATACATAGTATGTTACTTACTTACTTACTTAGGTGGCGCTATAGTTCAGGGTGAACCTGGGCCTCAACTAACAACATACATACATAGTATGTAACATATTTAAATAATCAAAATATACCTTATAAAGTATATATGTGTATATTGTATGCACATGTATTTGTAATTATTATCAATAGTCGAATCTATCCGTATGTCATAACTTTTTGATACATACATACTTACAGTTACAGCTGGGATGATGAAATTTCTTATTCCCATTTCTAATACTTAATTTCTTTACTAGAAATTAAAACAAATCTTTAAGACCAGCTATGTAGGTATTCGCAATACAGTAGAGGAAGACCTCGCCTAAGGTGGCGCGCACAAGTAGGGGAGCTCAACAGGGTTTGGGGCGCGCAATTAGAGGCAGTTAGATAAGGCCCGGGCTAACTGGAGAGCCTTATTGGTGGAGGCCCGGGTTCACCCCGATCTGTAGCGCCACCTTAGTAAGTAAGTAAGTGTAGGTATTCAAATACATATATGTACATATACATATGTATATGACCACGTTTCAAAAACCAATATGGTGAAATTTCGCAAATAATATCATTTAACAGTACGAACTTTTCGTAATTTAATACAAAAATTTGGTACAACACGCCCGCTTTCGTCCATCTTTATGTCATCACAAATTTCATATCTAGCCGCCCCCTGTAACGCCCATTTCTCAAAAGCTTTATGTATGTACTATACTGCAAGTTGATGTCCCTTTCTATACTTGTGCGTACCACCCGAGTTGAAGGCTTTCTCTACTGCGTTTTCCATCCGGATAAACTTCGCAGAAGCTGCGGGCCGGAACGCTAGTGCTTACATAACTGATGCCTACTTTGTTTGCCTAGTTCGAATTCGCTCTACAGCTCATATAGTTCGTCGTTTAATACCCTCCTCCAAAGCCCGTTAGCGTATACGGGATCGTATATCTTACGAAGAATTTTTCTCTCGAAGCGACCGAGGATACCTTTAGCCGCTTCTCGTTTGAGATCTATATGGAATTTTTTCTTATTTTCAACTATGTATATTTTCATATGAAAGAGTAATTATGCCGTAAATTAGGAAGGCATTAGATAAGAAAAACATACAGAAAAGCCACAATCATTTCACAATCCACAATCTATCCTCTTTTCCATTCAGCTCCAAATAAAGTGATCGTGGAATATTGCATTTATTTCTCGAAAAACAACGATAAAGTCGAACGTTTGAGAATGTTTCATGAAAAACTGCATCAAAATTGGTTTTTAATGAAAACGCCCTTAAAAGTGGGCATGGGTACAGACAATGTATTGGTGAACTGTAGACAATCTGAATTTCTAAATATTTGGTCTTAGCAAAAGTTTTCCGTTTCTTGTAAACTAGTGAAATTATGAAAAAGTGGGCGTAACAGTGGGTGGATTTTTTAAATTTGTTCAGCTTGTATTGGTTGTTATGTACAGAAGCCCAAATATGAAATTTCATCCAGACGGGCAGACGGACAAGGACAGGCAGACATGGCTTTGTAGAGTCTACCTCGATTATTTCTCTATTTTACAAACTAATTACATATGTATCAAACTTAATATAACCTTAGGATAGGGTATAATTACTAAAAAAATTATAAATAAAGTCCAATGCAATAATGTTGAAAAATTCATTTGGATAGTATTGCATTTTCAAAAATCTATTAATGTCCAATTGCTTACGACGATCGTTAAGGGGTCCGGTAGCGGATCGAGCGGTGAAGTAATTAGGACGTTCATTGATAGAGGCCAATCAGGTTGTTGACGAATGGTTTCAGCGTTCACAGGATGTGGGTCCTCAGCGCCATTATACAGAAGACGTTTTTCCACGCTTGGGTTGTCCGAAGATGTTTTGGCGCTTGGGTTGTACACTCATTAACTTAAATCATAAAACTCGAATAAGATTCGTTAAATCTTCTTCCCCAAGTTCATAGCCATGAAAATAAAAGAAACATCTATTCAAAACAAGATTAAACATTTTTTGAATAAAACTTATCACTGCGATTAGACAAAACTCATTCAAAGAAAAACTCATTCATAACAAAGTGTCATATTATGCAATGTAACACGAACAAACTTGCCGTCCGAATTTTCTTAATCCAGATATAACTTTATAAAACACGTCAATAAATTGTGCTCGTTACAATTTGTCTTTAAATAACAATTAATGTAGTTGGCATAAACAGGAAATTGAAATTTGGCTTGATATGGAAATTGTGTAATTTTTAAGTCAATTCTTAAAAGCATAAGGGTACGGTGTCGATGAAGTACCAGTAGAATTTATTCCAGCAATCTGCTTTATAACCAAGCTGTAACCAGTTATCCCTCTCGTTTTTGGTTAAGTTTCAAGCTGAGATACAAAAGTATATCTATCGCAGGATGTTGATATCCATTTATACGAGAGTGGGATTTTTGCAAAACTTTGTATTGCTATGAATGGGTGGGAATTTGAGAGGCTTTTCGCTTTAAATTGGAAAGTGAATAAAAATGTATTTCTCTTGCAAGTGGCATCCTAAAACACTTGTGATACACATAAAGAAGGCATGGGCAAATAGCGAGTGCTTCAGTTTTTTCTAAACCATAAGGGTGAACACAACCAGGTATTGCGAATGAGTGAAGGAAAAAAGAAACAACTTTTGGCGCTTGGCCAAGTGGAAAATGCTTCAAGATAATGGAGGAAAATTAGCACCTTAAAATAGAAAATATATTCGAAAGTGCTTGCTTGGCAAAAGGGGATTGACGTGAGAAAGAGTTTTGGCAAAGGTTGCTGCGAAGTGAGTAGGTAGTAAAACATCGATTTTCATATTTATGCATGTTGCTTGATATTGATTTATTATTGGCTCTATTCTCCATGTTTTCTATTGATTTGAGACAGAAATAGAGGGAGTAGGCAATTCACCCTCGTGTACGGTATTTCAGATAGATTTTCAGAGTTTATTGTTACGTTTTTGCTGTGAAGGTTAGTACAGCATAGTGAACCGAACTGTTTACGTGGGGCATAACCGTTGTTCTTTATGAAAATACTTTTAAATATACTTATACATACGTATATGTACCTATTTGCATTGAGTATATGAATACCTTTTGAAGTGTGTTTAGTTTTAACATAGTGAAATAATCAAGATAGATCCTATAAAGTACATATGTTAGCTATCAGTATCAATAGTGAAAACGATTGAGCCATGTCGTTATGGATCCTTATAGTTGCATTTGAACATACACCATCAATTTAAGGAGAACAAGACAGAGAACATACTTTGAGGCCTGCAAAGGTTTAAACGGGAAGGAGACTGTAGGCTTCATAACATAACATAACATAACGAAGAGTTCATAGAGCTTCTTAGACGTTTTCAGTGTTAACCTTCTTCTCGACACCCTTTGGTGGGGATCGCTTATTTGTGATAACCTGTATATCACACGAGTGTGGGTGTCATGTAGGTGTGTGGTTATATATAATGTATGTATTAATAAAATTTAGAAAATTTAAATACCTTTTAAATAGACTTTTGGGAAAGAGAAGCTGTACAAGTGTAAAAATTTTGGATTTCAAGTAAAATAGTGAAGTTATGAAAAAGTGGGCATGGCCGTGAACGAATTTAAAAATTTTTTACATTGTCTTGCTTTTCTTTCTCAAAAGGCACATATAACAAAGCCCAGATATAAAATTTTATCCAACTAGCTTAAAATTTAAGGCCCAAAAAGTGGTGACATACATGCGAACGGACAGACAGATATGGATCAGTCGTCTTCGCTATTGATGCTGATCACGAATTTACGTACATATGTATATACACACAACAGTAGGACCCTTCCATACATAGCTCCAATACATATACATACATACATATAACACGCACAACACGAATGGTTGTGAGAGGTAGCCCCTGGTCCCATGGACCTGTCTCGCTATATATTTGTATTTGTAATATTTTTACTGGAAATCAAAATCATTAAGATTAAATATCTAGGTATTCAAATTATCTATAATTACATCATGAATAAATTTTGATGATATTTTCCAACTACATACATACATACATATGTACATATATACGTACATATTTATGTTGGATGTGGTCATTGTTTCTCAAAGCAAAAATGAAATACGCCACACCCACTTTATTAGAGGCGATACAAAGATAAAAGTACAGGATATAATACAATCCGTTCCAGGTGGATCGTAGCTTCTCTGTATGTTTCTTAACAGAAATCTTCAAGTTAAATTTTTTTTTTGCAACTTTATAGAGGCTACGTCCCCACAAAATGCATAATTGTGACCTGATTTGTTTATGTTGGGGGTACTAATCCTTACGGGGTACTTACTTACATAAATGTAATACGTACAATGGAGGAGTAGCAATACTGCTTAATTAGTAAAACCCGTAAACTATTGATAATAAAAGTAATTTTATTTTTATCAAAATTAAACCTTGGGACAAAGATTCGTTTACAAGATATCTAGCTGCATATAACCGTCCCTCATTAATAGTCCGCCGGCAATACTTCAAATACTGTGTGTATTGACATTTCTTTCATTGCATTACCCCGTTTGTACTTCCTTCCAACTACTATTTTCCTCGCGAAGCCAAAAAAATTAAGGCAATTGCGAAGGCAGAACCTATTGGAATGCTCAATCATTGTCAAAGCAGCTAATCTATTCATTGCTTTCTGAGCTCATGAATTCGTCTAATTTTATGGTGGTTACTAAGCACCTCAACTTTATTTATTTTCATTCATGGCTGCCTAAATACATATAAGTATTTACATAATGTACGAACGTATGAGAATGAGTAATAAAATGAAAACGTAATTCAAAACTAAACCGAACTACAGTTATTCGCCATTGTCTGATTTTCCCATCTTGTAATATGGGAATGGATTGGCAAAAGAAATACTTTGGTAATTGATTCGAAGAAAGCAATAGGATTGCAACATATGTATCTAGATTAGAAACCGGGAAACTGATTTCGGAACTTAATTTGAACAGGACTGTCAAAGTCAACTTTGAGATTTTACTGAAAACTCGATAAGTATATTTAAGGAATCTGAACCTTCAGCATAAGTTCTAACTTGAAAATAAATTTAAAATAGAAATAAAATTTCAAAAGTTTCCAACCAAGTCGTATTTGTAAATGAAGTCAAAATTACTTATCAAAGTAATTGTAACTGGAGACTATAACAAGAAGCAAAATTAAAATGTTACGGCCCACTTTAATTTGTCTATACGAATTAGACTAGATAATGTACAAAATTTTGATTTGATTTCTTTTAACCCTTTCAGTACTTCTTTTCTGTTTTAAAGGTAAATAATATTTTTTTTTCCTTTTTGTTGCTACTGAGACTCCTACTAACAACATAGAAAAACATTTTTTTTGTTGAGTATTGGTTCTAAAGTGCTTTGTTGCCATATTATCGGAGCTGGTAGCAAAATAAATGAACAAGTCTAAAAATGCTTATTTTATTTTTACTATGCACCATACAGACAGTGGCGCCGTGGCTCAAGTGGTTAAGTGTGTTGGACTACGGAGCAAGGGGTTCCAGGTTCAATCCCCAGACAACACCTAAAATTTCTTTCACGGCCCCACCTCTCGCGAGCGTCTGACAAACATCCGAGAGTAAAACTGTCATGAAAAAGTTTCTCAAAATTGCCGTTCGGATCCGGCATTAAACAGTAGGCCCCTTACATTCATGTGAAGAATATAACACGCACAACACGAATGGTTGTGAGAAGCTAGGCCCTGGGTCCCATAGACCTGCTGCGCCAAAAATTTATATTTTTTTTTGTATGTACATACATACATACATATGTACATACATATACAGGTCAAGTATTGGTTTCGTGAAAAATTTCGAATTTGAGATTTTAATCAAACTTGACATTACAATGATGAAGAAGTCCAAAAAAGTGGGTCCGTCAATTCCGTCTGTCTGTCTATTCGACTGCAGCCTAAACGAGTGGACGGATTTGTTTCAAACTTCATATCTGGGGTCTGTGGGATGATCCCTAGAGACGAATTGGAATTTTCATTCCAACCTCAAAATTAAGGGTACTTTACTTAAGGCCAATTTCACTAAAAATAAATTTTCTTTGTTTGTCCATATGGTATTAGCTAGCATACCACGTTTTTTGCGAAAAATGCGTATAACGGTAATTTTTGACATAGGCTATTTCTCGGATATTTATTCAGCGATTGGGCTTAAAATTAATAACTGGAGAATATAAGGCGATATGGCGTACCAAATTTTTAAACGGCCACGCCCAATTTTTAAACTTTCCAATATTTTCAGATTATTACCAGAAATTAAAAAAAATAATAAGGACAAAATTTATAGGCTAAATAAAATTGTTTTCAATAAAATTTCGTGGACAACATTCGTTAAAAGTTATCAAGGTAGTGCCCTCAAAAATTTGTTTAACTGCAGAATTCTCTTGCACAAGTTCGAAAAGTAAACTGACGGCAAACAGAAAGCAGATTTTTGCCTCAATGCCTTTTGCTAGAATAGGTTAATAGACATCGCAAGAAAATAAAAATAAAACGAAGACCAAAAAATATACTCACGGATAGAAAATGGGCGTTACAAGTATATGTGATGCCATATGGCGTCAAAATACGGAAAGGGTTAAATTACCCCAAAAAAGTGAAGGAGATTTAAAATAAGCTTACAATTGTGTTCCTTCTCATTCGCAAAGGTATTTTGATTCAAATATGTACATATGTCCGTCTATCCGTATTCATGACACTATGAAGATGAATTTTCATATATGTACATATATATAATCTCCTGAGAACCGGGATCAGTACATATGCATACGAAACATATGTATGTACATATGTACACTTTACCAATACGTTATTTACGACCACGTCTATACCGGAGCAATACTCAAGATAATTCCTTACTTTTCTTATACACTAAAATAGATACATACATATGTATATGCATGTTTTTGCTAGTCAGATTGGTATTGAATATGCCTCTATAGTTTGGTCTCTATATTGAGACCCACATGTAAATAGAATAGATCATGATGTAATACAAAAAGTGAAAGTTGTTGGACTGGCTTCTGACAGTCAATGGATATTATATTTTTCACACGAATGGAAAGCTTAGTTTTTTTCAGCTCAAAATACAAAAATACAAATTTTTGGCGCGACAGGTCTATGGGACCCAGGGCCTAGCTTCTCACAAGCATTCATGTTGTGCGTGTTATATATTTCACATGAATGGAAGGGGCCTACTGTTTAATGCTGGATCCGAACGGCATTTGTTTATTTGAGAAGCTTTTTCATGTTTTACTCTCGGGTATTTGTCAGACGCTCGCGAGAGGTGGGGCTGTGAAAGAAATTTTAGGTGTTGTCTGGGGATTGAACATGGGACCCTCGCTCCGTAGACCAACGCACTAACCACTTGAGCCACGGCACTCAACAATTTATTCTCGGACGCATGTCATACGTTTTCCAGCATAGCTGTTAAAAACAGTCTTTGGAGTTTTCCAGAATTTACATATTGATTCACTCGCTCAGTAAGCACTAATCCCTGATCAACCCTGTTGCAAGCAAATTACGCACGAAAATTCCTTGTCCACGCCATCTTTCCCACTCGCACCCATCCATCATTTTTGTCTTGCCTTCTCCCTTTTGTCTTTTGTCCGTTGTCCTCTAAGAGCTGTGGGTTAACCGAGCGTTTCTAGGTTGTTCTTCAATCTAGTGCTCACACTTTCCCATATGTACGAAGGGGATAACAAAGCAGGTACCCCAGTGCCAGACGGACGGTCTGAAGCAGGAAGAGTCACGCAGACCGCCTGGACACTCATGCTGATCCTTCCCATACTTTAAGAAGATTCTACAAAGAGATATTCAAAACTTCGTACATGATTCCACCATGAGGTCAAATAAATTCTCCAACAACCCAAAAAGATTTGCTGCCAAATCTAAAGGGCCGTTAACCCACCCTATCTTTTATTGTTTGATCTTTGCTGATGACGTACAAAATGACTTTAATATACAACTTACTCAAAAAAAAACTTTAAACATTATATAAAGGATAGATCCCGATTCTTTGGGTGTCATTTTTGCCCTTAATGTCTGCACGATGGTCTACTCGATAGGTAGCTTCCGCGTTATAATTCGGCTTCATTTAGTTTTGTAGTTAGCCCTAGTCAGGAGAGAATACGAATCTAACGGTTAGAACTACATACATATGTATGTGATAGTGAGAATTTGAAACCGTAAGGGAGGAAGCTGTCAGAACTTCTTGGCTCATTAAGTACAACTTTTCAAAAAAGTTACAAAAAATATAAAATTATTTATTATAAAAAGAAATGTAATTTTCGGTGACAGTAATCGTACTTATCGAAGATACAATCGCGAACTCTCTGAGCTGTACCAAGATGTGGATGTAGTTCAAAAAGCCAAAACACGTCGACTACAGTGGCTTAACCACATCGAGCGTGTGGACAATAATGCTCGAGAAAAGAGGATCTTCGAATCACAGCCCCAGGTTCAAAACAAGGAAGTCCGAACCTCCGTTTTAAGCATCAAGCTGTCGCAGATGCCGAAGTATTTGGTCTAGACAACTGAAAGCAGCGTGCGCGGGATCGAAGAGCGTGGAAGGCTGCCGTGTCTTAGGCAGAAACTCTTCACGGGTTGGGAGCCCGTTAAGTAGGTAAGTAAGTAATCGTACTTTGTGAAAAATACAATGTTCACAAGTCAACAATATGCCGGATAAAGACAAAGAAAGGCAACAATTATGTATGTTGTTATTGTTATTAAGACAATATGTTTATATTGGGCTCGACAAAAAATAAAAAAATTTGCGATTTTGTAAAATATGGAATCCAAACGGACGTAAACACTATTTTTATAAAAAAAAATCCATTTAGTGCAACAACTTCGATTATTGCAACTGTCTTAATTTCTATTAATTGCGTTAATCGAGTTTTTATTGCGTCTTGCAAGTAGAAGTCTTGGGCGACTATATTTATAATCAGGAAGGTCAGCTCTACATTTACAAAAAAAATTGTTGTAATTATTCCAAAAATCGATTTCTAGCATACTATAGCGCGTATTGGACGCAGAAAGCCGCACTCCAAACGTCTTGGACTACCATATCTGTGATCAGGGCGCTTAGTTCTACATTTTAAAATAATGGTAGATTATTCTGAATTTCAAAAAACTGCCATTTAGATATAGTATTACTAACCATTGTCCCACCAAGAGCCTGCAAGACTTTAACATGTAACGTCACTGTTGGCTCTTAGTCTATCGTATTCCTTACATAAGTAGTTATAAGTATTTTTCACGCAAAACGTGGTATGCCATCTCACATCATATGGCCAAACTAACCCGAATATGAATTTTTTTTATCGAAATCGTTACAGCCGTTTTCGAGAAAAATCGACTTATGAAGTTTGAAGCAAGTCCATCAAGCCTTTTAGTTTTTTGGACTTCTCCATTATAGCAATCTCAAGTTTGATTAAAATGTCGAGTTCAAAGTTTTTTCCTATGTACATACGTACATATGTAGATATGTATACTTGTCCTATTGTATGTATGTACATAGGTGCAAGTAAAATTAAAACTGACTATCTTTACGAACAAATATGAAAATATTTACTATGGACATATATGTATGTATAACTGTAACTATTTCGTTATGGATAGCAAGACTAAGCTAAACTTTATTGGCTGTCATTTTGAGATAATGATTGCTAACTAACTCTCAAGGTGCAGAACAAACGAGGTAGATGATGCCGATTTAGTGACGTTTATATTAAGATTTAGATTTGGAATTCTAAAAGACTTTAGGGCGATAAGCCTTCCTTCGTTCTTAGTTAAGACATTTTTACACCATCCGCTCCAGATGAATGGCAGCTTTTCGGTGTTTTAAACACACATACAACATTGCTCCACCAAAACGCTCTGCTTAAATTGTTGTTCACGACAATAAAAAGGGAAGTTTCCTTTTGTCTAACCCATCAACATTTTCTTTGTCGTGCGTGGGAAACCAATCAATAGAAATTCTCCAATGGACGGGACGGCACCCATTACGTAAATCAATTTTCACTCGACGATTGGAACATGTAATTAATTGTAAGAACGCGCATAATGGCTATACCTTCCTACTCTGGAACAAGCCATTTGTACACCCTTCACCAAAGAAAGAGTATTCATCCGTCATGTGTCACAATTCACATATACACATGTATGCATAGTACATAAACATAAGTATATTTTTGTACTGGACAAAAAGAAAAAAATTAAAATACTCCTCATTAGTCGCAGGGGAGACTAATGAGGAGTATTTCCATTTGAATTTTGCGGTGCATGTGGTTTTTGCTACCGCCCTTAATTACATGGTCCCGTCAGAACACAACAACTTTGTTCATTCAACATTCCGCTATTCATTGGGTGTTCAGGCTCTTGAACTACTAAACTCATTTATTTTTAAATAAGTTCTTCATTGTTTAAGTTAATGTTACATAGTTGTGTATGTGTGTCTTCTTGTATACCCTATCTTAAGGGTACATATATTAAGTTTGATACACAGTTTGTAACATAGAGAACATCGAGATAAGCCCCATAAAGTGTATACATATATGTATGTATGTACGTATGTACATATGTATGTATGTATGTATATATAGTATTTGTAATCAGAAATAGTGAAGACGATTTAGCCATATCCGTCCGTCTGTCTGTCAAATGTCACCATTGTAAGGGTCTTCTGGTTGACTTCGGCGTACCTAGCTTACGACTCACCTTTCCCTGCGGTTCTACTGGGGAGGACGATTACTGACGAGGAGAGGCACAAAGCTCCAGTTATCCTTGGATATGATGGCAATGCGCAGAACACTGTGTGGGGCAGCACCAATATGAACGAAAGAGGTGAGCAACTTTTCGATAGCTTAATTAGTACTAAACTAGTTGTGAGCCCAATTTTATCACTTGTAATTTACAGGAATTACTAGAGTATTCTGAGAGTATTTATCATGTTATCAAAGATTCTCTTTCTCAGATCATAAATACTTTGAATTTGGTAGAAACTACCCCCCTTAGGCCCAACCCGTCTTTAGGAGCTTCGGGAAGACGGATTGGTTCAAATATAGGCACCGTTTGGAGTCCCCTATAATAAACAGTAACCCTGTCCCCCCAATTAACACTTACTAGACACAATGGTGATGAACTAATCAAGCTCCTCAATAATGCAATGTCTATCTTATGTCCATTAAACAATTCAAAGAGCAAGCCTAATACAGCTTGGGGAAAACAGGAGATTCTTTCTCTCCGCAAAACGTGAAGGCAGCTCTTCAACCAGGATCTCGTATAAAGACACCCTTAAGTCTTATAAGATCAATATTAGAAAAGCCCAACTAAAATCCTGGAGACTCTTCTGTGGTAAGATAGAAGAACTGTCTGCGGCATCCAGGCTCCGAAAGATCCTTGCAGCTACTCCCAGAATGCATAGCTATCTTTAAGAACAGATGGCTCAGGGACTACATCCAGTGTGGAATCTACTTACTTATTTACTTAGGTTGCGCTACAGTTCAGGGTGAACCTGGGCTTCAACTAACAAGCCTCTCCAGTTAGCTCGGTCCTTAGCTTAGTTGCGCACTCCAAGCTTGTTCAGATCCCCTTCAACTTGTGTGCGCCACCTAAGGCGAGGTCTTCCTCTGCTGCGTTGTCCCTCCGGGTTTGATACGAAGACTCTTCGGACCGGAGCACTGGTGTCCATTCGCTCTACATGTCCTAGCCATCTCAAACGACTAATGCGCAGTTTTTTGACTAGGTCGATGTCGCTGTACAGCGTCGTTAAATCTTCTCCTCCAAAGCCCGTCAACGCAAACGGGACCGCTGTGTTCTTCCAATAATATCGATATCGTCGGCGTACGCTAATAGTTGCACAGACTTTTGAAAGATTGTTCATCCGGTGTTGGCTTCTGAGTTTCGCACAATTCTTTCAAGTATAATGTTAAAAAAAATCACATGACAGCGCGTCACCTTGTCTGAATCCTTTTCTGACATCAAGGGTCTCGGTGAGATCATTACCGACCTTGATGGAGCAGTGAGAATTCTCCATCGTCATTCTGCACAGGCGAAAGAGTTTGGCAGGGATGCCAAAACTAGACATGGCTCTGTATAGCTCATCTCTATAAATGCTGTCATATGCGGCCTTGAAATCGATAAAAAGATGGTGGGTATCGATTTGGACTTCTTCGGTTTTTCCCAGGAACTGCCGAAATGTGAAGATTTGATCGATTGTGGACTTTCCTGGTCTGAAACCACACTGATAGGGGCCAATCAGGTTGTTGACGAAGGGTTTTCTGTATGCTCTCCACCAGGTCATTTCCAGCTGCTTTGAACAGCTCGGCTGTCAGGTCCATCAGCCTTGTTGGACTTCAGTTTGGATATTGCTATCCTTACCTCGTTTTGGTTAGGTGGACGGAAGTTTTGGCTATCATCATCTAGATTGAATGGTTCATTCTGCCTGACAGCGGGATGTTGGTCTTTTTCGCCGTTATACAGTCTGCAGAAGAAGTTTTTCCATATTCTCAGCACCGACTGTAACTCTACTACGAGGTTTCCTTCCTCATCTCTACAGGACTTCTGTACGGGTCTTGTTGGCTTGACACGTTCGTTTCACCTGTTGGTAAAACTTCTGTACATTGTTCCTGGAGTACAATCTCTCAATATCTTCGATCGCGCGCTTATCATGCTCTTTTTTCTTCTTTTGGATAAGCCGATGTTCTTACCGCCTCTTCTGCTCGTAGAGCTCACGAGCAGCCCTCGTCCTTTTTTGCAGCGCCGCTTTGTATACTTCCTGTTTAGCTGCATGTGCTTGCCGGCACTCTTCGTCAAACCAGGTGTTTCTTGGTGGTGGTCGGGTGAAACCCAGCACATCAGTTGCGGCACTTCTGATGGCTTGTTGGCATCGATGCCACTGGTCTTCGGCACTTGATGCTGGCGGCATAGGAGTCGTTGAGAGATTTCGGGATACGAGTTCGGCAAAGGGTCTGGCGATGAATACACATATGTATTTCTTTTCATTCTGTTGCCAGTTTAGCGTGGGACGCATGAGACGTGTTGTAAGTGAAAATAAGTAATGATTTTTTAAAACAGTGAGTTAAAAATATTTTCATATTCTTTGTATTTGTGACTGTTAATTTACCTTTATATTTCATAAATCGAGAATGAATTCTTTGTGTAATACTGATTTTTGTATTGATCACCATGCATTTGGACTGATATCTTTTTGTAGATTATTTCCGCTGTGCAAGGAAATCAATCAATATAGTATAATAAAAACCCAAATTTTTCAGGTAAATTTTTGAGAAGAAAATTGAAATGAAATACAATCCATGTCGATGGAAAAATTATACCCAATGGTAAAATATGTAAGTTATTTTTCTGCGATATGCCAGATCGTTCTATCTATAAGCTACTGAATTCTTTTCCAAGGGTATCGTACGCTTTTCCATATAAAAGTTCAGGTCATATTTCTGTAGACATACCCAGTTTTCGTAACTTGTGCAGGCAAAACAAAAAAACTTTACAATATTGTCAGTGCGTGTTGCGCTTTGCATAGATTTGGGGATTGATTGTTCCTCTGATATATAGTATAATCTTTTGCTGTAGAAGGTTGTTTGAAGGATGTGGTTGAATTGGTTTCCTACGCTTATGTAGAAGCATGTTCTCTCTAACAGGCAGATTCAGAGGTCTTTTGCTTCCATCTTGCGCGGATACTCCGTTCTTAACCTTGTCTTCTTCTGTCCTCTCGCTCTTGTTCTTCCTCTTGTCTTTCCGGCTATAGGATAAGGCTTTAGGATACCTGCTCTCTTCCAACAGTTGAGCCTCGGCTTCGGAGTCCACATGTGTGGTGCAGCTGACCTGTATAGATTTATCGGCGGTAGCGTTCTGCAAACCAGAAACTGAGCCCGTATGTATTCCGAGTCCATAAATTCCTCAGCTTTGGTATATTGAGTCATTTTCTTGCTATATTCTTTGCGGTATGTTTTCCGTCTATTGAAAGAGTCTGGAATGTAAATAAATGAAAGTATAAAATAAGGGCTTAAACGCAGAGATGGTTAAACTGAAATGAATCCACTCATTCGATTGGAATGCACATAAGAACTTTTCTAAATGATACCATTATTTTTTAAATACCTGTCCCATATATCATAAGTTTTATGTTTCATATCCATATGTATGTATGTACAAATGTTATATAGAATTTGAAAGGTTTTCATACCTTTTTGCATATCTTAGTTTTCCGTGCTAGAAAATTTGAATGAAATGCCTTCTTCACGTTTGTAGCGTAGCTCCAGTATAGGGCTTGCCTGTCAATGTGAATAACGTTTTCTTTGTAATACACTTATTATAATATTTTGACATTTATTGATATAAATTTGTGCGTCTATTTAAGTGTGTTTCGAAATATTTAACTGCGTTTTTCTTTTCAGGTGTGTAGTTGAACCTTACTACGGGTATGTTTTTGATCAAAACTTATTATAAATTAAAACCTTCATCAAATACGCAATTTAATAATCGAAACCTCCATTACTCTACATACATATCCTTTATATCTAAACTAAACCTTATCAGAGTGGGTGTATTCTGAGGTGCATATATACATATATGTATATACCCATGTATATCAAAATACTCGTATATTATGAGGAAAGGCAGACGTAGTTTAAGTGACAGAGTTCTTGCATTTCCAAAAATCAAAGTGTTAACAAAACATTTAGAAAAATTATAATGTCTGGAATAGGTCATATGATACCTATTCCAATGCTTTAATTCATTAAATACCTAATAAATATATACAAACTGATTTTCTTAAGCTCCAACATCAGATCTTACATGTAGATATCTATGACGTTTGTACATACATACATATGTACATATGTAAGTCCCGATTTCCACTACTGACATTATAAACGCCATATTACATTTTTATAATAATTATTATTTATAATAAAACCCCAATTATTGTGTTTGCCAACTAACACTCAAAAATAGATTTTTTTTTTCTATTTACTGCTATGTACATAAATATATTACTCAAAGGACTACATTGTACTTAGCTCTCAACATTATTCATTCATTTGCACACGGGGTTAACCTTCTTTTATACTTGCAGAACTACATCTTGGCAGTACCCTTACGATACGCCAAACTGTTCGACGAAAACTATTAGACATAGTTTTGTACAAAACATTTGTAATTTATTTCTGTACTCTTTTGAATAAAAAGTCATCCATTAAAAAGATTAAATATTTTTGTTTGCACTTATTTTTAACAGTTGATGCTATAACACATTTCCAGTTTTTGTCGTTGTGCTAATAGTCTGTCCAATAGCCTTTGTTTTTAATTAGTTCAGCATAACTTTTGGGCAAAGAGGTAATAAGGGAGCTTGTCATTTCAAATGGGATAGTTTCAAATTCAGTTTTGACTGTTTCGAAGAGGGTTTTTCCTGAGGAGAAAGCTGCCCTGTTGCCCGCTATTTGAACACATCCCACAGATTTTCTATGGGGCTTAGGTCCATGGATTTGTGGAGTCCAATCCGAAATCATTTCCTTGAATGATAGAAATTTCTTGTTTGAAGTATGTTTTGGATCATTGTCACCATAAGGAAACACAACACCATAAGGAAACACAACTGTTTCTAATGTACAATTGTCAGCCATAGAAAAACAATGTTTAAAACCGTGGATGACACTTTTGTTATTACCACAAATAAATCGTAAAAAAATCGTTGCAGAAAAGTGTAAAAAATATCCAGATAAGAGATTTTTTAAAAAATATTACATAAAATTATTATACAAGCGATTAAAAAAAAGGTAAATGATGCACGTGTCCTTGCTATACCAACCGTTTGAATTGATTCAGGGGAAATGTAAAGAAAGAATGGGAAGTAATAAATAATATCTATAATAACAAAGCAAACAAGAAGTAATCAAATTCAGAATATACTTATAAACAACTCATAATTTCAATGATTTTTTCGTTAACATTTTGGATTCATTGAAACCTTCAACACCGACTCACAGTTGTTGCCACTGGAACCTACCATTAGGTTTCAAACAAGAAAAAATTCAAGTCAATAGTTTTTGCTTTCAACCGAACACACCTGGAGAAATTTTGAAATTGATTATGGGTCTAAAAAATAAAAATTCATCCACCAGTTTTCGGACTCTTTTGAAAAAAAACTGCCTGGGAAATCGTAGATGTTTTAAGTTTCCTTTTTAACTTAAGTATAAATAGTGACAATTTTCCTAAACAATAAAAATGTGCAGAAAATATCCCTCTTTTCAAAAAAAAGAGGTGATTACAGACCAATTTCGCTGCTTTCCACCTTTCTAAAATTCTTAAAAAATTAGTTAAATTACAAATGTTGTCCTTCTTAGAGAAAAACTATTTTTTCTCGACTGATTAATTTGGTTTCAGATCCGGTAAGTCTACAGAAGATGCTATCTTCAAGGTGTGATGTGTTCTATATGATGGGGTCAAAAAAAAAATCAATCGACAATGGCCCTTTTTACCGATATGACGAAAGCTTTTGACAACCATGAATTGCTCTTCAGCAAGCTTTATAAAGTAGGATTCAGGGGGTCAATCTATGTTTGGTTTCAGTCATATTTAATAGATAAAGAACAAAGAGTATTAGTAAATGGATGTCTTGGTTCTTCTCTCAAGTTAAAAAATGGGGTTTCACAAGCATCTGTGCAATTTTGTTTGTTGTTTTATATGATTACTCTTTATTCTACCAGAATTTCCATGGTAAACGCACAGCATTTGCTGATGATATAGCATTAATATACACTCGGCTATCTTTTGATTAAAAGTAAAAATAAATGAAGACTTGGAACTGCTTAGAATTTGGTTTACATCCCACAAATTAATTATTAGCGAAAAAACGAAAATTATGTCTGTTAAGTTATCGGGTAATATTCAAAAGGACTTCGAGGTTTTTTATCATTCACATGATTGTAAAAAATTTAGGTTATCCCTGTATTTTTTTGGTAAGAAATATTTTGAAAGGAATAACATTTGCTCGAGCAATTATTTTAAAATTGAATCAGTCGGTTCGTTAAAATATTTAAAGATTTATATTGATAATAAATTGAATTGAAAGATTTATGTTCAATCTGTAAAATCCTACATGACGCTCATAACATATAAGATCTATCTTCTAAAACCATATTGTTCCCGCAGAGTCCTTTCAATGATATATTATGGCCTTGTTAATTCTAGACTGCAATACGGTGTATAGTGAGTTGAGAAGGTTCTTATATGAATACTTTTGGGTCGCTCTTAATTGCTCAGAAGCATATAATTCGCATCATGTGTAACAAGCATTGCTTAACAAATAGTTGGCCTCTTTTTTGCAATTTACGTATCCGACCACTAAAGAATCTCTAAGTCTTTAAAATTTTAAGAGACTTTTTCAAATGAAATGGTAATATCCGAACGCGAAACTCTGCAATATACAAATAATGCATAAATAACTTGGCACTTGTTGATGAACCAATAGCACATAGATCACATTTTATGCATTACTATCTTGTAACCTCACCCAGGCTTTTTAATAACCTTCCGATATCTAGAAGAACAAATATCAACTATAACTCATTTGTTGAAAGCATTGAAACTTGACAATTTACTATTGTCAAGTTGAGTTATTATTGGAAATTATAACTTAACTTTATTTTTAATAAATAATGTCCCCAAATAAATGTATTTAGAAACGTAAAAACTAATGTATCATTTGCACTTATTTTTGATTTTAATAGTTTTACGGGTTGCGATTTTATTTAATTTTGTATTCAATATTTTGACTATTCAAATTCTTATTAGCAAAACATAATTCTTTCTTTTCAACAGAATAACTGAGAAATAACCATATTCAATATATGTAATTTGTCATTTTCCATTTCACTGAAAAAAATATGTATGAATAAACATACTTCACTCCACTATCTACATTCTGTTGTTACATTTGGCAACATACTCTTAGCAGTGCTACCAGATAGGAGCAAAATTGCCTTTTTGAGAGAATATTTCATTTTGAAAACAAAATTAGTTAAAAGAGCAAACGAGAAAAGAAAAGAGAATTCTAATTCTTTGAAAACTTCACTTTATTGTGACGATGTTGTTTCAGAACTTAGTGAAGTAATACAAGAATTTTTTGCTTTTACGCAACAGCTGCATTACAGATGATTAAACAGATCAATTAATTACCCAAACGGGGTTCATTAGTCGAAATATAGTAGTTAATACTCGAAGAATTGCAATTACAAGTACATACATACCTATTTCTGTCATTACGAAGAAGCTTTATTTTCCTGTAACTGAAGTGGAGACCGAATTCAAGAATGTAACTACAGCATCTGGTGCAATGCAAATTGAGGAAATTTGGCATCATATTTGTAATACGAAAATTTTAATACCTACAGAAAAAAGAAAAAAATAAAATAAAACATATAGAAAAGCTACAATCCATTTGGAACGGATTGTTTGAAACCTATCGTTCTTCCTTTCCATCAGCCCTAACAAAGGGGGCGTGGCTTACCTACTGCATTCCTTTTTTTTATTGAATTACTATGATGACCTCGAAAGTTTGAATATGTTACATGCATAATATCTTGAAAATTATTTCTTTTTTCATGAAAATGCCCTCAAAAAGTGGTTGTGTTTAAAGACAATCAGCGGGTAAATTGGAGATAATCTGAATATCTTAAGTTTTTCGCTTTCATGTAAAATAGTGTAGTTATAAAAAAGTGGGCGGATTTCAAATTTTTTTACACTTGTACTGCTTGTTATTTTCAAAAGCCTATATACAGTGCCTTGCAAAAGTATAACTGCACCCTGTAAAATTTGTTTTGCAGGAAACTCTAAGCAGATACAGACCCCTTATTATTTTTTTATTTTATGGCATCAGAAAACAAGAAAGTAGAGTAAAAAAAAAATCCCCGATATTTGCTTTTGGGATTTTTAGCAATAAAAAACTGTTTTGGGTAGCTTTGGAACTTCGACGGTGGAAGTTGTATGATAATGGGTGCTTTCTGCGTTCGGGTAAGGTTCCAGTTGCCTTTTCCTCCACAAAATGGATAGTGCAGCTTACACCCTGCTATCCGAAAACAACTTGGTACCATATTTAAGACGATATCGTCGATTTCCTCATGTCTTTCAACAAGATAACGCAACGATTCACGTCAGTTGTCAAAGGTTGCAATGGATTCAAGCCCAAAACATTACACTAATGGAGTGCCCGGCACGTTCTCTGGATTGCAACCCGAAAGAAAATCTTTGACGAATAATTACATGTCGATTTTATACCCAAAATTGGTAATTCCCGAACTTTTCCGAGCTCCAAGAACCATTTATGGGTGCATGACACTCTTTAGGGGATTCCCTACTAAGAAAACTAGTTGGGAGTGTTCCCAATGGAATTTTTAGTATTATTTATAAAGGGGTAATTAAACCTCATACCAATTATTGTAAAAATTTTTGTTTAGAGTTTCCTGCAAAACAGATTTTACAGGGTGCGGTTATACTTTTGCAAGGCACTGTATGTACATATGAAATTTCACCCTCCTCAATCAAAAATACGGACGGACGGACAGCTTAATCGACTTCGCTATCGATAGTGATCACAAATATATGTACATATGTATGTATGTATATACTTTATAGAGTCTGTATCGATTATTTCTATGTTACAAACTATGTACATATTAAACTTAATATATGTATGTACCCTAAGCATAGGATGTAAAAATTAAACCAGCAAGGAAATGGTGCCATATGAAATCTTAATGTGCCATTGTGTAATTTTAATTGTAAAATGCCAAACTGACACGATCGTCCCACATCGGCAACGTTGGACAGCACTAACTCACACAAAATCGCCCAATCCCATTCAAGATTTCCCTTTTTGAGTATCACTGAAAGAAAGAAAACATGGACAAAAAATTGCCAATTGATTTGAAACGGACTATAACCAGTGCACATGTGTTGGATAGCTTCATTCTTTACTTTTCTGTGTAAAAATCACTTCTGTCTAATTAGCATTACTTACACCAGTATTTTGTCTTTTTACATACATATGAACCGACAGTGAGTAACAATTATTTATAAAATAATGGAACAAACAAGGTGCTAAATAGAATCACAAAAGTAATGTATGTACATGCATATGTATGCATGTACTTACACCACCGACCAGAATACGTACTCCATCACCAATTTGGATAGTCGGGTAGCGAAAAACTCAGTTCTTCTTCTGTCTATGCATTGTCATCTGGATATGAAGCTGGTGTAGGTTTTTTGGTCAGCATAACTTACGTTTAGTAGTTAGTTGCCGCGGTCGGCATTTAAACGGAACAAGCAAAAAAAAAAGCGATAGAAATTGCGGAATTTCGTCTCCCCATTCCTAACCGAACCCGTTCTTGTGTACACACAGGCAATGCTCATTTTCGGAACTAGGTAAGTTCCAGTCAGTTGCAAACCTGTTGCCCATCAAACTGAGATACATGTATGTACCTATGTATGTGTGTGGAAGTATGTAGAAGGAAGTTTGCAGTTTACCAGCAATAAAATGTATGGAAAGCAAATAGAAAAGCGATGAAAAACTGTTCTCATAACTGTTACACTGCGTGTATAGGGGCGTGGAATGTGTGAGGCTTATGATGTTGATTGAATCTTATTATTCGAGGTCATTGCTTTATGCGCGTTGAGTGCAATTTTGAAGTGATTAAGCGTGTTAACACGATCAAGTTTAGATTGTTTATCGAAAAATTAGAAATTTCCAAAAATCTTGGAGAGGGTTGCAGCAACATACATACATACTTTTTCTAAATGATTTAAAGTTATACAAAAAAAATAAATAAACAAAATTAAGATTAATAATTAGCAAACAAAATTGTCAACAAATGCACTCAAATATTAAAATACATATCTCATACATATCATACAGTAGGTCAAAGCCAAACTCGTACACCCGAAATTTTTATTTTAATTTCTTAATAACTGATATCTTAAAATTTAAAAGTATTTAAAAAAAAATTTAAATGCATTTGAATGGTATATTCAATAATATTAATAACAAAAGAACAAAAGAAAAAAATGCATTCTTATGAAAAATATTTAAGAAATAACCGAACAGCAAGTAAAATGAGTGTCTAACCCAAATTCATACAGTAGTACCTCGAAAATGTGAATTATCCAGAAATGTGAACCAGAAAAAGTTTGCATTACATACTCAAAAATGTGAACTCAAAACCAATTCTTGATAGTCGAATATGTGAACTTTTTTTCCTTCACAAGAAAAGAAATCCCATTTGGTTTAACTATGCGTCTTGTTTGAAAAATTAGACATTTGATCATTTGCTTTCTTCTTTATTCACGACTATGGCGTCTATCAATAAAAACCGTACAAGTTAGTTGTGTCTCTAAATCCACAATAAATAACTGCAAAAAAAACTCGAAAAAGATTTGGGATTTCTGTGGCAATGCAGGAAAAAAAGGAAAACTGGCAGATGCTCTGAAATGCCCCAAATGGAAGCTGCTTTATTTCGATGGGTAAATAAAAACACCTTTAGAAGAATATTCTCATTTCAACTGATTTAGTTAGAACTAATAATATTTTTTTCAATGAGGAATTTAAAGAGGCAAAATGGATGGATTAAAAAATGTCGCTGTATGCCGTAAAAAACTGTCGGAATCAGGAAGATGTTCAACTATGTATTGGTAAAAAAAAGTCAAGCACTCTTAAGGGAGCAATAAATTACACATGATGCAAAAGTTTCTCACTATTGGGCCAATCAGTGTTCGAATAGAGTAACACTCTTGAGTCTAGACCAAAGAAAATTATTTGGGTGTAGATGCATATATTAACAGCAATTGCGAGTATTAAAACAGTTGCAATTGATAAATTGTCTCGAAAACCATGAAATTCATACACCGAATTTTTTCCTATCCAGTAATGTGAACCACTCGAAAATGTGAACTGTCCGTATTTTAAATAGTTCACATTATCGAGGTAATGCTGTACTTACATTCAAAAAAAATTTAAAATACATATTATTATTTTTATTATCCTTAGGATATGGTATCTAAGGATATATTAAGTTTGACACATAGTTTATAACATAGAGAAATAATTGAGATAGACCCTATAAAGTATATATATTCGTGATCAGTATCAATAGCGAAATCGATTGAGCGATGACCGTCCGTCCGTCTGTCCGTCCCTATGGCACCGCTTTTTGGGCCTTAAGTGTAAAAATTTTTGAAATCCGCCCACTTTTTTATAACTTCACTAAATTACATGAAACTGAAAAATTTTGTTAAGACCAAAGTTCCAAACGGATTGTAGCTTTTCTGTATGTTTTTTATTCAATTATTAATGGATTAGCACTTTGTGTGTAGACCTTTATTCTTTAAAACCATTTAAACCCTATTTGGCATGCTGTACGCTAATTTGTTTTTACAGAAACTGGATTCAATATGCTCCTATTATTACAGAAGGATTTTTTCAGATGTTAGAGAACTTTTGCGTGCAGATAGCTCCATAAATTCTCAATGGGATATCAAGGCTCTGAGCTGGAGTGTCGATAATATGAAGGCAATTCTACAGAAGCAATGGCTTCACATTATAAGCTTTTGTGTGGTCGTTGTCTTGGCAGAAACGCAAACCCTCGAAGTCGAAGTTTTTCTTTAGTTTGGGGCAAATTTGCTTTCAAAATATCTAGGTACACTATCTGGTTCATTATTCCCTCGATAAAGTGAAGCATATCAAAATCATTACGAAATGCTTCATATTGGTTTCATGTTCATTGAAAGTAGCTCCTCATTTGATTTTCTCCTCACGTAGGGCTTTTCATCCGATTCAAATATCTTGAATTTTATTTTATTTAGAAAATAGTTTTATTTATTTTGCATTTTTCTTTAAGTTTCGCAAGAATAACTGAGAAAACATGTGAAACAGCGTCCTTTGAAATTTGAACGTTTTTTGAATCTTCAAATGCCGCGGCCTCAGCATAAGTTAGAACTCCAGCAATTCGAGGGTTTCGACGGATTTTCTAATGGTAACTTTTCAGTAGCGTTTCTTTTGAGAACAGCTATTTGACTTTTAAACGGTTAATATAGTTACGCGAAAAAAAAATTAATCAAAACATGAGATGTGTGCCGAAAACAAAATTACTTACTTTTTTCTGTAATCTTTTCTAATATTTCTTCCCCTTTATTCACTATGTATGAATTGTGATCTTTTAATCTGTGTCTCGTTCGTTTGTTTTTGTTAACAATTGCAAAAATAATTATAAAAGGTTTAGTGTTGCATATTTAAATGTTTGTCTTATACCTAAACTTTTTAATTTGACCAGATAATAGAATGTGTACCTACTTATTTTTGCCGCTCCCTATATTATACGAATACATATTGGTAATCACTACTTGTCCATCCATCCGTTTTGCACTAGTTTTTTGGCTTTCAGTCTTGAGCTAGAAGATGATATTTCATATGTGATCTGAATTATAAACTGTCACCGAGTCATTGTTATTACCAAATCCGTAAAATATATATAATTATACCTATTCCCCTTGCTAAACCGAAATTATATCTAGTGATATCTCAACATATACATACATGTTGATCACGTTCCAGAAATTAAATTTCAATTTCTTTCTCATGGCCATCACACCAATAATATGTACCTACATATGTACATACATATACAGACAGTAAACTTACTGCAGCATGCTTATGACATTGACATCAAAGCTGAAAAATGTTCCTTCATTATTTATTGCAAACACGGACATTGCAGTCAGTTTTCTTATTACATGGCTTAATTTCTGACTTTAAAGAAAATATGTATACTTATATGTATCTCCTATGAATGACAACTTTAATAGTCAACCGGAAACTCCTATAAACCAATTTCGGTTAAGGATGTTTAGAATCGAAATATTAAATTTTATTTATTTTGAGTTCTTTATTGGCTTGCATCCAAATATTTAATGTAAACAAAACGGCAAACGTACAAACAATTTGAACTTAACCAGAGAAAAAAAAAAAACAAAAAAATATGAGACTGGCTCACGTGTTTGAGTTATAGCTTGAGTAATACATATACATACGTACATATATGTATGTATATGTACCTATGTGAAAATTCAATTCGGATGGAGGTGATAATTCAATGGATACACTTGGCACATTCCAACAAATGGTAGGTTTAAATGGAATCGAAGTTCATTGTGCGCACTCAGGCATGCCATTGCGTACGATGTTGAATAAGTGATTTTACTATTAGTTAATTCAACTTAAAACATTGGATAACAAACGGAAATTGTTTTGTCAGCTTATCAAATCAAAAAGGTCGAATAATTTTGGAGAGACCATTGAATTTAGTGTACAGTAGCGGTGCGAAACTTTATTTTGACAGTTCGCGACTCAGCGAGAGATAAAGATGCACATATGTACATATGTACCTCTTCTTCAATTTGATTGTGAACGTTATCATGAAGCCAAATTTTTGCTTTTTTTTAAAAATGTAAATAAAGTCGTCCTAGTCCAATTGATAGATATTTGGAGAGACCATTGAATTTAGTGTACAGTAGCGCACATACATATGTACATCTGATTGGCAAAAAAATTTATCCAGAAAAGTTACAATCCATTTAAAGTGAATGGTAACGTATATGTATGTACCTCTTCTTCTATTTAATTGTGAACGTGATCATGAAGCCAAATTGTAGCTTTTTTTAAAAATGTAAATAAAGTCCTAATCCAATTGATAGATATAGGAAACTTTTTAAAAAGCTTTTTAGACACAACAGGGTAACATTTTCTAAAGTGCGTATTACGGAAAGGTGGAACGGTTACATAACTGTCTAGATTGCTTCGCAGTGTACAGAGTTCAGAGATCGGACTCTGATTATAGTCACCCCTCATGAAGTATGTATGTCTTAGAAACTCTGAAATAGTAAAATTGTTTAACCGGCAGAAATTTTAATGACGACGCGAGACCACGGCCATTTATGTTCAAGAACCTCTTGACCTCTTGAACATGTTTTCGTGCGCAACGATACCGTTCTAGCTTCGCTGCAGCACCCTTACGACGGCGCCTTTAAGGTTGTCGAGCGAGGCAAGAAATATTTATTAATCAAAGGCAAACCGATTAAAATTAGTGTCGACCGTCTCAAGCCAGGCTTCGTTGAACACTCACTTCAAAATAAAATCGCAACTCGATCATCCATATCGTTTTGCAAGTCGCTGGATTTGTCTTCCTGCAGAAAAACTAATTTCGTTCTTCCTCTTTTCGATCTGGCTCTTCGGCGTGGACACACGTGGCTGGGTGGTATATATTTATCTTTTTATACCCTATCCTAAGGGTATATTAAGTTTGACACATAGTTTGTAACATAGAGAAATAATCGAGATAGACCCTATAAAGTATATATATTCGTGATCAGCATCAATAGCGAAATCGATTGAGCGATGACCGTCCGTCCGTCCGTCCGTCCGTATGTCACCGCTTTTTGGGCCTTAAATTTTGAGCTAGGACGATGAAATTTCATATCTGGGCTTCTGAGAAAAAGATACAGTACAAGTGTAAAAATTTTCGAAATCCGCCCACTGCCACGCCCACTTTTTCATAACTTCACTAAATTATATGAAACCGAAAAATTTTGTTAAGACCAAATATTTAGGCATTCAGATTCCCTACAATCCACCCGTACAAAAGTTTTGGCCACGCCCACTTTTTGGGGGCGTTTTCATCATAAAACCGATTTTTAGGCCTTAAATGTTTAACTAGGACGCTGAAATTTCATGTCTGGGCTTCCAAGAAAAAGATACAGTACAAGTGTAAAATTTTTTTTACATCCGCCCACTGCCACGCCTACTTTTTTATAACTTCACTAAATTATATGAAACCGAAAAATTTTGTTAAGACCAAATATTTAGGTATTCAGATTTCCTACAATTCACCCATAGAACAGTTTTGGCCACGCCCACTTTAAGGGGGCGTTTTCATCAAAAAACCTATTATGATAAAATTTCACATGTAACATCCTCAAACGTTCGACGTTATAGCCATATTTGAGTACCAAATGCAATTTGGGCATGAGCACTTTATAGAAACGAGGATAGGGTATCATACAATCCGTTCCAGACGGATTGTAGCTTTTCTGTATGTTTATATTTCATATCGTTAATTGTTTGCGCTAATAAGTAACTTGTAAGGTAATAGTTAAGTTCACGAATAAAATAATTGAATTAGTGATTTCTACGGTGTTTCATTTCGTAAATCACTAAATACCTTTAGAATGGGGAATAAAACATAGAAAATGTTTTCTTATTTTATGACTCCTCAACCCCTCCCAACCAGTGGTGCCATTTTAGCATTTTGTGTGCTAAATCTAACATATTTTCAATTTTTAACACCACAACGCAAAAACTTTATACCCATTATAAGAACATATTCGTGGTATATTTTGCTATACAAATAACGAACGCATCCATCAAAATTGTCTGTATTTGACATTATTGAAAATGTGTATGACAATTTGTCAATTTGGAGCATCAGCTGTCAAACCTCAAAAACAAAATTCAATTCAAAAGTTAACTGTTCGTGAATTGCTGCTCAATTTAGTTTAAGTTGCTTCCTAAAGGAAAGACTCTTTGGCAAAATTAATGTTATAAAATGCAAGCTTCGAAATAAATAAATGAAATCAAAGCTTCTTAATAGTATTTTGTATAGTAGAGAAGGTTTAAGATTGGAGGATAAATACTGCATGTCCTACGAAATACCGAAAGATATCAGTGATAAAATAAAAGACTCGGCAAAATATTAGGACAATGACAAAGACGGGGAAGATGATGAACTTAGTTCTGTAATTGACGAGCTTTTGAATAATTAAATGTAATTTTTATTACAAAAGACTGAATTCCTTTTTTGTTGCTCATTATTATTAGATAGTAGTCATTTTGTGTTTATATTTATTGCTTATTTTTTTAACTTTGTTTTGTTTGTAATCAATTCGTTGTATTTAAATTTTAGCATATTTTGTTTTATTTATATTATATTTGGCATATTACGTTAGAAAATTGCTGGCAATACTGCTCGCAACTGCTCCCAGGACTTTTTTATTTTTTGACGTTTATTTACATACACTGAGCGTCAAAAGTGAGTAAACACCTACATGATTTCTGATGTAATTTTCAATGTAATCCAAAAAATTAATAAAAATTAGATTTCAATGATACAAAATAAAAGTTTTATATAACAGCAATAAAAAAAAATAAAAAATTTAAAAATTAAAATAAACCTAATACATGTTTTTCTAATAACAATTAATCTTACTCAATATTTTACGCGTCAAAAGTAAGTAAACAACATGTAACTTTTTCCGTTTAATATGAATTAGTTATTTTTTTCCGTTAGAAATGTACATGGATATTAAGGCAGAGGAAAGAATTTGTTTTTACGTTACTGCAGAGTGCAGGCTGGTTGTGTTTAAAGGCTTAATAGTAGTGCATTTTGACTTTTTTTTTATAATAAAGAGTAAATGTGTTTTGAAATGCTAAGTATTAAAGTAAATTAAAAGAAAAAGGATACTCGTATCGGAAAATTGGCCAAATCGTTAATAGGAACCATTTTTCTGTAAAAAAAAATATTAATAAATTGGATACATTTAAAACATCGTAAAATTTCATACGGACAAATAGAACAAGAAAAGTAAATAAAACAGAAGCAAGCTAAATTGTGACTGAAGTCAGACAAAATCACTGTTCAAATGCAGTTAAAAACATACAGAAAAGCTACAATCCGTCTGGAACGGATCGTATGATACCCTATCCTCCTCTCTATAAAGTGGGCGTGGCCGAATTGCATTTTGTACTCAAATATAGCTATAATGTCGAACGTTTGAGGATGTTACATGTAAAATTTTATCAAAATAGGTTTTTTGATGATAACGCCCCCAAAAAGTGGGCGTGGCCAAAACTGTTGTATTGCTGTATTGTAGGGAATCTAAATACCCAAATATTTGGTCTTAACAAAATTTTTCGGTTTCATATAATTTAGTGAAGTTATAAAAAAGTAGGCGTGGCAGTGGGCGGATGTAAAAAAAATTTACACTTCTACTGTATCTTTTTCTCGGAAGCCCAGATGTGAAATTTCAGCGCCCTAGTTAAAAATTTAAGGCCCAAAAATCGGTTTTGTGATGAAAACGCCCCCAAAAAGTGGGCGTGGCCAAAACTTTTGTATGGGTGGATTGTAGGGAATCTAAATGCCTAAATATTTGGTCTTAACAAAATTTTTCGGTTTCATATAATTTAGTGAAGTTATGAAAAAGTGGGCGTGGCAGTGGGCGGATTTCAAAAATTTTTACACTTGTACTGTATCTTTTTCTCAGAAGCCCAGATATGAAATTTCATCGTCCTAGCTCAAAATTTAAGGCCCAAAAAGCGGTGACATACGGACGGACGGACGGACGGACGGTCATCGCTCAATCGATTTCGCTATTGATGCTGATCACGAATATATATACTTTATAGGGTCTATCTCGATTATTTCTCTATGTTACAAACTATGTGTCAAACTTAATATACCCTTAGGATAGGGTATAATTATGGAAAACATATCAATAACATCCGAAAAAACAGTTTGTCCGAATACTGTACGACGAACATTGCATAAATTGGGCTTACATGGTAGAAGTGCTTGAAACCCATTTAACCATCTGAACTAAATAAAGCTAGTGTTTACATTTAGCAAAAAAAAAAATACGGATACATATTTCGTTTTGGAAAAACATTTTATTTAAAGACGAAAGGAAATTTAAAATTTTTAAAAGCCAGAATAATTTTTAAAAGACAGAAATAAAAATATCTGTGAAAAAAAAAAACAAAGAATGAAGTGAATAATATATTTATTAGGAGCACAGTAAAGCATGGGGTGGTTGAGTGATGGTGTAAGGATGTATTGCAGCATCTGGGGTAGAGAATCTTGTCTTTATTGAAAGTACAATGACTACGCAAGACTATCTAAACATACTAAAGAATAACATGCAACCGAACGTAGGAAAATTAGGTATGCTTACGAATGCAGTCCTTGAACCAAATGATCCTAAGCCTACCTTGCGGTTTGTTAAGGAATGATTTCTTTATAGCAGTTTAAACAGTTTTATCACCTTCCCCAATTATCAGACCTTAACCCCATAGAATAATTATGCTATCATATAGACCGAGAAATTCGCGAAAGGACTAATTAAAAGCAATGAGACTTTTATTGAAGAATGGTCCTAAATATCCTGTTCATTCATATCATTATGTTCATGTTACATAGACTTAAAAAAGTTATAAAGTCTAAAAGTCATCAAACAAAATATTGAGTTTTGTTTCTACCATATTATTTTTATGAATTCCTTAAACATATTGTTAGTGTTTACTTACTTTTGACGCGTAAAATATGGAGTAAGGTTAATTGTTATTAGAAAAAAAATGTATTAGTTTTATTTTAATGTTTTATTTTTTTATTGCTGTTATATAAAGCTTTTATTTTGTATCATTGAAATCTAATTTTTATTAATTTTTTGGTTTATATTGAAAATTACATCAGAAATCATGTAGGTGTTTACTCACTTTTGACGGTCATAGTATGTCACATTAATTTTGATTTTGCACACTATTTAAATTTAATTTTATATTATCCATCACTTTGTAATTTATTTGACTGGGTGAGAGTGGGTGACTCCTGACTTGGCTGGAAGCAGCCATTAAATGTCGATTAATTATTAAATGATTTGTCTGGAACGGGAAAATTCAAATTATCACTCGCACTCTTTCAAATTACACAAAATAATAAACTTCACGTCGTCTCTCCACGCAAAATAAACGCGTTGCGAGGCGACGAGTCTCTCGCTATTGAGTTTTGGTTATGAACTAATCAGCGAAATCGGTAATGATGTCACTGCAACACGTTCCCTAATAAGTGACATCGCTGCAGATATCAAAATATGTAGCTTCAAGAAAAATAGACCATATACCTAAACATTTCCAAACCCAATGGAATTCCTTATATAAAACTCATATTAAACTTTTCGGAACATCTTGGACTCTTTCTGAATGGAACAAAAGGGCTACAGAAAATCAGTGGTAGCATTAGCACTACTTTATATTTAAACTACGTTATCGAAGAGATGCCTCAACAAGCTGAAGCTTCGTGGTTGGAAAAGTTTTCTATAACAATTAGTGATTGCAAAGATGTATACGAGTACACTCACGCAGATCTAAAAATCGTTTCAAATTAACATTTCCTTAAAATACGAATGGCTATTCCTTAACCCTTCTGATGAGGGTTAACTCTTCTGGTGGGATTCAAGAAAGTCAGTCTTAAATGCAAATCAAAACATGAATATAGTCCTGAGTTCATTTCTGCTAACAAACAAACCCTTACTCTTAGTCTTGACCTAAACTGGAGCTTTAAGATGGGAACATTTCCATTATTCTCTCCACAGATCGTATGATACCCTGTCGCTTCTTTCTTTGTATCAGCTCTAATAATTCAAGTACTCTGCTTTTGGATTGAGGATACTATGATAATCACGAACGGACGTATGTAGATATTTGTTGCAAAATATCATCAAAATCGTTTTTTTTTTATGAAAACATAAAAAGTTACTGTTGTCATATACATACGACGTATGGGTGAATTGTTGATAATTTGAATATCAAAATATTTGGTCGTTCATAACTTATATAACATATCTGAATTTTTCAATATGATCACGAATAAATATGTATAGGGGAAAAGTAGCATGACAGAACCGGGCTTGGAAGGAGCCACTTTTTCTACATTCTTCCCTAGATCATTCTACATTTCTTAACTATTTGTGTTGTACGAAGTTACTTAATACCTATTAACCACCGGTATTTGAAAGTTTTTGCTAAGCGAATAGAGAAGCGGTGTCTCGTTGATTATTATCGCCGAAAATAGTTAATTTTGAAATGTATCTTCGATAGTCATTATGTATTATTTTTTGTGGGTATTGTTTGTGGAAAACGTAGCTTTTTGCTTTTACATACATATGTATATTGAGCCATTGGGTTGGGGGGCTTTTCATGGCTTTCTATCGAAAATTGAAGGCATAATGGACAAAACCAAATATTTGTATATTTAAATATTTTACAAGCTAATTTACTAACCTATGTGGTAGCCGTGAGATAGAATCCATCCGAAATAACATTTCAGCAAGATGGAGACCCCAAGCATATGTCCAAAATTGTGAAGGAATGACTCACAAATCAAGAAATTAAGACGATGGCGCAGTATGACAACTATCACTGTAACATTAACAAATTATGGGATCGCGTATCAGACATGAATGGAGCCAAATTTCAATTGATATCCTTCATAACTTATCTGAGAGTATGCCGAAATGTTGTGCTGAAGTCATAAAAAACAAAGGACTTTAGACGAAATATTGAATGCAACACTTTTTACTAAAACATACAAAACTGGACAAAAACATGAATTTACGTCTTTTTTTTTTACTGTATGTAGTATATAGTTTTTACTTTTATTTTTTCATCAAAATGTGTTTTTGAGTTAATTACTCAAAATTAGAGTATATAAATTTTTTACAGTAAGTACATACATTTTCTTTATTTGTATCTTAAATTCACAAATCACTAATCACTTGCCCAGTTTTGCTCGTCACTGTATCCTTTTTCAGTTTCAAGTAAACTGAAATGTCCAAATATGAAATTTCATTCTCCTAGCTCAAAATAAACGCAGTAGAGGAAGACCTCGCCTTAGGTGGCACGCACAAGTAGAAAGGGACCTCAACCGACTTGGAGTGCGCAACTGCAGGCAGTTGCACCGGGCTAACTGGAGGGGGATGTTGGTTGAGGCCCAGTTTCACCTCGAACTGTAGCGGCACCTAAGTAAGTAAGCTGAAATAACGGAGAGACTGACATGGCGAAATCGTTTTCACTATTGATATTAATTACAAATATGTATGTACATATACTTTATAGGGTCTATCTCGAATATTTCTCTATGTTACAAACAACATATGCATCAACCTAAATATACTCTTAGGATATGCTTTATAAATTGTGAACATTTTCTGGAAACGCTTCGTAAAGTTTGTACTTTGTTCGGTCGCTCTAAATAACTTTTTGTTCAGCTTCTTCAACTTGACACTTAGACTTCTTTCTTTGGGCATGCGTTAAGGATAAGGTTTACGCCAATGATACATAACGATTCAAGCCCTCAAAGATAATGTCAAAGCTGGTGCTCGCGAATTTGTGCCGCGGTTGAGCGAAAAAGTCATGCAACATTTTCTAAAACAGATGACCATTTGCTAGAGAAGCTGTGGTGGGCATTTATCAGATATTGTTCTCCCCATATTAGGATGAAGTCTATACATATTTTAATTATATATAAATATCCACACTTTTTCAGAAAAAATCTCTTTTTTACGAATATAAAATTAAAGCTCCTAATGAAACCTCCTGTCTATTATTTCTTTGTAATAGAAAAGAGGAAATATTGCTTTAGCCACGGTTTTTAAATCTAAAGTAAACTTTTTAATTTTTTGCAAGTCTGAAACTACATGAATATATTCATATGCATAAATAATATCATATTAATAACACACTTGATGCTAATTATAACGTCATTAAATTTAAAATAGAGAACAGAATATGAAATCTTGAAAAATATGCCATAAAATACGTTTTTATAAAACAAAAGTTAGTTAATCACACCCACCACGTCTACCTTAAAATTTATGACCGGCAAAAGTGTTTAAAACTCTAATGCCAATTAAAAAACATCACTGTCAGTGCATTTCATCCAAAGACGACACAGAAACAAATCTGTATAAAATTTCATATTATGGCGCCTTTATGTGAAAAAAATATAACGGAATCCTGTGTTTTTGTTTTTATTTTGTTTCTTCTTTTACTTTTATTTTAAAAATTAACATCGAAAGGAAATCCTTTATGCGAAGAAACCACCCTCTTCTATGGTACGAGGGAAAGGACTCCTTCATGCAGTAAAGTACCCTCTCTGAAAGTGATGTTGACATATTTTTGTACCCGAGTTACATCGACAAAATACATACATATGTACATTACATACAACCAACCACTCAGAACCTGCTTTGCAATGGGAAAACATGAAAAATTAATTCAATCGAAATGTATACTGAAATTAAGTTGGTCACAGAGGTGGCGCTGAGAGTTTCCGCTTCGGTTACTAGTCCCCGTCCCTTTTCAAAGCCAAAGAAGTGAACGAAAAAACTCAAATTTAATTTACATAATAATGGCATGTAGACTGTGTGTGTACGTCGCGGATTGGAATATGTCTCATGTCATGTAGTGCGCCCTCGTTAATGATATCCACCCGAAATTGAAGAACACTGACGTACTGACATGGGGCATTTCCCTCCGACCGACCGACGCATTGTTTATCCCCATTTCAGATTCTCTGAATGGGATCACTTTGAATAGAGTAAACATTTTGGGGGTTGTATACCCGTATATGCTCTTCACGCGGGAGAGCAAATTTCATTTTGTTTGTCTCTCTGATGAGGGAAAACCCAAAATTATCTTAAAATGGATAACTGTGATTAAAACTTACACACAATAGCCACAAGTTAGGGTTGGTTGGTAAATTATTATATAGGTAAGAAATTCCCCCCGAAGTGATGCTCTGGGAGTTCTAAAATAATTAGATGCAATTAGATCATTACTGTTGGTAGCTCAAAACTTCACCCTAGTTTTTGGTGAGAACAAACCCAGATAGGCTGGGTAATGTGTAGTTTTGAATTGCTGTTGCAAATAATAATAAGGAACAATGACACAACATTGCGCTATATTTTAAACACATTGATGTTCATTATTATTGTTGTCCACATTATTGAATTTCAATAAGAAGGCAACAAAATTGCAGCTATAACTCTCAATTTTTTTTTTAAATGTGTTAATTAAATGGCTTTAAACCCAAACAATGCTCCACTCTTCTTTGTTGCATTACATTTTTTTACTGTGAGTATTACCGTATTTCAAAACTATAAAATGCAGTATGCAGAAATTGATCTCTTAGGTCTTAAAATGGTATGTCCAATTCACTTCTATAAAAACTGTAAGAAAGAAACAATTCTTAATAGTTACTGTACTTGCCTCTGTAAAACCAAGCTTTACTTAAGAGCTTTCTTTTTTTCCTTTAGGTGAACTGACGAATGTGTGTGTGTCGGGAATCCCTAGCGCTTTTTGAGAAGCGCCTGCTGTTTACATTGAATGTTTTACCTGTGGTATATGGTTCTACCGTGTTCTACGTCTGTAAACTTACCTAAAAGAAATCGTGCTTTTAATTTCCGCAGATAGTGGAAAGGAAGGGATATGTAAATCGTTAGTGGTGTAGTAGTATTGCGTTTGTCTATTAAATAGAAGGTTGTGCATTAAATTTCATTCCCATTCAATTTTAGCAGTACTAAAACTAAAGGCTATGCCACTCAATTCCATCTAGAGTAGCCTCGTGCATACTCGAAAAAAAAAATTTGAATTATAACGAATTCAAAATTTCCCGCTTAGTGCGGCCACCACCTATGGAGCAAAAACTGAAACCTAAGGTCACCTGAGTTTGAAAACCACTACACTATCCTATCTTTCTACGCCATGCTCACTGTAAGTCAACACTTTTCTCTTGTGCTGTATTTTCACACTTGACAAACTTGCACCTCCATCTACAAGTCTTGTGTGTACTTACTTACTTAACGGGCTCCCGACCCGTGAAGAGTCTCTGCCTGACACACGGCAGCCTTCCACTCTTAGCTCATAGAGTTCGCGGTTGTATCTTCTCCTCCGTTCGCCCTCCTCGCATACGGGACCGAATATTCGACGAAGAACTTTTCTTTCGAAAGTGTTCAATATAAGCTCAGCTTTCCTGCTTATCGTCCAACACTCGGCTCCATACAGCAGAACTGGCAGGATCAAAGTTTTGTAGAACATACATTTCGTCTTCCGAGTTAGAAGTTTTGACCCCATTTGTTTCGCCAAACCGCCCACTTTTCATAACTTCACTAAATTATATGAAACCTAAAATGTTTGTTAAGACCAAATATTTAAGCATTTGGATTCTCTACAATTCATCCATACTTCAGTTTTGTCCACGCCCACTTTTTGGAACGTTTTCATCAAAAAACCGATTTTCATGAAATTTTAATTTTTTTTCATTTTAAAATGCAAAATGGCCACGCCCACTTTATAAGGGCTGCTAGGAAGGGGGATAGGGTATCATACGATCAGTTCCAGGCGAATTAGATTTTCGAAGGACGCACATGACATGAACAAAAATGTGGAATAGAGTCATTTTCTCAGATGAAAATAATTTTAATTCGGATTGTTCGATTATGGTGTGATGACGTTCCAGAAAACGTTGTTCATTCTTTTAATCGTAGAAATGATTGTATCTATCCGAAATATCCAAATTAAATTTCTTTTCGTCTGAGAAAACGACTCCGATATTGATTTTACTTTTAGAAGAATGAATTATAAAAAAACAGTTTAGGTTTTAGGTCATATGCTTTACTTAGCGCTAAACGCGCATAACTTGATAATAACGCGCGTTTAAATTCAAGTGACTCGAAGAGTATGCACACACATACATATGTATGTATGTATGTAGACAATTAGTTGTCCTCTGGCCATTCGATCTCTTAACTCATGTGAATGTTAAATGTTAACCATCTACTAAAGGCTACAACTCTTAAGACACTCGAAGGTCGAAAAACATTTCTATGTATGCATGTATATCTGTCATTAAGAAAAAAAAATAGAAAAAAGCAATCTCGGTGATTGTCGTCATTTGTTTAGAAAAAAATATTTTGTCTTTGTATTATAGATTTTATAGAATCATTTTCTTTTGTAACAACTATTGTACAGTCTTTGGTTTTATTTAGCCATGCTTTTTCCCCGAACGCAGAAGCTCACTATTAAATTTATATTAATTAAACATTCTTTTGCATTCCGCAAGCATTCTACCGAAAGATGAGTGGTAGTAAGTAAAAAGAAAAATAATCAATACTTTATTTTAAATTTTTCATACGTTTTGATTTTGGCTTTTGTAAATATTAATGTATGTATTTAGTTCAATCCGTAAATTCGTTGTTTTCTTCTCAACCATATAACATACACAAACTCGTCTCACGTGCATACAATTTGTACGGCACAACTTTTTTTTAAACACACTTTTTTTACGCATCTGATTGCACAAACGATAAATGTTGGAGAACCAGAAGAAACGTCCGCTGTTTGGGGTCACTGTTGGATTTAGGGTAGGTGCGAGGTTGGGTATATGCAAAGTTCCTTTAAATCCAGATTGAATTCTAGAAAAGTTTCTTTAAATCCATGCGAAGCATGCGAAACGTGGATATAAAGAAACTTTGTATATACCCAACCTCGCACTTACCCCAAATCCAACAGTGACCCCAAGCAGGGGTCTATTTTATTCTATTGTTTATGCATATATGTATGTAAGTGACATAAAGCAAAATTTGACTAATGTCGGTACTTAGGTTCGATACCTCTTTTGCCATAACTGGAGCAAAATTCACTTTATGGAAGTGAAGTGAAATAAAGCCGAATTTTGAAATTCATGGCACCGTCAAAAAACAAAACAAAAAAAGTAATTTTCTCAAAAACAAGAAGACATAAAACCATTCGGTTTTTTGTGTTCGATTCAGAATTGATATAAGCATTGACCACAAAAAGCCAATTTAGTACTTCATTTCACAATTTTGAAAAAAATTACCCTAAACTGGTTTTTTCCTTTTTTTTTATCAAAATTTTGAGTTTGCATGCGAATTTTTCAAAAACTATTGACATAAATAATTTATTTTAAATTGAGGATTAAGGAACAGGTTTCTGACTTTCAAAACCGGTATAGTACTTCATTGTAAGTGTTGCCGTTGTTTTTTATTATTTTTTTTTTTCATTTTAAGTATTTTTTTTCTAAAATTCCCCCTTTTTTATACCCTATCCTAAGGGTATATTAAGTTTGACACATAGTTTGTAACATAGAGAAATAATCGAGATAGACCATATAAAGTATATATATTCGTGATCAGCATCAATAGCGAAATCGATTGAGCGATGACCGTCCGTCCGTCCGTCCGTATGTCACCGCTTTTTGGGCCTTAAATTTTGAGCTAGGACGATGAAATTTCATATCTGGGCTTCTGAGGAAAAGATACAGTACAAGTGTAAAAATTTTTGAAATCCGCCCACTGCCACGCCTACTTTTTTATAACTTCACTAAATTATATGAAACCGAAAAATTTTGTTAAGACCAAATATTTAGGCATTCAGATTCCCTACAATCCACCCATACAAAAGTTTTGGCCACGCCCACTGTTTGGGGGCGTTTTCATCACAAAACCGATTTTTCGGCCTTAAATTTTTAACTAGGACGCTGAAATTTCATATCTGGGCTTCCGAGAAAAAGGTACAATACTAGTGTAAAATTTTTTTACATCCGCCCACTGCCACGCCTACTTTTTTATAACTTCACTAAATTATATGAAACCGAAAAATTTTGTTAAGACCGAACATTTGGGTATTCAGATTCCCTACAATTCACCCATAGAACAGTTTTGGCCACGCCCACTTTTTGGGGGCATTATCATCAAAAAACCTATTTTGATAAAATTTTACATGTAACATCCTCAAATGTTCGACATTATAGCTATATTTGAGTATAAAATGCAATTTGGCCACGCCCACTTTATAGAGAGGAGGATAGGGTATCATACGATCCGTTCCAGACGGATTGTAGCTTTTCTGTATGTTTTGTAGTTGCTCTCAACTACTCATTTGCTATTTTGTTGGCTACGACTTCGTGTGAGACTAATGGTTTTTTATATTAATATTAGAATTTGTAAAGCTATGATATACTCCTATTTGAACGATAATTTTCTTCAGAAAATAAATAGGCTCAATTCAAAAATGCCGAACTGCGGCAGTAGTCAAAAGTTCATTTTTGCAGTTGTAAAGCAAATTAAAGTCAAAACCAAGCAACCTGCGCAGCAAAATTTTTTCTGTTGCAAAGCAAATATTTAGCGGTGTCAAATAGAAGAAAGGTATATGGAAAAGGTTTTTGTTCAGTATATTTCTCTTTTTGGCACACAAGTTTTGATTAAATTATTCACAACATTTTTTTTGCAACTCAAACGTTCAAAAACAACAAAGTTGTGTATGGCATCGGCAACAAAGCAACAGCAGTGTAAAAGCAGTGCATAGTTTGCAGTGTTGCGCAACTTATGCGCATATCTTTGACGTTTTTGAATTTACCCATAGTTACAATATAAGACAATAAAAAATATCTTTTAGTATCGTACTTACTTTACTTCGGTGGCGCTACAATTCGGGGTGAACCTAGGCCTCCACAGATTGTGTGTTAGTGTCCTAGCCTTATGATATTAATTTGCCTTACTGATGAATGCGGATTTTATTTCACCTTGTCACTTTGGAGCGAATGGCGACTGGGCTATTGATACTGATTTTAAATATACATATGTACATGTGCCTATACTTCATAAGAGTCCATCTGAATTAAACTATGAATCGTTAATATAGTAATAAGTTAATATACCCTTAGGATAAGGTATACTTAACGCTCCCATCTATCCTGTATTTCGCAGGATTATCCTGTTTTCTCATGCCAATATATCACTTTCGTATTTTCCTACGAAAACCCTGTAATCCAATGCAGGCATGGCATTGGAAAAATATTCATGGGCAACTTTAAATAAAATCCCATATTGGAAAGATGTTGAGGAAATAATGGCACATTTAAACGAACAAATGTTATTATTGCTCAGCAACTTAAATTACAAAATGGAAAGAAGAAAAGTACCAATAACAAAGCGATAAGTTAAAGTTTTCAATAATTTGGACATTGAAAAGTGTGAATATAAGGAAATGCCGACTATTATCGAGTTTGTCTTACGTCTTCCGGGTTCGACTGCTCCTGTTGAAAGAGTTTTTTCAGCAATGAATAAAACGTGGACGGAGGAGAAAACACATCTTAGAATTGAAACATTAGCTATTCTTACTGCAAAAATAAATTTAAAAATTAGTTACTTGGAATTTTTTAACTGGTTAAAAACAGAACCAGAAGTGCTTAAAAAATCCAATCGAGTTTAAAGTATTCGGAAGAGGGGAAGATTAATAAATTAATTATAAAATTAAAAATAAGATATGAAACAAAAAATATAATATGAATATTCTGCAATATTCCTGTTTTTTTTTTTTTTTTAATCCCTATAAATGTTTTCCAATTTATCCTGTATTTTAGCGAAACAAATATGGGAACGTTAGGTATACTAAATATAAGAGAGAAAATACATATGTATGTACATTTGTACGTACATATATACATACATACGTATTAGGTATTTAGTGTGTTTTCATCTATAATGTACATATATATTTATTATGATCAACATCATATTTTTTAACATTACATACTATTCCTACCAAACACAAATTCCTACAATACACAAAACCTTAGCGCAACCACTTTTCCAATAACTACGTGAAAATAAAATAAAGTTGCCAATTAAGTATCATTACTTAAAGAGATATGCACGCGTATGTCAATAACGCAGAGAAGCAAAAAAAAAAATATTTTTTCTATACACTCAATCTTTATGGCCGTCTCCAACAGCACTTTCTGTTGGTACGATTTGTTTCCTTTTTTTGCTTCGTTCTTCACTGGTAATCCGGAATTGATTGGATCGTATGTTGTCCTCGTAATGAAGACATCCTCCTACGCAACTCTCAAAAGAAATGTATTTTCACAATGAAAACGGAAATAAAGCTCACAACTAAGAGTAGAACAACATTGCTGCAGAAAAGGATGAACGGCGAAATCAAAATAAACCCTATAATCAGAAAATTGTGGCTCATGTCTATACGCCCTCTAGTGTTCTTCTCCATTCGAATGTAGATTTGATGGTGATCTGACATGACATGTTGGTTCAATAGAACGTACACCCCGTTAACTTCCTTGATTTTTCACAATGAACTCAATCTTCGTGTTGTGTCGTCGTTGTACGAATGTGGTCGTTATGCTAATTTTAGACACTACCATTGGGCTACTGCCTCCCATCTCGCACTCGCATCTCATAGGTCGTCGTCGCGTCGGTTTGATCGAGTATTATATTCGCAACCGGAATAGTATAGCTGAACGAGTATTCATGTCTATGGGATAACATTTGGGACACAGAACTATTTTCAAAGTGACTCTAGGGCATTTCTAAAATGCTGTATTTTATTTTTTTTTGTTAGTTCATACGCACATTTGTACATATGGACTTTCTTATAGTATTTACATACGGATATGTACATACTACATATGTATGTAGTATGTACATCTTTGCAATGTAAGTAGAGATTGTTTATACCCTATCCTAACTTTATATTAAGTTTGACACATTATTTGTAACATAGAGAAAAAATCGAGATGACCGTCCGTATAACGTATACGTATGTATAATGTGACCTGATCGAATATTCGACGAAGAATTTTTTTCTAAAAAGTATTCAATATTATCGTCCTGCAGAATTGGCAGGATCAATGTATTGTAAAGCATGCATTTCGTCTCCCAATTTAAGTCTACCCCAAATCTCCACCAAGGTATCATTCGTTGAGTTGATATTTACTCTGAGGTAGGTAAAATCCTTTTGCCAACTGTGATGTATTGTCCAAGACTGTGAACAGATGCTTTTTATTTGCTGACAACATGTACTTGGTGTTATCCTCATTTATTTCAGTGCCAACTCGTTTTGCCTGATCTTCGATTGTCGTAAAGGCAGCTATAACGGCGCTCTGGGTGCGATCGATGGTGTCGCTGTTTTCCGCTTATCTCAGGGGATGGACAGATTTGTCGATAGTGTCTTAGTGTTAACAGCTGCCCTGCGCAGTATCTGTTCCTGAACGAAATTGAAGAAGTTACATAATAGCGCATCTTCTTACCGAAATCCGGTACATGATTGGAATAGTTCGGTGAAACTGTCTCCGAATTGCACATTGCATCGCGTGTTGTCCAGCATCACGCGCCACAGTTCATCATTTGAAAAGCTTCGCTGGTAGCAGCCTTGTTGTTCTTCAGCTTCAACTGAATCTTTAATACTGGGAGGAAAATGACTCCTTCTCTTTTGCTCTCTCACTCTCTCTACCTAATGCCCACTAAGTAGCTGCTGGAAATGCTCCTTAAACACATCTACTATTCTCTGCGCTTTGGTGGACAAGTTTCCTGCACTGTTTCGCAGAGCCTGCGTTCTTGGACTTGAAGCCAGAGTCCATTTGTTTGGCTTTCCTTAAAACCATGCAGATGTTGTTCTTATCACGGGACTCATCGATATCCTTGAGCTGGGAGACTGCGTGTGCCTCTTCTTTTTACGCAGGGTCTTATTTTCCTTCCTTATTTTGTCTCACCGCTTTTTGAGCCTTAAATTTTGAGCTAGGAGGATGAAATTTTATATTTGGGCTTCTGAGAAAAAGATACAGTAAGTGTAAAATTTTTTTAAATCTGCCCACTGCCACGCCTACTTTTTTATAACTTCACTAAATTATATGAAACCGAAAAATTTTATTAAGACCAAATATTTAGGTATTCAGATTCCCTACAATTCACCCATAGTTTAGTTTTTAGTTTTTTCATAAAAAAAACGATTTTGATAAAATTTTACATATAACTCCTCAAACGTTCGACGTTATAGCCATATTGGAGTACAAAATGCAATTTAGCGACGCCCACTTTATAGAAAGGAGGATAGGGTATCATACGATCCGTTGTAGACGGATTATAGCTTTTCTGTATGTTTTGTCATCTTTTCCGGCGTACGAATTTTTGATCATCATATCATTTTGATCATTGATCATCTCGCTTAAGCGCTTTCTGTAGGGTCTTGCTGCTCCAGTCGTCCTAAGGCTTTAAACATTGAAAAAACTCTGAAAGTTTGCACATTCAGAATATTGGCTCCCTCGCATCTACATACATATCAGCACGTGTTTGGGGTTAAGAGTACAAACATCTGCAGAGCTCCAGCTTATTACGGAGTTGTAAAGTCACAACGCAATTGCAACAATTTTTTATATACATATATAGAGATATTTTAGAGAGATTTCGAACCAGACTCTTCCGCGATCCATCTTAGCCCGTGAGTCTCTCTGGATTTTTCCACAGTTCCTCTCTAGCTTTTATTCCTCGTGTCAACGCTAGCATCTGTTTAACAGAAATAACAGTGGCTCCCGAAATTTCCATGACCTATAGATAACGCTACCACCCATTTCAGTGTTCTTCGCCCTAAGCTTAGAACTTCTCTGTGAGTGGTGCCAATCGGCATTTTAACAGGCATTTTCGCCTGCCTGAAATCTTCCACGATTGACCACTTTCTCTGGTATTACGCCACTACCTAGCTGCTAATTAGGTGCTCTACCATACCTCTGCCAATTGCAACAAATGGTTCTGAACCAGAGAACTCCGAGGTTAACCCTTGCTTTGCTATATTTCACCCAAAAGCAGCATCATCTCATTTCGAGATGAACACTCATAGAGTTTATGAACACATTCCAATGTCAGTGATGCATTGATATCTGTTTGCTCCATGCGTCTAATCACTGATTGATTGTCCAGTGCTATAGCAACGTTTCTACCTTCAACCTGTACCTCTTTCAGGTAATCCAACGCATGCAACTGAGTAATCATCTCGGTTTGATAGACTGAAGTATATTTCCCCAGACTAATATGAAGTTAGTCCAGCATCTAGGTATACACCCAGATACTTAACCTTCACATGTAGCTCCAATCAGAAAAGTATCAAGGGCAGAAATTCCAGATCTCTCCGATTCCTTGTGAAGATGATTAGATCTGTCTTTTCCGCATTAATGGAGAGCCTTTGTTCCTGACACCTCCGCTCCACCATTCTGAGAGCATTTCTCATGGTATCTGCTGTGATGTTCATGAATTTACCTCGTGCCGTTATTACTATATTATTATCTTCAATTCTTTTCAGGAGAGAGTCCACAGTTATATTTCACAGAGTAGGTGACAAAACTCCTCCTTGCGGGCAACCTCTGCTAACACTTCCTCTATGTCTTGAAGTTCCCGTCTGAATATTTATCGCCCTATTTTTTAGCATATTGTCCACCCATATTACCACCAATGGGTTAACTCTGCGTTCTTCTAAGACTAGACTACTCTGAAACTTTCGAAGCATATCTTATCGAAGGCAGCTTCAATATCCATTATTATTGCCATTGCGATATCTCCGGTAGGTTTCTCCTCTTCCGCAACTCGTACCACCTGGTGTAGCGCTGTTTCTGTAGACCTGCCAGCTCTGTATGTATGTTGTCTACTACTCAAAGTACACGCTTTCAGCCCTGTGCTCTCCATATGGTCCACCACAATTCTTTCCATTACTTTCAACAGAAATGATGTTAGGCTGACCAGTTTGAAGGACTTCGCTTCTGTGTAGTTCTTTTTTCCTGGTTTTGGAAGAATCACCACATTTGTTTCTCTCTGGTATGTAGCCTATTGCTAGGCACGTAACATATATGTACATATGTACATATATCCCTAAGCCTTAATACAATGAGATCTGCACTCCATTGCATTCAAGCTGAGACAATACCCCCGGTCATGCGCTAAGGGGAAAACATTTTTATCGCCCCGCTTCTGGCATTACTATCCGTTCCGTTTGAGTCCTACCTATCCTGTTTGTTCCTTGTTTCCTCAGAGTCTAGGGCTGATCTGATTTAAGACTTCCTAGAAAGTGCATTTCCATGAGGACGTCATTTGTACAATTCAATGTCCCAACGATCTCCCCCGTTCTATCACGAATGAGTCTGACTTTGGAAACTGAATACCTGGAGACAATTTTCTGAAGTCTCTATTGACCTTAGCTATGCTTCTCATATTCGAGAAAAATTCCTTCCTTCGCAGAATTGCTTTTAGCTCTTCTTCTTTGTCTTATACTCATCCCATGATTTAGGATCATCCCTTCTCATAGCATGATTAAAGGCTTTTCTCACCTCCTTTAGAATTTCAAGTTCCCTACACCACCAAGGCGTGGGGTCCTATTAATCTACCAAAGTAGCTGTACACGGCTCTTGGTATGCATTTTCAACTGCTGATTGCAAATGCTTCAGCTGCGACACTACATCCCAAGTGGTTTTCGATATTTTGGGTATCCTCCCATTCAGTTTATCCCGCCACTTCCTGGTATTTTACTATGGCCGTATTCCTGGGAATCCTGACATATTTTCGATCTTTTTTTCCTTTTAGGTCCGTTTCGAACATCAAATTAGATGGCTCTGTTGTCGGACATCATTGTCTGATCCATTGCCTTCCAATTTGGTATTCTATCAAACATTATATTACTACACAGTCACGTCAATAACTTCCCTTCGTCTTGCATCCACAAAGGTCGGTTCTGTTCCTCTGTTGACAATAGTTAGATCTTTGCATACTACAAACTCGAATAAAGCTTCTCCTCTGTAGTTATCGTTGGTGCTTCCCCACACTGTACAGTGTGCACTAGCATCGCAACCAATCATTAGATCTTCGCTTCTATCCCTGCAGACATTCACCAGAGAATCTACCTCTTTTGTTGGGGGATACTCTAGGGAGTCATATAGCAGGTATGCAGATGCCATGGCAAAACTGTCTGCACCTGCTCCTACTCACACAGCGACAAGGTCAGGGGCACATAGTTGCAGCTTTAACTCCGTGCCTCACCAGTGTACACAAGATCTAACTCTTTTGCCAAATCGCACAGTGGCAGAACTTTCAGGTAGACTTTTAATCCTTCCTTTGAAGATCCAAAGCTCATGCAGCAAGGCAATATGAATCGACTCCTCCACAAAACATCTGATCAACATTGCTGTTGAATCACCCTTAGTTTTTACCGGTGCGGTTCGGGATGACTGACCTTCTGTTTCCTAATTTGTCTATCAGCCTTTCCATTTTGATGTATTCTTGATTGATTAACATTCCCGCCTCCGTCACCCTGGCTTTAGCTAAGCTGAAGGTCTCAGTATCATTTTTAAACCGTTCCCTAGGTCCTGCCTCTTCTGGAGTGGTTTCGGCTAAATTAGCAATCATATCATATCCTGCCAATGGCAACCTCTTTCTCTCTCTCGCCCTTTTCATCTTTTACTCTCAACCTCCGCTCAAAATCAGGGTCTACACCGTCATCTTTGAGTTCGGCTTCCACAACGTTGATTAACCTCTTGGCGCTAATTAATTGTCCCACGAGCCAGGGAGAAATCACAGACCAGGTAGGCAGAGATGCCTATTACCCTACTCAACTAGTATACAACAGAGGATTGAGCTGCTCCTGAGGAGTTACCAATAGCAGTTCAATTACCCCTGAACTTTGTATTCCAGTAGTTTCACTACACAAACACAGCTCTGTGGGCGTGGCAACTTACAACCTTGGAGTTAAGGATTGTTGGAACTTAGTTTTCCGTTCACATTCAGCTCTGCCAGAGTAGTGTTAACTACCTGGTAGTACATCCTGTTCCTTGAATTAAGTCACCTCACCATGACAAGGTGTCCAACATCCGGTTCCTACCATGAGAAACTATCTTCAACTATCTATGAGATAGGATAGGTAACTGATATACCTTTGTATGAATAAATAAATCGTTGGAGTTTATGTATTTCTTCGTATGAACTAAAATTATTTGAGTTTCTTAATGTAGCAATATAATGTACTTTGAATTTTGGAGAATTTGGTATCTCCTTTTTACTTGCACCTATGTATGTATATACATACATATGTATATCAACAGAGCAAGTATTAATTTCAAAACTGCAAACTCGAGCAAACTTGGCGTTGCTACAAAATTGGGTCTGCCAATTCTGTCTCTTGTACGGTTGAATGCACCCTAAACGGCTACACGGATTTTCTTCAAGCTTCACATCTCCAGCCTGTACGGGCACAATTAGGACGAAATCAGAATTTTTATTCTAATGTTAAAATCAAAGGTACTTTAGTTAAGACCAATTTTAGTAAAAATGGATTTTTTCAAAATCGGATCTGATGATATATCGACTCGTAACACAAAACTTATAGGCTGTCAAATTATCTATTATTAACCTCAGCATCATGTAGCCCACGCCCACTTTTTGAGGGCGTTCTTAAAATTTTTTTTTGGGAAATTAACAGATAAAATCGGTTTAATGTTATTTTTATATGTAATCTAAATAAATATTTCAGTAGAAAAATATGCATACATAAGTGTATTATCAAATCTACAGTACCTGTAAAAGTTATGTGTAAATATACATATATGTATCTATCTAAGGTGCGCGTACGTACAACTCAGTTGTGCACTTTATTTTGCCACGGGCAATTAATCAGAACTTTTATCTAGTTTACACTCAAGATTATGGGTAAAATTTATACTATTGGGTTCCAGGAGTATTATAAGGTAATTGTATTTCATAACTACATCAACTGCTGCACTATCAAAAAACTATTTTTCGTTAGTATATGTATATGTAGGTACCTAATTTCGATTACCTTTTTCTTACGTGTCATTTTTTGAGTTTTCATAGGTGACTGTTGAAATGCATGTTCTAGAGTATCTATTTAGTATATTTCTAGGATTAAATTTGATGGCTAAGGGGGTCGCACTTAAAGACATCCCTGTTTGGCTACAGGATTCGTTTGAAACAATTCTGACATATTCCTGCCATCCTATACTTCTTGTCGCGTAATTCTCTACATGCTTTTAAGGATTGTTAACTTTTTTCAATCAAAAGAATTTAACCGAAGGAAGAAAGCCTACTGTTTATCAACAACATCGTCCATGCCTTGCTCCCATTCTAGGTACAATTCAAAGTCGAAACAAAGCGGAATACGCTAAAATCTGACTCCCCAAAAAAAACAATCTTGAAAATATGCGGACATTTTAAACGATTTTTGCGATTATCTTATGAAATTAAATTTAGATTCGTTTTTCTGTCGCCATGGGATTCTGGCTGGTTTTTCTCTTAACAACCATAACAATAAATACGTTCCTACGCCTCCTTCCAACCACCACACACGTTTACATTAATCGTAAAACAAATTGTCCCTTTTTGGTTGTTTACTTTAACAACAGGACTTCCATTAATTTTGCAATCACATACTCTTGCAGGATAAGTAGCGGTTGGTATTTTGTTGATTGTTTGGACATTTTTGGGTAGAGATTTTAAGTTAGATTCTGTACGTTTATATGGAAGTGTAAGAGAACGTGCGTGACAACAAATTTAAATATTTACCCAAATACCTATTTGAAAGAACGAGAAAAGCATTGATTACTCAACGAAAGTACCTAACTCGTGTTCAGAGATTCAATTTAAAAAGATTTGGAGAAGACATTCATATTGGTATTTAAATAACAGACCTTTTAATTAATGTGTAAATTGAATGGCATAGGCATTAGTGATTGTACCCCTATATGTATTCAGAATAGTTGTCTGGATGAGGAACATTGAGAATTCAGAATCGCCGTATAGTAGGTGATATGGTTATGTCTGTCTTGAAAGAAATAAATTACTTACTGATGGTATCTCCTTAGTGATAAATGTTTATCATTTATCATTCTTTGGGATAACAACAGTCTTGTAATGAGCGTACAGAAAGACTAGGTGAATGGATCTCAAAGTATACATATGTATTTGTCATATTTATGGGTATATTGAGGTTGATACATAGTTTGTAACATAGAGAAATAATCAATCTACCCCTAGAAAAATAAAATATAAAATGCAAAAATCTTGAAAAAAAATCTAGAATAAAAAAAATTTTGAAACCAAAATCTCGATTTTTGCATTCGGGATTCAAAAAATTGATTTTCGAGATATTTTTCATACCATAATCGCGTTAGAACCCTAAAAATATATATTCGTGATCGGCAGTATCAACAGCGAAGTCGATTGACCTATGAACGTTCGTCCATAAGTCACCACTTTTGGGACTTAAAGCTGGGAGGATAAAATTTCATATCTGGGCTTTCGATGGAAAAAAGCAGGACAAATGTTAAAATTTTTGGAATCCGAAAACCCTATCCTAAGGTTTTGTTATGTTTGTAACACAGTTTGTAACATAGAGATACGTAAATCGAGATACCTATACTTAAACATATCTGGGTGTATACCTAGATGCTGGACTAACTTGGAACATCCATGTGGAAGAGAAGATTAGGCATTGAAATGTGTTCATAAACTCAATGAGTGGTCATCTCGAAATGAGATGATGCTGCTCTGGGTGAGAAGGCACGTAGGGATTCTCAAGCAAAGCTAGGGTCAACCTCGGAGCTTTCTGGTCTGGAACCATTTGTTGCAATTGGCAGAGGTATGGTAGAGCACCTAATTAGCAACTGGGCCGCGGCGGACCACAAAAAAAGGTGGTCAATCTGTCAACTGTCAATACACTTTGTATGGGAAGCTAAGCCTTGGGTCTCATATGGACCTCTCATGCCAAATATTTGTATCTTAGTTATCAATACAGTCTTTCAAAATCTTAGCTCCAACTATTGCAGTTTATGTAGAATGGGACTATGTAGGTACATGTTATTATTTTGGAGCATTTTGGATACTCCACACAAGTTTGAACGCATTAAAATATTTATCAAAATCATAAAAAACTATCTTTGATTACGTACGTTTAACTGTTTTTGTTGATTTGTATGAAGATGAATATACAAATTGGATGAATTTGTTTATACCCTATCCTATGGGTATATTAAGTTTGAAAAGTGTAAACTTTTTTGAAATCTGCCAACTGCCAACCCCACTTTTTCAGAACTTCACTATTTTACATGGAATCAAGAATTTTGTTAAGACCAAATATTTAGATATTCAGATTCAGTCTACAATTCAGCCATACACAAGTTTTCGGCACTATCCGTTCCTAACGGATTGTAGCTTCTCTGTACTTTTCTGTATAAAAAAAGAAAGGACAATTCCTTGCCTTCCAATTAAATGACTGAATTTTTATTTTGAAATGCTTGGAAATATTTATGCAAACTAACTCACAATTCACTTGCATCGTATAGCATCCTTTCATTGAAATCTACTCTCCTCAACTAAAACAATAATATAGACTATGCAGCAACTCTTTGTTTTCCTTTAGTTCCATTCAATCTGGTTTTGGAATTTTGATTAAAAAAAATCTCTTCCCTGTTGCTGTCCCCATCAGCAGATTGTCAGCCAGCAAAACATAAAATCCTTTGTTTATAATTTCAAAATATCAAAGATACTCGTATTTCTCTTTAATGTCTACCAAATGAAGAGCAACGGCAGCAGTGACAATAAGACCTGTAGGTATGTACTATGTACATCCGTTCTAAATAAGTACTATATAATTTCTTTTCTCCAGGAACAAGTAACCTATAGCTATATTGCGCTATATGTATGTATGTACATATTGAGTTTGCAATGGAAAACTCCTTTTGAAAATCCCTTTTTATGACAAGTGACTCAAAACAAAGTGACTGTGGCAAAGTTTCCCACAGTTTTGTTGTCCCCATTAAAGTTCCAATGGAGAAGATCTCTTAAGAAGATTGTGATTCACTTTTTAGAGAAATTTAAGGATTTAAATGTAATATATGTACATATCTATGCACATGTACGTATATGTTCATACATATACGGCTACGCTATTTTTACTAGAAATCGGAAAATTTTATTAAGACCGAATATATAGTTATTCAGATTGTCTACAATTCATCATACCTGAGTTTTGGACACGCCGACTTTTCAGCGGCGTTCTCATAAAAAAAACGATTTTGATGAAAATTTGCATGAAACATCATCAAACGTTCGAAGTTATCATCACAGTTCAATAAAAACTCGCAATACGGCCACGCCCAATTTATAATGGTATCATACTTCATAAAGGTATCATACGTATCCGTTCTAGACAGATTATGGCTTTTCTATATGCTTTTTATTGTTGGTATTGGCATAATTGGCCTATTTGCGTGTAATAAAAACATTGCGCGTTGAAACTCGTGCCCAACGTTTACACTGGTAAAATTGTATCTGCGCTTAGATGTGTGTGTTTGCCACTTCTGTCACTCAGTCGGTCTTTCTGTCTGTATGTTCGACTGCAACCTGGAAATGTGCCTTTCAAACAAAGCTATTCCTCAAGGATATGACGTACCAAGCTTCTAAGCAGCTTTTCAAAATTTTTATCGAAGAAATTTGTTAACAAGACATTGATAGGCTTTGAAATTCTCTGTAATTCACCTGAACATTACAAAGGGACCCGTTCATTCTTAAGGTCGAGCGTCGTAGAAAATGGGGCTTTTGGAAAACTTGCCGATAACATCAGTTTAATATTGTCTTTACAATTCCATGGAAAATGCAGTTTTTTTTTTACGTGAATTTTCTAGGTGAAAATTGTCGAAAGACATTGTGTGGGACTTCAACCCATGAAAACACCCGGGGAAGGTATAATTTATGTCATCCTTCCAATTATCGCACCTAGTCGTTAAACTAATCAGGAATTTTTTTTAACACTTTAGAGTATATATGTATATTTAGGGACCTGTTTTTGTCTGTTAGTCTTTGTTTTGGAGCATACCTACTAGGTATTTTGAATCACTTATTTCTCTATACAGATCATAGTTCCTTATATACCATGGCGCATTAACAATATTGCGTAGTACTTTATTGCATTGAAAGCATTGTATACTCTGTAAGTTTGTCTTATGTGTGCACCCCCAAAGCTGGAGACCATATGTCCATATCGGCTTAATATTTGCTTATGTATAAAGCAGTAGTTTGTTGTACACAGAGAGACGAATACACTCCCTAGAAGCCAATACATTTTTTTATATTGAATATTTAATTCACCATGTTTTTTCTTGACATGAGCCATGCCTAAGTTTATATGTAGGTGGGTTCAAATAAAGAACTGTATTGTTATTTATATACACAGGTATATGTTGTATATTTTTATACCCTATCCTAAGGGTATATTAAGTTTGACACATAGTTTGTAACATAGAGAAATAATCGAGATAGACCCTATAAAGTATATATATTCATGATCAATATCAACAGCAAACACGATTGAGCCATGTCAGTCCATCCGTCTAGGTATATGTCACCACTTTCTGGGCCTTAAATTTTGAGCTAGGAGGATGAAATTTAATATCTGGGCTTCTGAGAAAAAGATGCAGTACAAGTGTAAAAGTTTTTTAAATCCGCGCACTGCCACGCCTACTTTTTTATAACTTCACTAAATTATATGAAACCGAAAAATTTTGTTAAGACCAAATATTTGGGTATTTAGATTCCCTACAATTCACCCATAGAGCAGTTTTGGCCACGCTCACTTTTTGGGGGCGTTATCATCAAAAAACCTATTTTGATAAAATTTTACATGTAACATCCTCAAACGTTCGACATTATAGCTATATTTGAGTACAAAATGCAATTTGGCCACGCCCACTTTATAGAGAGGAGGATAGGGTATCAAACGATCCGTTCCAGACGGATTGTAGCTTTTCTGTATGTTTATTTGTAAAGTTAACATGACGTGACTTCACTTCATTTAATTTTATTTGCCATTTTTTGGTCCATTCAGATAAATCGTTTACTGTCCTTTGCAGTTTTTCTGTTACTTCTTTCTCGGTTTTACCAACAGCCAGAACAGCAGTATCGACTGCAAATGTGGTAACAGTAGTTTTCTCATTGTGGTCGTTTGTGTATAAAAGAAACAAAACGGTTCCTAAGACACTATCTTGAGGTACACCAGCTTTTATATGTTTTAAATGACCGCTGCATTATGTAAGATTCTAGCATATATTAAGTATCGTTTTGGCAGATGATTTTGCAACTTACATATGTAATAATTCTTTGTGCCACACTTTATCAAAGTCTGTTTAACATCCAGAAAAATGGTAGAGCAATTTTTTTCCCTTCTAAGGTTTTTTTCTATTTTATCAGTTATCCTATGTACCAGATCTATAGTTAAATACCTATTTCTAAAACCAAATTGATGGTTTGTATCGTCAGAAGAATTTTTCGAATATCTTAACACAAAATTGGCAACAAGGAAATCGTACGATATGAAGTAACTTCGATTGGTACTTTTGCCGGGTTTTGATAATTATTTCCGCGACTTTCCACATTCGTGGGACATAACTTAATCTAAATGCTGCATTTATTATTATCTGTTCTAGTTTTTTCATACCTTTTTTAGGAAGTTTTTTTTAGAATTTCACCTGTGATAAGATCCAATCCAGGAGCTTTTTTCGGGTTGATCTTTTCTTTTATTTCTTTCTCTATTTCCTTAGAGTTTACTGAAGCTATTAATCTATCGTCTTCGCACATTTCATCATTTTGTTGACAGTAGTCTCTATCTTCATATGGCTGAAAGACGTTTTCAAGATATTCAGCGTATAAATTTGCTTTTTGTGTTTTTGTTTTTGCCCAGTTTCCACTTGCGTCTTTTCATTTTCTTTGTAGCCTTCCAGAGTGAGTATTCTGTACAAGCATCGTTTGTTAGGTTGGTAAAGTATCTTTCTACCGACGAATTTTTTAATTTTCTAATCTCTTTTCTAAGCTTATTAGTTTTGTTTTATCACTTGGCGCTCTCGATAGTTGCCAGCGTTTACGAGCTTTTCTCTTTTCAGATATAAGTTCGCATATTCCTTCTGGATAAACGTTTCCTTTCACTTTACTCTTAGACTAAGGTGTTGTAGCTCAAGTAGCCTTCTGTATATCTAAGGTGAAACTTTGTACTTACATTCTTCCAGCAATTGTCTGAAGTAACTCCAGTCAGTCAGTTTGTTTACTAGACGTGGGTTATTCTCTTTCATTATAATCTTATTATCAAGTGTGAACAGCACAGATGAGTGATCTGAGTCAAGATCTCACCCTTCTTCTACTGTGGTAGTATTTAAGCAGATATTATTAGTAATAAAGATATCTACAACATCCGGGATTTTATTCCTATCTCTAGGAAGGTTGTGGGTAAGTGGGTTTCCCGTTGAATGATATTTAGCGTTGATTTCTTTAATAGATTCAAGAAGTTCTTTTCCCTTTTGAATTTGTTAGTCTTGCTCCCCAAAATCTGTTCTTAGCATTAAAGTCCCGCCCTACTATGAACTTTTTTCCGAATATACGGAAGAGCTTATTGAAATCATTTTGTTTCAATCTGTAGCTAGGAGAACAGTATACTGCGGCTACTGTTATATGACCGTTGCTTGTTTTTATTTTTACTGCTGTGGCTTGTATTGTATTGTAAAATGGCACTAATCTGATGTCACTAAATTTTTTTTTTACTTTCAGATTTTTATAACGAGCTCACTCAAAAATCTCAAAATACATTCCATGTTCTGGTGAGTAAAAATAATTCGTAATAAATATGTTTATACATATATGTATATGTATGTATATTGGAGTTAAAAATAGTTCAGATGTCGTAAGTATTCTTGAGTATTTCTTAACAAAATACATAAATTTGTCTGGCACTAATCCGTCAAAAATCTTTGAAGAAAAGTATATTTTTTAATTCCCTAAACATTCGAGTTTAATAAAACTAAACCCCATCAGTGACTGTCAGCAATTTCAACCTATGTTACTAATTATTTTTATAAAGTAAGCTTTGTCAATAATAAGTCTATTAATACGCCATGATTTGATACGTGTCTTTGAAAATAATGTGGGTACTTCCCGCCTTTATTATGCGTACCATTTTGAAGTTTTTGATTTATACATCGCCTTTCGTTATTTTTATTCCATTGCCAAAGTATTAAATTAATTTACGGGCTCAACAAAATAAATTACTGTCACTGTCGTGATGATGTGTATATAGTCGAAAATAATACATTAGAGTGTATTGATGATTGATGTAAACGTCAATAGACTGCTATTTTAGTAGAAAAGAATTCTAATTTGGTAACAGAAACTCCGCATGGACCAAATTGTTTTTTATTTAACCTACTTTGTCGTAGAGAATATATGTAATTGCATACCGCCGGATGCTTAACCCCCCACTTTTCACCATTTCTTCTGCGTAAAATATACGGGTGCGGTTTTAATAGAGAACGGCAACAGAAGCATATTAGTAAATAATGAATGACACACTTTCAAAATCTTGCATGAAAAAGTTTGTAGGATGTTACTTCAGTGGTTCATCAATCCTCATGCATTGTAACAATATTGTTTGCATAGTAATTACCATTTCTTGAGTCTCGGTTTTTTTAAACGATATTTATGAAATAAAATGGTGACGTGTTCACAGTAAACGGCAATCCTACATATATTTTTTATACTAACCCTTGTATGTTCGAATTGATTCACGCAGAGGGAGATATTTTGTTTACTAAATAATTATTGAATTAGTGAATCGATATACTCTAAATATCCTCTAGATTGTGATGACAATGAGGCAGTGTTTTGATTCCAGCAATATTTATACCCTATCCCAAGCAAGGGTATATTAAATTTGACACATAATTTGAAATATAGAGTACGAATTGAGGTAGACCCTATATAGTAAATACTGAAATTTGAGCTAGGCCCATGAAATTTTATGTCCGAGTATTTGACAATGAGAACATTTTTTGAGATTCGCCGACTTTTCAAAAAACTCATAGTTTTTACTAGAAAACAAAAAAAATATGCAAGTGAATATTGCATATTATCTTCAATTCACTCGTAACATGTTTTGCCCTTTTTATGATGTCATCTATATCTGTTTCTCTTCCAATTCTTGATTTCTAACTCTTTGGGCTAGTCTGTGGTTGAGTAATTTTCTATTTTTATCTGGCATATTCTTTGTTTTTCTAGCCAGGTTATTGTTAGGTCTAAGGTTTGAATATCGTACATTAATATAGGTAGAAAAGTTTTGTGCAAAATATATTCACCCTTATTTCGCGTGGCGTTTTACTAAAACATCGATTGTCGTTTCTTCAGGCGTTTCGTTTTTTAAGAGTTATTTCAGGAATTGACCGCCACAAAATGCTTTCGTCGGTAAGTAGGTATACACTCCAAATACAATCCACTCTTTAAAACACGAAACACCTTAAAGAACGACAATCGGCACTTGATAACCTTTTAGTAAAACGCCAAATGGAATAAGTGTGATTTCGACTAATCAGTTCGCTTAGATATGGTTTCACTACCTGTTTCATGTTCCAAAACTGTTTCCAGCTGTTTGTTATTTGTCTGTTTAATTTTTTTCTTTTTTTTTGGTTCCTGGTTATTTACTTACGTGGCGCTACAGTTCGGGGTGAACCTGGGCCTCAACCAACAAGCCTATCCAGTTAGTTCGGCCCGTAGCTAATTGCCTCTAGTTGCACACTTCAAGTCGGTTGAGGTCCCCTTCTATTTGTGCGCGCCACCTAAGGTGTGGTCTTCCTCTACTACGTTGTCCCTCCGGGACAGATGCGCAGTTTTTTGACTAGGTCGATGTCGCTGTACAGCTCGTGTAGTTCGTCATTGAATCTTCTTCTCCAAAGCCCGTCAACGCAAACGGGACCGAAAATTTTACAAAAAATTTTTCTCTCGAAACGACCGAGAATATCTTCGATAAAGTTCGTGCTTCAGCACCAAAAAGAGGACTAGGATGATCATGGTCTTATAAAGAGTCTCCTTAGTTGTTTGGGATTGGGCCTTGTTACTCAATTGCCTTTTCAGCCCTAAGAAACAGCGATTGGCAAGAGTTATTCTTTGTTTAATTTCTGCTGAGATGTTGTTGTCAGAATTGATAGCAGAGCTGAGGTAGACATAATCCCTTACTACCTCAAAGTTAATAGCTGTCGATTGTGACGTTCTGTCCAATTCGTACCGATGTTGAGTGCTAAACTCATTTTGGCAGCCTCCGTTGCAATACTAGCGAACGCACCGGTGACAGCCCGCTGCGTTCTATCAATTATATCAATGTCGTTGGCGTAAACTAGTAGTTGGCTTGTGAGTTTCGCAGAATTTTTTGAAGTATGATGTTAAAGAAGTCACATGACAGCGCGTTACCTTGTCTAAATCCTTTTTTGACATCAAAGGTCTGGGTGAGATCTTTACCGGCCTTCATGGAGCAGCGAGAATTCTCTATCGTCATTCTGCACAATTTGACAAGTCTGGCACGGATACCAAAACTAGATATGGCTCTATATAGCTCGTCTCTGTAAATGCTGTCATAAATCCTTGAAATCGATAAAAAGATGGTGGGTATCGATTTGGACGTCATGAGTTTTTTTCCAGGATCTGCCGAAGTGTGAAAATTTGATCGACTGTGGACTTTCCTGGTCTGAAATCACACTGATAGGGCCCAATCAGGTTTTTGACGAAGGGTTTCAGACGTTCATACAATATTGCAGAGAGGGTCTTGTAGCCGATCTTGAGGAGACTGATACCTCTGTAATTGGCTCAATTGTGGTGCTGAGATTCCATTTATCAGACATAAATTCATCTGACCAAATTTTAGAAATGAGTTGGTGTATGCTCTCTACCAGATCATTTCCAGCTGCTCGGCTGGTAAGCCGTCAGGACCAGCAGCCTTTGTTGGATTTAAGCTTGGATATTACTGTCCTCAGTTCATTTTGGTCTGGTGGACGGAAGTTTTGGCCATCTTCGTCTAGATTGAATGGTTCATTCTACCTGACAGCGTCGTCGCCGTTATACAGTCTGCAGAAGAAGTTTTTCCACATTCTCGGCACCAACTGCGACTCTACTACGAAGTTTCCTTCTTGATCTCTACAGGCGTACGGGTCTTGTTGACCTGACACGTTCTTTTTACCTTCCGTACCTACATTATTCCTGAAGTATAATCTCTCAATATTCTCAATCTCTCAATCTTCGATCGCGGACTTCTTATGCTATTTTTCTTCTTTCGGAGAAGCCCATGTTCTTCCCGTCTCTTTTACTCGTAGAGCTCACGAGCCGCTCTCGTCCTTCTTTGCAGCGCCGGTTTGTATGGCTCTTGTTTAGCTGCATTTGTTTGCCGGCATTCTTTGTCAAACCATGGGTTTCTTTGTGGTGGTCGAGCGAAACTCAACACATAAGTTAATGGCATGTTGGCAGCGTTGCCTTTGGTGCATGGGAGGATGCTGGGGGCATAGGAGTCGTAGCGAGATTTCGGGATACGCGTTCGGCAAAGATTATGGCGATCTCTTGCGATTGCAGCTTTTCAACGTTAAATCTTCTCAAATTATTTCTTCTTTGTTGTGACGTTAGGGATATCCGTATTCGTACCGTGGCTGCAACAAAGTAATGATCCGAGTCGATGTTGGCTGCTCGGAAGGTTCGGATATCCAGAATACTGGAGACGTCGATCGCAAAATGATCAATTTGATTGACCGTTTGATGCTCAGGAGATCGCCATGTCCCCTTGTGGATATTGAGACGAGGTTTCGGACCGCAGGGAGGTCTCTTAGCCTAAGTCTTTTTCCGGACGTGGTGTCGTGAAAGCTGTGCTTACCAATCGTCCTACCAAAGATGTCCTCCTTTCCTATCTTGGCGTTAAAGGCGCCCAGAACGATTTTAACGTCATATTTAAGACATTGCTCATATGTTTTGTCGAGGAGCTCGTAGATTCGCTTATGACGAATCCACATCCGAATAAGCGCTGTTTCTGCTTTTTATAGCAATCACCGTAATAGATGACACCGTTTTTCATCTTGTTTTTGCCCGGCCATCCCATCGCATTTCCTGGATGGCGGTGATGTCTGCCTTATAGTAGTCTGGGGCCTGTGCTAATCGTTGTCCGTATTTCGATTGCTGGGGTCGTCAACAGTAAAATCGTCCTTATCCGAGGCTTGTTTGTGTTTCGAAACTAAATATTTTTTTCGTGGTCGCGCAGATACCCCTACGCACAACCCCCAACCTGGAGGACCAGTTCCCCTTTATACCCCTAGGACGAGGGGCCAGATTTTCCTGGTTAGTCAATGATTTTTTTGTTTAGTCCCAAGTAGATGTAATTGTCAACGTATTCTATATTTTTCCCTTCTAGTGTTATTAAATTTTTTATGTGGTTTGTCATTGCCTTTGTGTTGGACTAGTTGAAAACAAGCCTACAGGTTTTGCCCATGGAGCCTAACTGATTTAACGTTGTCTGAATGTTTTCCGGCTCTGTAGATGTAAGACTATATATGTCCTCAGGCTTACTTTTTGAGCTTTAAATTTTAACCTAGGATGATAAAATTTCTTATCTATCTTAAGCATGGATTAAACTTTTAAGTTTTACTTACGTAAGTAACTTTTTTTTTCAATTTTGTCGAACTTCCGTTATATATGGGACCATTCATAAATGCAATGTTACCCAAGATGCGCTAAGCAGTGAGTTCATAAATGCATGAATTGGCATCACTGCTAAGCAGTGAGTTCATAACTGTAGTTCAGCTTCATTCATTGGGCAATTTTGAGAGCAATCGTGCAGTTGTCAGAATTGTATTGCTTTGCAGTAGACTTAAATTTGCATTACCGCAGCTTTTCCTGCTTTGCATTATGTTTGGTTTGCAAATCTTGCAGTTATGAATAGGACCTACTTTTGTATGTTTCTTATAGTATCGATGTACATAGATGCAATGTATATCTTGGTTTGTTAGAGCTGTCTACATGCAAATATACATATGTATGTATATGTTCTACTGAGTCAAACGCCTTTCTGAAGTCAATACATAAAAAGTATAAGAAATTTTTATGTTCATTACATTTTTCAATTAACTGGTTTATTATCTGTAAATGGTGCATCGTAGAGAGTCCTTCTCTGAATTCTACTTGTTCTTATGTTTTTCTATATATTGCCTTAGAGAGTATTTTATAGATAGTCGAAATGAGTCTGATGGATCTGCAGTTATTGATTTTGGTGCATTGTAGAGTGTCCTTCTCTGAATCCTACTTGTTTTTCTGTATATTGTATTTTATAGATATTCGACTATCTATAAAATACAATATATAGAAAAACAGTCTATGGGTGTGTAGTTATTGATTGTTTCATTTTTTGTGCATTAGAGTTATGGTACTTTGTTTAAATTGTTTAGAAATTGCATTAAATAAAATCGTCAGGATGGGCAAGAGAGAATTTTGTCCATACTTCAGCTTCAAGTTCGAAAAATTTTACATCCGCTTTCTTGGTCTTTATTGGTATTTTGATAGTTCTGCATATTTTAACATAAAATACTAGAGCTTTATTTGGACATGCTTCTATTTGAAGATCATTTCTTCTTGAATCATGACCCAGTTGTCTTTTTGAGATGCTTATGCATAGACATATTATTGCTCGTCTCATTCGTTTCTGTATTTATTTACTATAGAGCTTAAGTCTTCTTTGATATTACCGCCCTTGATATTAGCATTGCGTTCTTGTAATTTTTCAGTTCGTCCGTAAGATGTATTTCTTTTGTTTTCCGGTGTTAGACCCAGTAACATCGTCTGATTCTGTTTCCTATTCTTTCGATTCGTCTTAATAGGCTCGTAGCTATCACCGGTACTGTATCTATGTATTTGAATAAAAATTAATTTTACGTGCTAAAACTTTTATGAAAATTACCTTCAAACGAGAGGACTCCTTCGCAGCCCATATTTAATTAACGCTTGGAGTCTAATATTATCATGATAAATTAAATACCTTTTAATGTTCCGTGGTTACCATTTATAAAAACATAAAGCCAAACAACAGCTAAAATCAGTGACCATAATTTCCATAATTCAACATTAACCACCCACAGCCCCCAGCACGGATATTAATTAATTATTCCGCTTAAGTGATTGCCAATTCAACTGGCATTAGTTAGTACGCCTAACTTTATTCCAACACAACGGAATATACATATGTATGTATGTATATACAAATATCTTTTTTTTAACAATTGACCAACTATGGAACCAGTGAAAATCAATCTTCTGTTTGTCCACTCAACCGTCCCCATTATTAGTATCTGGGTAAACAGTGCAAGCGTGATTTTCCCCTCATTGACATCCACTAATTTCATAAAGTGGCCAATGGTGGCAGAGTTTTTTGTGCTGCTTATGTATGTAAATATACAAATTAATATCACAAACAGTCAGACAAATATGAGTGATATATGTATGGATGGACTTATTGTTGGTGTCACTTTTAGTACATACTCGGATATAATATGTACATATGTATATGTATATGTATGTACGTATATCAAGTCTCTTGTATATAGTCTCCTATACCTACAAAGTGTGACGCAGCGTGTATTTCTATAGAATTTTCGCGTTGAGCTGCCCGCAAAATAAGATCTTTTTTTTTTTGTAAAAGTTTTGTACATTTAAAGAGCTTTCAGTCAGTACTGTCAAAAACTAAGAAGCCACTAAACACTAGAAATGCACTATGCATGGCAGATACTTCTCTAAATCTGAGTATTTATTTAACTAATGGAGCTATCAAATTAGTCCATGGTGTTACAAAAATTGTAAATCTGCTTATTTCTTCAGTACTTCGTTATATAAAATGTTTGCTATTGTTCCAAAAGGCTTTAGAATGGGCAGACTAACTATGGAGCTTAGCACTTAAATAACCCCAGTCTTCTTTAGTGATTGACTGTAAGCCTTATTTATTGTCAACACGAAAGAGACTAAGACTGCAGTTGTTTAAAACCAAAGGGGTAGTCAAATGGAATATGAGGGATGCGAGGTGTAAACACAGTTCCCCCCGTACCACCTGCGAGGTAAAGATTGTCGCCTCTATCACATTTTAGAGAAACCCTCATATTCTTTTAAGACACAACTGCTTCGTTTTTGGCCACAAGTAGAATGATTTTTAAGAAAGACTGGCAACGACTGTCTGAAGTCACCAGCAAGCAGTACAGAGACTCCAGCCATGTGCACAGTGTTGCTTGGTAAATCCTATTCAATACCTCGATTGCTCTTTTGTGTGACATCCATCAACCTAAGCCATATAAACGTACTTAGGAATGAGGACTTGCAAATGTGTTTAAATTGAGAGGTAGCTTGAATACTGAATGTGCAATCCCACTTTAAAATTGTTGCAGCTATTCTAGACGAAGCGAAAGCAATGATAACTATAAACTTTCTGCTGATAACAATTGGGAAGTGGGTGGTTTTATAGATCTTTTAATCGAGGTTCACAGGAATTTCACCTGGTGCCAAACACTGTGGTAATCCATAGGGATTGAAATCCCACCTCAAGCACTAAATTCTCGAGTAGTATCAAGATTTTGTTGTAGACAGCATCCATACTATGTACGTCATACAGTCCCAGACATTCTTATTCCAACTGCTCCTACTTTATATCTTCACCCAAACTGTCTCTGTGCCTCTCACAGGCACGTAGTGGATTCAACACTGGCAAAAACCAGCATTATTGTGAACAGTTATCAATGAGATAAATCAGAGACCAAAGCTTTCATTATCTGAGTGCAATGTGGGATGAATGTAAGCAGTTACCGTCTTTAATTTGAAAAGGATGTAGGACCTCATTCTTCGTGAAGCAGCAGATAGAGGTAATAGCACTCGGCTTTGTTGGGATGATTAATATACATACATATGTATATACATAAAGCCTACCGAGAACATGGCTTTTTTTCCAAAGTGCTCGGGTACTTCCGCCATCTGCTTCATCAAAATTATTATTTTTCCAGACGTAATAAAATACCTTGCAGTACAAACGCTAAATATTTGACGAAGTAATCGATTTTAGGTAATTCGATAAATGCCATTATTGTTAACTTTCGACGATTGTTGATTCTTTTCATAACATTATTTTCTGAAAAGTATACTCTGTCCATTTTCTAAATGTACACTTAGATCCATACCGGATGGAAATCTTTCATAGGAAAACAAAGGATGCGCCGCACAGTGGTTTACAATGCAAATCTTCCTGGACATAATTTAAAAAAAAAGTGCGCAATTTTTTTTTGTGTTTTTAAAATGTTGAAGAGCAATTTTGCAAATTATTGTCAAAGTAAGTACATGTACTTTAGTTTGTGGAAGAGTTGTGAAGAGTGAAAAATATTAAAACGAATTATGGTATTTGCTTCTGAAGGTAAATACAATGTAACAATGCAGTCGGATAAACAAAATAATTTGTTTACATATTTCAATTAATATTTTTAATTACACACTAGCAATGGCATGAATCCAAATAAGTAATAACAATTGTACTAAGTTTACCAGACCAACGACAGCCGGCGACCAGATAATATATGTTTTGTCTATAAGTGTGACTAATAAACTATTCGTGTTCCAAAAATTGATTGCTTTTTGTTGCCTATTACAAAGTTGTGACAATTTATTTCAGACCAAAACCTGTGGATTTGACATACATAAATATAGAAAAATTTAGTGCATATTGCAAAAACATCCATGGTATCCATTGTACTACATGCCCACAAGTGTGCACAAAATCCTTATTCATCTAGCACATGTAATTAGACAAGCAATAGTTCTCGTTGGTCAGCTGGGAGAGGAAGTGTACGAAGCTAGGAACAAAGACTGCAAGTATTATCGGGAATATCATACCAGAAATCTCAGTAAAAGCATCACCATAGTAGATTTGTTTCACATGCTCCTTATGACGTCAGATCCTGTTATAAGCTTTTTTCGCCACCAACCAAACAAAAAACTTTCGACATTATCTTCAGAAGTCATAAAGTTCTGATTTTGATTCTGAATCCGAATAAAAGTTATTTCTTCTTTGTATTTAATTTTTGTTTAATTATTAATAATAAAAGGTATAAAATTGTTTCATTAAATACGTTAAAACAGCAAACAAATTTCTATTAAGATTGTTAAAATATTTTTGTTTCTTTTTTTTATCGTTTTTTCACCCAAAATTAATACAAAACCGTAAGTAATTTATGTTAAAATAGATCAGCATCAATGTAGGTAAATAAACAAATGATTTAAAACCAAAAAAATAATTTTGTAAATTCGTATTTTTGACCACTGTGCCCTGGTTTCACCAGGATTTTTTTTTTCAAGTGTAAATGCAGCTGGGTTTTGTTTCAACTGTTGCGCTGGTATGATTAAGTTACGAAGCGTATAAATATATTAGTAAGTACATATGTATGTGCAATGTAATAACTTTGTACATGATACATTAGGATGTTATGATTAAACATACAAAAAAGTTACAAACAATTGCATTGAAACCGAATCGTATGATAATCTTTATTTGCATCAGCCCTAATAAAAGTGGTCGCGGCATTCTCTTTTTTTGCACCTATGTATGTATGTATGTACATATGTACACATGCCTATAGGGCAAGTATTGGTTTCGTAGAAAATTTCGAACTTGAGATTTTAATCAAACTTGACATTATGACATTGACATTTACTTCAAACTTCATATCTGGGGTCTGTGGGATGATCTCTAGAAGCGAAATTGGAATTTTCATTCTACCACCCCAAAATTAAGGGTACTTTCTTAAGGCCGATTTCACTTAAAAATGCCTCTAATGAGTTAGTTTGGGTATATGCTATTAGATGGCATACCACGTATTGCGTGAAAAAATACATATAACGGTAGTTTTACAAATTCGCTATTCTCAGGTATTTCTTCGGAGATTGAGTTTAAAATTAATATCTGAGGTGGGTATGATAAAGGATATGACGTACCAAGTTCTAAAACTGCCCCGTGCACTTTTTAGAACTTTCCTCAATATTTTTACTTATTTATTTACTTAGGTGGCGCTACAGTTCGGGACGAACCTGCGTTTCGTTGAAATCGTTACCGACCTTGATGGAGCAGCGAGAATTCTCTATCGTCATTCTGCACAATCTGACGAGTTTGGCAGGGATGTCAAAACAAGACATGGCTCTATATAGCTCGTCTCTATAAATGCTGTCATATGCGGCCTTGAAATCGATAAAAGATGGTGGGTATAGATTTGGACTTCTTGGGTTTTTTCCAGTATCTGCCGAAGTGTGAAGATTTGATCGACCGTTGACTTTCCTGGTCTGAAACCACAATCAGATTGTTGACGAAGGTTTTTAGACGTTCACACAATATGCGATATTGATTGATTGATACCTCTGTAATTGGCGCAATTACGCAATTACGCAAGAAAGGAGACCCTTCTTGTGAACGGTGCTGAAATATTTTTACTAAAAATTTAATAAATTTGTTAATGCAAATTAAGTAGGCCTTGAAATTCTCTATAATTTACCTGCACGCCATATATGGCCACACTCAGTTTTTGATGGAAAAAGAAAGTTTTGTGAAATCTCCCATAGCGCTTCAATGTTATCAATTGCATCAAAAATGCAGAATGCACACCCACTTTATTAGTCCTCCTGAGAGAACTTCAAGGCCTATTAATTTTGTTTAGACTGTTTTTGCGATTTCTAGTAAAAATGTTGAAAAAGTTAAATTTTTGAAACGTGGGCGTGGCAATTTCAAAACTTGGTACGTCATGTCTATGCATTTATCATACCCGGCTTAGATATTAATTTTAAGCCCAATACGTGGTATACTGTCTAATAGTATATGCCCAAAGTAACTTATGTACATACATATGAATGTATGAAAGTCTATCAAAATCGGTAGAGCCGTTTTGGAGGAAATCCATTTTTAGTGAAAGCGGACTTAAGTAAAGTATCTACCCTTACTTTTGAGGTAAGAATGAAAATTCGAATTTCCTCGCTTTGGATCGTCCGACAGACCACAGATATGGAGTTTGCAGCGAGTCCGTTCAGCTGTTTAGGCTGTAGTCGAATATTCAGATACCTAAATACAGACAGACGGAGTTGGCGGACCCACTTTTTTGAACTTCTCCATTATAGTAATGTCAAGTTTGATTAAAATCTCAAGTTTGAAATTTTTCACGAAACCAATACTATCTATAGGTATACGTTTGTAAGTGCAAGTAATAAAAACTCACTCAGGCCGAAAAAGAAACAATTTGCGGCGATGGAGACTTAAGAAGAATAGCGCAAAAAAATACCCTATATACATATGTACATATGTGTGTATGTATGTACATCCGATGATTGCAAACTGTATCCCAACAGTTTAATGTAGCCAGATAGCTGATGAAGTAAGTGCTATACGTCTCCATGTGAGATAAAACCAAGAGTAATTGATGTTTGGTTTAGTAATAGCAGCGCTCTGTAAACAAACCTCGTCTATGTATGCGTGTACCACCAGAAGTGTATGCAGAGACCCAACACAATTGAAAATTGAGGAGTGCAGGATGCAAAGAGGCACTGCGGGAAACCCACCACCAATTTATGACGCCGCCTTTGTCCTTCCTTGTTGTTGTCTATTTCTGTTGTATTTTCTTTGCCCATGATGACAATGGTAGCGACAATGGCAAGTCTTTGGTTGATGACTTTAAGAAGTTGCCTTATGTATTGTGCTCTGGTATCCCCTGTCGCGATTTAGATTGAAGTGTGCAAATTGTCTGCTGTGCCATTTATGAAACGAAACTGACAACGTCGACAGCGTTGACGATACCAGAGACGATGTGACGTGTGTACAGGCGGTTCCATATTGTTGCGGGTGCCTGTCACCACAATTTACGTAATTGCTATCAAATATGCGACAAACCAAGTACATACATACATACCAACCTCACCTTGCTAAGGCATTAAATTGAGCGACTTTTGTTATGTTAACATGTTTTTTTTTCTTTTTGCGGATATTTGCGATCGTATAATGCTGGATGCGCGCGAGTGTGAGACATGCACTTTCACTTTGAAAGGCATGTTGAGAGGAGAAACTGATGCATAACAGAAATTATGCACGCATAATGCAATTTGTAATTATCATCTTCGTCACCGGGTTTATCTGTATGCTACTTTTAAAACGAAATAAAAGGATTTAAGCAATTTTGAAAATTCTAAAAGCCTAGCAAAATTATGAAGTTTTTGAAAAGTCGACGGATTTTAAAAACATTTGTCCGAATGTCATCACTTTTTGGGCCTTAAATTTTGGAGGATGCAAGATTTGGAAGAAAAATCGTATGGTTATGACGAGAAAAGTCTAATAAATTACAGATCAAATTCTTTTCGCAGATTTCTCGAAAGTGGCTGGTTGAAAAGTCGCCATTCAACATTTCCTCGAACGCGTCTTTGTTGAAGGATGCGTTTTCACTTTTAATTGACTGGTGGGCGCTGTGCATAATTCACAAGCGGTCACAAGTCATAACCGCTTAGGTCGAAATTGAGTTTTCAATACCATACTCGATTCTATAATGTAATATTTTGTTTAATTATCTCTTGCTCTTTGAAGTACGTCTGTCCTTTAACATTATGTGTTTTTCGTTATAGAGGATCGGCGCGGTCCCTTGAACTGTTGTCGTCTTGATTTGTGCGTATTTCGTCATTGGGAACCGTCTGGCCTTTCTGTACTTGATTCCTTCGATGAGATACCGTATTTCTTTCATCATTGTCTTAGGCGGACTGTACTGGTTGTTCCTGCAAGATGCTGGAGAAGTGGGGATATGGCAGTGTGAAACCTTGACAGCCCTCTACTTTTCCAGAATTTTGCAGAAAGTACGGAAGAAAAGGGTACAAGGGAATGCGTATAGACTGGTCCTTGGTGTAGTAAAATTTACCGCAACACCGTTTCAAACGGAAAGTTAATTTTTTGTATGGTTTATTACACATGTATGTACTTACATATGTATAATATGCATATATATACATTCACTATTCAATATTCCAGTCAAATTTAGAATCTTTGTATAGAAGAAGAAAAATGTATTGTACACATGTAGGTATGTACATATGTATAATATGCATATATACATTCACTATTCCATATTCCAATCAAATTTAGAAACTATGGTCTGCTATGTATCATTTTCAATACTTTTGTGTTAACAAAAAAAAAAATTGGGCTAACCGCCTATTTCGTATTAATTTTTATAATAAACCCATTTGGATGGGTTCTTAGCCACTCTCAGGGCTATTAGCACTTTCTTGATTCCAAATTGTTTATTTTTATTTAGAATTTATCACTGTAGTATACTTACTCGTAAATAGTAAAAACGGTATCCATCACTTTAACTTCTACCCACTAACCTCTCCGTCCTTAATTAAATTTACTTCTACCAAAAACCCATCAGGGGGACACAACGCTTTTCGCAATTAACCATTAAATTATCTCAGGACGTAAGAATAATGCCAAAGCTCCCTATCTTTGCGTACACCCAAGCATACACTTCAACTTTACGTTCATAAATATTTACGAAGCAATTGCTGTTGTGGTCATACGGTTAACCATCTGTGGTTTGCGGCCGGACCCCATTTCTCATCCTAATAGAACTTAGTATTTCATTTTTTCTTCACCCTACTGCTCAAAAAACTATACCAAAAACAGGGAGTAACAATAACAGGATAAATTATGTATATACATATGTGTACATACATACATATGTATGTTTGGATCTGAGTATGCGAGTAAACGTCTGTAACTAGCAACATTTACAGGGTAATGGATAATGTCTGAGAACTGCGACACTAATAACAATAATCGCATGCTAAAAAGTATTTAACCTTAGAACCGTGTATGAGGCATTGGATCAAGCTCGTTTCGACCCTATATATACGAAACAATCTGTGTTTCCAGATTTTCTAAATGATTTTCAACTATCAAGGCATTGAGATAATTTTAAATAGTTCCAATATAGTTTTGGTAGAGAATCAGCTCAGAATTAACGAGCTCACGATGCTTTCCACGTTTTGTGCTTCAAATTTTCTTAGAAACAAAATGTACTTTATATTTAAAAAAGAAATTTTATCGAAATTTTTTGCCTACTTTAGAAGATCCAGTTGACCACCCACTATGCCGTACTTTTGCACTGATTGGGTGTTGGATATGTATGAACAAGATCATGATTTTTTACACAAAATTGTACTTGGTGTGAGCCTCATTTTCATTTGCCTGGGTACGTCAACAAACAAAACTTATGCATCTGGAGGTCCGAAAACCCAGAAGAAATGGTGTGCAACCTCTCTATCGATGCGGCTTTTGGGCCAGCGGTGTCATTGGGCCATATTTTTCAATGAATGAATGAAATGAGTCTGGTACGACCGTTTCAGTGAATGGATTGCGTTACCGAACGATGTTGACTAACTTTTTATATCCTATTCTAATTATAACCTGTAATATGACTTGTTGTAATATATACATATATACCCTATCCTAAGGGCATATTAAGTTTGACGCATGGTTTTTAACATAGAGAAATAATCTAGATAGATACCATAAAGTATATGTGTACATATGTAAATTCGTGATCAGTAGGTATCAATAGCGAAAACGATTGAGCCATGTCTTTCTGTCCGTTTTTATGTCACCACTTTTTGGGCCTTATATTTTGAGGTAGGAGGATAAAATTTCATATCTGGGCTTTTGAGAAGGAGAAGCAGTGCAAGTGTTTTTGAAATCCGCTCACTGCCACGCCCACTTTTTGTCAGCGTTTTCATTAAATAAGATTTTGATGATATTTTGCATGTAACATCCTCCAACGTGCAAAGTAACAAACGGATTATAACTTTTCTGTATGTTTTTGCCTCAAATTACACAGCTGGTGAAATAATCGCTCTATTGCGTGACAAATTTCCTGGACGTGCGATTTCTCGAAATGGCCGTGCGATTTCTTCAATCGGCCGCCTAAATCATGCAATTTAACACCATTAGACTTTTTTTCTTTGGGGCTATGTTAAAGATAAAGTCAACACCAATGCTACACTAACAATTCATGAACTAAAAACAAATATCAGAGCTGTTAATTTCAAAATGCAATCCTAATTATGCGAAAAAGTGATGAAAATTTCATCAAAATCGGTTATTTTATGAAAACGCCGGCAAAAAGTGGGCGTAGTAAAAGACAATGTATTGGTGAATTGTAGATATTTTGATTATCTAAATATTCGGTTTTAACAAAAATTTTCCATTTAATGTAAAATAGTGAAGTTATGAAAAAGTGGGCGTGGAAGTTGGCGGATTTCAAAAATGTTCACACTTGAACTGCTTTTTCTTCTCAAAAGCGCGGATATGAACTTTCATCCTTCTATGTTAAAATTTAAGGTTCAAAATGTGGTGACATACGGGCAGATGGACAGACAGACGGACATGGCGTCTTCGCTATTGATACTGATCGCAAATATATGTATATGATCTATCTACATAGATTATTCCTCTATGTTACAAGTGTTAAACACTTGTATGCCATTGCTAAGCTCAGAGTTTGTACTTTAGATTGAAATAAAAATATCACCACTTTTCATAAAAATGTTGTATTGTATGTATATGCGTGCACCATTGTTCGATTGTTTTTAATTGTTTGGGACTGTGATACTTTACTCCATGATATATTATGGTACATTTTGAATTGGAAACAACTTTTATACCGGAAATATTTTCAATCGTAGATACCATGTTTATCAAATTAGAAATTGTGCAAAAGCATTTAAGATTTATTCCAATGTTCCTACAACGTATATATGTATATATATATACGTATACATATATTACATATGTATGTACATACGTACATACGAGTACAATTCATATTGCATCAACCAACTTTCTGTTCGTTCTAGAAAGAAACTGTTGTAATTCGACATGAGGCTGCGGTGCCAATTCAGAGGCACCCAAACCAAAACCATATTTTGATGACTCCTATCACGTTAAAGAAATTTTTTCTTAACCGAAAGAAGTAGTTGTATGTACGTGATTTTAGATTTGGCCACCGAGCATTCGAAATCTCTACTTAGCTCATATGTTGTCCTAAATCACCATCATCAAATGTGTCATAATTTCTCATGTCGCATCGTATTACTTTTGAGAAATCGCCCACTATAATACCGAGTGGCATTCCCCTTAGAGGAGTGCGATCGGTGCAGAAAATATAACACGTCTTGGCTATCATGAAGTTTGAATCTAATTTTGGATTTCTTGGCGTTGTGCTTCTATTGGACTCTTTCAAGCTAACAGGAGAAGGTCCAAGTTTTTTTTTTTTTTTGTTAATGGAACGTGATTTGGTGAAGCGGCACGCATTCTACGTGTATGGACTTGAGAAATTATATGCCAGTGATTATGTGACTGTGTTGAAAAGAAAATTATTTTCTGGACGCAGAAATGATGGTGGTATACTCAGGTGTACAGTTAAATTAATTGTTTTCTAAATGATAAGGTGCATTGACATTTTTACTTACATTGACGAGAGACTTAAGAAAAGGCAACAAGTTTGTTCGATATAACTGCAAATATAACTCAGAGGAAAATATTTCCTTAGTCTGCTGTAGAGCATTACAAATTATTTTATATTTTATTTAAATACATAAATATGTACACAATTGCATATATTTGTGTATATATACATATATATGTACATATGTACATACATATTTAGATAGTCTATTCGATTGCATTCTATTGTAAGAATTGTAAGGTTCTAGTGCTAATCCCTATGTAGTTTGGTAGACAAAATATTAATTGAAGGTATTTAGAAGGTTTTCAACACTCTTTTGATAAAGTCCAACGTGTGAATATATTTATGTACATATGTAGTTTGTTCATACACAAGTTAAGTAGAATCGTACATACTTAGCTGTAGGAAGTTAGTGTTTTTTTTTTGGGACTAATAAATACAATTCATACAATTCAAAACGTTTTCATGCTTACCTACGCATCAATAAGTAAAACGGTTAAAATCATGTGTCTTGTGTGTATTGAAACCGATATTAGTTTGCAACTAGTTTGCCAATTAAGCATTAATAGTTCTATCTCCCAAAATCAATAATTCGCAGTTATAACTTGCTTTCTAAATTACCCGGTAATAATAATTCTGCAGAAGGCAAACGGTTAATTACATAGATATTTACAGTGTACATATCTACATATGTGATGAGTTTCCTTTTTTTAAATTTCAAGTTTTAACGCATTAAAATCAGTTATGTTTTGTAGAACTAGAAAAACACTTTCTAAACAAGCCTAAAATTGTTGACCAATGTCTCGATAGGGTGGGACATAAATAAGTCTATAACTCGATTGTAAACTTATATCCCTGCGCCGCGCCATATCGGCGAAGTATCTATCCTCTTTACATACTAATGCACTTAAATTTGCACCTACTAGTTAACAAGTTATCTGCCAATGTGTCTATGCGGTACTCTTTTTAGATACACCGACTTCATTTCTATACTGTTAGGGCTGATACAAAGAAAAGAGGATAGGGTACTACACCATCATTTCTAGACAGATAGTAGCTTTACTTAGGCATATGTTTTTACTGGAAACTGAAAAAAATATCATTAACACCAAATATTTAAGTACATATCTACAAGTCACCCACAGCCATATATATTGGCTACGCCCACTTTTTTGAGGCGTTTTCTTCAAAAAAATTAATTTTCAAGATATTTAGCAGCCAACTGATAAATAAATAAGCTCGAAGTTATCATTGTATCTCACTCCAAAAATATAAAATGACACGTCCACTTTATTAGGACTGATGCTAATGATGAAGAAAAAGGACAGAGTATTATTCGATCCGTTCCATACGGACTTTAGCTTTTTCGTATGTTTTTATTTTTTATTATTTATTATGCTAACAGAATCGAATTTCTCATTTGTACGCTTATACATATGTATGTATGTATGTGTGAAGTTTCAATTAATATATACCCTTTCCCTGTTAGATCGTTGTAAGGAATCACATAGAATCACCGATGCCCTTGTCGATTTCTATACTTCCCATAATGGGGCTGAAAATAATGTGCTTTCACGCGCACCTTCCTCAATTCTAAGGAATTTCAATTTGTGTAATGGGAATCAACAGCAGGGATGTTCTGTGATACCAAGATACCCGTAAGTATTGTACATACATACATATGTACATCTGGAACACAAGAGACAATCAATGGATTTCGCTCATGCACATGGAACTAAGCACACAGACCCTCTATGCACACGATGCCCGACGAGAGAAATATAAAAGCCAGAAATAGAATAGTGGCGATGATTTTTACATCCAAAGGAAATTCACTTAAGAGGAATAGAGCACACCCCGTGTTCCATCATTAGGACAAAATGTCTTCGGGTTTGGGGAGATCTTCATCTTCATCAGAACACGAAATGCCCCAAAGGATGTAAATGCGAAGTGCTATAAATATACATTCGCTGGGGAAATACCATGCCTTGTGAGTGTTTCGAGAAGACTCTTTATTATGTTCGATTGGCCTAGTTATTCTTACAAAAGCACATCTGCTGCGGAGGGCCTAGGCAGCACTAGATTTATCCATTCATTCCAGTCAAATGAATTCCAGTAAATTGAATGGAGAATTTCTTAAATGAATAATATTATTCTTATTATCCATGGTGAGCGCAAAGGGAATTTATTTATTTTTTGTTCAAGGATTATAGCTTGGTCTAGCTTAAGCTTTCATTTTATAAGGACTAACTAAAATGTGTGGATAAAGATAACCGCTTGGGTTTGTGGATTTTGTGTTTGTGATAATTATTAAAAGAAGAATTAAAGATGCATTAATATGGTCCTTTGTACAAAAGTATTTAAGATATAATAAAATCTGATATCGTCCTAACGTCCTTATCACAAAAAAAAAAAAACACAGAATAGTTACGAGAAAGCCAACCGCCTCGGATAAGGATGACTCAACTAGTCGTGCAAACGTGACTTTCGGATGAAAAACTTTGCTATGTACTACAAACATTGACAACAAAAACGGTGCATATTCGGATGCGTATTTGTTAGTGGAAACAGCTTTAGGCAAGCAGTCTTGAGTAAGCGAGCACCTTATAACAATTCGCATCAAGGCAAAATTCGCTGACTTTACACGGATATGCGCTCACGCCCGCACAAAAAAACAGAAATGACGATAGGAACGACAGTTTCTACGAGGTCAGAAGATACAAGCAGTGTCCTAGCTATGGTGTTAAAATTGACAAGGTGATTTTTTGGGAGCGAACCTCAACTGCGGATATCCAAAACATCGAAAAGACACGAAAATACTGTGAGGAAGTTTTACGTCGCTGGCTACATTGTCAAAATGACATCAGAATGGTTTCTCTCTACCACCTCAACGAACACCCTGGTTCGATGAAGAATATGGGCTAGCCAATGCAGAAAAACAGGAGACATACAAAGCGGAGCTGCATAGAGCTGCTTGCGAGCTCTAAAAGTAGAATAGAAGAGATGGACTCCAGCTTCTCAGAAGGAAAAATAAAGAGCAAGAAGAATAGAGATGCACCATTGGAGAAGGGAGAGATGCTATTGCAGGAATTTCGCTGTCAGGCAGAACGAACGTCCACTTGACCTATATGAGGTTAAGGTTAAGCTAGTGAAGCTGATGCCCTGACTGCCGAGTTATTCAAGGCAGCAGTGATGACTTCGTAAGAAGCATGTACCAACGCATCTGCAAAATATGGTCGAACAAAAGACGGCCCGATGAATAGAACCTCCATTTTTCCGATCCTCAAAAAAGAGGAGCTTCGTTAAACTGGGCTAGTTATGGAGGAATAAGTCTCTTTAATGTCGCCTTCGAGGTATTATCTGCTGAAATAAGTCGGAGCTTAAAATTCTTTCTCAACAACCTGTGGTCCATATTAGCGCGGCCCGAAAAGTTTTCCATCAACAAAAAACTCAGGCATTTTAAATCGAACCAAAGATCTTGTTATCAATTTTAACGCCGTCTATGAAATAATTTATAGAGACGAACATTGTTTAGATTCAGCATTCCTCGCACACTCGTCCGGTTGTACAAAATGACTACGGAGACGCTGCTACATCAAGGTAGAGAAAAGATTTGGACAAGGATCGTTGTTGAAATAAAGTGCACGACTGGGTCGTACGTACTTGCACTTTATATTATAGGCACTGAAATTCAAAGTTTATGTATGGTGTTCAACTGAATTATAGAAAATTTCAAGGACTATTAATTTTGTTTTAACAAATTTTTCGATTTCTAGTAAAAATTTTGAAAAAAGATACATTTTTTAAAAGTGGGCGTGGCAGTTCCAAAACTTGGTACGTCATATCTTTGCCTTTGTCGTACCCACCTTAGATATGTTAAGCTCAATCGCTGAAGAAATAGCCGAGAAACAGCCAAAATCTAAAATTACCGTTATACGCATTTTTCGCGCAAAACATGGTACGCCACCTAATAGCTTATACCAAAACTAACTCACATATAAAATTTTATCAAAATCGTTAGAGCCGTTTTCGAGAAAATCCATTTTTAGTGAAATCGGCCTTAAGCAGAGTATCCTTAATTTTGAGGTTAGAATGAAAATTCCAATCTCGCCTCTAGGGATTATCCCACAGACCCCAGATATGAAGTTTGAACCAAATCCGTCCACCCGTTTAGGCTGCAGTCGAATATACAGACAGACGGATTTGGCGGACCCACTTTTTTGGATTTCTCCATCATAGTAATGTTAAGTTTGATTAAAATCTCAAGTTCGAAATTTTTCACGAAACCAATACTTGCCCTATAGGTATATGTGCAAGTAAAAATAGTCCAGAGCTCACACACCTAGACTTATGTGGCGCACTTACATAAATGCAAAAGGACCAAATTGGTGTGCGAAACTGGCTAACGATCTAGCTGGTTGGAAAGGCTTGCTGTTTGAGCCTCAGCTATACTCCAATCTGTAGCTCCACCTAAGTAAATCCTCTAAAATATACATGAACCGCAGTGTATTCACTAGGTTAGAAGCACTTTTTTTTTTAAACTAAAATTAATTTTTTTATTGTTGTATGGCTAGGAGAGAAAAACAAATGATGCTGGAAGAAGGACCAATAAGTACGCAATAGAGTAACAAATACTAAAATTTCAAGAGAACAAGTTAACGGTTCTTTTGAGTCTTTTTGTATAACTCGTCTCATTTACGCGCACATAAAACGGTCCATAAGATTAGAAGCAGTCAAAGTAATCGCTGTGTTTGCTGTAAAATTATAATTTTTTGATATTTTAAGTGAAGTTAGTGTAGTTAACAGCTCATTAAGTGTATTTGTTCAATAATGGGAAAAAAAAATGTTGACATTGTCTGAAAGGGTTAAGATAGATGTGTACCACTCTGAAGGATTAACGAATCGTGCTATCGCCAAAAAAATTAACCGAAGTGATCATGTGGTTGGAAATTATTTGAAGGATCCTAAATCTTATGGAATGAATTACAAGGGAAATACCTCCGTGATCAGAAACGATGGAGCTATGTTCTTCTGTCCGTCTGCCTGTAAGTCACCACTTTTTGGGCATTAAATCTCCAGCTAGGATAATTCAATTGCATATCTAAAGCGTGGATAAAAAATAGTAGTTGCTGAAAAGGAATTGCTGGGGCTGCTTACACCGCTGATTAAATAAAAAGATACTGTGATGAGGGAGTGTATTAAATCATTTGAGCGATTGTCATCAACTCTACATTTTTTCGCTGTACATTGTCAAAAATCAGACATCTTGCCACTACGATTACCATTTCACAAATTACAACATTGTTGATGCACCCAACACATGATCCATTTGATGTCAATGAAAATTGACAAAAACCAAATCAGTTTCGGTTTTCATCAATGTAGCAAAGTTAGTTGACAAGAACATTCAAGAGCACACCACACAAACGGTCAATGTTACTTGAATGATGACTTATTCAAATAATATTGAAAAGGTAACATTGATCGCGTGTAGGGCGCTTATAACTTTCGCTGCAGCCTTCAGGGCCCGCTGCTTGTAAGCAGATACAAATTATTGTTCATTCTCGTTGACACATATGAAACGACTAAACAGAATTTATGCAAAAAAAATATCCAATGTTCATTGATACGTGGCGATTCTTCATCTATGTTACTTGACAAAAAAGCACGTCAATAATATTTGTTAAGTAACATTGACCGTGTGTAGGGCGCCTAATATCAGGTTCTTGATCCGCTCTGACATATAACAATTACATACAAACGCAACGCTGTCTAAAAAGGAATAAATTCATTGGCAAAATAAGCTCTTTCATTGTCGAGTGAACCCGTCCAACTGCATTATGGATTGCAAATGGAATTCAACTATGTATATCACATGGACCTTCAACAACTCGTCTAGCTTATAGTGAAACGTAGAGTATTATATAACATGAACGCTCTTTAAAATGGAATAGACATCTTGCATTTAAATTGCAATATTTCTATAACTATCTCACAGTCTTGGTATTTGAGGTTCATCTCATTTTTTCAATCAAAAACTGTTTTTGAAGTACGAGAGCGACATTTTTTCTTTGATATTCTTATCTAATTAATTTATATATGCTTTTAATTTCCAAAATAGTTCCATCAACAGTTCAATAATAATACATAATATAATAAAACAATTGATTCAGAAAAAAAAAATCTAAATTATATCACAAATTCTCTTCATGACAAAAATGCTAAATCTTATTACTTGGTTACTTTTCAACAACAAGCTAAATTTAATTTTACAAGTTGACATAATGCCGTGCCATTTAAACACGATTTGAGTGAATCTCTCGGATAGAGCCACGGAGAGGGTGACTGAAAGCATCCGGAACGTTGTCATCATCCCCTTTGCGCCCATCCTGGTGATGGCAATAATGCATAATTTATTACCACTTGGGATCGTGGTAAAAAAATTGTCCACTCGGGTGGATAAATAAGATATGTCGACAACAACAACTACAAAAGATGTAAAAAAAAATACCATTAGCCATGTGGGACTTCTGCGACATAATCTGACCTTTATATTACCGCAGTTTGTCGCCCAAAAAAGGTCTGGTAGTGCAAGTCTCCCTTGAAACTCAAGCAAACTCGTCTTACCAATCGAATTGGGACGGAAAACTAGGCCATAAAGTAAGAAAAAAGTTAAAGTTAATCCTTTCGCCTGATAAAGTAGAAATCTAAGTAGCAAAAAGGATATGTATAACAACATTCCACCCCCAGAAGCATGTCAGCGAGATGTCACATTATGCTATATACATACATATGTATATGTACATATGTATAAACATATATACTGCTACATACCTGTGCATTCAAGGTGAAGTCATATTGTGAAGACCTTGGTTTGCATCCTTTGGCAGTATCTTTGCTTCTATTTTGCTGCATTGTCAGGGTTTTTCATCTCGGAAAAGGAGGAGAAATGAGTCAATTACAGTTTCATATGCAAAGCGAAAGTTTAGAAATAGAGAAGAAAACAAATATGCCAATAGGCTTAAATCAAAGGATAAGGATTGGTTTCAGGTTAGTTTTACCACAGAAAGTATTTTAAACATGATAATAATAATGCTTTGCAGTATTTAGCAGGTTCGTATGGGATTATGCAATTATTTCGTTGAAATTATTTCTGAAACATACAGAAAGCTACAATCCGTCTGGAACAGATTGTATGATACCCTATCCGCCTTTCTATAAAGTGGGCGTGGCCAAATTGCATTTTGTACTTAAATATGCCTGTAACGTCGACCATTTGAGGATGTTGCCTGTAAAATTTCATCAAAATCGGTTTTTTGATGAAAACGTTCCAAAAAATTGGGCGTGGCCAAAAATTTTGTATGGGTGAATTGTAGGGAATCTAAATGCCTAAATATTTGGTCTTAACAAAATTTTTCGGTTTCATATAATTTAGTGAAGTTATAAGAAAGTGGGCGGATTTTAAAAATGTTTACACTTGTATTGTATCTTTTTCTCAGTAGCCATACAAAAGTTTTGGCCACGCCCACTTTTTGGGGGCGTTTCCATCACCGATTTTGATTAAATTGTACATGTAACATGCTCAAACGTTCAACGTGTTATAGCCATATTTGAGTACAAAATGCAATGTGGCCACGCCCACTTTTTAGAACGGAGGATAGGGTATCATACAATCCGTTCCAGACGGATTGTAGCTTTTCTGTACGTTCTATTGAGCAAATGTGCTATTTTTCTTGCTGCAATCTATTCGAGTTTTGGGTATTTTTACACTGATTCCGGATAGTACAAGCATTACGATCAATTGAAATTCAATGAGATATTTATCAATTGGATAATTTTTTCAGAAAATAGGTTTGCATGTAAAAAGTGAGGTTATCCAATTGGATTGCGGGCATTCATTGCGAAACATTCATTCAGTTTTTTTTTAAGAGATTTTTCTTTTGAATAGGATTAGTCAAAAACGATTTATTATCATTTGGGATGAATGTACGATGGCGCATAAACGAACTTTGGAGGCAGTTGACCGAAAGATGAAGGATTTACGAGGTGATTCGAGACGATTTTGTGAGGCTATGATATTGCTCTCCGGAGATTTTCGTCAAACGCTTCCCGTCATCCCGAAATCTACTGCTGCCGATGAACTCAATGCATGCCTGAAATCGTCGTCTTTGTGGCGGCATGTCAAGAAGTTGAAATTGACCACGAACATGAGCGTCGCGTTGCAGAACGACCCATCGGCAGCTGAATTCTCGAGACAACTGCTGGCGGCCAAATTCCTGTTGATGTTTCGACTGGATTGATATCGTTCCCGGCAAATTTTTGCTAGTTCACATTGTCGAAGGAGGAACTCATCACCAAAGTGATCCCCGGCATTGCACAAAATTATAAAAATCTCGATTGGATTAGTGAACAGGCAATACTAGCAGCGAAGAATAAGAACGTCGATAGCTTGAATTTCATTCAAAGTCGAATCGCTGGAGAACTGCATTCGTACAAATCCGTTGACAGCGTGACCAACGAGGATGAAGCGACCAACTATCCGACGGAATTTTTGAACTCGCTTGACGTGCCAGGAACTCCGCCGCATAATTTACAGCTGAAGGTGGAATCGATCATAATCATGTTGCGGAATCTGAATCATCCGAAATTGTGCAACGGTGCGCGAATGTCCGTCAAGAAACTGATGAACAATGTGATTCAAGCGACGATCATCAAGGGCAAATTCAAAGGAGAGGAAGTTCCTTATCCAATCGTTGGAAGTCTGTGGGATTAATCTCAAATTTCCCTGTTCTTCGCACGGTCAACTGTACGTTGCCTGTTCGCGTGTTGGCAAACCGTCTTCGGTGTTTGTTTTTGCGAAAAACAAATCGAAAAACATTGTTTATCATATCGCTCTCTACTGATTTCGATTCCATTCAAATAAATCACATTGAAATTTGAACTATGTATCTGCGTTTATCTGAAATCGTTAAATTGGGGCGAGACGAAGTTCGCCGGGTCCGCTAGTTTGATCTATAACTTTAGTGAATATGTTATCTGTAGGTAATATATCGGTTGTTTTAATTGGGAGTCAGAGATAAAGGATTGCAATTTTTAATTATGAATCCAGTGCACTTTAATACCAAAGATATTTCGAGTAGTACTTGCTTACTATATATGTATCATTTGGTCATCACCTCTTTGAGTAAGAAATTGATATACTCGTAGAACTAACACAAATGCACATTTAAAAAATGTTCTAAAAATTAAATACTGCATTTTAATACTCTATCCTGCAGGTATATTATGTTACACAGCGTTGCGAATTAATTGAAACCGACCTTATAAAGTATTGTAATCGGTTTCAATAGACAGTCAAAATCTGTGCGATGACGTTTGTATGTCACTACTTTTTGGGATCTAAATCTAAATAAGCAAGAAGGATGAAATTTCATATCTGGGCGTTTGAGAATAAGAAGGAGTAAAGACATTTTTGAAATGCACCTACTTTCATCTCCACTTTTTAAACAGTTCAAATTTGTAGATCTCAAAAAAAAAAAAAAAGAATCAAGAGCTAATGTGTAGCTATTTTACTCTAATATGTAGGTATACATCCATACATTTTATGTGCCCACGCCCACTTTTAATGAACTGTCGTAAAAAACATCTGCATATGTATGTACATACGTTCGAAGTGCTTGTAATTCAATACAAAAATATCTTACACCATATAACCCCTTTAGTAGGGCTAATGGAGAAGAATAAGGATAGGATACCACACCATCCGTTCCAGTGGGATTTTAATTTTTCTGTTTATTTTTATTATGATTAAACTTCAATCAATCTGTCATGTAACTTGTATTGTATTAAATGTCTATCTTTTCGAAGATAATTCTAATATTGTATTTTTCTATACAAATGTCATTCAAGTTTATTATAAAAAAATGTATTCCTTCCGACAAGATACACCCCTGCAAGGCTACAATTCACTTAATCCCATTTGATATTACTTTTTTGCTTTTGGAATACACAAAAGTACACTCAACCAAATATATATACGAGTACACCCACGAGTAACCCTTCTAAGCATCTATCAAAATTTGCATATAACTGAAGAGTTCCACTTAACCTAGAACATTTTTTTTAGTAACAAAAACTACTACAACTGTCGCAGTCGTACCACCGCATCACAAGCAAAAAAAAAACATTTTGTTGGAATTCTCAACATTCTACACAACAGAGTCCTTTATCAACAATATAAGGCACTAATGTCAGCCGCATCCATCTCTAGAGTTTCTTCTCCTTCATACTCCATCCCACGCAATTTTATTATAATTTCTCCCAACTCTTATACCGCAGAATGCCAGCGACCTTAAAAGCTTTTAGAGATATGCAGATGCGGCAGCAGCGTACGGTGGGGGTGTGTTTTTACAAAAGCATGAAGGAATATGTGCATGCATTTTGTCCTTATAGCTGTTAAGTAAAATTGGCTCCGCTCGAGCAGTTTGAAGAAGCACTGAACAATAGCGTGAGAATGAACGACAACAATGGCACGTTAACGTAAAATTTAATTTTTAAGGAATGCACACAGTCATGCATACTACTATGGTATGAAGTACAGAAGTGGCCGAAGATAATATTCATAACATTCCCTAGATTTTTTATGAGTATATATTCACATACATATGTATGAGTAGGTGTATTATATGAAAGATAAAACAGGTTGGTTTTGGAAAACGTAATTTTTATTTACGTGGAAATTATGTTTATTTACTATTCATAGTCCAAAATCCATACACTTTGAAAAACGAATTTCTTTACATTTTTAACTTTTAAACCTTTGTAATAACTTTAAGCTGGATCCAAACGAACAAAATTTTTGCGTTATGTCATAAGTAATGATAGGCGATATCATGTTTGAATTGTAACAAATTGAAAACAGATTTATTAGAGAATTATAGAAAATTTCAAGATTTATACATTCGGCCTTACAAACTCCATTCCATTTCTTGTAAAGTGGGCATGGCTTGGTATGCTATATCTTAGCTCTACAGCAGATTGCAATTTTAACGCTAATTTACTGAAAAAAAACGACGAGAAATAGCTAATTTTCAAAAGTGAACTTATATAGTGTCTTCCGGCTTGGTTTCGGGAATCACAACTCTGATGTTATCTTTAAGCGCTTGAATCGTTTGTGGCTCATAGGCGATTGGCGTATCCCCAAATAAAACAATTAAAATGATTCACTTCTATTTGTATACTTTATCCTAAAGGTATATTAAGTTTGACACATATGTACATTGATAGTTTGAAATAATCGAGATAGAGTCTTTAAAGTACAAATCTAAGTATTCATATGTATATATATGATCGTGATCTGTATCAATATGTATGAGTATTATGTATTGATCTGTACCAATACGTATGTCACCGCTTTTTGGGTCTTAAATTTTGAGTTTAATCGATTTCAATCGATTTCGCGTTACAAGGTATGTGTCAAACTTAATATACCTCTAGGATAGGGTCACTTTATAAGAGCTGAATAAGAAGGAGGGTAGGGTTTTTAGCTTTTCTGTATTATATTTTTTTTAGCGTCTCCGCCTTAGTAAAGTAAATATCTTGTTTAAGACAAATAAGCAGCTGGCGCTGTCGTCTTCATTGTTTGTAGTTGTAGTTTTTTGTGCTGCCGGAGTGTATCGTTCACGCCAAAAAGGAACGTTTTTTGCTATAAATACATTTAAAACGTATCATTTGTTTGAAACGCTAAATGCAGGTCCTATAAATAAAGCAAGTAAAATATTGTTCCAGAATCGAATTATATCAAAAATAATGTTTCAATTTCAATCAAATTGGAAGTAGAATAACTGCATTTACCAAAAAATAATAACAGAAAACCACCAAACGAAAACGAAATAATGAAGTTAAATATCCGGCCTCAATCGACAAGTTAACTGACAGAACTGTGCAAAGTTTTCCAAGCACCGTCAACACATTTTCTTCGCGTCTACCCTCTAACATAGACTAATTTTCAATACGTATTAAAAAAAAGTATTGATGCTGTCTGCTGATGTTATCGTGAGTTGATTCCTTACTTATCCTTACATCAATGTGTTTGGTAGTATCTGCAAGTGCACGGATTTGTAATCGAATCAATTTCCATTAGATTTCCTTTGGTTATTTTGTGTGTGAGAGAAGGGGAGTGGCAGGCAGGAATAGGAGGTAACGAACAGAAAAGGGATTCGCTGAGTTTCTATTTTGTTATACTTCTATGTGTGTGGGAAATTTATAAATGTTTCTTACTTTTTATGTGAGAGGAAAAAACTGCAAAAAGATCGATAATTGAAGTTTGTTTTAAATTTTTGTTTCTTTTCAAATGTTATCACTTGGGTGCTGGTGTTTTAATTAAATTTTGAATAAAATAGGCGTGGACGTGGATAGTTAAACATGGTTTCAAAATATTTTGCATCACACATTGAAAATGGTTTATCATCTTTAAAATATAAACAATATTACCTTACTATTACAACTCGGTGGTGTGACAATAAATTTGTCAGTTCCAACTCTTGGAAATCAAATGTTTTACAGATCAAAAACTTCAAAATTATTCTAAATCAAATTATGTATGGCTTTTGGCATAAGGCTGAATCTTTCCATCTTAACTTAAATTCGTATTTCGACATTATCATATTTAAGGCCTTGCTTGGATAATTAAGCGAAATTTGAAATGCGAGCCAAATGCACATTTCCATCTACAGGTGATAATATTTGAAGTGGTGAATTTTTATACGTAAACCTGAGATACTACTTTGATGCATATGTAAGTATGTAACAACAAACAAGATTTATTGAAGGAATTACAAAAGGTGGGCGTAGCCACATATAATGTACGAGTACATTACATAAATTTATCAATTTCAAAATACATAGTGAAGTTTTCAAAAACTGCCAGTGGCTGAATTTATTTTTTTTACGCTTATACGGCTTCACCTTCTTCAATGCATAGGCATGAAATTTCATCGCCATAGCATAAATTTTAATGCCCAAAGAGTGGTGACATGCAGACCAACGGAGGGACATGGCTCAGTCGATTTCGCTAGAAAAGGGTAGAAAAACTAGAATCTATCTGCCATATTGTGTGAACGTCTGAAACCCTTCGGCAACAACCTGGTTGGTCCCTATCAGTGTGGTTTCAGACCAGGAAAGTCCACAGCCGATCAAATATGCACACTTCGACAGATCTGGGACAAAACACAAAAAGTCCCAATCGATACTTACCATTTTTAGCATCCCTGCCAAACTCGTCAGATTGTACAGAATGACGTTGGAGAATTTTCGCTGCTCCATCAAGGTCGGTAACGATCTTAACGAAACCTTCCTTTGATGTCAAAAAAGGATTTAGACAAGGTGACGCGCTGTCATGTGATTTCTTTAACAACATACTTGAAAGAATTGTCTGAAACTCACAAGCCAACACCGAAGGTACAGTCTTTCAAAAGTCTGTGCAACTATTAGCTTACGCCGACGACATTGACATAATTGGTAGAACACAGCGGGCTGTCACCGTTAGCTAGTGCGTTAGCTAGTATTGCAAGTATCCAGCTTTATGGCGCTGAAGCTTCGGCTCTATTTAAACCGGATGAAGGGAGAGACAACGCACTAGAGGAAGACCTCGCCTTATGTGGCGCTCACAAGTAGAAGGGGACCTTAACCGACGAGGAGTGCGCAACTGGAGGCAGTTAGGTAAGGACTGGGTTAATTGGAGAAGCTTGTTGGTTAAGGCCCAGGTTCGCCCCGAACTGTAGCGCCACCTAAGTACGAAAGTAATCTACATTTTGATTATGTACGTAATATTCTCAAGATATACGCTTGCCAAAGTTGTTTCAATAAATCGTTTAAATTGAAAGTTGTCTTGTTTCGAAAGACTGATGGAACTTTCGGACAAGGTTGGATACCCCCTTAGGCTAGATTTGCAATGGATATAAGCTATAAAAGTGCAGCTATACAATATTCTTAGTAGTCTAGATGAGAGACTGTATACCAATTTTATAGATTTTATATATAGGCAATTCTAGTCGTAGTTATCCCATGATCTTACCAATAGAACCTATTTCCTTGAAAAAAACTAATGTAATAGACACCATTTTTAAAAGTTTGAGGAGAGCTTATATCATTAAATTATGTATATGCCACATGGAGCAGACATATACGAAAAATAAGAAGCAAGTTAATCTGACGGACGGCTTACGCCATGTTGAAGCTAGAACCCAGACTCCAGGCCCCAGTCCCCAGAGTCCCGTACGGATTTGTCGTACCAATTTGTTTTTTTTTTTGTGAATAAATTATTTTTTTTTTTTTGTATAACTAATAGCGGTACTTTCCAAACATCCGTCTTTTGCAATTGGGCAAAAATATTACACTAATATTTGTGGAATATGATAAAAGTGTGGAATACCCTCTTTGTGAAATTACTTCTTTTTGACTCAAAACTATGTACATATGTACATACATGTCTAGTTATTTCTACATATATATGTACATACCTACATATGTATTCTCAAACGAACAGTTATGAAATCCTCCTAAAAACTTAATATATCTACTATGTACATACATGGGTACTCTTAAGTGCAGGGTATAAAAATATTTATTTACTCCAGTTAGGATTGATTATAAACTCCAAAAAGCATACCTACATATGTAAACCTGTGCTTAAAGCAATAGAATGGTATTTTCCGAAAATAGCACGTGTATCGTCGTCGACAGGAGAATCTATTCAATGGTATTAAACATGTCTGACAACATACAGCACCACACCCAAAATTATAAAAAAGGAAATCACCCACTCACAGCAGTTATTTCCTAAGAAATTATCCGTCTCTCACTGTCGTACAGTACTATTCTATTTGTCCTGACACTCGACGACAGGAAAAAAAACTACATATTAAATGAACACAAACTAGGAAATATCATTTAAACCCTGATATTGTCCATTATCATCCTTGTCCTGCGACAATATTGGGAACATAGTAATGATTTCAGTCCTATACCAGAATCACAGTGAAGCAAACAAAGACTTAACACATCTTCATGCACAAATACACATCGTTGATACGTAACAAAGAACACATGTTCTGAGACGTATTGACAAGCCTCTTAATGGCATTTCCTCCAACATGCTTCACTTTTAATTCGTTTCAATGACATGTTCTCCGGCTTTCAATTTTGTTGGATGGTTCTACGTATTGACTTTCTATTGGGGACTGAAAAAGAGACAGTAAAAATTTTCATTATTGATTAGGCAAATATATAATATTTATCTCCTTTAGAAAAAAAGTTAACTTTGTCCTTGAAGAAGATATTCTGAGTGTAAAGTCCTTTGAAAGACTAAAACAACCGAATTGATGTCGTTAAACAAAATCTTATTTTTGTTTTGTTATGAAGTGGCAGAGGACAGCAAAAAACGAGTCATCACCCAGCGAAATAGCCAAAAAGGGGACCGACAACTTGATGATGTAGTAGATGGCGAAGCAGAGGAAGTGTAGGCAGTAAAAACGACTGGAACAATAGGAAATAATTGAAATAAACTCATCATTAAGTGGCAAACATGGTTGAAACTTAAAAGCAATGTGGCTTTATCGCAAGGGGGCAAAATATTAAATTGATGAATTTGTTAGGGTTCCGTTTGGGGTGCCGTGGTATATAACGACAATTAATGTGTTTCAGAAAGTAAACATGGTATTATACGACTTGTATCCATCCGATTCCGACACTGAGTTTAAGTGTTAAATGTGTTAGGTTAAGTGCGTTATGTTTTAGCACTAAATACCTATTAAAACCCTGCATTAATTTTTTTATATTTGTATACCCTATCCTAAGAAGGGTACATTGATATCCTTCGTGGAATCTTTGCGTTTAATCGAATAGACGGAAACCCATGTCATCGTCTTCTTCCTCTACGGATTCCTCTTTAACTGCTTCCTTAGCGGTGGCTGCGGGAGCAGCTTCAGCAGCAACTGACACATGGTTTGTAACATAGACCCCAAAAGTATATGTAGAATTGCTCTTTTTATTGAGCGCACGACATACTTGTGTTTTATTTCTTGAATTTAGATTCCAGATTACCTGTGGATATATGATCACGTTATGTTAGTACCTATTGGCATCGTTGCATAAATTGTTTCTTGTGTCAGAAGATTGGATAAAGTGGAATAAATCGTTCATGCCACAAAAATGTCCACAGGCTTTTGTCAATCTTTGGTAAACTGCTTTTTTTGCTATTTGTCCTTATTTTAATACTTTTTCTTCTTCTAACAATATTTGGTCTTTGGGTGAAATTGTCATAAGTTATTTTTGTTCAATAATTTTTAACCATAAGTACATTCTCTTTTACTGATAGAAAGCGGTTATTTTTGTATATGCCTACATATGTATGTATCATACTTGAATAATTTTATTTTAAATGGGCGTTTACATTTAAATGAATGGGACAGATCCTTACACGGTTAAGAAAAAAAAAAGATTTAACCTGATCCATCTAACCTTTACTTTAAATTAATGCCACCGCAGATGTTTTCCAAATTTAGAAATCCTGTGATATGTATGTTTGATTGATGATAAAATTGAAAACTAGAGGGTACAATGACGATGGATTTTATTTTCTCATACATGTGTATATGTCAGGATGATTTGCATTTCAGCATACAAATCATAATTCCTATCCGTCATGGCTGATGTCATGTCCTCCATGATGATTATGTGGCTGAGGTATCACGTAAGGGATGCAGCACATGGCGTCTGGCTACAGAGGAATTACGAGCTTTTGGCAACAGTTTCATTACTGTCGGTATATGAGGGTAAGAGGAAAGCAGATCATTTTAGTCTTACTGCAATCCTTGGAATAGAAAACGTGAGTGGGGAACAAAAAATCAATCAACGAAGTCAGACTACAATTTGGACTATACTCAAGGCAAAGTTTACACATTGAGTTTAAAGCAAACATTATATGTAGTACGTATGTAACGTAGATAAATACTCGAGATTGATCCTGTAAAGTATATATATTCGATAGCGAAGTCGACTTAGCCATGTCCGTCCGTTTATTTAGCCGTATGTCACCACGTCTTAACTTTTGAGCTAGCTGGTTAATTATGAAAAAGTGTACGGATTTCATAAGTTTTTACACTTGTACTGCTTCCCTTTTTTGAACGCTCAGATACGAAATTTCATCCTTCTAGCTCAAAATTGATGACAAAAGTGGTGACATACAGATAGATGGCCGTACGAACATGCCTCAATCGCTATTGATATTGATCACCAATATACAGTGTTAGCCAAAACTAAAGCACGAAATGTCTTCACTTTGGATAAAAGCTAAAGACCATGAAACAACCTATAATAATTTTATAGTTTTTATTTTTATTAAATGACAATATATTAGTCTTTAATTAACAATTATTAATTTTACTGTGCCTCTTAACATAATAAAAAAACAACAAATTAATTCAAGACATATTAAAAAGTAGCTGGACAAAACTAAAGCACATGCACCGTATTTCGAACGTAGTTAGCAAATTTTACCGTTTATTTTCAATATGCTGCAAAGTTTACTGTTTTTATTCTTAAGCAACTTCTAAACAAAGAGAAAAATAATTAGTTGTGTGTCGTCGGCGTCTTAGATTGAAGGTAATATTAATTAAAATAAAAAAGTGATAAAATGGCTCGCAATAAATATTCCAATGTAATAAAACAAAAATTGTGTCAGATTTTGATAACGGTGAATCTGTAACATTTATTGCGAAAAAATTTGGTATAAGCCATACGGTGATATCACGAATAATATCTCGATTTGAAATGTTCAAACGGCCCATAGTAGCGGTAGACCCTGAACAACCAACAGTCACGATGATAAGAAAATCATCAGACTTATCAAAAAGGACCCCTTCATATCATCGAGGAGTATAAAAAATGAACTAGGCCTAAAGACATCATGCAGGACCATCCGGCGAAGAGCGGTTGATAGTGGATTGCTATCCTATCGTGCAATAAAAAAGCCATTTATTTCGCAAAAAAATCGACGTGCAAGACTGGAGTTTGCAAGGTCGCACTTAGACTGGACTGTGGCAAAGTGGAAAACGGTGTTTTTTCTGACGAGTTAAAATTTAATTTGAAGGGATCTGACGGATTCCGTACGGTACGAAGACCGAAGGGCGAACGTCTAAACCCCCGATTTACCAAGTTCACAGTCAAGCACGGTGGAGGCAATATTCTTGTGTGGGGATGTTTTTCCAGTCAAGGAGTTGGGCCAATTCACAAGATTAGTGGTATAATGGATCGTTTCATGTACCGGGAGATTCTGCAAAATGTCATGCTTCCTCATGCTGAGGAAAATATGCCGTTGCGATGGATCTTCCAACATGACAACGATCCTAAACATACCGCTAAACTTGTGAAGGATTGGCTTAACGAAAGCGGTATTACTGTTATGCAATGGCCAGCACAATCCCCTGATCTCAACCCCATAGAGAATCTATGGGAAATTGTAGATCAGAGGATTGATCGCACAAAATGCAATAATTTAGAGTCCATGTTTCACCAAACTGAAATTGCCTGGAATAACATCCCCGTGCATATATGTAATTGGCAACCTCATTGCCTCCATGCCTCGTCGATGTGCTGCAGTAATAAAAAATAATGCTTACGCCACGAAATATTAGCATTAAAATATTTTTTTTTATTTTTTTTTATTTATGAATTCAACAATGTGCTTTAGTTTTGTCCAGCTACTTTTTAATATGTCTTGAATTAATTTGTTGTTTTTTTAAATATGTTAAGAGGTACAGTAAAATTAATAATTGTTAATTAAAGACTAATATATTGTCATTTAATAAAAATAAAAACTTTAAAATTATTATAGGTTTTTTCATGGTTTTTAGCTTTTTTCCAAAGTGAAGACATTTCGTGCTTTAGTTTTGGCCAACACTGTATGTATAGGTACATACTGTACAAAATTATTGGCATGTGAAAAAATTTAAATAAAACTATGGTTTATGTAAAGACAAATCAAAATTTTGATTTTATTTTTGTACAAAAAAAACAGTCCAAATCTCTACCGTAGAATACTGGAAAAAAAATTTGGTTAAGTACTTTTATTAAGGAAAAAACAACAACACTATTCTTCAAAACGAAGTTGCGTTAGCGAAAATCCTGTTAACCAGAGTCACCAAATTACTGTTTGAGTCGTTCCAACTCTTTACATAATCAATCAGATTAATGTATACTTGAACATTAGTGTACACTTTCATTTTATTTATGTGTGCTTGCATACCTCCAGAGCTTATTACTTTTCATTATTTATACTTGCATACTTTCGGATGTTTTGCACCACTGACTTTGTGAAACTATGGATTATTTTGTTACTACTTCTATTATTTTTTTTCTTATTGTTTATTATTATTATTATATTTAATAATAATGTATTTTATTATTAAATTTAAACAATAAATATGATACATATTATAAAGCGAAAATGAAAAGAATGTGAAATGAAAAAGTGTGTAGAATGCAAAAAATTGTACATATATTATACTAGGTACCTACATACATACATACATATAAAATCGAAAACGCTTAGGTTACAATAAATAGATGTAATCACAGTTTATCTGAAAACTGTAGACATAGGAATTTGAAATTTTGCACAGGAATTATTTATTAATTGTAGATGCGAGATAAGAAGGGATTTCTCGAAATTCGAGCTCTAAGTGTGAGAAAAGGGGGTTAATATCTAAATTTTCTTCATTAAGAGATGATTACACACCCCTAACTCAATAATGGCTTATCGTATTCAAAAACAAAAAAGTAGTTTTTAGTAATTTCGTCCTTAATTCATTTGAATTATAAACCATCCTTCTATGTTCTCCTGAAGATGATCAAAGCAATTCATCGATTCATCGCCGATTCGGTCTGTGGAGACCACAGCTAGCATTCGCGCAGCAGTGGCTAACATAGCCATAGTGTATGTGTGTGGTTATGACCCAGCGGGAAAAAAGCGCTTCAGAAGGGAGTTGAAAGCACATATGCAGAAGCTCGAAGCGCTTACTCACTATATGTCCCTCCGTTTCCTTTTTACTATATGATGTCCACAGGCGTAATCACTTACGGACAGGTTACTGTGCACTACTTCAGCGCTTCCTGAGAAGGCAGGAGTAAGCACTTACGTCAAGATCTGTATTAAGTGCTGCAGAAGAAGGCAAATGTAAGCGCTTTCAATTGAATTGCGAAGCAGTATTTAGCACTTCAGTAGAAGGCAAAGCAAACTCTACAATATTCTGAAACTACAGAAAGAACCAAAGGGAAAGCCTATAATTAAAGTTTAAATTTAAATAAAAACATTTTCAATTTTTTAATTATTTATAACAAAATAATATTAAATGTTAAAATAACAATAAAAACACTTCACTTTTCTCGAAAAAATGCAATAAAACAACCCGATCTATACACAAAAATCACTTCAACACTGATCTAATGTCAACAGAACTTAATTCATAACGATAAATGTTGCAGCTACTGTTAAGACAGCCGTCGGGTTACGCCGCCGTATTAATTCTTAATTCTTTCTGAACTTCCAAAGTACATAATCACTTTGTAAGCATTCAATATAATGTCTACTAGGTATAGGCTTACAAGCAGCTTCTCCGGTTATAAAGTAAGCTTAGCCAATAGACCTTTCTAGCTGCGTAGAAAATAGTCGCGCCCTATATGTATCCGAGTGCGTCCCATAAGCTTCTAACGGAATCGTTTTGTAAGCTATGTCTTTCATTCAATTCAAATTGCACAAAGTGCTTACAAGAAGCTTCCTTTAGTTATGAAGAGTAAGCGCTTAAACAGTGCATACTCTAGAAGCGCTTACTGTTTTTCCCGCTGGGGAGTGCGAAGTAACATGCGTGATCATATTTTGAATTTTCGTGTGTGGTCTCTTTTAGACAACAAGGCTAACTGAGCAGACTGTACTAACACCAATAAATGATGCAACAATATTGTAGATAGTCAACTATAAGAACTGGCGTTATTTATACTATGCACTTACGAAACACATGAGCGAAGTCGGCCGAGTCAGCTAGTTGTTTATTACTTTCATAAACATATGTACGTTTATGTGATGTATCATACATACATTTATAAGCGAGAACGCATAGAGACTGATGTTGTTGCTGGCCCCCAGGATATCCTAAATCTAAACAATATTTGGTTATCCAAGTTGTTCATGCCATACGTACCTACATACATGCACCATTTTCTTTTCTGCAGTTCAAAGTGTAGAAGCACCAGCAACAAACTTTTTTTTTTCAGTTTCCACTTTTTTTATAAAATTATTACATTTTGAAATATAAACATATGTATGTATAGAAAAGCTACAATCCTTTTAGAACGGATCGTATAATACTTTTCCTCTCTAATTTGGAATCAGTAGATCAGTAGAATAATTAGATGGATTATTTTATTGAAAATCGCTTTTTTAATGAAAATGTCCCCAAAAGTTGCCGTGGCCTTGTACACAGTGTATCGGCGAATTAAAGATAATTCGAATACCTAAATAATTGGTCTTAATGATTTTTGTTTGATTTCAATTAAAGTAGTGAGGTTAAGAAGAAGTGGGCAAAATTCTACACTTGTATTTCATCTTTTTCTCAAAAGTTCCGATATGCAATTTCATCCTCCTATTTCAAAATTTAAGGCCCAAAAAGTGGTAATATAAAACATATTCCCTCTTGATACCAATCAAGAATACATACTATTTACATTATAGGGTCTATCTCGATTATATCTCGGATAGGGTATTAAAAATGCAATATATGCCCACTTTAGTAGGGCTTATAGAAAGAAAAAAGAATAGGGTATTATACCATCTGTTTTAGGCGTATTGTAATTTTTCTGTATGTTTTTCATCCATTTTAAATGATTTTTTTAGCAATTCATCTGTTACAGGTTTTTAATGTCCTTACTCTAAGTTTTGATGAAAGGAATATTTTCTGCACATCAATTAATAATACTAGAATACAACAATATATAGATATGTAGTTATTATGCTTACTAAATCTGCTTCAAATTGAGGTTGAGATCATATTTTCTTTTCCAATTCTGCACTTTAATTTTATTTTATTTTTTGAATTTTGAACCCTAGTTCTCTTTACAAAGGTCGACAGTATGGCCGCTTCAAAATTCAAACAAAATACGCATTGCGACTACATAGTGCATCGTTGATGCAAACACACGATACTTTCACGCTATGATGCGTGTACTGTTGCGTCGTAAATCGTTACGTTTTGGAATGACACATCTATAGTAAGCTATACATTGATACAATTTTTAGGTTACATCGTACAATAAGTTATAAATTAAGGTTCTCTTTCTTGTATTTATCTAAATTACTCTTATAATGTCTAAACCACCTCTAATTTTAAGACCAATCTTTCCTAATTGTTATATTTCGACTTGCATATTTATGTATATTGTCACGTTCAATCAGCCGCATCTCACTAACAAATACATTTTCTGGCTCCCATTCTACTTTAAATACTACTACTATATTTTAATATATTGAGCAAGATGTATGCTTGTACCTACATAAGTGACAATATTGAAAAAAAGGTTAGATTTTCCACTCATTACACATGCAGATTTGTAAGTTCTAAAGTCCTTTAAACTCATAGCGACTTAAATTAATTTCATTTCTATTTTTCCACGTTAAGCATTCCGTAATACGAAGCATTTCTGTGGACATTTGAATTCATTGCCGTTCAACGAAATGGTATACAAACCTCCATCATTTCAATTTTCTGGCTGCAGGAGAAAACTTGAAAGCCACAAATCCAGCTCCTATTTAATCTTCTTTTTTACCTTCAGCTTTCGTTCATTCTTCACCCTACCTTTCGCGTTTATTTGAATTCGCAATTTCATTGTAATGTATTTAAGGATTTAAATCTCATTCATTATCCTTACTAATGGCTGTGTGGATGAGAGCATGCACGAAATTCGGCAGGCAAACAATTTACTGTTCTCGTAGCAAAAGGAAAGACAAAAGAAAACTGTGGGTGAAGGAATAAAAGAAAATTAAAGAAATAAAAAATTGGTATAAAAGATTACAGAAGAGGATTGATTGAATCTTACTTTCTTTTAGACGATTATACTGGAATTTTAAGAGGATCAAGTTATCAATTGGAAATACACATCCACATGTATGTATGTATGTCTGTATATGCAGACGTGTACGTAAAAATCTTATTTACGAGTAGTTGATTTATTATTCGAACAAGTGGAACCCTAATTTCTTTGTACTTTTGTTGTCTTGTTGCTGTACTTTGTTTCTGCCTCAATTACAACGAATTTATAAACATGCATGTAGTTTTAAGGTACATTAATAACATTCGTTAAGTTGAATGTCACTGTCATTTTTTCTTTCTTTCTTTTTATTGTTTTACCTTCGTTAATTTCTCCTTGTGCGAGCAGCCGCCACGACACTGTCAACTTGTAATCTTTTTCTTTTTCTATTAATTATATAATAAAAGTGAATTTTAATTGTACGTTTCTTCTTTTATTATTATGTAACATATAAATATAAACACATGATTGGAATGATCATATCAAATAACATAATATTCAAAACAAACCCAAAAAAAGTGTAGACAATCTAAATATCTAAATATTTGGACTCGATCAAATTTTTTATGTAAAATAATTATGAAAAAGTGGGCGGTAGTAGTGGGCGTATTTCAAAAATGTGTACACTTGTACTGCTTCGTTTTCTAAAAAGTCCAAATATGACATTTCATCTTCCTATCTCAAAATTTAAGGTCTAAAAAGCTATGACATACAATACAATACCGGACTGACGGGCGGACATGGCTCAATCGATTTCGCTATTGATACTGACCACGAATATAAGTGTTGTGCAAAATAATAAGAACACACGTTGTTTCCCAAGTCTTCGTCAATTTTACAGTTGTTGGGTTACAAAAACAAAACGATATCATATGTTCCGATTTCATTTTTAAGTTAACAGTAAACTATTAACATGAAAGCTCCTTCAACAGTATTAATTGAAGTAATCTGGAGACTTTTGTAGCTGTGCAAAATAATAAGAACAGAAACAATCTCGGGTAATATTTGCAAACGCCGTTTTTTTTTTTGTTTTTTAGCTTCTTCGGTGTATGTACATAAAAACATCGCACTAAGCGTTTTAAATCTCAGCAATTTTTTTATTTTATTTTTTTTTTGTTTTTATTTTGCCGTGGCTTAAAATTTTATTTTTATTTTTTTTAATTTAGCAATTTTATAAATAACACTTTACAATATTAATACATAAAAAAGTAATACATATAATTCTTTACCTTAGTGGACAAAATTACAAAAGATTGGAATTATTAATTAGCCGACCACGGGTAGCATTGAAATTGAAAAAAAAACATACATACATACATATATACATACCAAATTAGAATTGTAACAAATTCAAGGCATACGTACGTATGTACATATATTATTTACATGCTCTAATATAGAATAAAACACCTACCTATGTACATATGTAGATATGTACGTGCATTTGAAAACTACATATACATACATATGTGTATACTTTAATGAAATCCTTCCTCTTACATGATGAGTTCTGTTTGAAAATCAATGCTTTCAATCGTAATTTGTTTCCTAATGGCCTGTCCACTTACGAGTAATAATGGCAGAACAAAATTATTTACACTCAAATGAACATCGTAATGGTGCCCCAACCTCTAACTTATTAAACAATCCCTTGTGAGTTCAGTACCGATGGCGGTTTTGTTTGCGCTCCCACATTTGGATTTCTAACTTGTTGAATTAATTGATTCGCACAGACCATAAACATGCTATTTGTTGTGTATGTTTAACGTTCCAACGGTGCCATCCTTCGTTATATTCTTGCGTCCCAGCACTAGCATTAAACCAATACTACTTAGATTCCTACGGCTTTGGCCATTGACATCGTTGATGTCGATTGGATTAGCACCCATCAGACCATTTCTTGCGGAAAGAAAACACACTTTGTTTAATTGAGAAAAAGTGGTTAGAGCCATTTCTTCGCCAAAAGACATTTCGGCATAATATCTTCTACCCATGTACATAACCTCCATTCGTATAATCAATAAAAACATTTGTTCAGGATTAAGTACTATAGTTTCATCGCTTTTCTAAAAATAATCCCCAGATCGGAAAATTATGTTCCCAAACAATTAATTAACGCGGATATGCTTGCTACGGGGTCAATGTGTGCACGTACATATGTTTCTTTCAAATACACGGGAAATTTGACAGGCCAAAGGCAAGGGTGATTAAAACATTACCCAAAGAAATGTCCTTCGAACAGTGGTGACTATACTGCAGTGCTTGGAAAATGTGTGTTTGGTGAAATAAGCACGCTGGAATAAATATTTACGGAGGTTTGCAGTTTCTTTTTTTGTTCGAAGAAATTACATAGCTACGGGAGTGAAACAAAACAGAAATAAACACATAATTAGAAAAGTTACAATTTGTCTAAAACAGATTGTATAGTCCCAGATCCCTCTTCCATCATTCAAAGGTACATACAAAATAAAAATATTTTGAAATATTTGTTTTGAAAAACTTTCATGACAGTTTAACTCTTGGACACTAACCACAGGCACTCGTAGGATATTTAACATCCAAGTTGAAAAATTTAAAGCCGAAAAAGTGGTGACCAAAGCCATTCTACTTTTTGCTTAAATCATATTGTATCTCTGAACGTATTTATTGAAGTACTGAATATTGTACACAGCAACACAAACTAGTACATACACATAATAACAGTTAAGATATGAATTGTTCTAAAACATTGCATGGTTTCAGTTTATTTCTTCGTTATATTATCCAGTTGCCTACGCACTAAAAATTCTTTAATTTTCTGCAATAAATTACTTCACTTCGTTTTTGGTTTTCACGAAGAAAACACCTTTTAATTTCTTCAACATAGTATTAGTCTTCAACAGTATTTTTAGAGTAAAAATACAAAAAAAGGGACAGGAGTAGAGTAAACTAGCGTTTTGGGTTTCTAGTAAAAATTTCAAAAAAAAACTTAAATTTTTGAAAAGTCATATTTTTGCATTTGTCATACCAACCTCAGGTATTAACTTTAAGCCCAATCACTGAAGAAATAGCCGAGAAACAGTTAATTTCTAAAATTACCGTTATACGCATTTTTCGCGCAAAACGTGGTATGCCATTCAATAGGATATGCCCAAACTAACTCGCATATGAAATCTTATCAAAATCGTTAGAGCCGTTTTCAATAAAATTTTTAGTAAAATCGGCCATAAGTAAAGTACCCTCAATTTTGAGGGTGGAATGAAAATTCCAATTTCGCCTCTAGGCATGAAATTTGAAGTAAATCCGTCTAGCCGTTTAGGCTGCAGTCGAATATACAGACAGACGGAATTGGTGGACCCACATTTTTGAACTTCTCCATCAAAATAAAAAATTTGATTGAAATCTCGAGTTCGAAATTTTTCACAAAACCAATACTTGCTTCTTGTTCATTATAATAATGAACAGTTCTGTATTTGAAGACGATGTTCATTATGAATTATTTTGTATACAAAAACATATAAATGTTCTATATTTAAGAAGTTGTTCATTATTTGTTTTGTATTTCATTTAAATTCTTAAAAACGATAATGTAAACGTAAAAAACCAATGTAATCAATGGGCCTTACTAACAACCAAATCTAGTATACGGCTTAAGTATAATCTCCACATTTTCCAAAATATGTATACCAATAACGAATTTAATAGTCGGCTTTAGTGCTGCTAGTATGGAGCTAAATTTGAATGTACAGAAAGTCATGTTTAATTTTACAAATATGTCATTAACCACCAAAGTAATGCCAATGTACTAATTTAATAGCACGAACAATACTAAAAAGGATTAGATTTGGTATCTAGAATACTAAAATTATGCGTTAAATGGTAATTGAATTTAGCTGAAACTGTACGATGAAATTTTATATCTGGGCTTCTGAGAAAAAAAAACAGTACAAGTGTAAAATTTTTTTAAATCCGCCTACTGCCGCGCCCACTTTTTCATAACTTCTCTCTATCATATCAAAATATTTAGGCATTTGCTTCCCTACAATTCACCCATACAAAAGTTTTGGCCACGCCTACTTTTTTGGGGAGTTTTCATAAAAAACCCGATTTTGAAAATGTTACATTTAACATCCTGCAACGTTTGACGTTATAGCCATATTTGAGTACAAAATGCAATTTGGCCACGCACACTTTATAGAAAGAAGGATAGGGTATCAAAAGATCCGTTCCAAACGGATTGTAAATTTCTGTTTGTTTATTATTATTATTATACCCTATCTAAGGTATATTAAGTTTAATACATAGTTTGCAACGTAGATGCCAAATTGCATTTTGTACTCAAATATGGCTATATCGTCGAACGATTGAGGATGTTACATGTAAAATCGCATCAAAATCAGTTTTTGAAGGGCGAAAAGTCTTGTATGGGTGAATTATAGGGAATCTAAATGCCTAAATATTTGGTCTTAACAAAATTTTTCGGTTTCATATAATTTAGAGAAGTTATGAAAAAGTGGGCGTGGCAGTGGGCGGATTTGAAAAATGTTTACACTTGTACTGTATCTTTTTCTCTGAAGCTCAGATATGAAATTTAATCCTCCTAGCTCAAAATTTAAGGCTCAAAAAGCTATGACATACATATATGACATGGACGAAAATCGTCTTCGCTATTGATGCTGATTACGAATATATATACTTTATAGGGTATATCTCGATTATTTCCCTATGTTACAAACTATCCCTTAGGATAGGATATAAAAACTTGGAAGATTAAAATACTATCATCACCTTGTCATTATAAATATACACATACATATTTACATACATATTTTCATATGTACATATATATACGGGTCATGTTGTCCTGAAAGTACAAAGCTAATTTTCCATGAGACCACAATGTGTGCTCATCAAAAATCGTTTCCTAGTCTTGTGTGTAGGCCTCCTGAAACGCATATCCACCAGCTCTGTGGGTCTTTGTTGTCTTCAGTACATCCTGGCAAAAAGAACACAATGACGTGGTAACGTCTCCTCTCTTTCATCAGGTAACTTGACAATTTTGTGCTGCCTCAAGGCGCACAATCACTACATCTCACTGTCCCAGACAGTGACTATACACACCTATGTATGTACCCGTGCATAGGTACATACACATGCATATGTATGTATGTATGTATGTATGTATGTGCCTAGATGACACTCTAACCCTCGATAACGAGCTTGGTAGGGAAATTTTATTATGCACACATGCGTGCATGTGTGTAATGAAATCAGAGCTTAATCCGTAAACAGAGCCATTAACACTGGCAGACAGACGTTGATCCCTTTAATTTGCTTAATGTGCACATGCATGCCTACAGTGTTTCCAACCGCTCTCATCTACCCTTTACCATCACGTGTTGCTACTTGGCAAATGGCTTTCAATGTTCAATTTCAGTCAGATTTCTATTTTCTTAAACAGAGTCAGTGGACGTGATTGTGAATTTATATTTAATTTCGATTTGATTAGCGACATACTCACGCGTTACTGAATGGCGTCCAATGACTTCTTCTTTATTCTTTATTGCTGGCGACATTTTATTCCTCGTTCGTAAATTGTAAGGATATTTAGCTGGTTTGTCGTTTGTATCGGCTATGTGTTGCGTGTTTTTCCCTTCTTGTTATTAAACGTTTCCTTATGAAGCACCTGCTATCAATTTACTTTCCTTTTTACAAGCGTTTTAGGAATTCATGTAATAAAAATGTGTACTCTGCATGTAAAAAAAAAGTACTATTACTAATAGTAATTAGCTCAATGCGTTAAAGCACACTTGATCAGCAGTGTTTTGGTTTTAAAGTTACATGAATGCCTACATATAGTTAATATTATCTACCTATCTTGATTATTTTTCTATGTTATAATCTATGTATACATTAACCATTACTTAAGAATGTATGTAATACTTTTTCATTAAAATGTTGCTAATTTTTAGACTATTGGAAACATAAGTCCTATTCATAAATCAGGTTAAAAGACAATGATAGATAAGATAGATAGATAGATAAAGATAAATTCGATTTATTGTCTTTTCTTCGAATACAATTTACAAATAATGTTTAGAAAAATCTTTAAAGCATGGCTATGCCGTCTGCCCGATTGACATTTTTTTCTTGTAATTCTCGAAATAATAATAAAATAAAGTGCACGACGTACTTGCACCTTATTTTATAGGCACTGAAATTCAAAGTTTATGTATGGTGTTCAACTGAATTATAGAAAACGTCAAATTTACCAAATACCAAATTTTTCGATTTCTAGTAAAAATTTTGAAAAAAGGTACATTTTTGAAAAGTGGGCGTGGCAGTTCCAAAACTTGTCATATCTTTGCCTTTGTGTGGGTAAAATATTAACTTTAAGCTCGATCGCTGAAGAAATAGCCGAGAAACAGCCAATTTCTAAAATTACCGTTATACGCATTTTTCGCGCAAAACCTAATAGCATATACCCAAACTAACTCACATATGAAATTTTATCAAAATCGTTAGAGCCGTTTTCGAGAAAATCCATTTTTAGTGAAATCGGCCTTAAGTAAAAGTACCTTTAATTTTGAGGTTAGAATGAAAATTCCAATTTCGCCTCTAGGGATTATCCCACAGACCCCAGATATGAAGTTTGAAGCAAATCCGCTTAGCCGTTTAGGCTGCAGTCGAATAGACAGACAGACAGACAGACAGACAGACAGACGGAATTGGCGGACCCACTTTTTTGGACTTCTCCATCATAGTAATGTCAAGTTTGATTAAAATCTCCAGTCACGATACCAATACTTGCCCTATAGGTATAGGTGCAAGTAAAAAAGTGTTAAGCTACATATGTCTGTATGTTCAGGCGATTGCCAGATCTGGCAATATTGTTATACAATAAATAGTAATAGATACTTAATAGAAAGTGTTATGTTAAAAGGCTTCGTTTAATATTTATCTTCTATATCATATTGCAGAATTGTAGAAATTATATAAAAGATTTATATCTCCTTCGCAGTAAAGTATCTCCAATACTTCCGCCTCAGTTTTGAAATCGCTCCCAAGAAAAGCTCTTCTTATCTCTTTCAGGATCGGGCATTTCCCGATAAAATGAACAACATCTTCTCTCAGACAGGTTACAAAGACTGCAATAGATGCGCAAATCCACGCTATGGTGCTATGTGGGATAAAGTTCAGTCCTATCAGCTCACCCCTCATTTTGAATATAGCAGAAATTACCTTTTTGCTATTTTTGCTGTGGAAATAGTTGCGTTCATATAAATTATGTTTTAGATGACTGTAAATTGATCTGTGCACAGAGGATGTTGCTTCGTTGATGCAGAGCCATCTATACTTTTCGTCTACTTTCGAAACAAGACTGTACATATCCAGGATTCTCTCCATTACTTTCTTGCAGGTTAAGATCAAAACTAGAACCACAATGGTCCGCAAGCTCTTTCAACTTCCCAAACCATAAATTTTCCTCTCTATAGCATATTTTGCTATAATTTTTGGTTATCTTTCGTTAGGCACATCAAACGTTTTTAGTAGATAGTCCACATGCAGTTTACGGGTTTTAATGAAGAGTGGCGATAACCTTGTTTCAATGGTGATCATGTAATTAGGTGTGGTTTTAGGTAGCTGAAAATATCTTTTCACATAATACCTTTGCAATTTTTCTACAGTTGCATACTTTTCATATCCCAAAGTTTGGGCTGCATACATCATTAAAGATTCAGCCACTGCTACAAAAATTTGTATTTCACGCTGTGTGAAAAAATCGTTTTCCAAGTTGCACTTATAGCACTTTTAGCTTTAATCAGTTTATCCTTTAGGTGGGTTTCCATATTCAGATTACTGGTTAAAAGACATTGATAATTATTAAATTATAGACCTATGTATGTATAACTAAATTGCAAATCATTCCAAAAAATATTAGAAACTTTGGTTAAGAAGAAACTGTATGACGCGGTGCAAAACCATATTTTTGAACACCAGCTTGGTTTTCTAAGCGGTACAAATTTGATTAATTTCACTAATTACTATTTTCTAAAAATGGAAAAACGTCTTCAAGTAGACTCCACCCCCACCGATTTCTCTAATTACTGTAACATAACGATTTAGTAAAGAAGTTGGAGTTGGCTGGTTAAATCATTGAAGTGTATTAGGAATAACTTGGTTAATCGTAAGCATGTTAAAGTAGGATCTGTGATATCGAAAGAAATTTTATATTTTTCAGTACTTCACCAGGGTAACTATCTCGGTTCGCTCCTCTTTCTCGTTTTCATTAATAATTTATCTTCCACTATTTCGTACTCTAAATGCTTCTTATATTTATATACTTTATAGGGTCTATATCAATTATTTTTCTATGTTACAAACTACATATGTGTCAATATACCCTTAGGATAGAGAAAAAGAAGAATATACCACGCACTACACGAATAGTAGGTGTGCTGTTTTGGGTTTTGTATTTTTATATCGAATCCTAAGACTATATTGGTAAGCGGAAGAGGAACCTTCAGTTATCCACATTATATGGATGTTTGAAATTTGTATTCACTAAACCTAATATCCTTTAACTAAGACCCTCAAAACAATAGCGCTAAAAATATTTACTGTGCAACTTCTAACCTTCACTTTAATTCAGCGGCTTTTAATCAGGACTTGGCACTTAGGAATTCCTTGGATGTTCTATGGCACACCTTCCATTTTCTTCCAACAATTCTATAGATTGTTTTTAATTAATGATAAAATTTCGTTCCTCTCCAGTAAACATTTTCCCAGTATGAGACTCAATATCTGGTTTATTTTATTAGATACCACAACCTCCTTTCTTCCACTCTTCGAATAAATCTTTCCTAGAAATTTTTTTACATACATATAAATATATACTCTGAAACAATTGATCATAACTCTTGAATCGGAAAGATTCGCCGCAAAAGATTTTACTTATGTGTCTTATTAACTTATTAACTAGTCTCCTTATAAAACAATGATAGCCGGTCGCTTATCTTGAAAGCTTAAAAAAACAAACAATTTGATTTCTTAAATTGTGTTTTAGTTTTATACTTATCTTCAGCGACAGATTCCACAATCGAAATTAAAGATCAAACACTTGCACTAAACTTCGAATGTGAATTTAGTTTGACAGCGATTGTGTTTACACTTTTTCAATCATAAATCGGTTTAAAATGGCAACTTTGAACATACCTGAAACCGTTATTTTTCCAGGAATAGCCGAAACTTTTAAGTGTATCGTTATCGTCGTTGAACCCTATGATTTGTGCCTTATCGGGTAGTAGTGGAGCGCCAGCGGTAATAGTGTACTCTTTGGTCTCTGTCAGTTTTATATTGTTATACTCTCTGATAATTAATCCTCAGATAATTATCAATTGTTCTCATAATGTATGCGAAGTATTCTTATTTCTAAGCGCTTATTTCGTGGTATTGTACGCGTTCTTGATATCTAGCGTCTTTATACCACAATATTTCTTTCTTACCCATCTCCAACTGGAACCCTGTCCTGGCAATTGAACCACGTTATCAATGGCATCAGTAGTGCATCTTGCTGGTTCGAAAGCCTTCCTTCTAAATCTGTAAACGGAAGTACAAACATTTGGCGTAATAAGTCCATGGAACCAAGGGCCTAGCTTCTCACAACCATTCGTGTTGCGTGTGTTATATACGTTACACAAATGGAAGGGAACTACTGTTTAATGACATTTTTGAAGGTCAATTTTTTATTTGAGAAGCTTTTTTCATGACAGTTTTACTTTCGGATGTTTGTCAGATGCTCGCGAGAGGTGGGACCGTGAAAGAAATTTAGATGTTGTCTGAGAATTGAACCCCGGCCTTCTCACTCCGTAGTTCAACACACTAAGCACTTGAGCGACGGCGACCACAAACGGAAGCAGTCTACTGAATATAACGCGATCTATCTGCCCTATGATATCAAGGAGACAGATTGAGCGATGTGACGATGGTTCACTGAAATTTTATCCTGGTTTTGGCAATAAACTAGTCGCTGTTTATACCCTATCTTAAGAGTATATTGGTTTTGATACATAGTTTGTAACAGAGAAATAATGGAGATAGATACCATAAGGCATATAAGTACATACAACCTGATCAGTTCTTCTATCCGTATGTCACCACTTTTTGGGCCTTACACTTTGAGCTAGGAGGATGAAATTTCATACATGGGCTTTTAAGAAAGAGAAGTGTAGAAATTTTTTAAATTCGTCCATTGCCACGTCCACTTTTTCATAACTTCACTCTTTTAACTGAAATCCAAAAATGTTGTTAAGACCAAATAATTAGATATTCAGATTGCATACAATCTTGCTTAGTGGGACATACAGACGAACGGAGGGAAATATCTCAAATCGATTTCGATATTGATACAGCATTTCTTTTTCGAATTACTACGATAGCCTCGAACGTGTAAGGATGTTAAATGTAATTTTTTGTTGAAAACGCCCCTAAAAAGTGGGTGACGCTTAGGAGAATGTATTTTAGACAATCCGAATATAAAAAATTGGGCGTGGTAGTGGGCGGATTTCAAAATTTTTTTACACTTGTATTGCTTTTCCTTCTCAGAAGCCCAGATGAAATTTCATCCTCCTAGTTCAAAATGTAAGGCCCAAAATGTGGTGACATACGGACAGACGTAACTAAATCGCCTTCGCTATTGATAGTGATCACGAATACAAATATATACTTTATAGGGTCTATCTCGATTAATTGTCTATAAACGTGTTTTATTATCACCCCATAATCCATACATAGATCACACGATGATAATAAAACAGTTCAGATCAACGCAAAATTTAAGTCGTATAATTTGACATTTAGTTCTCTTTTCTCTCTCTGGAGAATCTTCTTTCAGCTGAGTTCCTTGTTGACTTTTAGCGCGAAGTTGCCATGCGACTGAATATGATTTTAAATGAAAATTTGATGCGTTGAACTAATTTTTAGTATTTATTTACAGATACGAAATGAAAGTAATATTCAAAACATTTTAGTTTTGACTCAGTATACTTTACCGGTACTTCATAATACATCCAAGTAGTTTTAAGTCACTCATTAGGTTCCAGAAATTCGAAGTTTATTATTGATTGCAAAATACTATGAGCAGAATATTAATTTATTTGAGTATAAAAATTATTGATTAATATTTAGTTTGCAAATAATACATATATCGTATTCTAATCTGGCAACATCGAAAATTGTCAATCGTTGAAAATTATACCAATATTCACGAACGAAAGTGTATCCTAGGACTAATTTTTGGATGACGATCTTGATCAAAAGCAAGATCTCGTATTATTATTGTAATGCATACAAACCAATGATCTATATGGATCATGGGTGATAATAAAACACGGCTTATGTTACAAACGATATGTAAAATTTAATATACCTCTTATGATAGGGTATAAAAAGGAGTGACCTTTTTCACCTTTTTCTCCTCTTCCTTTGTATAGGATATAAATACATATGTACGTATGTAGGTGTAAGATTCGAAAACGAAAATCTGTCGTACGCTTTATTTCAGTATTTACAAAATACTATGAATTTTATATTCTGGTAGATACGGTTATTGCCAAAAAGCAAGTGAGAAATTCATTATTAAAACAACATTTGTATACATGTGTATATTTGTACGTACATATGTACATATGTATGTATCTACATGTATAAAATAGACTGAAACTTCAATTTCCAATGGGGACCTTGGTTAGCGCGTGCGACTATTGAGCGGGAGGTTCGATGTTCGATTTACGGACAACTCATTTTTCACGGTCCCACCTCTCACGAGCGTTCGGAGGCCCCTTCCAATCGAATGGTTATAAGAAGCTAGGACCATGGTTCTCATAGGCCTGTCGCGCCTAGTAGTAAACATGATTACGATAACCAAAATTAATATGCCATCAATTAAAGCTAAACTACGAATTAATGTAACAATACACCTCACCCACTTAATTCGAGCTGGTGGAAAAGGAAAAGGATAGGGTCATACGAACCGATTGCAAGTTTCTGTATTTATTTTAATTTAGTTCTCTTGAACTGTATTCTTTTTATTAAAGTCTTTGATGATAATACAAAACAGCAAATAATTTCAATATCTTATTACATCATTATAGATCTAAACGGATGTACCAACGAGATGCTATTGCCTTCGGGGCATACGACTAACGATGCCCAGCCACTACCATCGTCGTCCTCGCCACAAATCGAAAATGGCCTGGCTAAGGCACCGGTAATACAACCAAAGCAACAGTCACCTTCGCAACAGCATATAAATAGTTCAGCAGGAGATGCAGCAGGAGAAGTACCAATAAGAAAGACTCTATCAGCGACGACATTTTCAGCATCAAATTGGGGTGAAATTGGAAGGCATCTTGACGTCTTACAGGAAAAACTAAAAGATGGTTGGACAGTGCATACGGGAAAAGAGGGACGACTTTATTATTGCAAGTAAGCGAAAGATATTCATTAAATTGTAGCCAAATATGACTTTATTTGATAAAATCCTATTTATTTACTTATCTGCTCCAGTTTTGTATTAAATCGCGTGCCAATAGTTTGCGTTTATATATGACATGTATAATATAATACTCTACCGCTACCATGTTGAATTGGAAAAACAACTAGAGCACCTTCTTCTCATTAGTAAGGCAAGGATAATTCCAATAATATGCAGTATGTTAGGTAGGTAACTAGGTAGAAGGAGAGGTGGATGCACATGCACTCAGCGTCCGGATCACCAATTGATCCAATATGAACCACTGTCACGGATAACCTAAAACTAAAACAAAAGTTTGTTTGTAGCTTTGAGCGGCCTCCTTGAACAACCACCCCGATATTGTTATAAATTTCGGGATGATTAATGGTGGCTTTGCTAACAGGTCGCACAGGTCTTGGAAGTGCATAGGCTTGGACATTCGCATATGAAGTGGGATATACTCTCTTCTGCGTCCGTATCACCACAGCCTCGGGCCACTTTTTGGGCCTTAAATTTTGAGCTAGGAGAATGCAACTACATATTTGGGCTTTTGAGAAGGAGAAGCAGTACAAAAGTACACATTTTTGAAATCCGTCCACAGTCACGCCCACTTTTTCATAACTTCGCTAGGTAAATTGTATGAAAGCGAAAATTTTTATACTGACCAAATATTTAGATATTCAGATTGTCTACAATTCATGACACCAAATTTAGCCACGCCCGCTTTTCGGGGGCGTTTTCACTAAAAACCTTTCATAATAAAGTACACACCTGCAGCTGGAGGAATCCATAACAAAAAACTTTGTACACTATATAAAAAAAACTAAAAACTTAATTATTTAGTAGTGGGATTTCTCACACAAATCAACAGATACACAATGCAAGCTTAACATCGATGGTTTTTTTTCAACTGGTGCTGTAGCGAAGTGTGTACATAAATATAAAAAAAAGCACAACGGTACATTGTTCCATGGGTATCTGACTACAGTTAGGAAACAAAAAAAAATACTTCTTAACTCTACATTTCGAAATATTGATTTTTGAGCGGTTTTTTGAGGCAAATACCCCTATGTGCGTCCATAAAAATCGAGATATTATTCGTGTTGTTGGCCCTGGCATTTATTCAATTCTCTCTATAGAGAAAGATTATTTTAACTTTTAGGCTGAAGTCGTGGAAGGGTGATATATGATCTGTCTCGTTAGCCAAGTGTGCCCATCTCGCTATAGCGCGTTGGGCTGTGTCGTCCTCTTTTCAAATGTTACATTGTTTAAGAATAGGGCACTCTTTGCAGCTGTTTCCTTTAGGTGTAGGTCTAATGAGATCAGTGCCAGTATGGTTTTAAGGGCTGATGCAGCATAGTTTACATAGTTTGTAACATAGACAAATCATCGATATGTATATAGCTCACAGAGTACTGACACACATTACACATATGCTACATATATATTATGTATACTTTTGTGTCCTATATGTTTTGAGGATTAAACTTTTAGTTAAAAAAAAATACACGTCCATGGGACCCAGGGCCTAACTTCTCGCAAGCATTCGTGTTGTGTGTGTTATATACGTTACACAAATGGAGGGAACTACTGTTTAATGGCATTTTTGAAGGGCAATTTTTTATTTGAGAAGCTTTTTTCATGACAGTTTTACTTTCGGATGTTTGTCAGATGCTCGCGAGAGGTGGGACCGTGAAAGAAATTTAGGTGTTGTCTGAGAATTGAACCCCGGTCTTCTCACTCCGTAGTTCAACGCACTAACCACTTGAGCGACGGTGACCACAAACGGAAGCAGTCTACTGAATATAACGCGAACTATCTGCCCTATTGTATCAAGGAGACAGATTGAGCGATGTGACGATGGTTCACCGAAATTTTGTCCTTGTTTTGGCGATAAACTAGTCACTGTTTATACCCTATCCTAAGAGTATATTGGTTTTGATACATAGTTTGTAACAGAGAAATAATGGAAATAGATACCATAAGGCATATATGTACATACAACATGATCAGTTCTTCCATCCGTATGTCACCACTTTTTGGGCCTTACACTTTCATCCTCCTAAGGCCTTACACTTAGGAGGATGAAATTTCATACATGGGCTTTTAAGAAAGAGAGGTGTAGAAATTTTTGAAATTCGTTCATTGCCACGTCCACTTTTTCATAACTTCACTCTTTTAACTGAAATCGAAAAATATTGTTAAGACCAAATATTTAGTTATTCAGATTCTCTACAATTCACCCATAGAACAGTTTTGGCCACGTCCACTTTTTGGGGGCGTTTTCATTAAAAAACCGATTTTGATAAAATTTTACATGTAACATCCTCAAACGTTCGAGGTTATAGTCATATTTGAGTACGAAATGCAATTTGGCCACGCCCAATTTATAGAGAGGAGGATAGGGTATCAGACGATCCGTTCCAGACGGATTGTAGCTTTTCTGTATGTTTTTTTTTTATTTCTAAACATATAATAGGAATTAAGAGCCATTGATTGAAATTTCTGAAACATGTTTTTATTTTTGCTCGCCACTGTATTAGTGAATTGTTTATAGACAATGTGAATATCTAAATATTTTGCCGTTATAAACTTTTTCGATTTCTTGTAAATTAGGGACGTTAATAAAAAGTGGGTCTCAGGCAGAGACTTTTACGGGTCTGGAGTCCGTTAAGTAAGTAAGTAATAAAAAGTAGCGGTGGGCGGATTTAAAAAAAAATCACCTTTGTACTGCTTTTCTTAAAATTTAAAGCCTATTGACATACGGACGGACAGATGTACTAGCTCAATCGTCTTCTCAATTATTTCTCTGTTACTATGTATCAAACTTAATATTCTCTTAGGATGGGATATATGTATATTATGGATCCTATTTGAAGTAGCCTCACTGGGAAGAGATATAGCGTTATAGAAAAACAGACTTGTATATTGTGTAGTCGATAACCCAAGTGTTATCTTATCCTTCATGAAAATGGTCGTTTAATACCAAGGAATAGACCAATCTTGTCAGAATTTACTCATGACCGCTTATGTAACGTTTCGAGGTATGAAAGCGTTTGTATTTACTTATGGAGTAAAACAAAAAAATTTATATGCAATATTAAATTAAGTTGTATGGACTTTTGTAATTTTATTTGCAAATAACCCTTTACGTTATTTTGCATTTTAGTTTAATCAGCCATCGCATGATGTATTATCACATGCTACTTTCAAATAAAATCAAATTATCCTAGCAAACATGTCAAGTTTGCACACACACCCTCTTCCATGTCAACTTGCCGAACTCAATTTTAAGGGAATTTCAAAGCAAATATCGCTATGGAAAAATAAAAAGTTTTCATCTATTTCGAAATAAGTGCTGACGTGGCATGACCAGCTTTTAGAATTCTCCTTTCCAACACTACTCTTACAAACTTTATTTATTCAAATTTTGTTTTACGTTGTATTTCGTGGTTCAAAAATCGCAGCACGAGAAACTCTTCTCTTGCACACTTTATGGAGGGAAAATCAAAACTTTACAATGAAGGACATTGTAGCTCTCACAGGGCGTATTTATATCAAGTAAGGAACAACTCTAATAAACTTCATAGTGTTGACAGTGTTAGTTTTAATTCACTTTAATGTGTTTGGTTGTTTCAAGAGAACTACCAAGACTTTCTGTGCTAAAAGTTGTCCGACCTGTATATTTTGTTCTTATGTACACATATGAGGAATTTTCTTCTCCCTGCAAGTATGTATGTAAGTACATACATGTACATTATGTATACATACCACGGTTACGAAGTTGCGCAATGTTACAAACTAACGAGGAATTGAATTGTATCTTGGGTGTACTTCGTGCAAGATTTTCCATATCAAAACAGAACCTAGAATCTATATTATACTGTGTCTGTACGAGTAGCATAATCTACAGGCATAAAAGCGAAATAACTTTGTTAGAGGAGATTTTATTGAAATTTTGCATGATACTGTGAAGAAACTTAGTTTGGGGCTACGGCGACTCCAGCTGTAGCTGCACGAAATCCTTGAAATTTCCAAAGAAAGTGGAAAAAAATTACCAAAAGCTGACTAAAACAAGCTAGAAAGGCGAAATTCAAAAACTTGTAAGTCAAAAGGAAAAATTTATACAGAAAAGCTATAATCAGTCTGGAACGGTGTTCAGAAATCTAAATAGCGCTAATGTTTTAAATGGAACTCAACCTGCATATTGATTGTGGACATAATTTTTTGACAGATGATAAAACACATTTCTTCCCTTCTTTGTTTTATTGTATTCCTTTTTTGAGATTGAAATAAATCGACCAAGTGTTAATTCAGTAATTTTTGGTTGGATTCGAAGTTGGATTAGATCTTTTAAAATCCATCATGAAAGATTTGATAGCATTGCAATAGGATACCAAAGCGTTATTGCAGCGACTCTTCGCAAATCTAAAAACAAAGACGAAAAAAAGTTAAAATCAGAGATCAAATCTAAGCTTGCATGGGACTTCTGGACAAAAGGATGACAGAAGTAAAGAAGCGCCACAAAGAAATCTTGCTATTTAGAGCTATTTCAAAGAATGTTTCCAAAATCCCATACTTCAAAGGTAATTTCTTGTAGGAAGCTAAAGAAGTCTATATGGATTAAGAGGCAAATTTCTGAACATTGAAGTACCAAAGTTCTCACCTCATTACTAATTAACAACGGAGAGCTATCAAATCGGTTGTTATCCGAATCCGAATCTTACAGCACCTTATGTAAATCAGCTAAGGGATGAAACGTCGGAAGCAGTGGAAACAATTGAAATGCTGAAGAAAAAATGTCGACGGACTGGAAGACTTCATCATGTTCATCACTGCTCAAAATTTCGACGTGACTGGGAATTGTCCCTTGACGACAGTCCTATAACTTGAAAGGAACTGGATGCCTTTATAAAAACAAGAATCCAAGCGTTAGAACATTCTGCGATGGGTTATAAACCGTCAGATGAAATCCTAAAGCACGAATTTCGGTCAACAAGAAAACAGCATAAAGTCGAAAGTCAGGTTGTTGTAAACAGTAAATCTGATTGTTCATGTAATGTATGTAGTTTGCTTCTCGATAAACGTTTAAATATCGTTACAGATAAGCATTTTAACTGCTTCTTATTTGAAGCACGATTCCCAATCGAAATTTACACAAATTCCAATAAGACACTAAGAGCTCACTGATAAATTTAAATACCTAAATGTCTTTAGTGGTTGGTGCATTGGACTACGGAGCGAGGGGTTCCTGAACCTGGAAAAGACCTAAAATTTCTTTGACGTCCCCAACTCTCGCGAGTGTCTGACAAACATCCGAGAGTAAAACTGTCAGGAATAAGCTTCTTAGAACGAAAATTGCCCTTCGGATACGGCATTAAACAGTATGCCCCTTCCATTCGTGTGAAGAATATAACGCGCACAACACGAATGCTTGTGAGAAACTAGGCCCTGGGTCCCATGCTTTGAACTTCTGTCAGTCTAATTTTTGAGTACTTTTATGAATAAATTGGCTTTTACATCTTAAATAGCAGTCACAATATTAGCTTCCAAGTGATCAATAGTAGCTAGTTTATTCGGATAAATGAATGCCATCAAATGGCCGAAAGAAAATAGTCAAACTCGTAGGACAAATAACAGAACCTTTTCGAGAAATCACCTTTTCACCAACCATTATCATTTCGGTAAATCAATGGTTTGATGTATTCTCAATTAAATAAAATTATATTATTATCTATATACATATATAAAAATCAATGTTTGTTTGTCCTTTATAGACTTTTAAATGGTAAGAGATAAAGCACTGATGTGCTTGGCAACTTTGTTCAGAATTCTGTGAAAAAGGTTTTGGTACCAAATTTTATTTTTTATTTTTTATTTCATGCAAAACTTTATAAATAGTCACGATTGTATTGATCGGACACATAATTGATGAGTTACAAACGAAAATGTTGATTTTTTGATCTATTTTTGTAAAAATTAAGAATAACAATTAAAACTTTGAATTTTACGTAGAACTAAAGTACGGAAAAATTGTTGGAAATATTGAAAGCTATAATTTTTGTGAACGCATTTTTCCGATTGTAAGCACCAGTGAATAGATATAGAGCAAAAATACTCGAAATCTTCTATTCAGTGTATTTAAAACTTGATCTAAATATCAAAAAGAATAACTCGATTCAGATTTTGTGACAAAATAAAAAATAAAAGTGTTCTTATAGGTACATATGTATGTATATGCTGACTTTTTTTTTTTTTTATTTTTTTAACGCGCGCCGGGTACAGCTAGTTATTAATAAAAACATCTATGTATGTACCTTATCTTTCTCTTTTCATACATTGAAAGAAAATGTGACAATAGTGTATGAAGAGTCTACTTGGATATGCGCCTTAAGTATGAAATCCGAAGTCCTTGAATAGTTATAGCCTAAAAAATTGCTTAAAGGAACAAAGTACCGTTGAGTCTACTCATGCAAAATATTGATGCAATTAAACCTTAACAGAATCAGACTCGATGTAAAATACATAAATATAAACGACATGCTTCCATTTTCTTTGAAATGCAAAATATTAAGGGAGGCAAAGAAACGGGTTTATGAACAACATGAAATTATAGGAACATGACTGCAATCTAATTCTGTGAAAAGACTCTTATTAATTTTTCTGCTCAGTAAAGTGTAAAATTTCTACTTTGTCTTTATTGTCACAATATCCAAACACACAACTTCCATATTACCAACTTTACTTGAAAGGTCGGAAGATATTATTCCTCTTTATACCCTATCCTAAGGGTATATTAAATTTGATACATAGTTTGTAACATAAAGAAATAATCGAGATAGACCCTATAAAGTATATATATTCGTGATCAGTATCAATAGCGAAGATGATTTAGCCATGTCCGTCCGTCCGTCCGTCTGTCCGTATGTCACCACTTTTTGGGCCTTAAATTTAAATTAAGAGCTAAGAGGATGAAACTAAATAATATATCTATAAACTATATAATATATAAACTATATAATATATCTGGACTTTTGAGAAGAAGAAGCATTACAAGAGTAAACAATTTTGAAATCCGCCCACTGCCACGCCCACTTTTTCATAACTTCACTAAATTATATGAAACCGAAAAATGTTGTTAAGACCAAATATTTAAGCATTCAGATTCCTTACAATTGACTCATACAAAAGTTTTGGCAATGCCCACTTTTTGGGGGCGTTTTCATCAAAAAAACGATTTTAATGAAATTTTATATGTAACATCCTCAAGTGTTCGACGTTATCGTCGTATTTCAGTACAAAATGCAATATAACCAAAGTGGTCGTGGTTAGGTTAGGTGCTGCATAGAAAGGAGGACAGGGTATCATACGATCCGTTCCAGACGGATTGTAGCTTTTTGTATGTTTTTTTGATTAAAAAGTCTATAGAACGAATATTAAGTTTGATACAGTTTGTAACATAGAGAAATAATCGATTTATAAAGAAATTTTGATGGCAAACGCATCTCAACATCGATTTATAATTTTTGGTTCGTCAAATAGTAATACACATTGAAACTCGGTTAGTAAAGCGTACTCTTACCGTCATGTGATGCCACCTGGAGCACCATTTCCTATTTTTCGGAAAGGTGAGACGAATGGCGAGACGCTCTGCGTCATAAAACAGAGTAAAACATAAATTTCTACGAATGCGAACGTCTTTGATGACGACCCTTGGCTATCGAAAAAGGAGAACGATAAGTTCCTAGAACATTAGGACTCTTCTGGACTGACAGGAAGAATGTTCCGGAACCCAAGATTTCTTCAAATCGATTGTGTCTTCATGCGATATAAAATTGACGTCTTGGGAGTGAGCAAAATAAGATGGTGGGACGTTGGAAAGTACCATTCCTCGCACATAACACAGTCTTACTTTACTCTGGAAAACCAGCTGGATCTGCTCGTAAGTCAGATGTGGCGTTGCTTCTAATGGCTCATATCTTGAAAACCCTTCAGCCAGCTCATATTCAAATTCCAGAGTAAAAAAAAATTTACAGTGTTATGCACCGACAGAAGCTGCAACGGAGGAAAGAAAGGACAAATTCTATAGCCAACAACATCCAAAGCGCACATTGTCATTGTAATGGGGGACTTAAATGCCATGATAGGAAACGACAACAGCGCGCTCAAACATGTGACGTACAAACACGGTCTCGGAGAGCGGAATGACACAGGCGAGCGTTTTGGGAACACCAATTATCTTCTTATTGGAGGCTGGGTTGCAAAAGTCGATACAACTGTACCGTTTTCGATACAATAGACCTCACAATCACTGTTTTTCTATACTTGCGCCATGTGGACTATAATTGCATAAAATATGTAGGTGGCTAATTAAAATACCAAAAGATGATTGAAAAGTAGTAGATTTTCAGGTTCAAGTTCAAGAGGAACAATAAACTGAATTGGAAGAAAAAATAATCATCTAAAAATGATCTTCTTATACCAGACGAGTTTCTCGAATATTTTGAAGGCTAGATTTTACTTTACAGAAGCATTCGAAAAAATCACGCACTTGGCGGTGTTGAAGTTGTCTCTTTGACATCCCTTACATCAGAATAATTGATTATATTCTTTCAAATTATTCTTGAATCTAGTTAGTATTAAACAAGACATCGAAAATTCATTGAAACAATTTCATCCCGAGCTCATCTTTGTTACCACAACAGCTAAGCGACGATTTAAACATCCGTTCCGAAATAATTAAGGAATAGGATCATCATCTTCATCGCTATCTGGGTCAGTTGGATCACTATTTTCATACCCTATATTAAGGGTATATTATATATAATATAAAGATATACCCTGTAAAGTATATGCTGGTATGTATGTATCTATATATGTGTATACATATTTATAATCAGTAACAATAGCGAAATCGATTGAACCATATCTGTCCGTCCGTCTGTATGTCACTACTTTTTCTGAGTGAGCGGAGCCCTTTATTATGTATAAGTGAATTAAAGAGAATTTTGCCGGCTATGAATTGTGTCCTAATAATTTTTTTAAATGTTTGGTCAAAATACGAATGTGTTAGATATAGTTTTATAAAGCAGGCGTGGCTGTTTCACAATTTAGTACGGCATATCCTTGCATATGCCTTACATACAATGATGAACTTAAGTCTACTTACACCCCAAATTTTAAAATACATATCCGAAACACAAAAGAGCTTAAAAATCATAAATTGTTTCAAATTACATAGATTTATTTATTAATACAATAATATTAAATTAATAGGAAAAATTAATATTATACAAATATACATATTATACGAAGAAAGCATATTTCATGGGTAAAAAGAAACAAAAGTGTACGTACGCTCTGTGAAAATAGCGATAAATTTGGTAATTTTTTATTTCTTTGTACAGTGGTTGTAAGCAGTTGTCTTGTGGCTTTTAGAAGGAGACGATCGGAGTTCAAAGAAAATTTTTATTTATTGTAATATTGGCGTCGTAAGGAGATATTGCTCGAGATGTGGGAACTTATTGTTAAGTTGAATAACGAGGGTAGATCCTATCGCGAAATCGGAAAAATTGTTAAGTCATAAGGTGAGAAGCGGCAGACCTCACAAGCAGGCAGAAGTATTTTGGCACAAGTAAAGAATAAGCCGAGTACATCATCAACAGCTTTAGCAAATGATCAAATATGCTACCGGCAAAGCCGAGCAGCCTGAAAAAACCTTACATCAGTCCGGCAAAGGAAAAGAAACGTCTGGATTTTGATAAGCTCCTCCAAAATAACACCCCTTTCGAATAATGTTCTCTTTAGTAATGAGAGCAAGTTCAACTTGTTCGGACATGATTGGTGGCAAAGAGTTTGAAGCCAATGAAAGTTTAAAAAAGGAAAACCTAGTTCCGACCGGCGCAGGGTCATAAGTCCCCGGGACATAAGTCCCATTTTTTTCTTTTGGAACCTATGTTCCACTTAAATGGGACATAAGGCCCAAATTGAATTAGGGACTTACATATGTCCCACACCATCGGGACATAAATCCAAAATTTGTTTGCCGAAAATGGGACATATGTCCCAAATTCTAGCAATTGGCCTTATAACACTTTGATAGAGCGAGATTAGGTAAATTTTGCTTTATGTCACTTATAGAGGCGGGGAACTTTAAATTGGAATAAAACACAGAACAATGTTTTTAATATCCATGAAATTGGTTTTATTTGACAGATAATTCTATTACATCAATGTTAGAATATGATTTCGGGCATGTGGCCGCCGCGGATGGAGCATACATATCATAATTTGGAGGTCCAAATTCCACATGGATATTAAAAAATAAACATAGAGATCTCGAAATTCCTACAATCGAAGCTGAAACTAGAAGCTTCGCTCGAAAGCATAGATACCGACTCATTGGATATATTAACAATACAGTCCTACAAATTTTGGATGAGAGCAATTTATTGCGCCGACTACAAAGAATGAAACCTTTCGACTTGGAGAGATAAGGATTAACCGCGTCTAAATTACGGAACATGCACTGATAATGTGCAGCCTCACTCGGATCTCAGCGGATCTATTGTGTTCCCCGGTGTGGGATACCTGAAATAATGACTATTATTCTCAAAACTTAATCCATGTCAGAAGCGGCCTTCGTGAACCATCCGGTTTTCATAATGAATTTTAGGGTGGTTTTAGGCTAACTAAGTTCGTCGAGGTCGTTGAAAGATACCAAAGGTTTGAGTATATTGTTCTGTTGAGGCTTAGGCATTCGCAGAAGAATTGTGTTGTATGTTGATCTACTTCTTGGTCGCCAGGATCGAAGTTCTCTAGTCCTTCTTTTGTCATATTGGGCCCAAAGTTTTCTAGAGACGTGGCATAAGGAGAGTGTTTTCCACCTTATATTAGCCATGTTGAGAAAGTCCGAGGTGATTTTGGACATAAGAAGGCTGATGGACGTTAGGACTGAGTTATGATTTTTTAAATTCTTTTCTCGCTAGCTCATCAGCCATTTCATTCCCGTGGAGGCCCATGTGTCCCGAAATCCAGCAGAGCGTGATGTACCTTGAGCTAAGGGATTTAAGTTCCCGTTTACATCTCTTGACCAATTTAGAATTGGTTGTGATGGAAGTAATGGCTTTGATGGCTTTGATGGCTGCTTGGCTATCTATATAGATGTCTATGTGTTCGTTGTTATTCAGAGTGTCCCGGCAGGCCTCGGTTATACCATATATTTCCGCTTGAAACACACTTGCGTGGTTGGAGAGTTTCATGGACTGGGCAATTGGTGGTGCGTCTGAGAAAACTCCTGAGCCCGTACCTTCTTACCATTTATCCAGCTCTCTCTAGAAGGAAATTTGGTTTGGGGGTTGAGGTTGAAGTCCGTGTGGAGGGAAAGGTGGCCAGAAGGCAAGTTGGCATTTGAACACTTGGTGATGGTGCTGTGGCGGATTTGATTATTTTTCCACATCCAGGTTTTTCTACTGCTTGCGTAAAAAGCAATCGAGGCCTTCTTTGTATGTACATTCGAGTATATTGTCTTTCCGGTCCCGGAAAGCTGCTAGTGCGTACTCTTTTTGGTAGAGTGATTTCTCGATTATTGTAACCACCTCGTATAGCATATTCGCAAGGTTACTCACATTCATCAACGTCTTCGCATGGTCGGCCTCCAAAGTAGTTCGATCATGGCTTTCATCTCCCCCTCGACGTTGGAATATCTTGGAATATAATCGAACTGCGGAGTTCCTCAACAAGATTCCAAGAAACAGGTGGTTTCCTGTTACATCAGAAAAGAGTCCGGTTGATTCTGCCTCTCGTGGTATATTCTCTTCGCAACTTCTTTTGCATTCCATCTGGTGGACAGGTCCTACTTGGCTACGATAAGGCGCAGACAGCTGGCCAATTATAAATCATTTCGAAGAAGATCCTTTGATAAAGCAAGGATAATCTCCCCTCAATCATTCTTTTTATGTTACGATGAGCATCCATTTGAAACACTGCCTACGCGTATTTCACCATGGAACATACTACTCAAGACAGTTGCACGGATCTATCGCTTCATATCCAGATGTTGTAAGCTCACACAATTGTTATTACATCAGCTGCAGCCACAGGAGATTTACGAAGATAAAATAAATATCATCAAATGGCTTCAAAATCGGTACTTCGGTGATTATATCACTGAATGGATCTCGTCCTCTTAACAAGAATTGCTCAAAACTTAATTCATCTCCTTTTTTAGATAATGAAAACATCCTACGAGTTTGGCGGGCGAATCCAACATGCTAATGTCGCATACAACGTCGAACACCCAGTCAACATTAACAAGGGTCATGTCATAGCGAAGTTAATTGTTCTCGACGCGCACGTTAGATTTTTGCATCCTGGTATCTCAACACTCTCTGCAATTGTTCGACAAGAATATTGGATTATTGGTTGTCGAACCTTAACACATATGTACATACATGCGTTTGATGTTTTCTTCAACGAAAAGCTAGCATAACTCAGATTATGGGTAACCTTCCTCCCCAATGAATCCAACCAACGAATCTATCGCGCATTGCAGTTGCGACTAGGCCAGTCCAAACCATCCGCTCTTCGTTTGCCTTGTCTCAAAAGCGATACTTTTAGACCTCGTGAGTGATTTAATCGCAGACGCATTTCTCGCTGCCTTTAGTCGTTTAATCGCACGTCGTGGTAAACCTTCGCATCTCTGCTCTGAAAACGACACAAACTTGTGCGGAGCCGCTCGGCAATTATCAGAAATGTATGAACACGTTTTATCGAAAAACCATAATTCCAGAATGTCTAGCTTGTGATGATATTTCGTGGCACTTCATTCCTCCTTCAGCACCACATTTCGGGTATTTATGGGGGTAGGAAGGGAATCTGTAACACATCATCTTCGCCGTGTTATAGGCGCAGACATTTTAACGTTTGAACAGCTTTACACGTTGTTAACTCAGATTGAAAGGATTCTAAATTCGCGACCATTGTGCCAAATATTGAGTCATGACGTAGACCCTTTAACATATTCACATTACTTTTTAGGTGACTCCTATGCTGCTGTTCCAGATCTCATGTTGGAAGTACCAACGAGTCGTATATCTGGAAACTACTGCATTCCAAAGTTCAAGGTTACTGAAAGCACTGACAAACTCACGCAAACACAGCGACCTGATGGTTCTAAAAGATGCTGATCTATCTCCAGGAAAATGGGCATTGGGACGAGTTATGGAAACCCACCCGGGAAAGGATTGCCACGTTTTCGTCCTCACACTGAAGACAGTCCATGGCAACTTGGTTCGTCCAATACACGAACTAGTATGTATGTTGAAACATTGTTCCAGGGGCGGCAGAATGTTTTAGTATACTGTTATTATTTTCAAACTGAGTTTGCGATAAACACCTTATAGGGCCAATCGAAAAAATGGCGTAACACATTGGGCCTTACTAACAACCAAATCTAGTATACGGCTTAAGTATAATCTCCACATTTTCCAAAATGTGTGTACAAATAACGAATTTAATAGTCGGCTTTAGTGTTAGTATGGAGCTAAATTTTAATGTACAGAAAGCCATGTTTAATTTTACAAATATGTCATTAAAGACCAGAGTAATGCCAATGTACTAATTTAATAGCACGAACAATACTAAAAAGGATTAGATTTGGTATCTAAAATACTAAAATTATGCGTAAAATGGTAATTGAATTTACCAAGAATTTAGAACAGAACTTAATTTATCTATCGATTGATATAAAAAAAGAATTTCATTTAGTTTTTGTGAAGAAATTAATAATTCGCTGTCAAAGTTTATTCACATCCCACACGATGTAGGACGTAATCCACAATTCTTTTGCTTTGTTCTTGGTGGTTAATTAGTGCTCGTAAATGATAACTGAAATTCGCAGATTGCTGCGACCAGATAAAAAGTGGCTGTGAATGAAATGTCAAAATTTGCTAATATTCGCCTATTCGCATTCGCAAGTCGCTGAGCTATGAATGACCCTTAAGCATTATTCGATTTTCATGAATTTTAAAAATTCCTTTATCTCCATTATTATTTACTGAAATACTTTACAGTAAAAATGTGTTTTTCATGAATGTTTCATAGAAACAATTAATTACTACATATTTCGTTATACAAAGTTATTGTTTGATGAAAATAATATTATATTATAGTTTTAAAAAGAATTGTTATGCTATCCAGTTTCCATTCAGGAGGGAAAAGGGAACCGACAAAGTGTATTAACTTCAGTGCATTGGTATCACCGCTTTATATGTATAAACAGGCGAAGAAAACAATCTCAGCTGATTTTGTTTATTTCGACTTTCGAATGCCAAGTGTGTAGGCGTCTCCTAATATTGGTATGTAAAATAAACATATAATTCAATTTTAAATTATAACCATGCACCATTATAGAAGAAAATAAAAATTCAAATTCAAGTGCAAATATGAAACGTCAAACCAATGTTATGTAATAGATTCAATGAAAATATAGTAAATTCTTTGAAAGAGCCAAGTTTAAGTAAAAGCCGACTATTAAAACATTATTAGTACACTTTAGACTTAAGTTTGTATTAGTATTTAAGTTGACACCATTGTGTCAATATCCAAAGGGATATTGTGTTATTTGGTGGCACTGGTTCTCGGCAATATGTTCGTCAAGCACACAATACAGAATATCAGCCAAAGAACACCACAAAGACGCTAAAATATGGTGGATCCAAAATAATGGTGTAGGACTGTTCTTCGTACTACGGTGTATAACCGATTCATGCGATTAATCAGATAATGAATCAACAGGAGTATGTGGATATCTTGGCCTGGGTTATTCTACCATACGCTGAATATAAAATGCCTCTGGTTTTGGCCTTCCAACAAGATAATGAACCGAAACACATTAGTCGAAAAGAAAAGAAAGATTTTGTAGGAAAGAAATTGAAACCATGACCAGCAATGTCCCATGACATCAATCCCACAGGGAATCTAAGCACCGATGCCAAAAAATTATTTTCAGAAGGTGAACCAAGGAGCAATCGATAGCTGCGGCAAGTGGGTTAAAGATGGATATCTTGATTGTTTCTCTAAGTTACAAACTATGTGTCAAAATTAGTTCAAGCCTTGTTAAATTTTAAATAGCTTTGGTAGATGAAATGACTAAGCGGTATTATTTCTATGAAACTTATCCATACATAAGAGATACTTTAATTTAATTTATCTGCAACATAAATATATAAACAGAAGGAAAAAAAATAAGCACCATGAATAACTATTACACAACCCCATTAACGATAATGGTCGAAAGCAATAGTACAATTTAAGCGTTCGGGTCCATTAAATCACTTAAACTTTACGCTTGCCAACTCATTATTAAGCATAAACACTCACTTAGCTCATACTCTAATCCACTTAATCGAAGAAAAAGCAACAATACACCTCAACTGTTCCCATTAAACAGAGCAGCAGCCACTCAGAAAATCAAGTGTGAATGAGCTCCTGGATGTTTATTAAGAGGCCGCGAAAGGGTTCAACCCACCATTCATTTAACTGATGGCTGCTTTTCTTAAAGCAAAAGAAAATAAACCGTAATGTTTATTTAAGGCTAAGGAAGGGAACTGTTACAACCACTGTAAAGCTCAGTTTGTCGCAAAGAAATATCTATTTAATTATTTTTACCCCTTCTTCGAGTTTATTGTTGTTTGTCTCTTTAATATTTCGGAGGATTCAGACCAAAGTGTGAAAAGAAAAGATGCCTCGAGGAATTTCTGGAAGGAAACGAATAAAAAAGCTATATGACAACGTATAGACAAGTTACAATCTGTCTGGAACGGATCGTATGATACTCTACCCTTCTTCTTATGCAGTCCTTATGAAGCGTGCTCGTCCGGAGCGGCGTGGTGAATTTTAATAATAATGATTTTTAATGATTTTGTTTAGATATCAAGTAAAATAGTGAAGTTATAAAAAAGTAGGCAGATTTCAAAAATCCAAAAACATAGTCAGTAATCATTGAGTAAAGAGATATTGAACTTATACCCCTCCTTCCTTTCAAAACCTATTTGTTTTTTTTTTTTTATATAAAACGTTTATTTATATATTAAATTTAACAAATGTAATATTTGTTTACATTATTTTTGTTGTAATTCGCTTCTTGTCTGTAACTTCGTGTGAGCAAAAGTCTTATTGTCAATCATTGGCAACAATTCCCTAGTGGTGGAATAAGTACGTCAGCGGATGTTTTCGCATTCAACTAAAATTTGCTATAAATATGGTGCATTTTTTACTGGAAAAAATTAGTATCAGAATTTCAATTTAAAATAATTATTGTTTTTCGAATTGAATAATATAAAAACGATTCTTTCTTAAATAAGAAATTATTTTTCATCGATTTTTGATTTAATGTAAATGTCTGTTGTATTATGGTATTAACAGAATAGTTATAGTCATTTCATTCTCGTTTAAGTAATTTAAATATGTATGTACACATTTTATTTCGAGTTAGGAAATTCAGGAAAACATATGTATGTATGTATATGAAAGGTTGGCAGCTCCCCTGAGGGAAAAAGGTACGAGGTTTTCAATTAACAAATATTAGCAATTGACAAAAATAGAACAATTGCAAAATGCTCGAATTTAGCTCGTTGATATAAGTGATGGTATTGTTTTTGTTAAGGTTTGCACTTACAAATCTTTTTGAACTGGTTCTGATCCAGTGCTCTTTTCAAGTCAAACATTATGCAGAAGGCCAGTTCTTGTTCGCCTATTAACAATTAAAGTGCAATCCAACAAGTGTGCTGCCGTTGCAGCCCTAGTTGCTGCTGCTGCTGCTGCTGCAAATACCAGGAATGCTGACGATTTCCATTGACTTCTTTTGGAGATAACTTTCAGGCGTAGCCCTTAGCGACATACTCCTCTATTTTGCTGTTCATGGCGGCAGCCAACTGCGGTTCTCTGTTCAATCGCTTTCGAAGACATAAGAATCATCTCATTGCCACTGGAAAACTGAGCATCTGCACATCATCGAAGTTCCAAAGCAATCCTGTTTCGAATCGACCATTTAGCCTACGGGTGCGAGTGCTACGTAGTTCTAGACTTCGCTTTTCATCTGGCGGCGTAAGCAGGTTTGTTGGATTTGATGAGATGAACCTTCCTTGCACTTCAGTGGAAGCCCCAGTTTAATGTTGTTCAAGCCGATAAGTACCCGCGGCTGAGCATCCTTGTAAGGTTCGATGGGTAGTCCTCGCAGATGCTTATATTTCGAAACCAGGTCTTCGGAGTTTAATGATTGTGATGGTAACTGTAAACTCTTGACTATGTGCACATTCGCAAGTAAAAGCTTCTCAGCATTGGGTCCGGTATCTGAAATCTGTAGATTAAGATTTTCGGAATCGTTTTCGTATCGTTTTCGTATCTCCAGTCCACTTCAGACGGAGCGGTTGACTTTTGCCCTTCATGTTCAGCTGCTCTGCGAGTTCTTCATCCATCAGCGTTAAAGATGAGCCGTTATCCAAGAAGGCGAAAGTATGAATTTGACAATTGTTTCCGTACAATATCACTGGCACTATACGATACAGAAAGGATTCAGAGTTGTTGCAATGGGTGTTTGAATTGTACTTCGCCACATCTTTATCGTGGTTGTTAAGTAGACGGTGGTGCTTAAAGGGACAGTCATTTATTCCGCATGTTTCCTGCGAAACTTTCATGGCGAACCAAGCATCGACGGCAAAGTTGGTTTTCTCTGACTGTTGTCCACTTGGCCGTGCGGCTGGCCTGTGTAAATTTCTCACAACCAACTACAGATGCGCAACGTCCACCGTAGAAACAACAATCTCGTTCTGTTATTGGTGGTTTATTTTCGGCTTGGACGGAATGCGTGTGTAGGAACCTTTTTCCTTCGGATGGCGGGTGTAAACTTTTCCGTCTGTCGCATTGGAAGTGCTTGGAATTAGTATTCCGTTGGTAGCTTTAACAACACAGTACAGCCAGCTACTAAAACAGTACAAACCAGCTATAAAGTGCATACGTACAAGGATTGTTTGTGAATTGCGAATTGTGAATTCAGTCGCACTGCTGGTGGCAGCTTGTCTGCTAATACTTGAAGTAGGCTGGGGTTATTCAGATGACTTTGCAACCCAGATGCTTACATTGTGGCGCAAAGGTTCTGGACAGCTACTACGTAGTTGACTATGGTTTCAAGCTTCTATGCCATTGGAGATGGTGTTGCGTGAATCTTTTGCAGAAAGGTATGTACAATAACCTCGGGTCTTCCATACAACATTTTAAGAGTACCGATGATTCTGGCAACGCAGTTGGGTTGATTTAGTAAATTTTTTACTGCATCTAGGGCTTTGCCCTTTAAAGCTTTTTGGAGTCGTATAAGGTTTTCATCATCGGAAAACCCACAGAGTTCTTTGGACCTGTCGAAGTTCGATATAAACAACGGCCAAGAATCGGGACTTCCGTCGAAGCTCTGCAAGTCTCGTGAGATGAGGTGGCGGCCGGCTATATGATCCCTGGTGGTCTTTCTTGTTGATTTGCGTTGACTGGTTTTTTGTGATGTGCCTTGGAGGTGTATGGATACAGTACTTGCTGTTGCTTGGTTGAAAAAACATGTAGCTGGAAATTTGCGGCATTCAAGGATGAAGAAGAAGATGGTTGTACTGTTCCAATTTGTTGCTGCTGTTGTTTTTGATGAACGGTAGCTCCAAGCCATGTCCTACTCACTTGCTTGTGTTCGGAACTTGGTTGCAATAAAGGTGGAACTGCTTCTTCCGTCTGGAACGGATCGTATGATACCCTATCCTCCTCTCTATAAAGTGGGCGTGGCCAAATTGCATTTTGTACTCAAATATAGCTATAATGTCGAACGTTTGAGGATGTTACATGTAAAATTTTATCAAAATAGTTTTCTTTTATGATAACGCCCCCAAAAAGTGGGCGTGGCCATAACTGTTCTATGGGTGAATTGTAGGGAATCTAAATACCCAAATATTTGGTCTTCACAAAATTTTTCGGTTTCATATAATTTAGTGAAGTTATAAAAAAGTAGGCGTGGCAGTGGGCGGATGTAAAAAAATTTTACACTTGGACTGTATCTTTTTCTTGGAAGCCCAGATATGAAATTTCAGCGTCCTAGTTGAAAATTTAAGGCCCAAAAATCGGTTTTGTGATGAAAACGCCTCCAAAAAGTGGGCGTGGCCAAAACTTTTGTATGGGTGGATTGTAGGGAATCTGAATACCTAAATATTTGGTCTTAACAAAATTTTTCGGTTTCATATAATTTAGTGAAGTTATGAAAAAGTGGGCGTGGCAGTGGGCGGATTTCAAAAATTTTTACACTTGTAGTGTATCTTTTTCTCAGAAGCCCAGATATGAAATTTCATCGTCCTAGCTCAAAATTTAAGTCCCAAAAAGCGGTGACATACGGACGGACGGACGGACGGACGGTCATCGCTCAATCGATTTCGCTATTAATGCTGATCACGAATATATATACTTTATAGGGTCTATCTCGTCCGTCCGTCCGTCCGAAACCGAAAAATTTTGTTAAAACCAAATATTTAGGCATTCAGATTCCCTACAATCCACCCATACAAAAGTTTTGGCCACGCCCACTATTTGGGGGCGTTTTCATTACAAAACCGAGTTTTGGGCCTTAAATTTTTAACTAGGACGCTGAAATTTCATATCTGGGCTTCCAAGAAAAAGATACAGTACAAGTGTAAATTTTTTTTACATCCGCCCACTGCCACGCCTACTTTTTTATAACTTCACTAAATTATATGAAACCGAAAAATTTTGTTAAGACCAAATATTTGGGTATTTAGATTCCCTACAATTCACCCATAGAACAGTTTTGGCCACGCCCACTTTTTGGGGGCGTTGTAATAAAAAAAACCTATTTTGATAAAATTTTACATGTAACATCCTCAAATGTTCGACATTATAGCTATATTTGAGTACAAAATACAATTTGGCCATGCCCACTTTATAGAGAGGAAGATAGGGTATCATACGATCCGTTCCAGACGGATTGTAGCTTTTCTGTATGTTTTGTTTTATTTTTGCCGAGGTATTGTTGTCAGAATTGATAGCAGAGCCGAGATAGACAAAGTCCATTACTACCTCAAAGTTATAGCTGTCGATTGTGACGTTCTGTCCAATTCATAGATGTTGCGTGTTCCTTCTGGTTGACAGCATATACTTGGTTTTGCCCTCGTTTACCGCTAAACCCATTTTGGCAGCTTCTGTTTCAATACTAGCGAACGCACTGGTGACAGCCCGCTGTATTCTTCCAATAATGTCGGTATCGTCGGCGTAAGCTGGTAGTTGCACAGACTTTTGAAAGATTGTGCCTCCGGTGTTGGCTTGTGGGTTTCGCATAATTCTTTCAAGAACGGTGTAAAAAAAATCACATGACAACACGTCACCTTGTCTAAATCCTTTTTTGACATCAAAGGTCTCGGTGAGATCGTTACCGACCTTGATGGAGCAGCGAGAATTCTCCAACATCATCCTGCACAGGCGAACGAGTTTGGCAGGGATGCCAAAACTAGACATGGCTCTGTATAGCTCGTCTCTATAGATGCTGTCATATGCGGCCTTAAAATCGTTGAAAAGATGGTGGGTATCGATTTGGACGTCTTGAGTTTGTTGCAGGATCTGCCGAAGTGTGAAGATTTGATCGATTGTAGACTTTCCTGGTCGGAAACTACACTGATAGGGCCCAATCAGGTTGTTGACGAAGGATATCAGACGTTCACACAATATGGCAGATAGGATCTTGTACGCGATGTTGAGGAGACTCTGTAATTGGCGCAATTTAGGGGATCTCCTTTCTTGTGGATCGGGCAAACGGTGCTGAGATTCCATTCATCAGGCATACACTCATCTGACCAAATTTTAGAAATGATTTGGTGTATGCTCTCTACCAGATCATTTCCAGCTGCTTTGAACAGCTCGGCTGGTAAGCCGTCAGGTCCAGCAGCCTTGTTGGACTTAAGTTTGGATATTGCTATCCTTACTTCGTTTTGGTCAGGTGGACGAAAATTTTGGCTATCATCGTCTAGATTCAATGGTTCATTCTGCCTGACAGCGGGATGTTGGTCTTCGTCGTCGTTATACAGCCTGCAGAAGAAGTTTTTTTTTCATATTCTCAGCTCCGACTGTGACTCTACTACGAGGTTTCCTTCTTCATCTCTACAGTCTTCTGTACGGGTCTTGTTGGCCTGACACGTTTATTTTTTACCTGCTGGTAAACCTTCCGTACATTATTCCTGGAGTATAATCTCTCAATATCTTCAATCGCGCGCTTCTCGTGCTCTCTTTTCTTACGGAGAAGCCGATGTTCTTCCCGTCTCTTCTGCTCGTAGAGCTCACGAGCAGCTCTCGTCCTTTTTTGCAGCGCCGCTTTGTATGCTTGCTGTTTAGCTGTGTGTGCTTGCCGGCACTCATCGTCAAACCAGGGGTTTCTTGGTGGTGGTCGGGTGAAACCCAGCACATCAGTTGCGGCACTTCTGATGGCATGTGGGCAGCGTTGCCACTGGTCTTCGGCGCTTGATGCTGGCGGCATAGGAGTCGTTGAGAGATTTCGAGATACGCGTTCGGTGAAGGTTCTGGTGATCTCTTGCGATTGCACCTTTTCGTCGTCGAATCTTCTCACAGTAGTTCTTCTTAGTTGTGGCGTTTGGGATATCCGCATTCGTACCTTGGCTGCAACAAGGTAATGATCCGAGTCCATGTTGGCTGCTCGGAAGGTTCGGACATTCAGAATACTGGAGGCATGGCTTGCGTCGATCGCAATGTGGTCAATTTGATTGACCGTTTGATGATCAGGAGACCGCCATGTCCCCTTGTGGATATTGAGATGAGGAAACCGTGTGCTTGCTATACTGACATTTCGCCCCGCGCAAAGTCAATAAGCCTAAGTCCGTTGCCAGACGTGGTGTCGTGTAGGCTGTGCTTCCCAATCGTCCTACCAAAGATGTCCTCCTTTCCTATATATAGGACATTGCTTATATGATTTGTCGAGGAGCTCGTAGAAACTTTCTTTGGTGGCGTCGTCCTTGTCCTCTGTGAGGGCATGAGCGCATATTAGGCTTATGTTGGCTAATTTAGCCTTGATGCGGATTGGCATATGACGCTCGCTTACATGTCGAAAGCTCAAGACTTCTTGCCTAAGTCTGCCGCGTATGACAAACCCACATCCAAATAAGCGCTGTTTCTGTTCCCTATATCAATCACCGTAGTATACGTCATAGTTTTTCATCCTCTTTTTGCCCGGGCCATTTTATCGCACTTCCTGGATGGCGGTGATATCTGCATTGTAGCAGTCTAGGGCCTCTGCTAGTTGTTCAGCTGCCCGCGGCCTGTTAGGATTCCGAACATTCCACGTGCAGATCCGAAGTTCGTTGTCCTTATTTCGTTTGCTGGGGTCGTCAACAGTGGGATCATCCTTATCCGAGGTTTGTCGTTGTTTCGTAACTATTGTTTTTTTCCGTGGTAGGGAAGTTACCCCGACGCACAACCCCCAATCTGGAGGACCAGTTCCTTTTTTACCCCTAGGACAAGTGGCCGGTTTTTCCGGAGTCAGTACCCCGCTTCGGGGATGTGAGCGCTGCCGTTGGCCCATTAAAGGTTCATCCGCCATCCACCCTGACTCAGTATTGAAAATCCCTATAGACCTGGGATTCGAATATGTCGAAGCAGCTCATATAGGGATAACACTAATAGTTCGGCCTAACTGGAACTGGTTGACGCCACCGTTGATCCCATCTAGAGAATTCGTCCGCCGCCGCCTGAAGCAAGAGAAGGCCTTAGTGAGAAGACAATGCCTTAATATTTGGTCTTAATAAAATTTTTCGATTTCATATAATTTAGTGAAGTTATGAAGAAGTGGGCGTGGCAGTGGGCGGATTTCAAAAAATTTTACACTTGTACTGTATCTTTTTCTCAGAAGCCCAGATATGAAATTTCGTCGTCCTAGCTCAAAAGTTAAGGCCCAAAAAGCGGTGACATACGGACGGACGGACGGACGGACGGGCGGACGGACGGACGGACGGTCATCGCTGAATCGATTTCGCTATTGATACTGATCACAAATAAATATTCTTTATAGGGTCTATCTCGATTATTTCGCTATGTTACAAAGTACGTAATTAAACTTAATATATTAGACTAGGATAACAACGTATATTACAAAATTGAGCACTAGAGATTCAGGCTCTAAGTAAGCTAGAAATATGATCATATCGTAAATATCAATCAAAGATCCGGCATCGATGGCACCGACCAAGGTGAATCGAGTGGCAAAGAGATTGGCAACGACGGTGGGGCTGTGCTGCAGAAGAAGTTTCAGGAGGTCTATGTATCAAACTTAATATACCCTTAGGATAGGGAATAAAAACTGTACATTAGTCATTAGAGATGGCTGGTACATGAAAAGCAAATGGACATTAGTCCTGCAGTTCGAAATATAAAATGAAATCCAGAGCTGGACGCGGTTAGCTTCTCATTTTTCATTTGTAACCATGTTCTTAATTGGTATTTTCATTATTTTGCTTATATTTTAATCAAGCAAATGCGATCCAATTTCGCGGTTAATTTTGTTGAATATTGATAATAGACATCTACTCGTATAACAAAACACATCTTTTATAAGGCTCTAATTGAATAATTCAATTTATTAGGTCTAGGCTTATTGGTCAAATTAAGTTATCTATAAACACGAGGTACTTTCCGAGCTGAGGTTTTCTTTCGAAAACTTGTACATAGTTCTTCAGATCAATAAGCAAACGTCATCGTAACTAAATTTTCTTTATTGTCACTAATGTTTTATTGTCAGATTGACTTAGGTAAATAACTTATCTAACGTCTCATTCCAGTCACATTACACAGACATCAGGATGGTTACCGCCATGTGAGAATTGGAATCAATGCGACGATCTGCCATATGGATGGGAAAGAGCAGTCGACTCAAAGGGTCGTCCCTATTTCATAAAGTAAGTATTTTACTTGCGTCATAAGCAAAAACTCCTTTGCACATCATCATCATCTTCTTCATAAGCATACATAATTTAGTTTGAGTGTCTGTATTTACATAGAAAAACTATGATATTTCAACCCACAGCCACCTGAATAAGACATCAACCTATGAAGCACCAGATTGTGTTCGATGGGATGAAAATCCCCCTGAACCTAGGGTGGCGGTTCTTCAACGAAGCTCGAATATGGGTTTCGGTTTCGTTGCTGGAAGTGAACGACCTGTGATAGTCCGTTTCGTTACCGACGGTGGCCCTAGCATGAATAAGGTAAGTTGACGGAACTAAAATAAACTTGCAGTTGTTCAATAGGATTAAATTTTTTTTTTTTTTTCGTAATACTCGTACCTACAGAAAGCAAATTATTTTCGCTAGGGTAATGAGATGGGAAACTAAAGTAAACGTTACGTCTAGCCACGAAGCAATCAACAGATGATTTTGAATAAGGGGAAAGGGCTGTTGCTAACCATATGTCCTTGTACACCTTCATACTGGGTAGAAATAGCATAACGCCTTTCATATGATATGAACACGAATGATATTTTAAGTATGCCATGTTGAAGAGATAAATTGTATGATGCACTTTAATCCTCTGACACACTTCAGCTTGCTCCAGTTAAAACTTTAGTGGTACCTGCTGCTAAGTGATACATTGCGCAGATTAAAAGCTTTCAATCAGTGGAATAATTTTGTTGACAGCTTGATAGAAGTGTGTTATAGTGTGCATACGATTCACTTAAGTTTTTTTGAAATGAGATGATAGAAAGTTTTGCCAATATAGAAAAGAAAAATATTGCACAAATATTCTACTGCATTAGAAAGCGGTCAAGAAGTCGAGACATGTTATCAAAATCTTATACAGCACATTCTTGTGCTTCAATCTTAAATCCGATATCGACAAAATAAAAATCTTTATTTAAGAAATGGATTAACATAAATAGGAAAAAAAAAACACATACAGAAAAGCTACAATCCGTCTGGAACGGATCGTATGATACCCTATCCTCCATCCTATCGAGCCCCTATAAAGTGGGCGTAGCCGTAGTGCATTTTCTGTACTGAATTACGATGATAACTTCGAACGCTTGAGGATGTTACATGTAAAATTTCATCAAAATCGGTTTTTTGAAAAAAACGCCCCAAAAAATGGGCGTGGCCAAAACTGTTGTAATGGGTGACTATTTGGTCTTAACAACATTTTTTGGTTTCTATTGGAAAGGCGTTCCATTGGCGAATGACAATATATGAAATTGTCTACCAGTGTGCTTTGAAGAAGCGGGGGAGGAACAAATATAAGAAATCGAGATGAATTTGAGAACTATAGATTTTCATATAAATGGGGGGGCTGTCTTGTAGCTGTTATCTTATGTAAATATTTCAGAACACAAAATTCCAAATGCACGTTTAGTGTGCTACCGAGAATATTACCAGTATAAGGTGATATTTGGATCATATACATATTTGGTCATAACGCCTTAAGTTGTATATGTATGCATACAAATCTCGCACCCATAAGTTATAATCAGAACCATAAGCAATTACACCAGCTTAAACCTACTCTTTTCTACCGTGCGTAGTGTTGTGTTTTGTACGAGTTTCTAAGACAGCTATATAAGTATGTATCTTGCCAATAAGAACACATTTCCTAAGAACATGATCCTCCAATGTTAACTTATAATTGAACAATATATGTACGACATAGGAAGGGAAGAATAGATATGGACCTGTATTCAGCTGAAGAGGGGCAGTTCCTTGCTTTTTTAACACATGAATCACCTTAGGAACTTTCCAGACACTAGGGAAAGTGTCATTTAAATCGTATTACAAACATGTAATGGAGAGTATGTGCGGTAGAATTAACTTTACAAAACCAGGAAAACAAACATACCTCATCTAGACTTATTGATTTTGATCTAATGCTCATTGCCTTTACAATATCACTTTCTTCGATATTTTAAAATTCAAATAAATGTATCAATTGGTCAATGTCAAGGTGAAGGTTTTCAAGATTAGATTGAGTATTTTTACCAACTCCTAGTTCACGTCTTAATAATTTTTTTGTATTAATTTGAGGTTTGGAAAAAGTAGGCGAGGCGCAATGCGCAGATTTCAAAAATGTTTAAAAGTGGATAACAAATATTATGTATCGAAAAAGGTTACAGGATCTGATTGTAATCATAGTTGCTCCGAAACTTTAGATATAGAAGCTTGAAACCTTGCACAGCAATTCTTTATTGTTTGTAGATACGAAATAAAAAGAATTTTTTCTAAATTCATGGTCAAAGTGGGAGAAAGGGGGCTAGTATAAAATTTTACGTTAATAAAAGGAAAAACTTAGCAATCTTGAAAACAATTCATCAAAGCATTGCCAACAATTTTCCAACGATGGAGACCACAGCCAGCAGTCGTGCAGCAATGGGTAACACTACCATATTGTTTGTTTGCCTATGAACGTGCAGCAACATTCCTGTTCATATAAAAATTCAAGGTTGTGCAAAGTATATGTAACATATATATATTCGTGATCAGTTTCAACAGTGAAGAGGATTAAGCCGAATTTTATCCTCCTAGCTCAAAATTTAAGGCCAAAAAGTAGTGACGTACGGAGGGCCGCATGGATAGCCAATAAAATTCATATCTGGGCTTTGGAGAAAGAGAAGGAGTACAAGTGTAAAAATGTTCGCCCACTTTTTCATAACCTCAGTATAGTCGAAAAAATCATTAAGAAAAAACATTTAGGTATTCGAATTATCTACAATTCACCCATATATTATCTAAAGCCACCCCAATTTTTTGGGTGCGCTTTCATTAAAAAACGTAAAAAAACTTGATTATTCAATAAAAAAAAAGCAGTACACCAGGCCCACTTTAGTAGAAATAACAGGATAGGATGGGAAGAAAGGAAGTAGTAGAAAAATACAGGAGAAGAAGTATAGGGTATTATACCATCCGTTCCATACGGATTGTAGCTTTTCGATGATGGTGTATTAATCATAATTATTATTCCACAACTATAGAACGAAGGTATCAACATGCCTAGAGTAAGATTTTAATGCGGTTTTCTACCTCACTGGTATTTTAACTGCACAAAAGCAGTAACGTTGTCTTAATGAATGCCATACAAGAAGATTATGTTGTAGATAATTACTGACCAAAACATTTATGATTAATAAATCCTCAAAATAGTCGTAAAAATAAAACTAAATTATGGTAGCTTGTAGTTTCATTTTGGTATACTGCGGTACATTATTAATTTTCATTTTCATTTATCCACATTTTCGATGCATCCAATCTTAAAACATACGGTAGGTACTAGCTGAAAAATACGATTGTCCTGCCAAGCCAGTCAAAACTTTTACATGTGCATAGATTCGGTACAAACAAGGATAAAAATAAATTTCAAAATGTTTTGCTCGTTTTAGAGATGCTACGGCAGCAAGGGTAATTTCGATGATACGTTTCTCCTTTCACAACAGTATCTTTCAGAAATTAAATTTTTTTCGGTTCATGAGAGAAGATGGATGGAAAGTAATTTGAAAACTGTGCGCATCCTTTGAAGTTTTCTTCTTTTTTATACTCTATCCTCTTAGGATATCAAACTTTATATACTCTTAGTAAATAAAGTTTGATACATACATAGTTTGTAACGGAGAGAACTAATGGAGACAAACCCTGTAAAGTATACGTACAATCGAACCTGGATAAGTGGTATACCTCATCTACTTTTGTTATAACGTGAAGTTATCGTTTTTATACCCTATCCTAAGGGTATATTAAGTTTGAGACATAGACAAATAATCGAGATAGACCCTATAAAGTATATATGTACATATATTCGTGATCAGTATCAATTGCGAAGATGATTTAGCCATGTCCGTCCGTCCGTCCGTTCGTCACCACTTTTTGGGCCTTAAATTTTGAGCTAGGACGATGAAATTTCACACCTTTTGAGAAGGAGAAGCAGTACATGTGTAAATATTTTTGAAATTCGCCCACTTTTCATACCTTCACTAAATAATATGAAACCGAAAAATTTTATTAAGAACAATTATTGAGATATTCGGTTTTTTACAATTCACTCATGCATCAGTTTTGGCCACGCTTCTTTTTTCGGAGTGTTTGCATCAAAACACTGTTTTTGAAAAAATATAGTCGTAGTTCAGCACAAAATGCAACAGGCCACGCTCACTTTATAAATCTGTATAGAAAAGAGGAGTGGGTATCACACGATCCATTGCAGATGGATTGCAGCTTTTCTGTATGTTTTTGATTGAATTACTACGATAACTTCAAGCGTGTGAGGAGTTATGACTTTGAAGTGAAATTTTTTACACTCTAAAGCCCAGATATGATAATTTTATTCTCCTATCTCAATATCTAAGGCCGAAAAAGTGGTGACATATGTATGGACGAACGAATGGACGGTCGGACGAACAGACAGACATAGCGCAATCGTCTTTGCTATTGACACTGATCACGAATATACATACATATGTACATACATACATATATAGTTTATAGGGCCTATCTCGATTATTTCTCTATGTTACAAACTATGTGTCAAACTTAATATACCCTTAGGATAGGGTATAAAAAGAATATAACACGCACAAAACGAATCATTATAAAGCTAGGCTATGGGTCGTATGGACCTGTCGCGCCAAAAATTTGTATTTTTATTTTTGTATTTAATTCAGTGATCCTTATTTACTAAAACGGCTTTAACATACATATATTGTTTTGGTATTAATCCCACGATATTCGTATCCTTATGTTAGGATAAAAACATACAAAAAAGCTACAATCCGTCTGGAACGGATCGTATGACACCCTATCCTCCTCTCTATAAATTGGGCGTGGCCAAATTGCATTTTATACTCAAATATAGCTATAATGTCGAACATTTGAGGATGTTACATGTAAAATTTTATCAAAATAGGTTTTTTGATGATAACGCCCCCAAAAAGTGGGAGTGGCCAAAACTGTTCTATGGGTGAATTGTAGGGAATCTAAATACCCAAATATTTGGTCTTAACAAAATTTTTCGGTTTCATATAATTTAGTGAAGTTATAAAAAAGTAGGCGTGGCAGTGTGCGGATGTAAAAAAATTTTACACTAGTATTGTATCTTTTTCTCGGAAGCCCAGATATGAAATTTCAGCGTCCTAGTTAAAAATTTAAGGCCCAAAAATCGGTTTTGTGATGAAAACGCCCCCAAAAAGTGGGCGTGGCCAAAACTTTTGTATGGGTGGATTGTAGGGAATCTGAATGACTAAATATTTGGTCTTAACAAAATTTTTCGGTTTCATATAATTTAGTGAAGTTATGAAAAAGTGGGCGTGGCAGTGGGCGGATTTCAAAAATTTTTACACTTGTACTGTATTTTTTCTCAGAAGCCCAGATATGAAATTTCATCGTCCTAGCTCAAAATTTAAGGCCCAAAAAGCGGTGACATACGGACGGACGGACGGACGGACGGTCATCGCTCAATCGATTTCGCTATTGATGCTGATCACGAATATATATACTTTATATGGTCTATCTCGATTATTTCTCTATGTTACAAACTATGTGTCAAACTTAATATACCCTTAGGATAGGGTATAAAAAGGGGAAAAATACAAATTCTTAACAGTTTGTGTCAAATCGTGATCGTAATTAATGCTTGGCTTTCGGTTAAATTAAATGCTTTTGATATGGTATACAACTCTAATAGACACAGTAGATAGTAGATATCGACGAAGTGTTGCATTATCCGTTGGAATGCTTGCATACTCTCCACCTTCAAAACCTTGACAGCGGTACATATCAGACTTCCATGTTTTTCGCACGTGGGCTAAAATAATCGTGGACACTATTCCCAAACTGGCTGGCTTAACAATGTCTTCACATTACGTAAGAGAGACTTTAACAATTGTAGATCCAAATTTGGCTATTCTTGAAACTCAAGCCATATTCGATTTATTTGAGTGATCAAAAAATTTTTGTAAGTCTGAAAAGTGTGTATTTCGCGGTTTATATAACATGCGATGTCATTTCTGGATTTGGTTTTCGGAACTGATGATTTCATTCTTTTTAATACCACCCTAATTTAATTCCCGATATAAGAATGACATTACTGAATTGTAAGATTCCTGTTAATGTTAATGAGAAGTGCAGCTGTTATATTTTTTAGGAGCTCCTCCAATCACTCTGTCTAAAGTTTAATTTACAGTTTTCGTACTGCGTTGAGAAGCAAAAACCAGAAATGTTAACTATTGCACAATGGTCGCTATCATCATGTTTGTAGTCGAGCGTTCCCTATTCAAAGGACAAGACAATAATTCCTGGTTGGATAACTTGGTTTAACCAGGCTGTATAACTTCATTATGTACTACAGTATGTGGCCATTGAATTATGACCGATGAGAAATATATGCGATTTTTCGCTTTGACCGCTAATAAAGACAAAATTAATTTGATTATTTAAAATCTTGTTGCACATATTTATTGTTACATGGCATATCAGTGATTACAAAGTAAAAAAAAAATTTTTAAATCTTAATACTTAGTACTACCGCCCTTTTGTTCGTACCTCCTTTATTCGTTTGGGCATGCTTTCAATGAATTTTGCCCGTTTCGGGCTCATTTTTTCCAGATATCTTCAATGTTCTGCTTGAGCTCTTGTATGTTAATACTTCTTCCACTATAAACGCGAGATTTTAGGTAGGCCAAGCAGTTTTTAATCCGGTTCAAATCCGGAGAATTACCAGGCCATGGTAAGACTTCCAAGTTCATGGAACCCAAGCATTTCATGCTTGTTTTGAATGTGTGGCACAGAGCTCCATCTTGCCTAAAGACGTATTCTTCTCTGGGAGAGTCTAATGTGTTCAAATACGGCCGAAGAACTTTCCTCAGGACAGGAATATACTGATTGGAGTCTATTATTCCATCACCGTAATAAATTGATCCCGTACTTTCGCATATTATGCAACTCCAAATCATCACAGAGGGTGGGTGTTTGACCGTCTGAACTACGCAATGCTCTGAATATCTTTCATTGGACCTTCTGCAGACGAATTTGGCCATATCCGTCACGACTTCTAAGCGACACTCATCGCTTCATCGTGATTACGGGAAAATTGCTAAAACTGTTTCATCTTTTATTGTGAAAAGAAATTTGAAGAACAAATTACCTTGCTTTGTTCCAATAGCCACTCTCGCAGTCTATGTGAAGTTGTGCCCAATATAATCGCCATTTTCACATGACATTGGTCAATTTGGGCTTCTTTGCTTGCCTTCTTCGCTTGTCTCCTTAATCGACGCGGCAGAGTTCTCAGCGATATTCTATTCCAGCTTCGTTCAAAACCTACAAAATGCAGTGAGCTGGTGGATTACGTTCCTGTAGAGCTTTATGAATAATTTTCCGGTCAGTCCATGTTTTTATTTTTCTCTTTTTACAGTTTTGCCGATTATTTGGAGTAACCAAGGTTGAACCGCCTGGTACCTCCACGTGTTTTGCTATGTTGACTACTGAAGACTTTGCAATTCCAACAATCTTGGCTATTTAAGCATAGCTGGATTTCTTCTCAGTCAACAAAGCAGCAACTTGTGATTTTTTTTCAAATGAAATGTCGGCTAATATGTAATGCTACTAACTGCAACTTATTAATTTAAGTCCCAAATTAATTTTTGCTTAAAGAAAATGATAAGTAAACCACGTTAAAACCTAGTTATGTGTTGCTGCTCCTTTGGTGCCTGCTTTTGAAATTAAAGAAAGTATATAGAAAACCCGTAGCTAGCCGTATTCTTAAAAACAAATAACGAAAAAACGGATTTCACAGAAAACCACCATTAAAATTCATAATTCATTGGCCACATACTGTATCCTAAAAGTACGAATAGATTAAGTTTGATAGATACTTAGTATATATGTACATATGTACATACATTTGTGATTAGTATTTATTCTTGGTCTGAGGTACAATGATATGATCGAGCGTATGCAGATGTTGTTGCAAAATGTACCCCATCCTAAGGGTATATTATATACGACACATATGTAAATAAAACCCACAAAGTATATACACCTATTTGTAATCAGTATTTATCGCGAAATCGATTGAGCCATGTCCGTTCGTCCGTCCGTCTGTACACATGTGTGTACATATATATACATATATGTATGTACGTCATCACTTTATGGGCCTTAGATTTTGAGAGCTAGGAGAATACAATTTTATATCTGGCATTATCCACAATTCACTCATTCATAACATCTGTGTTAGCTACATACATACATATGTACGTTCGATCACATGGTTGAATCTCAAACCAAAAATACCTACATACGTACATAGTATAATACGCCACCCCAACCTTATTACGATTGACGGAAAGAAGAAGGATTAGGGTATCATACGATCCGTTCCAGGCGGATTGTAGCTTTTCTATATGTTAATAAATAAAACCACTACATAACAGTTTGAGTGTTCTAGCATAAAAGGTTATGTACGCTCGTGTGTTCACTATTTCTTTTCCACAAAAAGTCAACCCTTTTTGATTCACTACTGCAAAGTCCTTTGATCTAAGTACCTACAGAGAGTACTCAAATTTATTACATTTGCAATAAATTCACCACTAAAGTTTTGTTACGATGCGAACATAACCCTTGAAAATTAAGTAGAAAGCAAATCACAACAACGAAAACGAAAAAAGCAAAAATAAATTTAGGGTGGAAAAAATAGCTCAAACACAATTCCTGTTATTCGATGTGGAAAAGTGACCCGTCGTGGAACGTCACTTATTACAAGTGTATCCATATAACATTTTTTATACCCTATTCTTTAATGTTATATTAAGTTTTATACATGTTTCTGAGGTTTCTTACGAAATAGATCTTATGAAGTATATACATATGTACATACATACATATGTACTTTATATGCATGTATACACACAAACTCTTGTGTATACATTATTATATAATTACAATATGTCAACGAATTGTTTTGACAAGGAAAATAAAATGCATGACTGGATCGTACGTACATGCACCTTAATGCTATAATGCGCGACGCGCACTTTTTGGTTACGTTTTCATAAAAAAAACACCGATTTTGCTGAAATTTTACATGTAACATCCTCAAACTCTCGAAGTTATCGTTGTAGTTTAGTAAGAAAATGCAATCGGCCACGTCCACTTTATAAGAGCTACATATGAAGGAGAATAGGGTATCAAACAATCCGTTCCAGACGGATTGTAGATTTTCTGCATGCTTTATATTCATGATTCATAGATACATACGTATGTATATATGTATATCTGTCTTACGACGAAAATATCATATTATTGACTATAAAGAAAAAGTTTTCATAGAGTAGGTTCGCGAGTTTATGTGGTAGAACATCATGCCAAACCTTGCCAAAAACCTTTTCAATGTAAAAAATTATTGTACGCACAAATGCTCCTGATCCAACTCTGTTGATATTTTGTTTAGCACTCGATGAGCTTGTTAAATAGTTGAATGTTGTCGTTTGAATCTGAATTGATACTTCCTCACCAACCAACAAGCCTCTTCACCTAGCTTGATCTTCAGTCAGCTGCCTCTAGTTTCGCACACCAAATTGGTTGAGTTGGTCGCACACTTGAGCGTCCCAGCTTGGTTGAAATCTTCCAGGCAGAACTGGGATGATCCAAGTCTTGTAACTTTAGTTGTTCGAAAGAGTGCTTTCCTACACAATTATCTTCTTAGCTCAAATAAGTAGCGATTAAAAAGAGTTATCATTTGATCTTAGCGCTGCTATCATTGTCTTAGTTTATAGCGGATCCTGGGTAAACAAAGTCCTGATCTAGATTGGTATATCTGTATATCTGAGTGTGCTGTTCATAGGTGTGTCAGTGTTACATGCCCTATTTTGTTGACAGCATATACTTTATTTTGTCCTCATTAACCGTTAAACCCATCTTAGCCGCTTCCGTCTAAATGCTCACAAAAGCACTACTGAGATCATCTTCCTCGTCTTCGAATCACACCCGGAGGGACAACGCAGCAGAGGAAGACCTCGCCTTAGGTGGCGCGCACAAGTTGAAGGGGACCTGAACAAGCTTGGAGTGCGCAACTGGAGGCAGTTAGCTAAGGACCGAGCTAACTGGAGAGGCTTGTTAGTTAAGGCCCAGGTTCACCCCGAACTGTAGAACTCGTAGAAAGATTCTTTGGTGACGTTGTCCTTGTCCTCTGTGGGGGCATGAGCGCTTATTAGGCATATTTTCGCGAGTTTAACTTTAACGCGGATTGCCATAAGATTCTCGCTCACGTGTCGAAAGCTCAAGACTTTTTGCCTAGGTCTGCCACGAATGACATCCACATCCAAATAAGCGCTGGTCCTGCTCCGTATAGCAATCCCAATCTCCATACTACATACATATACAGTTACAGTTTTTCATCCTATTTTTGCACGGGGCCATCCTATCGCACTTCCTGGATGGCGGTAATGCCTGCATTGTAGCAATCTAGGCCCTCTGCTAATTATTCGGCTGTACGTACCCTGTTAAGGGTCCGAACATTCCACGTGCAGATCCGAAGGCCGTTGTCCTTGTTTCGTGTGCTTGGGTCGTCAACAGTAAGGTCATCCTTATCCGAGGCTTGTTGTTGCTTCGTAACTAATACTTTTTCCATGGCAGGAAAGTTACCCTGATGCACAACCCCCAACCTGGAGGACCAGTTCCCATTTATACCCCTTGGACGAGGGCCCGGATTTTCTGGAGTCCGTAACCCGCTTCGGGAATATGAGCACTGCCGTTGGCCCATTAAGAGTTCATCCGCCAACAATTCTATTCCAACACCCTTTTTTCCGAATGTAGGTAAAAATCTTCAGGTGAGCACGCGATTGCCATTCTTATAGTAGTGTCAGTTTTTTACTGACTAAATATACCACCCTTCGATATAACTTGTTAGATACTGCAACTAATATAACTTATCCAGCAATTTTTTTGTTACGAAATAAAAACTTTTGGCAGGTTACTTTCCAATGAAAGCAAGCTAGTTTCAACTTCGACTGTAGGAATTTCGAGATCTCTATGGATATCGTCGTTTCTATTATACCACGGTGCTTGGACAATTTCTCTGAGTTTGTATAATATATGTATTTGTTTTCTTTTTTCTTTTATTTGTTTTTCTTTGGGGGTGTACCCAAAGTTGAATACCATTGGTCCACACGGGTTTCAGCACTTACTTGTATAAAAGCAGTTTGTTCTCAGTACTCAACTGGGAATGTTTCCGAGTAACCCGTTAATTTCTCTGTATTTGAATTGAATGGAACTCGTCCACCGCCGCCTGGAGCAAGAGGAAATGCCTTAGGGAGAAAATGCTCCTCCCCACTCTTTCATTCGCTGCCTCCAATAAAGTGGGCGTTTTGATGGAATTGATAACATTGAACTGATGTAAAAAAACGTCTTCAAAAACTGGACATTGCCATATACGAGTATGATGTTCAGGTGGATTATAGAGAACTTCAAGGCCTATTAATTATGTTTTAACAATTTTTTTTAATTTCTGGTAAAAATTTAGAAAAAGAAAATTTTTGGAAAAGTGGGCGTGGTAGTTTTAAAACTTGCTACGTCATATCTTTGCATTTGTCATACCAACCAACTACCTCAGATAACAATTTTAAGCCTAATCGCCGAGAAACAGCCAATTTGTAGAATTTCTCTTATACGTATTTTCACACAAAACCATGCCATTTAAGCATATGCCCAAACAAGCTCACTTATGAATTTTTATCAAAATCGTTAGAGCCATTTTCGATAAAACCCATTTTTAGTGAAATCGGCCTTTAAGTAAAGTGCTCTTTATTTTGAGGTTAGAATGCAAATTCCAATTTCGCTTCTACGGATCTCCCCACAGACCCTAGAATCCTTTCAGCATTTTAGGCTGCAGGCGAATATGACAGTGACATGAATATGACTGACAGACGAAATTGACGCACCTACTTTTTTGAACTTCTCCATCAGAGTAATGTCAAGTTTGATTTAAATCGCAAGTTCGAAATTTTTCAGAAAACTAATACTTGCCCTATAGGTACATACATACATAGGTGCAAGTAAAAATCATTTTCTCATGTTTTGTTGTCTATTCATGCATGAAAGATTTCTATCCATTATGCATTCTATCTATGTACATATGAATCAACCATATATGTACATAAGTCTGCATTTGAAAAGTGAATAACTTTTCAGAAGAATCAATAATCCTTCAAAGACAATATTAATGGCATTTTACGAATTATGTCAAAGCGATGATTTCGCCAAAAAGCTTTTGTAGTGCGATAACATTATGCTCATGAGTGGTTGATTTAAGGGTTGACTGATTCTCTCATGGCCATCTATATGTGGCCTTCTTCAGAGTTTGCTTACCTCGTAGTAAAATGTCGTTCAAATAGTGCATAAAAGTGTTATTATAAGTAAGAGGTGCATTTAGCTCGTGATAGCAGTCCGAAACGAACCGAAGTAATTTAGTGAAAAAAAATGGGAAAAATCAGTTCGGAGTGCAAAGCTTATATTTTGTGTCTGTCACGTCTCCATTTGACAACACGTGAAATTTCTAGAAGAGTAAATGTTGCTCAACAAACTGTGTCATGGAATTTAAAAAAATATCGTAAGACCGGGACTACCAGCAAAAAGAAAGGCTCAGAGAGGCCAAAAAAGACAAGCCCAGTGGAAGATCGTTTTTTGGTGCTGTACAGCCGTCGGCATTGGTTCAAGCCTTCGGTGGTTCTTAAAAACGATCAGTGTCTACACTGCTACAAGAAAAATAGTTTCGTCAAGCTTAGTGAGCAAAAGGCTCGTGAAAGCTGGACTTAGAGCACTCAAACCAGTACTGAAGCGGGATTTTCCAAAAAGAGTCAGAGAAAAACGATTGCTCTGGGCTCAAGAGCATCTTAATTGGACTCAAGACATGTGGAACAATGTTATCTTTTTCGACGAATCAATGTTTAAGGTGTATGTTGGAGATGGGTGGATTCTTGCGCGAAGAGAACCAAAGGAAAGAAAGCTTTTTGGTGACACTTGAAGATTCATTTTTCAACAGGACAATGCGCCTTATACAGCCAAAATTGTAAGTATGAACTTGTTTTTTTTAAGTATGAAAGACTAATATCAAGCTTTTCAAAAAGCTAGAACTTTTATGACTAAAATAATATTTGCATTTTTTTTTATTTCTTAGGTTAAAAAGTGCTTCGAAGAAAATAATGTCGATGTATTAAGTTGGCCTCCCTACAGTCCAGATCTCAATCCAATTGAGAATATCTGGTTAATAATGAAACTTGAGGTTGCGAAGAAGCGTCCAAAATCAATTGAAAACCTAAAAAATTACTTATGCGGACCTGGAACACCATACCTGCTTCCAAATGGAAAAACCTATCTGAATCAATGTCTCGTCATTGTGCAGCTGTAATAAAAGCAAGAGGAGGTCCAACAAAGTACTAATTAGATAGAGTAAAATTTTATCAAAATAGGTTTTTTGATGATACCGCCCCCAAAAAGTGGGCGTGGCCAAAACTGTTCTATGGGTGAATTGTAGGGAATCTAAATACCCAAATATTTGGTCTTAACAAAATTTTTCGGTTTCATATAATTTAGTGAAGTTATAAAAAAGTAGGCGTGGCAGTGGGCGGATGTAAAACAATTTTACACTTGTACTGTATCTTTTCGTCAGAAGCCCAGATATGAAATTTCAGTGTCCTAGTTAAAAATTTAAGGCGCAAAAATTGGTTTTGTGATGAAAACGCCCCCAAAAAGTGGGCGTGGCCAAAACTTTTGTATGGGATTGTAGGGAATCTGAATGCCTAAATATTTGGTCTTAACAAAATTTTTCGGTTTCATATAATTTAGTGAAGTTATGAAAAAGTGGGCGTGGCAGTGGGCGGATTTCAAAAATTTTTACACTTGTACTGTATCTTTTTCTCAGAAGCCCAGATATGAAATTTCATCGTCCTAGCTCAAAATTTAAGGCCCAAAAAGCGGTGACATACGGGCTGACGGACGGACGGTCATCGCTCAATCGATTTCGCTATTGATGGTGATCACGAATATATATACTTTATAGGGTCTATCTCGATTATGTTACAAACTATGTGTCAAACTTAATATACCCTTAGGATAGGGTGGACGGAAATGTTCGTTATCATCGTTCAGATTAAATGGTTCATTCTGCCTGACAGCGGAATTTTAGTCATCGTTCTGCAGAGTCGAGAGAAACCCAGCACATCAGATGCTGGCGGCATAGGACCTCCTTGAGAAATTAAGGGACACTCGATCGGAAAAGGCTCTAGCGATCTCTTGCGATAGTACCAACCTCACAAAATAATATTTCTGAGTTTGAAAATTGACTTTGGTAGGCTAAAAAAAAAAGCTTCTCTATGAGTCTTGGGAAAATGTGTAAGCTTGTATATATTCTATTGCATATGATATCTTCATTCCTTCTCTTAAGAAGCATATATTGTTCTTCAATTCTGCGCTGCAAAAAGGTGCTGAAAAGGCTTAAATCTTGGATATCTAGATTGCTATTAAACAAAGTTATTGTTAAAAATAAACTCAAATTAAAATGCAGTAAGTATCCGGATAATGGTGGCTGCTGGGTGCCTAGTACCTCTACTGGAGATTGGGTAACCAACCCCTTTGGAAGATTGTTGGTGGCAGCGATCGAGAGGGGGAAGGAGTGTCTTCTCACTAAGGCACTTTCTATTGTTTCAGGCGGCGGCGGACGAATCACCTAGATGGAATCAACGGTGGCTTCTACCAGTTCCAGTTAGGCCGAACTATTAGTGTTATCCCTATATGAGCTGCTTCGAAATATTCGAATCCCAGGTCTATAGGGATCTCCTATAGTCAGAGTCAGAGTGTTGGAATAGAGTTGGTGGCGGATGAACCCTTAATGGGCCAACGGCAGCGTTCATACCCCGAAGCGGGGTACTGACTCCGGAAAATCCGGCCCCTTGTCCTAGGGGTAGGAAAAGGAATTGGTCCTCCAGGTTGGGGGCTGTGCGTCGGGGTAACTTCCCTACCACGTAAAAAACCAGTAGTTACTACAATACGACAAGCCTCGGATAAGGATGATCCCACTGTTGACGACCCCAGCAAACGAAATAAGGAGAACGAACTTCGGATCTGCACGTGGAATGTTCGGACCCTTAACAGGCCGCATGCAGCCGAACAACTAGCAGAGGCTCTAGACTGCTACAATGCAGATGTCACCGCCATCCAGGAAGTGCGATGGGATGGCCCGGCCAAAAATAGGATAAAAAACTGTGACGTATACTACGGTGATTGCTATAGAGAACAGAAACAGTCATACGCGGCAAACGTATGCAAGAAGTTTTGAGCTTTCGACACGTGAGCGAGCGTGTTATGACAATCCGCATCAAGGCTAAATTCGCGAACATAAGCCTAATATGCGGTCATTGCCCCACAGAGGACAAGGACGACGACACCAAAGAATGTTTGTACGACCTCCTCGACAAAACATATGAGCAATGTCCTAACGCCAAGATAGGAAAGGAGGACATCTTTGGTAGGACGATTGGTAAGCACAGTCTACACGACACCACGTCTGGCAACGGACTTAGGCTTATTGGCTTTGCTCAATATCCACAAGGGGCGATCTCCTGATCAACAAACGGTCAATCAAATTGACCACATTGCGATCGACGCAAGGCATGCCTCCAGTATTCTGAATGTCCGAACCTTCCGAGCAGCCAACATCGACTCGGATCACTACCTTGTTGCAGCCAAAGTACGAATGCGGATATCCAAAACGCCACAACTAAGAAGAACTACTGTGAGAAGAAAAAGAGCTACTGCCGACAAGTTGCAATCGCAAGAGATCTCTCAGCGACTCCTATGCCGCCAGCATCAAGTGCCGAAGACTAGTGGGAACGCTGCCAACAAGCCATCAGAAATGCCGCAACTGATGTGCTGGGTTTCACCCGACAACCACCAAGAAACCCCTGGTTTGACGAAGAGTACCGGCAAGCACATGCAACTAATCAATAAGCATACAAAGGATAGCAATATCCAAACTTAAGTTCAACAAGGCTGCTGGACCTGACGGTTTATTAGCCGAGCTGTTCAAAGCAGGTGGAAATGACCTGGTAGAGAGCATACACCAACTCATTTCTAAAATTTGGTCAGATGAGTGTATCCGCCGTGGCTCAAGTGGTTAGTGCGTTGGACTACGGAGCGAGGGGTTCCAGGTTCAATTCCCAAACAACACCTAAAATCTATTTCACGGCCCCACCTCTCGCGAGCGTCTGACAAACATCCGAGAGTAAAACTGTCATGAAAAAGCTTCTCAAAACAAAAAACTGCAGTTCGGATCCGGCATTAAACAGTAGGCCTCTTCCATTCGTGTGAAAAATATAACACGCACAGCACGAGTGGTTGTAAGAAGCTAGGCCCTGGATCCCATGGACCTGTTGCGCCAAAAATTTGTATTTTTTTGAGTGTATGCCTGATGAATGAAATATCAGCACCGTTTGCCAGATCCACAAGAAAGGAGATCCCATCAATTGCGCCAATTACAGAGGTATCAGTCTCCTCAACATCGCGTACAAGATCCTATCTGCCATAATGTGTGAACATCTGAAACCCTTCGCCAACAACCTAATTGGCCCCTATCAGTGTGGTTTCAGACCAGGAAAATCTACAATCGATCAAATCTTCACACTTCAACAGATCTTGGGAAAAAACTTAACACATCGATACCCACCATCTTTCATCGATTTTAAGGCCGCATATGACAGCATTTATAGAGGCGAGCTATACAGAGCCATGTCTGCGAAACTCGTTCGCCTGTGCAGAATGGAGATGGAGAATTTTCGCTGATCCATTAAGGTCGGTAACGATCTCACCGAGACATGTGATGTCAAAAGAGGATTTAGACAAGGTGACGTGCTGTCATGTAATTTTTTTAACATCATACTTGGAAGAATTGTGCGAAACTCACAAGCCAACACCGGAGGCACAATCTTTCAAAAGTCTGTGCAACTACTAGCGTACGCCGACGATATCGACATTATTGGGAGAACACAGCGGGCTATCACCGGTGCGTTTGCTAGTATTGAAACGGAAGCTGCCAAAATGGGTCCCGTTTGCGTTGACGGACTTTGGAGGTCAAGATTCAACGACGAACTATACGAGCTGTACAGCGACATCGACCTAGTCAAAAAACTGCGCATCAATCGTTTGAAATGGAAAGTACATGTAAAGTAAATGGACACCAGTGCTCCGGCCCGAAGAGTCTTCGAATCAAACCCGGAAGGACAACGCAGTAGAGGAAGACCTCGCCATAGGTGGCACGCACAAGTTGAAGGGGACCTGAACAAGCTTGGAGTGCGCAACTGGAGGCAGTTAGCTACGGATCGAGATAACTGGAGGCTAGTTAGTTGAGGCTCAAGTTCACCCCGAACTGTAGCGCCACGTAAGTAAGTAAGTAAGTAAGTATACAACAATAACTTTTAACGTTTGAGGATGTTACATGTAAATCGGTTTTTTGATAAAAATTCTCGCAAAAAGTCAGCGTGGCCAAAATTGTTGTATGGATGAATTGTAGACAGTCTGAATATCTACGCATGTACATATTTGGCCTTAACAAAATTTTTCGGTTTCATATAATTTAGCGAAGTTATGAAAAAATGGGCGCGGTAGTGCGTGGATTTCAAAATTTTTTACACTTGCCCTGCTTCTCTTCGTCAAAAATCCAAATATGAAATTTCATCTTCCTAGCTCAAAATTTAAGGCCTAAGACCCGGTGACATACGGCTCGCTATACTTTATAGGGTCTATCTCGATTATTTCTCTATGTTACAAACTATGTGTCAAACTTAATATACCCTTAGGATAGGGTATAAAAACAAAAACACTGCACCAATAAAGCATTTTTCCTTAATCCCTAAAAATGAGGCAGGTACCTAAAAAACCCATTTTTCTGTCTAACAACTTTTTGCTCCCGTGACCGCGTGTGTAAATTTTTATACCCTATCCTAAGGGTATATTGTAATTTTTGTAACATAGAGAAATAATCGAGATAGACCCTATAAAGTATATATATTCGTGATCAGCATCAATAGCGAAATCGATTGAGCGATGACCGTCCGTCCGTATGTCACCGCTTTTTGGGCCTTAAATTTTGAGCTAGGACGATGAAATTTCATATTTGGGCTTCTGAGAAAAAGATACAGTACAAGTGTAAAAATTTTTGAAATCCGCCCACTGCCACGCCCACTTTTTCATAACTTCACTAAATTATATGAAACCGAAAAATTTTGTTAAGACCAAATATTTAGGCATTCAGATTCCCTACAATCCACCCATACAAAAGTTTTGGCCACGCCCACTTTTTGGGGGCGTTTTCATCACAAAACCGATTTTTGGGCCTTAAATTTTTAACTAGGACGCTGAAATTTCATATCTGGCCTTCTGACGAAAAGATACAGTACAAGTGTAAAATTTTTTTACATCCGCCCACTGCCACGCCTACTTTTTTATAACTTCACTAAATTATATGAAACCGAAAAATATTGTTAATACCAAATATTTGGGTATTTAGATTCCCTACAATTCACCCATAGAACAGTTTTGGCCACGCCCACGTTTTGGGGGCGTTATCATCAAAAAACCTATTTTGATAAAATTTTACATATAACATCCTCAAACGTTCGGCATTATAGGTATATTTGAGTACAAAATGCAATTTGGCCACGCCCACTTTATAGGGAGGAGGATAGGGTATCAGACGATCCGTTCCAGACGGATTGTAGCTTTTCTGTATGTTTAACACTCTAATTGCATCATGAAACGATTAATACCGCATAAGAAAACAAATCCTCATTAAAAATATGTAGCTATTGCAACAAATTTGACAAAATTCGAAAGAAAAAGTTTGACCAAAATTTTTCGAACGGCACTGTATGTATATACGTAGTTGCACGGTTTATAAAAATGATTTCTTTAGCTCTATAAGTTTTAAAAAATTGCCTTGAAATAGAATTTTAATTTCTTAATTTGTCTTTTTTATGAAATATGTATATTGTAGAGATCCAAAGCTGCAATTTCAAAGCACACGACAGAAGACGGGTGGATTAGCAAGTAACTTAACTAAAAGGAAAAGTTAAATTTACAAAGCACCACTACAATGAAAACAAAAGAACTTTGGCCATTGAGATAAGCGCAATGAAAAATTTTAACATTACATATGTACTTACATACATATCTACACATATGGACATGCGCACATACATGTGTACATATCAGACACATACCTTCATACCTATCATACTTCATAAAGAAAGCAAGAAGGAAGGGTATAAAGCCAGGAATAAGACAGGTCCCAGAAAAGCTTTTGAAGTGTTATTCTTTCCTTGCTAGGTATTCTAAAAAACATCTGAGACCAGATCTCTTCAGCCAATTTTTTATGCAAATCGATATTATTTTGTTGCTGCGATAACGCGCTCATTGGTTCTCAAAAGTCATCGGTGTGTGAAACCCGTTTTCGATTCGCTTTATCCTTCATCCAGTTAACATTTTCCTGTCCTAAGCCTTTTTCTTTGCCTGTCCTACAGATTCCAGTGTGGGTCAAATGATTATTAGTATGAACCTTTTGTGTTGCTCTTCTTCACTCGTCCATCTACTAATTTGACCTCCATATCCATTTGCCCCTGTAGACACAAAAAGCATCACTAGACTACGTCGATGAATTCATTTTATACAAATTGAATGCTACTTCAGGGCAAAAAAATAACTTAACTAAACCGGAAGTCTCTAAGGAGATTCCTGAATTAGGAATCAAGGGTAAAAGCAAACAAAAAGGACAACATGAAATGAAAGCTGAAAGGGTGAACAAAATCGAAATGATAACTGATTGTGCGTTCTGAGATCATAAAAAGGGATTTTCACTGGTTTCTTTTATGCCACCGGGAACATGAAGTTCATGACTTTTACCTTTTTTGCGCTTGGTTTCATCGCAATCTACTTAATTGAAGCTCATTATCATTATGTGCGGTTTTCGCCCACTTTTCTTTCTCCTTTTTTACAGATGGAAAACCAAAATGTGAAGAGGTGTCACAATACCAAAGCAGATAGCTTACGCGTTATATGCGGTGTCCTTATGATTTTTTGTTAGGCCCTGTTAACCCTTTTGATGACGAGTGCTACCATAAAGTGGACAATTCACTTGTTGTTTGGATTTTTATGAGGGTTGTTTTTTTTTGTGTTAGATACATACATACGTACATATTGCTCAGGTGATGTATCAGTGTTTTATACATACGTTTAAGTATGTATATATGTATGTAGGTACATGTATAACTTCGTACTATTAATGAAACGAAACTCTAGGCCGCCTAAGGGTGCTATATCGCAAGGTCCTCTTGCTATTCGGAAGGCAAACTCTCAAGTAGATTTGATATTATCCACTTATTTTGGACTTATGTCTAATTAACGCTTTTTAAATCGCTATGCAGGATTTAACAAGCATACAAACTAAATGTTCGAGACAAATAGCAAATGCGGATCCTAGGGCGGAGCTTTTAGCCAGAGTTGTTGAATCTCTCGGCCGCAGTAAACCAAACCACTGAGCAGCACCCACATCAAGGAAAAAAAAACAGTTTAAAGACCCTGAAAACCTAAGTTTCTTTAGACTGCTAATGATATACAGTTAGCTTGTTTTCGAAACACATTCAAATCTGTAAACGGTACCTTGGAAGACCAATTTTAATAAATATGACCTTTTTCGAAAATGGCTCTTACGATGTTGAAAAACCTTTAGTTTGCAATGGACTAAAGTCATTTTTGTTTTCATAAAAAAAAAATAAAATGATTGAAATTCAAGTAAAGTAGTTAGTCAGTAGTGTGAAACGATAGGTATGAAATTCCACCTATTTTCTTATACATTAGGTATAGTTCAGTGGGCGTGGCATTCCGTGTTTTTGAGAACACCAGTAGGATGATATTTAACAGGTGTTATCTGCGAAATTTAATTGAAAAACTGTTCTTTTCAAAAAAACGTCCACAAAAAGTGGTTGTGGCTCTATATTATATAGGAGTGAATTAGAAAGAATTGTATCGCCAATGAATTGTGTTCTAATAAATTTTTAAATTTTTTTGTTTGGTATATGTTATGGCATACATATGCCAGAACTAGCTCTCATATTTAAAATAAAAAAAAATTTAAAAACTCAGTTCAAGTGGGTTTAAAGGTGTAAGAACTTACGACCCAATCGTGCAAATCTGTATCTTCTGTTCTGTATCTTTTACTTTTGGTACAGTCATTTCGTCATGGCGGCACAAAATTTGTGAGGTTTCTGTGACGATGTGATACAACCCGTTAGCAATTCTGTTTTCGATCGAGGGTAAGGAATTACATATTACATAAGCGTAGAAGACTTTGACGGACTCTTAATGCTCTTTCTTTAGCCGCTATGTCTTAGATAACCATAACCACAACAAATGATGATAAAATAAGAGAAAAAAAATTAAGAAGTACAAGTGGAACTTTAATTCTTTATTAAATTTATTCAATAAGTTTTATAAACCTGCATATTTTTACCCTATTCTATGTTATACTAAGTTTGATGCATAGTTTGTAACATAAAGAAATAATCGAGATAAGACCCTGTATGTATACATACATGCAGCTCAAAATTTACGACTCAAATAATAGTCGCATACCGACAGACGAACGGACGGACATGGCTCAATCGAACTCGGTATTGATACTAATATCGTATGTATATAGGGATCTACATATGTACGTTATAGGACAAGGTACAGAAATATTTGACGTAAATTGTAGTGGTTAGTTCGTTAGACTACGGAGTGAAGGGTTCGATCCACAGAAAACACGTAAAATTTCTTTGACGGTCCCAGCTCTCATGAGCGTCTGACAAACATCCGACAGTATAACTGTCATGAAAAAGCTTCTCAAAACAAAAAAAAAAGAATATAACACGCACAAGACGAATCATTATGAAGCTAGGCTATGGGTCGTATGGACCTGTCGCGCCAAAAATTTGTATTTTTAGTTTTGTATTTAATTCAGTGATCCTTATTTACTAAAACGGCTTTAACATACATATATTGTTTTGGTATTAATCCCACGATATTCGTATCCTTATGTTAGGATAAAAAAAAGCATAAAAATTTACTACGCCGCACCCACTTTATTAAGACTGCATATGAAGGAGAATTCGGTATCTTATCGGTATCCGTTCTAGACGGATTGTAACTTTTCTATTTGTTTCTATTTAATATCAGATTGTCCTTGTGAACATTTTAAATGCTTATAAACTTCATAAGATATGTAGGTCGTGATCCTTCCTAAATATAACACTACACAACAAGAATGGTTTTCTGCGGTTGATGTGCCCTAACACACATTCATGAAAAAGACTTCCTTTACGCTTTATCACTTAAGTTCATAGATCTGCACAAATCTCTTCCTCCAACCCTGCAAATGTCGAAGGTGTCGCACATAACATACTGGGAAAAAAACAATCAACAAAATATTTCTGTACATATCATGTGGGTGTACTTTTATACGGCCGGGTTAAGGAACATGAAAAAGTTCTTACAATGTATACCGTATCCGTTTTTTTTTTTCACTTGTGTGAAACCCACAAAGAGTTATCTGCAAATTAAATTCCAGGAAGTGAGATACATAGCATCTTTTATGAATAATTCCGATAAAGGTTTGAAGTTTTATACTTTTTGTTTTCTTCCTGCGCTCGATATGAAGAATATTATGAGGACGAAAAAAAAGTACACCGCAAATTGAATTACAATATTTGCTTAAAAATAATATCCTCCGATTTTTTTTAATTTACGCGTCTCTGTTGTAATTTATAAGTACATACGTACGTATGTATGTTTCTGAAAGGGAGACGAAACTCCAGCAAGGATAACAAAAATTATCTTAATACTGAAGGTTACTAAGTTCAACGTGCGGCGCGCGGTATGTCGAAGTTGGTTATGTGTATGTACATACATGAGATCTACATGAGAGGAATACCTCGGTATACGTTTAGAGTGAACAAAGTGGGTATTATGTATAGCTAACAAGGCAATGTAAAATAATGAAATTCAATTGACGGCAGAATTTTGAAGGATACCAGGAAGTTTCTGTCGACTGTTGCGTTGAGAAGCACGTTTGTGGAGCCTGTGCTATTTCTTGGTGTTAGATGGAAGAAAACACGTTTCATGAAAAATGAAGCGCTAAATTGTTCGTGATTGAAATGGAGCACGGTTGTGGTGCTATAAAGTATTTTCCCGTTTTTTTTTAGAGTTGAGGAAGAGATGCTGCTAAAGACTGAATTATTTCTTTCCTGTTGAAGATGAATTAATAGGTCTCGATATGTTGTTGCTTTTTTGATGCAGTCAATAAAAGCAATGATTGAAGGGTGTGTGAAAACGTTTCGTGGAACAAAAGGAGGATTTCCTTTTCCTATGAGAAGTCTTACGTAAAGGAAATATGTAGAATACGATTTGAAAGAGAAAGAAAAATGTATGAACTATTCTCATTAAGTATGTACACTGAATTATTTCATATTTTAAAATAAAACTGAAATAAGTCCATGTACCTACACTATAAATGGTCTTGGCTTTGCTCTGTATTTCTGTTTGTGGATTAAAGAGGAAACTGAGTTCTGATGAGCACTTTTGTAGTAATTGCTGAATTTCCTTTTCTTTAAGCAACGGCTTTATTAAGGGTCTTCCTCGTCTCTTCCTCTCTATGTAGATAAAAGTACAATAGTACGTACATATATACATACATATTACAGCTAGATTTTTGTATTCCCTACCCTATGGCTATATTAGGTTCAGTACATACATACATATGTACATATGTACATAGTACATACTGTGAGCGTCAAAAGAAAGTGTCCACTTCCATATTCCATTTTTAACATTTTATTTCGGCTAATTGTTTATATTTACTTATGAAATATTTATGTACATTTTTGAAGAAACTTATTAGCAAACATTTGACAAACAAAACTTGGCAAAAAAAAAGTAATAACAATGTGGCAATAGAAAAATAACAAAAAATACTTCTTATTTTACGCGTCAAAAGAAAGTGTATAAGCTCACACTGTAACAGTTTCTGATTATAGGGAAAACAACCGTTATATTGGTTTATTATTTTTGCTTTTTTGTTCGACTTTGGTTTAGTAAAGTATTTTGTTTATTCAAAAGGAAAGATTGACTTTTTGCGTAAAATAATTTTTTTGAAAAATGGGAAAACAAAGTATAATTGAAACCCGAAAACTGGTATTAAAATTTAATCAAGAAGGGAAATCGTTACGGGAAATAGCAAACATAGTTGGAAGACACTATAATACCGTAAAAAAAATTATTGACAAATTTGCAAGGTTCAAGTATGTGAAGGATCAACCTCGTTCCGGCAGACCAAAAAAATTGTCTCAAGGTGAAGTTTGATCTATTGTCAGAGAAGTGCGAAAAAATCCAGTGGCAAGTGCAGTCAAGATCGCGGAAGACATTAGCCTTTTTTTCTGAAACTCCCGTTAGTGCGAGTACTGTCCGTCGGACGCTCCATAGCAATGGGTTACACGGAAGAGTCCCTCGAAAAAAAACCTCATTTCTGAAAAGAACCGAAAGCGACGAATGCTTTACGCCCAAAAGCATAAAAATGAGGGTTTTCCATTCTGGAACAATGTTCTTTTTAGTGATGTGAGCAAATTCAAAATATTTGGATCAAAAAAGCCGCCCAAAATATGGAGAGCCAAAAACAAAGAATTCGAGGAAAAAAAAGTGAATTCAACCATTAAGCACGGTGGGGGATCGCTTATGGTCTGGGGGTGTATGGCTTCATCGGGTGTTGGAAACCTCGTTTTTATCGACACCACAATGAATAAAACTGATTACCTTAACATCTTACGTCAAAATTTACCTTCTAGTGTCGCGAAATTGGGGTTAAATCCAACATGGGTCTTCCAACAGGACAACGACCCGAAACATACAGCCAAATTGGTAAAGGAATGGCTGCTTTATCGGACACCTAGGCAACTGGATCATCCTCCGCAATCCCCAGACCTTAACCCGATAGAGCGTTTGTGGGAGTATCTGGACAGACAGATTCGAAAACGGGAGATAACCAGTAAACACTCAGTAAAGGCGGTTTTAATGGAAGAATGGCAAAAAATTACAACAGAATTTACCAAAAAGTTAGTTGAGTCAATGCCAAGGAGACTCGAAGCTGTTCTGAAGTCCAAAGGAAGGCTGACAAAGTACTAATTTTTAGTTTTGTACGTTTTTTCCCCACTGTACACTTTCATTTGACGCTTGAAAATGAATTATTTTTTGTTATTTTTCTATTGTTATTTTGTTATTACTTTTTTTGCTAAGTTTTTTTTTGTCAAATGTTTGCTTATATATTTCTTTAAAAATGTACATAAATATTTCATAGCTGGATGTACACAATTCGCCGAAATAAAATGTTAGAAATGGAATATGCAGGTGTACACTTTTGACGCTCACAGTACATATGTAAGTATGTACATGGTTTGTAACGTAGAAATCGAGATCCTATAAGTAATTAGTAGTACATATTTATATAATTTTAATTTAAACAAAATTCGTATCCAATAATTTGTTTCAATCGCTTTAAAATTTATATAATTTCGTTCCTATTGAGCAATATGTTTTTATTAAAAAAGGTCTTCTATGCTCCTTAAAAATTAGACATGTTCGCATAAAGTGCATTGCGTCCTCTCTGGGAAATGTTTAAGATAGAGTAGATCATCCCTATAAGCAGATGTAGTTTAATTATAGCAGCTCCCCTCTTATTTTGAATATGGTTGATATTTGTTCTGCGCTACAGTCGCTTCTGAAGTATGTACTTAGTTTCTTTTAGTTAAGGTGGCTGTATGTTTGTCCGTGGGTTGACAACCTCGTCTTCTACGTACATATACATACATATGTAGTCTTGACGGATACGTTTGTCCACTTTTCGCAGTTGGCGATACAGTCATGGTTTCCAACTTTGCACGTTAGTCGCTCAGATATCGACTGTTATTCGTGCATATTCTGTAAGCTCATCCCATTTGTCAAACCACAGGGTTCAGCTCTGTAGATATCGTCCATTGCCATTACCTTCAGTATGTAGCTTCAGCGTGGTGATTATTAATGGGGGTGATAAATCGTTAATCGAAGCGGCTAACTTTTCTTGTAGATGTTTTATGGTATTTAGATTACTAATTATGTATGAGGTAGTACAGATATTTGTATTCCTTTACAATCTACCTACCTTCTTCCCTAGTTCCATCTCTTGTTGCGGGCGTATCTTCCACCATCTCCTCTGAATATCATTATTCTAGATTTGTTGGTGTTGACTATCAAGTTGCAGGCGGTGCAATAGTCGCTTAATCTATTTATCACGAGTTGTAACATTTGTAGTGATTCGGCAAGTACTATTAAATTAGCAGAGTACATGAAAACCTTGACCTCTATTCCAGCAATTTATTCCACACACAAAGTATGCAGTTATATCATCGAGGAAGATTGCAAAGATGGATGGACTCAGAAGCAGCAATATTTCAATCGGATCTCTGTGACAAACCAGTCTGTTGCTATCCTCTACGATTTGCCCAAATTTAAATAATAACACCACTCTACAGAATTTGTAGAACATTGCATTTCGATCAAAAATATTAAAAGCTACTTTCAAGTATATTTTACAAAATGTACATACATATATAATTTTTACTTGCACCTATGCCTATAGGGCAAGTATTGGTTTCGTGAAAAATTTCGAACTCGAGATTTTAATCAAACTTGACATTACTATGATAGAGAAGTCCAAAAAAGTGGGTCCGCCAATTCGGTCTGTCTGTCTGTCTGTCTTATAGCATTAAAGTGCAAGTACCTACGATCCAGTCGTGCACTTTATTTTCTTCGCCTGTTGTACATTTCCGCTGTGAAGTAATTGGGTCGAAATTCGGCTTGGTAATTATGTATTTAATTCCGTGATTGAGTCCAGAGTTCCAAGCGTTTTTGAAGTATGTTTATAAATAGTCTCATAGGGTGTTTAAGCTCGTATGACACTACATTTTTTCCGCATTTTCAATACATAAGTTTTCAGCTTTGCATAAAAGAGAAAACACGTTTTTTTAAGAAAACGAAAGCAATCATTTTGCAAAGCAACATACACAAATCAAATGAGTCACAATTTATTTTTAAATAAAGCTAGACAGCAAAACAGGCGCAAATGGCAATGTATAATTTTAATGCAGAAATGTCAAAAAAAGCTGCCAGTGGTTTGAGATACATTTTTAATGCATTTTTTTTTTTTTTGACATTTTCCTTTTAATAAGGTTAGTGCGTATTCACTTACACTAAATGAGAATTTCAGCAGATAATTTGTCGTACTGCTCTAACTTCATTTTCACAGCATTAAAAATGCGGAAAAAATGTAGTGTCATACGGACTTTAGGAATGAAATACTGCGATAGTTTCCTGAGTCACTAATACGAATACTTTCTGTTTGTGAATTGAAAAAATAATTGCGTTCCTGAAGATGTCCGGTACCTTTCCACACTCGTATATCCGATTAAATTCTTCCGCTAAAAGTCCTACAAAGTACAGTTTTGATAAAACTCGAAAGGTATCCTGCCTGTTTCTGTGGTTATCATTTTTTCTAGTGTGTTATAACCTCTATCAGAGGTGTAAATTGGCCGCTCTAGATTAGCATTCGCAGCATGTGGTCTCGTATATTGCATGGTTCCTGATACTATCTGTGAACTGAGCAGGCTTTGGTCTTTCAAAATGGCTATCGTTATGCTTGTGCTGATCCGATACTCTCTTCTTTTAAATTTGTGTGCAATTCCTTTACCGTAGCTTTTTTCTCCTCTCTCAAAGTGTTTTATAATTGTTTATTAAATACAGTTCCTTAGAGGCATATCGTTTCGCTTTCTGTACCTTTTAAAGGTGGTACTCATTCTGCTGATCATTGATGGTACTCACATGATAATCCGTATTTTCTCTGTAATCTAGAATAGGATATAATCAATATCTTCCGCGCATATTCTTCCAAAGAATCTATCTAATTTTTCTAATCGTTCTTAAAATATTTACAACTATATATAAATTGTTTTTTCATTTGTTTCAGCTTCAACCTGGTGACCAAATTCTCGCCGTCAATGGCGAAGATGTTAAAGAAGCCCCGAGGGATCATGTTATCCAATTAGTACGTGCCTGTGAATCACAAGTTACCCTAATAGTATGCCAACCGGCTAACAATCATGGTCCTGGTCGTAAGTCTACCCTACTCTCGGCGGGCAAACGCGCAAAGTTGCGTTCTCGACCCAGTCGAGTGCGTTTTGCTGAGAGTGTGTGCGTAAATGGGGCTCCTTTATTTCCGGTAAGTTAAACAGGAATAAAACCTGAAATATAAAAGGTAAATAGTTTTCCGTCTAGGCCATTATGAGTGGCAGAGGCGCACAGTTTCTCATTAACAATTAACTTTTGTATATATAATGTTCGTTTTTTTTATTGTTCTTTGACTGCGGGCGAAAAAGGAATAAGGATTTTCTTTCATTTTCGTGTACTTTTTCGTCGGTCGTTTTGTCCGTTTATTAAATGTTTTATTTGCCAAAGCACTAGGTTTTGTTTCGTTATCCCAATTAAATTTAAGAATGTGTATACAGTGAACTGAACTGAGGAGTTGGTATTTAGTTAAGGAACATGTCAAGCGTTAAATAAGGATAATTAGGTAAACAAACATTGTGCGGGAAGGTTGAACAAAGAATTATGTGAAGAGGCTGTTTATTCTTTCCTTAATTTTTAGCTTAAAAATAACGCCTTTATGGTAATCTAAGTCAGTAACGGCAGCAACTGAAAGTATCACCATCAAAGGGCCTTCAATGCGTTCATGGAAGTTTCCCCTACTGTTTTCGAATGCTTTATAGCTTCTTTGCATCTTGAATTTCTTTTTTGTACATATATTTTCAGTTTTGGTAGTGTGTCACGCGTGCATCCAACATCAATACCGTTGACATGTCACGTTTGCAACTCACATATTGACATAAATTACAATTCAGGAGTTGGACAATGCCCAGCCAGACAAAGTTCACTTGACATTCAGAAATAGTTCATCATAATTTGCATGTCATTATCTATGGTATTCGTGCATAAACTTTTGTAAGGTGTTGTTAAATAATCTGCAAAGCTTGGAGGTTTGTTCCTTGGAAATAATCGAGATAGATCCTATAGAGTATATATGTATATGCGTAATCAGTATCAATAGTGAAGACGATTTAGGAATGTCTGTCCGTCCGTCCGTCCGTTCGTCCATTTGTCACCACTTTTAGCGCTTTAAATTTTGAGCTTAGATGATGAAATTTCTTATTTGGGATTCTCAGAAAGAGAAGCAGTACAAATGTAAACATTTTTGAAACCTGCCCACTGCCACGCCCACTTTTTCATAACTTCACTATTTTACATGAAATCGAAAAATTTTGTTAAGACCAAGTATTTAGATTTCCAATACTCAATTCTCCTATACATTGTCCATGCCACCCCCGCTTTTTGGGAACGTTTTCCTTTAAAATCGATTTTGATGAAATTTTTCATGTTATATACTCAGGCATTCGGAGTTATCGTAGTAATTCGAAAGAAATGCACGTCCACTTTATTAGGGCTGCATGGAAGGAAGGATAGGGTATCAAACGATCCGTTCCAAACGGATTGTAGCTTTTCTGTATGTTTTTTTTTTCATTTTCATGGGAAGGTAGGATGTCTGTAACAGCATAAACTGCTTCGGGACCTACATGCAGAATTCCCATACAAGATAAGAGGCGTAATTTTGCCATTCAGGCATTAAACCAATTCGACTCAGTGATAAAACATTTGATTTTGCTTAAGTGGAGGGTGACTAAATCACTAAGATTTTCAAAGAAGTATTCGCCAAGGATTTTCCTTCTCAAAGCCGATAGAGCAAGACAGGTATACAGAAGGTGGATCATAGTTTCTTCTTTCAGTATCTGCAGTATGGTTGCAGTATCTAATTACAACTTTATTGACTTTATATGTACTGACGTTCCCCTCTATTATAAGGAAGGTTACGGTCTCCACCCTCCTTAGCTAACTTGTCCGCTCGTTCCAGCACAGGAATACGTGACATTTAACAGCAATTTTAGTAAGAGATCCGCACCATTGCGCCATTCGCCATTGAACTTAGAACCAGACTAAATATATTTGTCCAAACCTAAATTTTATTATTTACATATATGGTTACCATTTCAGGGATGCGCTAAAAAATACTGTTTTTCTCGCAGATCTTGCCTAAAACAATTTCCTTACCTTGTTCAACTGACTTGTACAAAAAAGAGAAGTTTAACAATTAAACAATCGTAGCGTTTTTTGTAGTACAGACATTATAGTTACTTGTTAAACCTACATCGTTGGCAAGTGCCAGTAGAATTGTTAAATTTTAGTTTTGTTGGTACTGGGCCCACTGGGCGTGGCGTACTGAATTTTTTTGTTGAATTATTAAGATAGTCCGAAAGTTTGAGGTATTACATGCCCAATATCAACCACTTAAGCGCGATATTTTTTTCTCGGTTTTTATTATACATATATCTATATTATACACATATTCTAAATTAAGATTGTAATTGATTTTACGTACATAGAAACATTCCTTGTAAAATAATATTTGTAATTTATAAAATTAAAAATGTTTTTTTGTTATTTTAGCCCTCGGCATTTTCACTTGGTGACATTTGTGTACCCCCAATGGCAAATGTTCTAAAAGTGTTCCTTGAGAATGGGCAAACGAAATCTTTCAAATATGATGCTACTACAACTGTACAGGTATGAAAAATGTTTTCGTGTGTGTGCTTTTTATTTAAATTTTTATTTTATTCATGTAAATCACCCCTCAAATCTGATTCTCCTTAATAGTTACATCTAAAATGAAAACAAACTAATTTGCAGGATGTCGTTTTGTCGCTTTATGATAAATTATGCCTATCCGCTGGAGAACACTTCAGTCTTGTGTTGGAGCATGTGAAAAGCCTGAAGAGAAATAAACTCACACTTTTGGATCCTGAGGAATCGCTGGCGAGGGTAAGTTTGGCTTTTTTATTGTTTATTATTTCGTTATTAATTTCCAGTTTTGTAAATTTAATTTTTATAACTGAGAAAAAGAAGGCGACGTTTTGGTTCAATGACTATGCATGGCATTGGACTATTGAGCGGAAGATGAAAGTATGGTTTTCCAAATAACAACAATGAATTTCTTACGGTCCTACCTCTCCCGATCCTCTGACATATGACATATTTAAAATTTACGAAAAAGATAAAAAAAATTAGAAAGCCACACAAAATAGATCATAAACATTTATTTGTTATATATACCTATGTATATTTTAAGAAATATGGATTGAAACTTCTAATATTATTGTGTAAATTATTAAAAAGTTTTCAACTGACGATTGCAGTAAAAAATTTTAGAATAATTTGCTAGATATGATCAAGGCACAGTTCTGATTGTTAATACTCAAGCTATAACTGGAAGAGCACCTTCAGTGGCGAATAATATCTTTAAAACTTTGGGGTTTCTGAAAAGTATAAAACTATTATTTCGACGGTTTTTACCTTAAAAACCTTCAGTGGCGAATAATATCTTTAAAACTTTGGGGTTTCTGAAAAGTATAAAACTATTATTTCGACGGTTTTTATTTTAAATTGTTTGAGAAATTTGAAGCGGGTGCATTTTGCTGTTAGGTGTGTCGCACCAGGACACTATCGCTATGACCAAACAAACACACAAATTCATCTTCCAATCAAGCAAAAGGCCATGATACTTAAATGACTTAACACTCTCAATATAAACCCTCAGAGAATAAAAAATATCCTCTAAATGCAGTTTCTCACCAATAATTTTTAATTTTGCCCAATTGTAAAATTAAAATTTGATAAAACATATGATAGCTTCAGCCTAATATGGCAAGTCGTGCTTTTGGTCATCATAAGATGAAAACAAAAGTTGTTAATAATTCATTAAATTGATTTTTTGCATAATATTATGTACATACATTGATAAATATAAATATTTAATAAAACTTTTTTTTTATTGCTGGCTATACAAAATAACCACGACGATTTTCACTCAACTGATTTCCACTAAAAGTATACATATGTAGATACTTATTTGTATCACCATCTGCACGTGTCAATATCATAATTATAACCACAAACAAATAGTCGCGTATATAATCCATCCATGGAATGTGCTTGATATGGCACGCTATGCATTTGTACCGGCAAAAAGATTCCAAGTTCAAATATTGACCGGTTATTGGTTTGTGCCACAAATGGAAGATTATGCATCTTAGGGTTAAACAATTTATAAGTGCCTGACTCGATACTTACTCGATAGCGAAGAGTTACAAATGACCTAACTGTGTTGCAGTTACCACAATGAAATAAAGTTCACGACTGGGTCGTAAGTACGTGCACCTTAATGCTGAATGATTGTAAATAATTCAGGATTAAAGTTTAAGTAAAATAGTTAAAGTCAATAGTCTCACACAAAAGGTTCCTTTGGACCGACACTCCGCATTTTTCAGAGCACTACCACGCTAATTTTTAACGGAAAGTTTCATTAAAAAAATGTTTTTTTTTTAAAATATCCTCAAAAAATGGGCACATCCCTATATTATATGTATATGAGTGAATTAAAGATAATTGTACCGCTTATGAATTGTATTGTAATGAATTTTTTCCATTTCTGGTCAAAATATGAAAATGTTGTAGTTTTAAAAAGTGGGTGTGGCCGTTTCAAAATTTGGAACGCCATATCTTTGCCTATCTTAAATATCTTCTTATCTTAATATCCTATCTTATTAATAGTATAAAATCCAAAACGCTGCGTCTTCAAAAGTCCTAGAAATCATAGGTTACCAAAAACCCCGAGAAGTATAAACTCGAAAATTTGCACAGTAATTCCTTTTTACTTCTATATGTTAGATAAGAAGGAATTTTCCGAAATTCACGTTCCAAGTTGGAGAAAGGGGGTTAATATCGAATTTAAGTCATAGGAAAATGGTTACAAAGCCCTAACTAAATTATGACTTGTCTGGAAGAGATCGTATGATACCCTCTCGTCCTCCCTATTTAGCCCTTATAAAGTGGGCGTAGCCGTATTGTATTTTTTTTTACTGAACTACGAGGATGACTTCGAACGTTTGAGGATGTTTCATGCAAAAAATCTCAAAAATCGGTTTTTCAATTAAAACGCCCAAAAACGTGGGCGTGACTAAAGACAGTATATAGATGAGTTTTGTTGACACTCTGAATGGGTTCACCACGTTAGCTAGAACGCCTAAATCTAGAACGAATGGCACAAAATCTATTTGATTTTACTGCAAAATCTATCTAGATTTTAGTTTTCTATATTTTATTTTTCTAGATATCGTGGTAAACCCTAATCTGAATATCTAAATATTTGGTCTTAACAAAAAATTTCGGTTTTATATAATTTAGTGAAGTTATGGAAAAGTGGGCGTGGCAGTGGACAGACTTCAAAAATTTTTACACTTGTACTGCTTTTCTCTTTCAAAAGCTCAAATATGAAATTTTAACCTCGTAGTTCAAAATTTAAAGTCCAAAAAGTGGTGACATACGGACTAACGGACACACATGGCTCAATCGATTTCGCTATTGATATTGATCACGAATATATATAGGGTTTAACTCGATTATTACTCTATGTTGCAAACTATATATCAGACTTAATATACCCTTAATAATAGTAAAGCTATAAATCATCCTTCTGCGTTGCTCTGAACCTGAGCAATGCTCATAATAATTAATCAAATCTTACCAACAATTTTCCATTAGTCGAGACCACAGCCAGCAGCCGTGCACCTGCACCAGTCGCTATCATTGCCATAACAGAAGTGACCAAGCAGCATTTACAAATGAAAAAAATTATGATAAGTACATATAAATATGAGACTGGCAGATCAGAGGCCGATTGGTGCATTCTTTCTTTTCCTATAAATGAAAGATTTCCATCTGTTATGCATCTAAGTGTACATTTGTACAAAGAGTATACTTTCAGAAGATAACGTTTTGGAAAGAATCAACAATCCTCCCATAGTATCAACAATCCTTCCACGGTAGTTTTCGAATCAAGCAAAATCGATTACTTCACCAAATACGAGAATGTTGCTTTTGTACTGCTAGGTATTTTATTATGTCTGGAGAAATATAAAACTTTGTAAGATGTAGCAGGGGGTAGAAGTAACCGAGCACTCTGGATAAAATAAAGTGCACGACTGGGTCGTACGTACTTGCACCTTAATGCTATAAGTTTATAATCGTATAAGCACTGAAATTCAAGTTTTTTGTAAAAATGCCATCCTAAAGTGGACGTGGCCATATATGATGTTAAGGTGAATTGTAGAGATTTTGAAAGCCTATGAACTATGTTTTAACAATTTTTTTTGATTTCTAGAAAAATTTTTGAAAAAGTTAAATTTTTGGAAAGTGGGCGTGGTAGATTCAAAACTTGGTACGTTATGTCCTTGCATTTATCATACCCACCTCAAATATTAATATTAAGCCCAATCGCTGAAGAAATGGCCGATATACACCCAATTCGTAAAATTACTGTTATACGCATTTTTCGCGCAAAACGTGGTATGCCAACTACTAGCATATGCCCAAACTAACGCACATATGAAATTTTATCAAAATCGTTAGAGCCGTTTTTGAGAAAATCCATTTTTTGTGAAATCGGCCTTAAGTAAAGTACCCTTAATTTTGAGGTTAGAACGAAAATTCCAATTTCGCCTCTAGGGATCATCCCACAGACCCCAGATATGAAGTTTGAAGCAAATCCGTCTAGCCATTTAGGCTGCAGTCGAATATACAGACAGACAGACAGACAGACGGAATTGGCGGACCCACTTTTTTGGACTTCTCCATCATAGTGTCAAGTTTGATTAAAATCTCGAGTTCGAAATTTTTCACGAAACCAATACTTGCCCTATAGGAATAGGTGCAAGTAAAAAGGACAATGTCCTTGGTAAGCTTTATAATGTTCATTCGAACAACGCCGAGTGCTATTACCTCCATCTGCTGCTCCACGAAGTTCAAGGGTCTACAGCCTTTTCAAACTTAAAAACGGTAGCTGCTTACATTCATCCTACATTCCACACAGCTTGCAGGGACTATTGGAAGACAAAAGATATTGGAACCAGCTAATGGAAGCTTCTGATTTATCTCATTGAGCTTTGTTCGCAATTATGCTGGTTTTTGCCAGTTGTTGAAGCCACTACGTCTCTGGGAGAGGCATAGGGAGAAATAACAGTCGGAAAAAGAATCTCGGGCACTGTATGACCGATATAATAGGGATGTTTACAACCATTTTTTTATTATTATTACAACTTTATTGTTCTTTAAATGAATTACAAATACAATAATTTTTGAAGCACTGGCTACCTATAGCTTAAATTTTAAATTAAGTTAAATTAATTTAAATAAGTTAAGCTAATTTAAGTTGTAGACGAAAGTTATAGTTCTTGAAGGTTTTTTCCAGATACTGAGTTACTTATGAAGTTGATTTTTTACATTGCATGTGAGCCACATCAAACTTTTCATTTTTATCATAAAATCGACAGACTGGCGCGGATTCCTTGTTGAACAAGCGCTTGTGGGTAATATAAGTATTTCCCGTTCTAAGTCTTATATAAGCTTTAATCCTCAAACGTTGGTAAATTTAGAGGATAGATAGACTTTTCGGCAGCCGGGTTGAACGTTTTGTGTATGTTAAAGACCAGTTGTTTTTCATCTTCACGTCCATAGTTGTTTTTAAATGTCTATTAAAGTCTTGTTTACTGAAATAGTAAAAAGAGATGAGAGGTTGCTTAAGTGGCAATTAAGTTTCTGCATCTACATTTCCATTGCCAATGATTTCTGCATGACTAGGTATGCAGGCTAGTTTTAGTTGTTTTTTTTTTGGCAATAAGATTATCGCGGATGTCTGCAACGATATTGGAGCAGTTATTTGTGTTTTTGATGGCGTTGATGTCAGGCTGTCAGTAAATATAATAGTTTTTTTGTTTTTTTTTTGTAACTAGCGACAGTCTCTCTGGATTTCTCCACAGTTCCTCTCTGGCTTTGATACCTCGTGTCAACCCTAGCATATGTTTCACAGAAATCTGGTTCATCCTCTGGGTTTCTACCCAGTGGTTCCCCAGGACCTCCCTTCTTCTGCTAGCTAAAGCCGGACATTGACACAATACATATACATATGTATGTGCTACCGTCCCAACTTCCTCCAGGCATAGTTCACAGGTGTCGTCCTCCAGAAGACCCATCGGATACCCGAAATTCCCATGACCTGTAGATAACGCTACCACCCATTTCAGAGTTCTTCACCCTAAGCTTAGAACCTCTCTGTGAGTGGTGCCAATCGGCATTTTAATAGCCATTTTCGCCTGCCTGCAACCTTCCGCGATTGACCACCTTCTCTGGCATTCCGCCGCTGTCCAGTTGCTAATCAGGTGTTCTACCATCCCTCTGTCAATTGCAGCAAATGGTAACGGACCAAAGAGCTCCGAGGTTGACCCCTGCTTTGCCAGAGTCCGCCTTTTAGTTCCCCTCAGTCCCTACGGTGCCCTGTCACACAGACCAGTGTCATCTCATTTCGAGATGAACACTCATTGAGCTTGTGAGCACATTCCAATGCCAGTGATGTATTGATATCTGTTTGGTCCATGCGTTTCTACCCTCGACCTGACCCTCTTTCAGGTGATCCAACGCATGCAATAGAGCTATCATCTCGGCTTGATAGATAGTAGTAAGGCTCATTCTTAAATTTATACAGTGTTCTTTAAAACTGTATTTAGAGTCAAATACAATGCCAAGTATTTTTGAATGATTAACATTTTTTATTGAAATATTACCTAGATTTACTTCTTCAATACATTTAACATATGTATTTGTACACCCTTTCCTAAGTTTATATTAAGTTTAATACATAGTTTGTAACATAGAGACATAATCAAGACAGACCCTATACAAAAAAAAAAAAATAAAAATTTTTGGCGCAACAGGTCCATGGGACCCAGGGCCTAGCTTCTCACAACCACTCGTGCTGTGCGTGTTATATTCTTCACACGAATGGAAGGGGCCTACTTTTTAATGCCGGATTCGAACGGCAGTTTTTGTTTTAAGAAGCTTTTTCAGTACAGTTTTACTCTCGGATGTTTGTCAGACGCTCGCGAGAGCTGGGGCCGTGAAAGAAATTTTAGGTGTTGTTTGGGGATTGAACTTGGAACCCCTCGCTCCGTAGTCCAATGCACTAACCACTTGAGCCACGGCGCCCACAGACCCTATAAAGTATATATATTCGTAATCAGCATCAATAGCGAAGTCAATTTAGCCATGTCCGTCCGTCCGTCCGTGACCACTTTGGGCCATAAATTTTGAGCTAAGAGGATGGAATTTCAAATCTGGGCTTTTGTGAAAAGATAAGATTCATAACTTCACTAAATTATATGAAACCGAAAAATTGTGTTTAATATTAATATTTAGATATTCAGGTTACAATTCACTACAGTCTACAAGTCACTAATACAATAATTTTAACAACGCTCACTTTTTGGGGGCATTTTCATAAAAAAAAAACCGATTTTGATGAAATTTTATATGTAATATCCTCAAACGTTCGAAGTTATCACTGTAGTTCAGTAAAGAAAGTGCAATACGGCCACACCCACGTTATAAGCACTAGATAGGAAGGATGATAGGGTATCATACGATCCGTTCAAGACGGATTGTAGCTTTTCTGTATGATTACATACATATGTGAACGAGGTCACATTTTGAGATAGATATTTTGGCGCCATTCTGAAAAACTTTTATTTATTTTTGAGAAAATTGTAGCTAAGAAAACAATGTCTTTGTGTTTTGAAATTATGTTTTTTCTTGTGAACGGACAGGCAGACAGACGGCATTATCAGACCCACTTTTTCGAAAGCTCTATAATGGTAATGTCCAAATTCATCAAAATGTCGAGATCGAATACGAAAACAATATTTGGCCTATGTATGTATGTTATATGTAGGTGCAGGTAAAAATACGATAACCTACATACTTGTTAATTTTTCCAATTTCAGAGTCCTTTACTTTAGCTTCTTTGTTTGATCGATTATATCTCCTTTATGTCATCAATTCAATGCTCTCATACATACAATTCAATGCTCTCGCATACACATTAATTCCTTACTTACTAGATTGACAAAACTTTTGTGAACCAAATTACTTCTTCATCTCACTTATAAAAGTTAATTTCAGTGGGTGAATTGCCGCTGCACAATTACCAATCAACATGGTTCTTGTACACAACACAGGCTGACAGGATAATTTCTACTCGTTTCTTCAGTAAAACTTTCTTTGCAAATAACTATGTATGCATACATATGTATGTATATATGTATAAACATGGGTATGAGTTAATGGCTACTCAAACCAACGCGAAACGCGGGAGCAGGATCTGATTTCACGCAGGAAAGTTGCGGGAGCGGGAACAACTATCCATTCACATCAAACGCGAAGTGGGAGCAAACCTTTTAGTAGTAGTAGTAGTAGTAGTATTTTTTATTTAAAAAAAAAAAAATACAAATTTTTTGGCGCGACAGGTCCATGGGACCCAGGGCCTAACCATTCGTGTTGTGCGTGTTATATTCTTTACACGAATGGAAGGGGCCTACTGTTTAATGCCGGATCCGAACGGCAATTTTTTGTTTTGAAAAGCTTTTTCATGACAGTTTTTACTCTCGGATGTTTGTCAGACGCTCGCGAGAGGTGGGGCCGTGAAAGAACTTTTAGGTGTTGTCTGGGGATTGAACCTAGAACCCCTCGCTCCGTAGTACAACGCACTAACCAATTGAGCCACGGCGCCCACATTTTTTATTTCATTATATATAATACATGTGTAAAAATTACATGATTTGAACACAATAATTCATTAAATAAATTAAAAAATATATAATAGAAATAATATAGTGACATTTTATATTTTCTATACATACAGCATTAAAATAGTGCCAAATGCCACTTCTATTTTACTATTATTACTATTATTTATATATTTATGTGATACTAATTTCAAAGTACGAAAGTAAGCCCCATGTTTTCTTCCTCGGATGAAGACAAAGCTCTTTAATTTCATCAGAAATCATCATTGAGCAAAGAGATATTCAGCTTTTCTGGCACTTTTGAGGTCCTTACAAGCTATTTTACAGATATTGTTACATTTTCACGCACATTTATTAGAAATCCGTCAATTCACCCCTCAGTGACAGCTAATCGGTCAATTCACTCAAAAATCACAATAACAATGCGTCAACTTTATCCCTGAATCACAACAACAACGCGTGAATTTGAATGATGATGACAACCAATTTATAAATTCATGGAAGGGGCTAAAAAATTCTGTGGTTCTGTTCGTTAGATATTAAAAATATTTAAATTTAGATTCTCCGTTAAAAGATAAGAATTTAAATATCATCGGTTGATCTTTTCACTTTTCGTGAAAAAAAAACGAAAAAATGACAACAATGTTTTTCAACCAGTTGCGAACCGATTGAAATAATCGCCTTGGCATACAGGGTGTCACAGTTTAGAAGGTGAATCCTTTAAGGGAAGATTCCTGAAGTTCCGGGGAACAAAAAGTCGTACGGCAGTGGCGGTCTATTTTCACTCCATTTACCGTTATAGCCCGTTGAAGTCGGACACCTCCTATTTAGAGATATAACCACTTTTAATGGTATAACTTCTGAACTATTACAGTTATAAAAACTGTAAAAAAAGAATTGTGAAAACTTTGTGTGATTATATGCAGCCGCAAAAAAGTTATGACTCCTTAAACTCAAAATTATGAAAATGTGTTGGTCCAATTTTTACTTAAAATGGATTTTTCTCAAAACTTTTACTTAATCGTTTTTTTTTTATAAAACTTTTATATTTAACAAATTTTCTATAAATTATATAAAATAACTTTTTCACGGACGATTAACAGAAGTTGTACAAAAAGCCATTTTTTGTCAGACAAAATGGTAAGAAAAACATTAAATGTACCGAATTACCTATTCTTAGAATATTTTTTGCCCGTTTGCATGGTATTCTTCGATTGGGTTGGTAATTCGGTACATTTAATGTTTTTTTTTACCATTTTTGTCTGACAAAACGGTAAATGGAGTGAAAATAGACCCCACTGCCATACGATTTTTTGTTCGACGGAATTTGAGGAATCTCCCCTTAAAGGATTGACCTTCTTAACTGGGACCCTGTATTTAAGAATAGGATTCGATTGATTTTTTGTCAAAAATATTTTGTTGCTTTAGGAAATCAACAAAACACGTTTGTCAAATTTTGTGAATAAATTATTATTACATATTAGGCTCTTTAAGAGGTTAACAAATAAATCATTATGTAAACAAACACTGACTTTCTAAAGGGACTACCACGTATCAGATAAAAGACATAATTGAAGAGCAAGAACTGTATTTAATTACGGTTCGATTGATTGGTATTTATTCAGTATGAGTTTGCACTCAGATGGTTAGGTTAGAGCTCCTCCTCGTAAAGGAATTTCCGTAGGACAAAAATCACAGTCCTATCTTTTTCTATACTTTATTTTGGTTAATGAATAGAGGTACCACGTACTGCAAAGTTTTTAGTTTTTAAGAAAGGGAAATATGTACATATGTACATACATACATAACTACCGATCTCTCTTACGAGATATTTTGGAATTTGCTTAAACATGCCGATAGGATATTATTTTAAAGTTTACACGTGCACAGCGTGAATGTATTTACTACATACTTACGTATATTTTGTTATTCTTTGCGAAAATGTTATACTTTATATTATGCACGTGTACATCTTAAATTGTAATGGTTATGAGAAGCTAAATATTGATATTTTATTGAAATAGTTTATATAGTTCTCTGCTTATATTCTATTATTCATTCTTTTAGCGTCAAGCAATAAAATAAAACGGTCTAATTAAATAAATGTGATAATACATTTTTAATTTTCTAACAGCTTTTCTCTGACTCTTTTTGGAAAATCGGCTTCAGTACTGGTTTGAGTACTTTAAGTCCAGCTTTCACGAGCCTTTTCCTCACTGAGCTTGACAAAATCATTTTTCCTGTAGCTCGACACAGATCGTTTTTAAGATCCACCAAAGTCTTGAACCGATGCCGATGGCTGTACAGCACCGAAAACCGATCTTCCACTGGAGTCGTCTTTTTTGGCCTCCCTGAGCCATTTAATCTTCTAGAAATTTCACGTGTTGTCAAATTGAGACGTGACAGACACAAAATATTAGCTTTGCACTCCGAACTGATTTTTCGGACTGCTATCACGATCTCAATGCACCTCTTATTCATAATAACATCGACTTTTATGTACTTTTTTAACGACATTTTACTACCTAGTGCAAAAAAAAAACCGTAGCTTTCATAAATTCCAAGAACTGCGCGCGAAAAGCGTAATCAAATGTTTGACCAACATTTTTCGAACGACACTGTATGTATACGGTTTAGGGTCTATCTCGATTATTTCTCTATGTTACAAACTATGTGTCAAACTTAATATACCGTTAGGATAGGGTATAAACATGCAGGAATAGAATCCTTCTGGAACGGATCGTTTAACAACTTATCCTTCTTCGTTTGTAGCAGCCCTACTAAAGTGGGCGTGGAATACTAAACTTTTTATTGAATTACTACGACAACTTTAAACATTTGAGGATATTAAGTGCAAACTATTGTCAAAATCGGTTTTTAATGAAAACGCTTCCAAAAAGTGGACGAGGCGAGGCTATGGGTGAATTGTAGATAATTTGAATGTCTATGAACGGACGGAGAGACATGGTCCGATCGTCTTCTGAATATACTCATGTTTGCAAATCTATGTATGATACATACTTACATGTGTACATATATGCAAATATACGCACCATTCGTCTTACATATGTGTTGATACACTTACATAAATGTATATGTATATTTTGTTTAATATAAACCGATTTTATTGCTCAAACACTGGGCGCGAATTTTATATCTTCGCGCCTTTTACACTCGTAATGAGGTAAACACATGTCAGCAGAGAAAAACCATTTTGCCGGTAGTAAACTCAAAGTGTTTATAATGCTAAGCGGGTAGGGAGTGAAGAGAATTGATGTGGAAATTACTTAAAAATTTACTTAATATGTATGATATTCTTATTGAAGGTATAAGCAGAGGGTAGTAAAGTTTATTCAGCTGGAATGAATGATCTATTTGATGTAAATTGATTAATTTTGCCATGAAGCTAGGATAAGCTAATTCAATTTGATAAGCGTATAATATTAACTCCTTATGAATCTTATGGCACATAAAGTTATCCAAAAGTTACGTCATCTCAGTACTGGGACTATTGTGGAAATGTAGGTGTGTACATATGTATGTACATGTACATATGTATTTATGTATATTTATTGTGCTTGTGTTCCTCAACACTTGTTCTGCAAAAAATACCGTTACCGTGACGCTCCTGATATGAAGACAATCTAGGCGTTCGATTCGAACAATATTGTACTCTGGCAAATACTAAGCATCTTGGTAGACTGCATATCAGCTATTCAATGGAATGTAAATGATATGAACGAAAGTGGAGAGTAACAAAGAGGAACTATTTATCCCATATACATAATTAGAGATCGTCACCAATGACAGTTTGGAGAAATCTTATGGTAATAATCAATATATTAGCTGCCTGATTATGAATGTGAATGAATGATGAATATCTATCCCAAAATATACAGAAAAGTCATTATCCGTTCGGATCAGATAGTATGAAACCATATACCTCTTTTTTACATCAACCGTAATAAAGTTGACGTGGCATACTGTAATTACAGTACGTTGTGGTGTTTAAACGTATGAACATACATACGTATATATATACATATGTATATACATATATCACACATGCATATTTAAAAATAACTTTTTAATGTAAACAACTTAAAAAGGTGGGTACGTGGCCATATTTTAATTATATATAATTTGAATACTTACCAAAATAGCTGGTCTCATTTATATATATGTATGTATGTATAACTTAGATATAAGAACGTTGGCAAATCGAAGTATGTACTAAAATTCTGCAATTACAAATACAGTTCGGGGTGAACCCCAGCCTCCACCAACAAGCCTATCCAGTTAGCCCGATTCTTAGCTAACAGCCTCCAGTTACGCACTCCAAGGCGGTAGAGGTCCCCTTCTTTTTCTGGGCGCCACCTAAGGTGAGGCCTTCCTCTACTGCGTTGTTCATTCGGGTTAGATTCGAAGACTCTGCGGGCGGGAGCATTTGCGTCTATCCGCTCTACATGTCACAGGCATCGTAGACGACTGATGCGCAATTTTTTGACTAGGTCGATGTCGCTGTACAGCTCGTAAAGTTCGTCGTTGAATCTACTCCTCCAAAGCCCGTTAACGCAAACGGGACCGAAAATTTTACGAAGAATCTTTCTCTCGCAGCGACCGAGAATATCTTCAATCTCCTTAGTTGTTAGGGACAGGGCTCTACTACTCAATTTCTTTCCCAGCCCAAAGAAACAATTGCAATAGTTATTCTTTGTTTAATTTTTGCTGAAATGTTGTAGTCAGAGTTTATAGCAGAGCCGAGGTACACAAAGTCCCTTGCTACCTCAAAGTTATAGCTGCCGATTGTGACGTTCTGTCCAATTCGTTAATGTTGTGTGTCCCTTATGGTTGACAGTATATACTTGGTTTTGCCCTCGTTTACCGCTTAACCCATTTTGGCAGTACCCGTTGCAATGCTAGCCAACGCACAGGTGATAGCACGCTGTGTTCTACCAATTATGTCAATATCGTCGGCGTACGCTAGTAGTTGCACATACTTGGAAAGATTGTGCCTCCGGATTTGGCTTGTAAAAATCGCACAATTCTTTTAAGTATGATATTAAAAAATCTAATCACAGGGACTCACCTAAATCCTTCTTTTAAGTATGATATAAAAAAATCTAATCACAGGGACTCACCTAAATCCTTCTTTGACATCAAAAGTCTCAGATCATTACGAACCTTGATGGAGCAGCGACCGTTCTCCATCGCCATCCTGCACAGGCGAACGAGTTTGGCAGGGATGTCAAAACTAGACATGGCTCTATATAGCTTGTCTCTATAAATGCTGTCACGTGCGGCCTTGAAATCGATAAAAAAAAGGTCGGTATCGATTTCAACCTCTTGAGTTTTCCCCAGGATTTGCAGAAGTATGAAGATTTGAGCAACTGTGAACTTTCCTGGTCTGAAATCACACTGATATTCCTATTGCTATCCTCACTTCGTTTTGGTCAGGTGGACGGAAGTTTTGGTAATCATCGTCTATGTTGACTGGTTCATTCTGCGTAATAGCGGGATGTTGCCATTATATAGCCTGCAGGTTTCCTTCTTCATCTCTACAGGTTTCTGTACGGGTCTTGTTAGCCTGACACGTATTTTTTACTTGGTGGTTAAACTTCCGTACATTTCTGGAGTCATATTTTCCATCGCGCTCAACTCATGCTTCTTTTTCTTCTTTCGTAGAAGCCGATGTTCTCCCCGTCTGTTCTACACGTAGAGCTCGCGAGTCGCTCTCGTCCTTCTTTGCAGTGCCGCTTTGTATGTATGTATAATTTGGGGAGATTAGTAGTTTACGGGTGCTCCAATCCCCTAAGCCGAAGATGTTCGGCTTTGCGGAATGTTGGGTAGTAGGCATTTTGACATAGCCTCTGCACTGCAGCCGACTCCGCGTACGCCTTAGGATCGTACGTTGGTACGTCCGGATCCTGGTCCCAATCCTGTTTAGCTGCATTTGTTTGCCGGCATTCGTCGTCAAGTCACGGGTGTCTTTGACGAGGTCGGGCGAATCCCAGAACATCAGTTGCGGCATTTCTGATGGCATGTTGGCAAGGTTGCCATTGGTCTTAGGCATTTAATGCTGGCGGCATAGAAGTCGTAGCAAGATGTCGGGATACGCGTTCGGCAAAAGTTCTGGTGGTCTCTTACGATTGCATCTTTTCGACGTTATATATCTTCTCACAGTATTTCTTCCTTGTTGTGACGATAGGGATGTCCGCATTTGTACCTTGGCTGCAACAACGTAGTGATCCGAGTCGATGTTGGCTGCTTGAAGGTTCGGACATCCAGAATACTGGAGGCATGTCTTACGTCTATCGCAATATGATCAATTTGGTTGACCGTGTGATGATCAGGAGACCGCCGTGTCCCCTTGTGGACATTGAAATGTGGAAACCGTGTGCTTGCTATAGTGACCTTTCGCCGCGCAGCGAAGTCAATTAGTCTAAGTCCGTTTCCGGACGTGGTGTCGTGTAGGCTGTGCTTGCCAATCGGCGTCGTCCTTGTCTTCTGCGGGGGCATGTCGAAAGCTTTAAACTGTTTGCATAAGTCTGCCGCTTATCACAAATCCACATCCGAATAAGCGCTGCTGATGCTGTCTATAGCAATCGCCGTAATAAGTAGATGTCACAGTTTTTCATCCTCTTTTTGCCCGGCCCATCCCATCGCACATCCTGGATAGCAGATTAGCAGTCTAGGGCCTATGCTAATTCTTCGACTGCACGCGGTCTGGTAAGGGTTCGAACATTCCACGTGCAGACCCGAAGGTCGTTATCCGTGTATCGTTTGCAAGGATCGTCAGCAGTAAAGTCATCCTTATTCGAGGCTTGAGTTGTTTTCGTATCTACTCTTTGTTGGAACTATATTAGTTTTCCGTGGTCGGGAAGTTACTCCTACTCACAACCCCCAACCTGGCCGACCAGTTCCCTTTAACACCTCTAGGAAGAGGGCCCTGATTTTCCGGAATGATTAACCCACTCTCGAGCTCGTATCCCGAGCGCTGCAGGTGGTTCATTAAGTGTTCATTCGCCACCAACTCTATTCCAATCCCTGTAGACACTAGTTAGTTCGGCCTAACTGGAACTGTGGACGCCCCCGTTGATTTCATCTAGGAAATTCGTCCGCATCAAGAGCAAGTGGCCTAACTTGAAAATACTACTCCCCCTTTCTTGTCTACCACCAACGACTTTTCAAAGGTGTTGGTTACCCAATCTCCAGTCGAGATACTAGGCATTGAGCAGCCACCAATGTGGAAATGTAGAGTAGAAGTTTATAGTGGGGGACTAAGATGAGAACGCTTGCGCTACCCTTTGGCCATCCCGTTGGAGAGTTCCGACGTTTAAATTGTTTATATGCAACATTTTTTAATCTACGAAGGAGATTATGCTAATGTGGACTTGAACTTCATCCTTTACATTTTAGTTACGCATTCGTTTCAGAGATTACGAAAATTTTCAGAAATTTTGTTGATATTAAATGTAAAATTTTTTTTACACGAAAAAGAAACCATTATTATGTTCCTACCAATCAACTAAGATATAAGGGGCTGGTATACTCGTAGTATGGGCACCTTCTGTAAAATACTTAATTTTACATTTGGGCACTTAGTTGATATTTCACGTACACACAATTTTATGCCCCTTAGTAAAGAAAATTCTTATTGTCTAAGGATAATAAAATGATATTTCGTAAGTTAATTTTTCAAGCCATTCATTAGGGTTGCCAAGTATGAGAAACTTGTAGAAAATTTCATATTACAAAGTTATCCTTTCTGGCATTACTCCACTTGAAGTTTATACAATAGAGCAAATATTAATAAGATATTAATTATTTGAACTCCTTCAGATAAACGTCTTATTATTTAATTAAAAGTTTAGATTTCTAATGTTGCCGTATTGAATAAATGGATAATTCGTTTCTGACATTTTAGTAAAGCACGTCAATGTTGCAAGTGTTAAGTGTTTATTACTTCGAAATTATTATAGCATCACAAGTCACAAGCCTTAAGAAATACTAAATCGCAGGTGACACATTCTGCCGTCACTTTGAGGGCAAAGTCCAGAACGCTGACCATGTACTGCTAGAATGTAAATAATTAGAAGCAGCCAGAAATGCTTTATAACGACGGAAGAATAGGACAACGCTAATACAATCATTGCGGTGTACTTTAGCCAATTCGATGATCAAATTTCAACTGAGCGAAATGAGACCCTCACGGCATTATTTCACTTTGTTGATGGAAAAGATATGTAGTGGAAAGTGATATAAAGCCAAATTTGCCTAATGTTGCTTTATCATCAAAGTGTGGTCAATTTTGGGATTTGGCCTTATGCCATGGCATCGAGGGAAACAGAACAGGGTTAGGGGTGTTTTAGTCACGTAAACATGCAGAAGCATGGCGTCTGGCATAACTCGTAGCACGGGCTACGTAGTATGCATAAAGGGTTCCACAACTCCACAACTCCAGCGCATCAAGAAAAAAATAGATATATGCACATACATATGTCCATGAATGAAGCATGTATATATGTATATACATGCTGCATTCATGTAAATGAATGTATATACATAAATACATCAACACTGTGCAGGCATAAGATGTATAAGCATCACTCGTTTCTTGCATTCTAACGTTCCTCTTTTGCAACATTCATGTTAATTTAGGATCAGTAAAAGAAAATTCGGCTCCTCGATTAAGGGCTAAGTTTTATTTAAGACCAAAATATTGTTTTTTTTCTTACTTTCATATACATACATTACTTTCATGTACATACATGTACGTGTGTACATGCAATGTACATATTTTATCCCTTTTTAAGGGGTATACGGAGTCAAGAAATTCCTAAACAAACCAGAATCAATATTTGACAAAAGGCCCTTGAGGAAGAATATGTTTTTCGCTTATCTGCTGTCATTACACTGCCAAAACCAAGCTACCTTCGGGGCGCTACGCCTTAGAGTGTCGGCATTTTGGAGGAGGAAGGAAAGTTTTAAAATTCTTTCGAGTAACTTCATTTATGGTAAATTACGTTCATAAGGCTTTTTGATTTATTGCGTGAATTGTCATCCTTGATATACGAATTATAATATGCGACTCCCTTCATTGTCTTTTGCAGACATTATAATATGTAATATGCACACTCCTCGGCACTTGATTAAGACTAAGTCGTTTACGCGATTTTCTTTCCTGCGAGAATTAAGTTTTAACAAAGTTACTTTGGTAATAGATTGATTATTAAGGGCTGATCTGCTCGTGTTTAAATTTGTGAACAGCGTGAGGAGAGAAGTTTCTAATTATTATCACAGATAACACGCAAATTCACGTCACAAATAAAGATTTTTCGAACACCAATTTCCAAGTTACAATCCGTCTGGAACGGATCGTATGGTACCCTATCCTCCTTTCTATGTAGCTCCTATAAAGTGGTCGTGGCCATATTGCATTTTGTACTAAAATACGACGAAGTGGTGACGGACGGACATTGCTCAATCGTTTTCGCTATTGATACTGATCATTAATATATGTACTTTATAGGGTCTATCTCGATTATTAACAATATATCAAACTTAATATACCCTTAGGATAGGGTATAAACAGTACGCAGCGACCAATTTAGTATTATTATTATTATTATTATTATTTCAAGAAGGGGTATGTTGCTCTGCGACCTGTTGGTCTGTTGTGCCCCCAGTTAACATCTTGAAGAGGTGCATGCCATCATTAGAGTTCCACTCGCATTAAGATTCCTTTCGGAATCATTTTGAGTGCTATGTACCTACTCTTACTACACCTTGGCGAAAGAAATCTGACCTAGAGCACTCTAAACCACTTTAACCAGAATCTAAGGATGAGAATTGGTTCTAGGGACGGTATTTCCTCATCTGATAATTGGTACTTGCCCAAGTATTTCCGTCTTTTGTGGGTCAGTGCCCCAAGTGCCACAAGTTCCCAACACATGTTCTGGGATTTCACTGGGATCGCAGAATCTGCGGACACTTTTTTCAGATATACCTAGTTTCCTTAGGTGCTCCTTGAGTTTACAATACATGTACAGTGTTTGCTTTCTACATTACTAAAAGGTGTGCCGTTGAGATATAACAATGCTCCTCTTGCTCTAAATAGTAGAGATATTTTCTTGCAACTATTACTATCGTTGAAATAATTCTGGTCTTTTTTCTAGGTTATATTCTAAATTGGGATAAATTAGTCGATTTTCCAAATTTATGGCTTTTTGAATGTAACCGTTTCTGCGAGCTGTATCTGCTTCCCCTAATATTGAGTATAGTTGTTCTTTTATGATTTTCCGATCCGATATCAATGCGCAGATCACATTCTTCTGCTAACTGTCTCCATTTCTGCAGAAAGAATGTGCGGTAGCCTATTATGACTAAGAGAAATTACTGTAACGTGTAGTCAAAGTGAAGCTTTAAAGTGTACATACATAAAGAGGATAAACCAGTTTCCAAACTAATCATGTAATTAGGTGTATTCTGTGGCAGTTGAAATTCTTTTTTGATGAAAAATCTTTGAAGTGTTTCTACTTTTTCATACTCCTGATAGCCCACACTTAAGCACCTGATCGATCGTAGCATTGCTTCATATATTTTGTATTTTACTGAGCTGGGAAGCATCTTCCTTCGCAACAATAGAGTCCATGTTGCATTAATATCGCTTTTTGTCGCAGCCAATTTTTTTTTGAACATGTTGCTTCATATTAAAATTTGGGACTATGGTAACTCCAAGTTATTTATTTTCTTTCACTTGTTCTACTCTTCCAAAGTTCCAAATCTTATTTTACGCGCGTCCCCTATTCCAGAGCCTACAACTACAACGTTTGATTTATCCAAGTTAACGGTAAGATTCCAAAAACGGCAATAATCAAAACATTTTTGCAGACATTCCCACACAAGTTTGGACTTAATGATATAGGAGTCAAGTGCCATGATAGCAGCTTGGCTATCTGACATTATAGTTATATCACAGTTGTCAAGATTGATTTGTACACATCTATCTATGGCATAGATTTCACCCTGAAAGATGCTGGTACTTTTGCCCATGGATTCAGAGTATTTGGTTTTAGACTCCTGCTCCAGTTCCGTCATCAGTTCTTGATTCATCTGTGTACTTTTGGAAGTTGAACCTTCTGATGATGTCGTCTATAGGAAAGGCAAGGTGTTGTAATTTTTTAAGCAGTGCATGGAATTGCGCCGAATGGGTGCCGTGGCTCAAGTAGTTAGTGCGTTGAACTAAGGAGCGCGGAGTTCCAAGTTCAATCCCCAGACAACACCTAAAATTTCTTTCACGGCCTCACCTTTCGCGAGCGTCTGACAAACATCCGAGAGTAAAAGTGTCATGAAAAAGCTTCCCAAAACAAGAATTGCCTTTCAGATACGGCATTAAAAGAATATAACACGCACAAAACGAATGACTGTGAAAAGCTATGGTCACACCTAATTTTTGGAGGTGTTTCACTTTAAAAATCAATTTTCATCGATTTTCTTAGAGTTTTCGCTATGTATGTATATATGTTCATATCTACTTATTCATACTAACTACTTTCAAAACACACGAGCGAAGCTGGAAGAGTCAACTAGTTAATCTAAAAAAGTAGAACTCGTACATTATGTGAATCTCATTTCTTATTCATTGCAGATAGCAGCTCGTCCCGGTGCCCACAAACTACGTTGCCTTTTTCGTGTTACATTTGTGCCTATTTCAGCAGCGGAACTGGCCCAAAGAGATCTTAATACACTCGACTATCTATACATGCAGTGTTGTAATGATGTAACACAAGAACGTTTCGCACCTGAATTACAACCGGAAGTAGCGTTGCGTCTCGCTGCGTTACATATGCATCAACATGCGTTAGCGAATAATGTATCCCCAGCAAAACTCACTGTAAAAGTTGTCGAGTAAGCTCAGATATTACAAATTACATTACAAGTTACATTTATTTGACATCTATTTGTTTTTTTTTTAATACATAGGAGAGAATTTGGTCTGGAACGTTTTGTGCCTTCATCACTTGTCGAGGGAATGAAACGGAAGGAGTTGAGACGTCTGATTGCGCACTTCCTGAAATTAAATTCTCAAATGACTGGATCGTCTACAAAAATTCTGACACAGCTTCAGGTAGGTGTAGAAAATAAAAATGTTTTACTCACATTTTCCGGCCAGCAGGAGCGTGACTCTTCATTTCAATGTTATAAAATATGCGCTAAAGATGGTTGTTAGCATACATTTTTGTATGTGAATTTGTTTTTTCAACTTTCTGTCTGGGATGGCTCTTTTCAACCCTCATCAACTACGTGCTCTTTTATCTGCCCCTCAGTGGCAACCTCTTTTCAACCAGGCAGTGGAAATCTTTTCAAACCTTCGATGAAGACAATTAATCAATCTTTTTATTTGTCATGTCACAGATGAAGTGATAAAACCTCCTCACCCTAAGGAGGGATCGATGGAACGTGTTTACAACAATACCTTCCTTTTCTGCACGTCCTGATTGATATACTTTATATTTCCTTTTGTAATAGAATATCCGCACTTCTTCTCTTTGCAGGCGAAAATCCATTATCTCGACATTATTTCCGGTCTACCTAGCTACGGGGCCAAATGCTTCAGCACGAACCAAAGAGAAGGTGTCGAGCGAGTACTCTTGGTTAGTCCTCGATTTGGTCTCAGCCAAATTGCCGGTGTGCGAAATTCAGTGGTAAGTACTCCATATATTAATTCAGAAACAGTTTTTTTTTTTTTTTTTAAGAAAGGGGGACTGATAGCCTTTTGTTTTCATGTATTTCACTTTTGCTCGCCCTAAACTGTGAGGAAGGGGTCAGGTTTGGCAGGCGTTTCAGTAATTAAATTTTCATGAATGTTGTTTTTGTCCGAGAAATTTAATTTAAATGTCTAACATCATTATGTATGTACATCACCAAGGGAACATCTTTTTTGGGTAAATGAATGAAGGCATAAGCCCCTTTTGACTAAATGATGGCCTACCTGTTTTCAAGCGGTACTGTACTAAGCAGCAGCAAGAACCTGCGAATATTTGAGACTTTTGGAACAACACTTAAGGATAGCTTAAGTAAAATTAATTGGCATGGCGAATTATGTACAGAATGAGAATCGGTACTTAAGTAGCAAAGTGATTATAATTGCGAAGTGTTTAAATTTCATTTAATTCAATAAGAAGTGTGTTATGGAATTAAACTGGTAACAAATTTCAGCATTAAGTCAATTAATTTATGATTTTGGTAAATAACAATGGTAGATATATTTTTAAATAAATTTAATAAAGCTGACTTTAAAATTCATGTTAATAATTTCTCGAAAATTTCTTTATTTCTATACATACATAAATATGACCAGCTATATATGTACTTACCTTAGCTTTAACGAAACGGTTTAGAAAACAATAAAGGAAATGAATATTTTTTCCAGGGTATTTACAAAATTCTCAAGTTATGTAAAATGTCTAGCTGAATTTGGAAATGGTAGCGAATTGTTACTCCTGTCCTTACCCAAACTGCCATCAATTTTTAGACCCATTATTAGCTCCATGGATCTTCACAGAATATACATCATGTTAATTTTGCCTTTTAAGAGTTGCTGGCAAATACTGTCCAAATGCTTTGATAAGAATTTAAAATAAATATACTTAGGTGAGGTTAGATGTGCAGGGTCCCACAGGCTAAAAGTCCGCATTGGTCTTTTGATCCCCCTGAGTGAGTTATAGGTCCACAAATCGATTGTGGATTGTTGGTGCAGGGTCAGAAGGTGGGCCGAAAGTCCACACAAAATTTTTGTGGACTATTGACCCATCGATTGTGGTTTTATGGCTCACTAAGGTGGGTCATAAGTCCATAATTATTAAAAGTTCTCATTATTCGTATGAAAACAAAAATATAGTAGTTTTCATTTATTTATTCTATCCTACATTCTCTTTGTCTTGAACTATAAATCCGGTGCGGATTGGCAAAATATATGCATAGGTTCAATTTATCAATTTGCGATTGTAGAATTTATTTTTAGTACTTTTTTTTTTTCTCCAAAATTTATTCAAACTTTAAAGCTGATTAGTTTTGTTTAACAATATAATTACCACTTGAGCTACGGCGCCCACTATATAAGCCAACAATACATAAACAGTAGAATATACATATGTACATATGTACATAGGTATGTATATGGGGAACCACTGCTTGGGGTCATTATTGGATTTGGGGTCGGTGCGAGGTTGGGTATGCACAAAGTTTCTTTAAATCCATACGAAACATGCTAAACCTGGATATAAAGGAACTTTGCATACACCCTACCTCGCACCTACTCCAAATCCAACAATCGATTTGTGGACTCATAACTCACCCAGGTAGGTCAAAAGTCCATCGTGAACTTTTGGCCTGTGGACACATGACCCTGCACAACAATCCTTTGGGAACAGATCACCTTACTGAGTCATAAGACCACAATCGATGGGTCAATAGTCAACAAAAATTTCGTGTGGACTTTTGGCCCACCTAGGTGGGTTATAAGTTCACAATCGATTTGTGGACGTATAACTCACCCAAGTGGGGCAAAAGTCCATTGTGGACTTTTGGCCTGTGGACTTATGACCCTACACCAAGGTTAGATGGTGGTTTGATGGAGTGGAGCTTTCCCTCTCGGATCGTGCAAGATATCTTGGTACGGTACTAGATAGAAAGCTTAACCGTAGGGCTCACAATGCTCTCTTCATTTGCAAGAGGACGGTGGGAAAAAGTGGGGCTTGAAACCGGCAATGTTGCATTGGCTACACATAATGGTAGTCAAACCCATTTTGACAAATGGGGCGCTTGTGTGGTGGAAGGCTACGTTTAAGAAAACGAGAGATACAGTGCGGTTCATTTGATTAAGTACACGTTAATATTTTCTGCACATCGTTTCTTTTTTTTTAATTCTTATCAAAGAGAAAAAAAATGATCACATAGCAGAAAGAATAGTAAATACTCAATAAAGTACCCATTCCTCGAAAAAGGGACCTAACGGTACTTTTCCACTCTTTTTGGTAAATTATCTCAAAAGAACCAAATTTTTGCGGTTCATTTGATAGACGCATAGAAAAAATTAATTAGTTTCCTAAAAGTTGTCGAGAAGGTTCATTCGTAAGTAAAACTAATAAATAGTGCAAAGGAGTGTGTTTTTGTGATTTGGCATAAAAATGGGGAAAAAAATGACTTAGGAAAGAACAAAAATTGACGTTTACTACTCGAAAGGCTTCACAAAACGCGAAATAGGCCGTAAAATCGACCGAAGTGATCATTGCAACGACGACTAAAATTCACAAGAAATCATATGACCTGGGATATGCAAACTGGAAGTGTTGCCAAACGTATTAGAGAAAAGTTGTATTTTCGGATGAAAAAAAACTCAATTTGGATTGGCCAGATGGCTACAATTATTATTTTCATGATATCCGAAGAGAAGAACGTTTTTTGACTAGTCATCATTCTAGACATGGAAGAGTTAGGGTATGGGGTGCAGTTTCATTCTACGGCGCTTTAAAATTGGTTTTCGTTTCCAACAAAATGACAAGAAATTCATATAAAACTTTGTTCCAATCAGCTTTTCCTGAAATCCGTTAACTTTTTGGTCTCCTTCAGTGGTTATTTCAACAAGATAATGTTCCAATTCACAATGCTTGTGTCGTAAAAGCCTGGATTGCGAGTGAAAACATCCAATTACTGTCGTGGCCACCATATTCACCGGTTTACACCATATTCACACGCAACGAATACGAGGGGGTAGGCAGTACGAAAGCAAATATAGAGCTGATGGAAGCAATCAAAGCAGCTTGGGATGAGATTTCATTGGATTACCTAAAATCGTTGTATGAATCTCTGGAAAGTATAATTTTAGAGTGTCTACTAAGTGCCACTAAGTATTAAAAATCATTAAAATAGTTCAAAATAAATTTAACAAGGAAACAGTAAAACAGAAATCTTTTGTCTCTATACATTTTCTAGATGCGTCTAATCAAATGAACCGCAAAAATGTGGTTCTTTTGAGATCATTTACCAAAAGTTTACTTTTTTTATTGGAAAAGTACTTTTAGGTTCCTTTTTTGAAGAATGCATTCATGGGTATTGGCTCTGCGCTATGTGATAATTTTTTTTCTCTATGATAAAAATTTAAAAAAAAGCAATTTACTGAAAATATTTAGGTGCGTCTAATCAATAATCAAGTGAACCGCACTGTATGTTGACCAGGGTACAAAGAACAGCCTGCATTGCCATCTCTGGTGCTCTACGCACTATTCCCGCTACTGCACTCGAGGCATTTATGTATCTTTTACCACTGGATCTACAAATAATGTCCAGCTATATGGGACATATGTACTTCTATCCTTAAGGGATCATTTCCACACATTCTTCACGAAGCTCACGCATGAGAGTCGCCAAAATTCCCTCCGCGACTCCCTTTTACGTCGTCGCAGCGTTGCATTTAACTCGTTTAGCCTTATACTCATCCCTTCTCATGGCATGATTAAAGACTTTTCTCACCTCCTTATTTAAAATTTGAAGTTCCCTACACCACCCCGTAGCTGTACATGCCTCTAGGTATTCATTTTCAATAGCTGATTGTAAATGCTTCAACTGCGACTCTGCATGCCAACTGGTTTTCGGTATTCTGGGTACCCTCCCATTCAATTTATCCCATAACACTTACTGCTATTTTACTTTGTCCGCGTTCCTGGAAATTCTGACGTATTTCCGACCTTTTTTTCTTTTAGGTCCGCATCGAACATCAAATGAGATGGCTCTGTGGTCTGACATCATTGTCTGATCCATTACCTTCCAATTTGATATTTTATCAAGCATTCTATTACTACTCACGTCAATAACTTCTCTTCGTCTTGCATCCACAAAGGTCGGTTTTGTTCCTCTTGTACTCTTTGTACACTACAAACTCGAATAAAGCTTCTACTCTGTAGTTACCGTTGGTGCTTTCCCACACTACTATGTGCATTAGCATCACAACCAATCATTAAATCGTCGCCCCTATACCTGCAGACATTCACCAGAGACTTTACCTCTTTTGTTGGGGGAGGCTCTAGCGAGTCATACGGCAGGTATGCAGATGCCATGACAAAACTGTGTGCACCTGCTCCTTATCACAAGGTCAGGTCCACATAGCTGCGGCAGCATAACCGATTTGACTACGTGCCTCACAAGTATATAAGATCTAACTCTTTCGTCAAATCGCACATAATGTAAAGTGGCACTTACATATATACATACACATGTGTATACTTTCAGGTAGACCTCTAATCCTTTCTTTAATGATCCAAGGCTCCTGCAGCAAGGCAATATCAATCGATTCCTCTACAATGGGCACATCTCGGTCGCGAGATAAACTATACATATATCATCATACCATGACTTCAGCCTTGCCCTCCTTTCAGTGGAAGATTGTGTTAACGGTAGCGCCATCAACCCAAATAATATCTCGATTTTCACGGACGGGCCAAAAACTGACGAAGGAGTAGGCTCAGACTCATTTGAACCCGAAAACGAAAGGAAGAAGTCACAGCACTCACAGCACACCACGACGATACACTCCTTCGAGTTCCAGGACATACCGGTATACATACTAGGGGTTGAACAGGCGGACAAATTAGCAAGAAAAGGTTCCGAACATGACCTGACAGTTGACGTTACCTCTGTTCTATCGCACCTAACACTTGTTAAATCTAACATAGAACAAACTTTCGTGAGACTAGCCAATGAAAGATGGAGCGCCTTCTCATTTTACCGTGTCTTTCGAAAACTGGACAAAACACGACGAAATGAAAACAAGCACATTTTAGCGCTTAATATAAAGAACTTACGCTCTTCACGAGGATTATCACGACTAAACACAGACGACTTCTCCAGAGGAGAATACCCAAGGCGGATCTATAAAAACGAACTACGGGGAATAACAATTTGAAGACCTGAGCAACCTGTCAGGAAAGGTTAGTTATACCTATGCGACAACCAAACTTTTGTCTTCTTTTGAGGTTACTCCACGACAGGGGTGATCCGATTGCTAGCTGCTTACGCAGCCACGCGCACTTTTTGGGGCGTTTTTATAAAAAAACCGATTTTGATAACTTTTTGCATGTAACATGCTCAAATGTTCGCAGTTATCGATCAAATAAAAAATGCCGTGTGCCACGTCCATTTTAGTAGGGGTGATACAGAGGAATAAGGATTTTCTAATAATGTTAGTCTGTAACAAAAAACGTACATAAAAAAAGGAAAACTTAGGGTGGCTGTTATTTCAAAAGTAGATTTCTACAGATATGGACTTTTAGTGTATTTTACATTTTGCAAGATTCTTCATATGTTCTTCATATTCTCTGTGCGAGTAAATATCGCGCATGAATGTTTAAATAACTATATACTTACTATTGAGCTGGAGGTTAGGATTTCGAATCCCAGACAACAACAATAAAAATTTTCTTCGTCCTTGCACAATGAGATATGCTAAAATTCGTGTTAATGATGCTAGATGTCGAAATTGTCATTTAGAAGCATAGGATTAGATACATGTTGATACCTAAGTAGACAAAGACTTTAGTTCCGTTTTTGTAAAAGAGAAGAGATGAACTCTCAGTAGGGATAACTCGTAAACAAGCTGTAAAATTTGGTAGATAGTATTTACTAGGAATTAAACAAAATCATTAAGACAAATCCCCTTAAGACTCATCCTTATTAAGATTAACAAACTAAGAATTAAGTATGCTTGTCAAAAAATATCTAATTACTTGATTACAAAAACTCAATCATGTTGGGGATAGTCTCATTCAGTAATCTTTCAATTAGACTGCATAGGTCCAACTCCATTAATCTGAAAAATAATTTCTTTCATTCATTCCGATAACTGTTTGCGTCAAATATTGGTAGATAATTAAATTAAAGCAATTACGATAGCATCTTACGTACATACATGGGTAAATCGCTACCCGCATCTGATAGCTAATGTTTCCTGCCATGTGCTCTGATTCCCATTTACTGCAACAGTTTTACGTAATTAAAAGCTGTGCCTTTTTAACCACCATAAATCGATCGAAATTATTTCGAAGTTTTGGTACACCACCATTAATTATATGTCAACCTTTTTCTTTTAAATTAAGTTTTATCGTACTTATATTTTTGGGGGTTTTAAGAAGACCAGTTTCCTTTGTCGACCATTACATACAAGCACGCAAGCACAGACGCTTACGGTATGACGGACACACAATCAATTTCCTCAGCTGCCAGAGTAAATCGATTTTTCATTTAACCATTCTGAGATTTTTGAGTATCGTTTCTGCAAGTGTCATAAAGTCAATGTCGATAACGAGGTTGATTTCCGCTGTTGTTACCGTATAAAGAGGAAATTGTTTGCGGGACTGGATAAATAGCGGGGTTATGCCCAACCCACCAATGTGGTGGACATTTCAAAATTCCAATTTACTCAGTTAATGTATCGAATAAATGCCAGGGAAATTAAATTAAGTTTCATTAATAGTTTCAGACCATGTAGGCGACCAATGAAAAGCTCTGTAGAACTTAATGAGTTTTTCAACAAAGAATTTGGCAAAGGATAGAATTGAGAATAATATGTTCAGCATAAGTTTGTTGGGTAATTATAGAAAATTAAAAGGGCCTGAAGAGAAACAACTTCTGAAAGTAATACTGAAATATAATATTCATCAAATATCTTCTGCGAATGCTATAATGTTACCCTTGAAAAGAGAACGTATGGAAATACATATGTAATGTATGTATAATCTTTTAAAAGAGCTCTTAAAAACAAAACTACCGCTGTCACAGGCCAAGGTTTAATTCTCGAATCAGTGTTGTCGTAATGATACTTTTGTCTCAAAAGTGAGACTTATTCTACCTAATTTTGAGTGCTTATCTATCATAGTATGTACATATATTAAATTTGATACACAGAGAAATGAAAGAAGTGAAAGGCCCAAATTAACATCAAACCATGAAGATCGTCCGGAACGGATCGTCTGATATCGTCTTCCTTTCCCTAACAAAGTTGACGTGGCATACTGCATTTTTATACCCTATCCTAAGGGTATATTAAGTTTGACACATAGTTTGTAACATAGAGAAATAATCGAGATAGACCCTATAAAGTATATATATTCGTGATCAGCATCAATAGCGAAATCGATTGAGCGATGACCGTCCGTCCGTCCGTCCGTCCGTATGTCACCGCTTTTTGGGCCTTAAATTTTGAGCTAGGACGATGAAATTTCATATCTGGGCTTCTGAGAAAAAGATACAGTACAAGTGTAAAAATTTTTGAAATCCGCCCACTGCCACGCCCACTTTTTCATAACTTCACTAAATTATATGAAACCGAAAAATTTTGTTAAGACCAAATATTTAGGCATTCAGATTCCCTACAATCCACCCATACAAAAGTTTTGGCCACGCCCACTTTTTGGGGGCGTTTTCATCATAAAACCGATTTGTGGGCCTTACATTTTTAACTAGGACGCTGAAATTTCATATCTTGGCTTCTGACGAAAAGATACAGTAGAAGTGTAAATTTTTTTTACATCCGCCCACTGCCACGCCTACTTTTTTATAACTTCACTAAATTGTATGAAACCGAACAATTTTGTTAAGACCAAATATTTGGGTATTTAGATTCCCTATAATTCACCCATAGAACAGTTTTGGCCACGCCCACTTTTTGGGGGCGTTTTCATCAAAAAACCGATTTTGATAAAATTTTAAATGTAACATCCTCAAACGTCCGAGGTTATAGCCATATTTGAGTACAAAATGCAATTTGGTCACGCGCACTTTATAGAGAGGAGGATAGGGTATCATACGATCCGTTCCAGACGGATTGTAGCTTTTCTGTATGTTTTTTATTGAATTACTACGATAACTTCGAGCATTTGAGGATTTTACATATTAAAAATATCATGAAAATCGTTTTTTTTTATAAAAACGTCCCCAAAAAGTGGGCCTTAAGACAATGTATGAGTGAACTATATCTAGGTATACGCAATTTTTTCGGGTAAATAAGAGAAAATCCCTATGTAAGAGAAATCATGCACTGAAAAAATGACAAGTGATTTGGAACGGACTATATAAGCCAATTTCTCTTTCTTACATGTTTCTGACCGCCACATGACATTCCATCAAAACATGTTTCATGTTCTGGATTTCGCCTTAACCATGCGGGCAGTATGGGTTATCTACACTGCCACCCACCCTTTTCATAACTTTATTATATTACTTGAAATCGAAAAAAATCATTAAGACCAAATATTTGGATATTCAATTCAAGTTACCTACGTACATTTCACCCGTGAGTAACATGAAAAATGCACAGTAATAATTTGCTGTTCGGAAATACCACTTGAAAAGCATTTCGCATTGCAGCTGAATCATCAGTCATTATAACTAAAGGCAAAAATGTTACTTCGGTATTTTTTTCGAATGTTTCCTTTACGGCATTAAAAACCATTAAATAATTTATTTCACTTTGACTTGTATGAAAGGCTACTGCAACTGGAGCAGCCCCTACTTTGGTAGGTGCAAAGAAAAAGGTTACGCATGTATTGCTCTGGTCACACGATGAGCTAGAGTCTATGAAAATAATTTCATTAGTTCATCCACCCAAAAAAACTCTTTCATAATAGGGGTAATAATTACGACAATAGTTGGATTTTATTTAATATACAATTCTCCTTCCGAAAGCTCCGCTTGTCTTTTCTTCAATATTTCTATGGCGTTACTCATATCTCTTTCACCGTATTGTTCCTTTCGCCATTTTGAATATAAATAGTTTACCTGTGCTTCCGTGGGATTTTTCTGAGCATTCATCAATAACTCCAAAATCCCCGCATTATCAGTTTGGGCCAAGTCCATCTCATGGAATATTTTTGCTGCTGCAGGACTCATTCCTGACTCAAAATATGATTGAAACAAAGCCTTGACATCATCATTGCATCGTGAGAGGTTGTAAGCTTGAGCAACGCGTAATCTGTGAGAATGTACATAATCTATTTCTGTTAGAATGTGTAGCCCTTCTCTTAGCATTATAGATTTCTTCAAAGTGTGGCGCGTTTGTTTTAAAAATTTTATGCTAATATTTGCATGACAGGCACTTTTCAACAATCCAATTGCTCGCTGTGTTATTGGAAAAACTCTTTATAAAACTATCGCACTTCTCATCGTAACTTTCGCCACTCAACTTACACTGAAACGATAAACTATAGTTTTCATCATTTTGACTTTTGAATTTCAACAATCGATAGTCTGTTACTATGTATTAAACTAAATAAGGTTTTCACAGTTTCTTCGTTCATTTAACAGTATTTAATCATAAACAAAAACATACAGAAAAGCTACAATCCGTCTCGAACGGATCGTATGATACCCTATCCTCCTCTCTATAAAGTGGGCGTGGCCAAATTGTATATTGTACTCAAATATAGCTGTAATGTCGAACGTTTGAGGATGTTACATGTAAAATTTTATCAAAATAGGTTTTTTGATGATAACGCCCCCAAAAAGTGGGCGTGGCCAAAACTCTTCTAAGAGTGTATTGTAGGGAATCTAAATACCCAAATATTTGGTCTTAACAAAATTTTTCGGTTTCATATAATTTAGTGAAGTTATAAAAAAGTAGGCGTGGCAGTGGGCGGATGTAAAAAAAATTTACACTTGTACTGTATCTTTTTCTTGGAAGCCCAGATATGAAATTTCAGCGTCCTAGTTAGAAATTTAAGGCCCAAAAATCGGTTTTGTGATGAAAACGCCCCCAAAAAGTGGGCGTGGCCAAAACCTTTGTATGGGTGGATTGTAGGGAATCTGAATGCCTAAATATTTGGTCTTAACAAAATTTTTCGGTTTCATATAATTTAGTGAAGTTATGAAAAAGTGGGCGTGGCAGTGGGCGGATTTCAAAAATTTTTACACTTGTACTGTATCTTTTTCTCAGAAGCCCAGATATTAAATTTCATCGTCCTAGCTCAAAATTTAAGGCCCAAAAAGCGGTGACATACGGACGGACGGACGGACGGACGGACGGTCATCGCTCAATCGATTTCGCTATTGATGCTGATCACGAATATATATACTTTATAGGGTCTATCTCGATTATTTCTCTATGTTACAAACTATGTGTCAAACTTAATATACCCTTAGGATAGGGTATAAAAATGTAAGCTTAATTTTTTGCACTATTTATACCCTATCCTAAGGGTATATTAAGTTTGACACATAGTTTGTAACATAGAGAAATAATCGAGATAGACCCTATAAAGTATATATATTCGTGATCAGCATCAATAGCGAAATCGATTGAGCGATGACCGTCCGTCCGTCCGTCCGTCCGTATGTCACCGCTTTTTGGGCCTTAAATTTTGAGCTAGGACGATGAAATTTCATATCTGGGCTTCTGAGAAAAGATACAGTACAAGTGTAAAAATTTTTGAAATCCGCCCACTGCCACGCCCACTTTTTCATAACTTCACTAAATTATATGAAACCGAAAAATTTTGTTAAGACCAAATATTTAGGCATTCAGATTCCCTACAATCCACCCATACAAAAGTTTTGGCCACGCCCACTTTTTGGGGGCGTTTTCATCACAAAACCAATTTTTGGGCCTTAAATTTTTAACTAGGACGCTGAAATTTCTTATCTGGGCTTCTGACGAAAAGATACAGTACAACTGTAAAAATTTTTTACATCCGCCCACTGCCACGCCTACTTTTTTATAACTTCACTAAATTATATGAAACCGAAAAATTTTGTTAAGACCAAATATTTGTGTATTTAGATTCCCTACAATTCACCCATAGAACAGTTTTGGCCACGCCCACTTTTTGGGGGCGTTATCATCAAAAAACCTATTTTGATAAAATTTTACACGTAACATCCTCAAACGTTCGACATTATAGCTATATTTGAGTACAGAATGCAATTTGGCCACGCCCACTTTATAAAGAGGAGGATAGGGTATCATACGATCCGTTCCAGACGGATTGTAGCTTTTCTGTATGTTTTTGTTTACATTCCGAAACAAACTAACCAAATCGGCACGTGCTTACGATTCACGAGACAAACTACCGCTTTTGACACGCTGCGTGACTGTGAAATCCAAATCTACATCTACGTCTTCGTACGAGAGAACAACGGAGACGTATCGTGTTAGCTTTAAAGTAAATTAGTAGAAATCCTACTTCAATTCGTCATTCAAGAGTGATGAATAAGATGAGGGATTCTAATGTGTTTACATAACTACTCTACAACTTAGAAATCCTACTTCAGTACGTCTCCGTCTGAGACGGACAATAATTTGTATGATAAGGTGTTCTACTTTTGCATCTTATTAGCACCTCTTCTGTCTTACGGTCTGCCAGTCTCAAACACCTGATGCTTGCATCCATGCCCTCACGTTTCTAATGATTTGACTGTAGTTGTCGGACACATGTTCTAACTGTTGATTGTGATTACTGCAATGCCATCAGTGTATCCGATGATATACATAAGTACTTATGTACACTCCGCTGCGCATTTCTCAGTATACTCGTACATTGTTTTCCACAGGACTGGACCTAGCACTGATCCTTGAGAAACTCGCATGATTTTGTACGGTCTACGAGCCTGATAGCGTTTTTGACGTCGAGTGTGGCAACCTATAGGGATCTTCATTGGTCAATCGTAGTTTCCTGATGTGGTAACGCAAAGTGTTTTGCCCCTTGATTAATTCTATGAGTATAGATAGGTAATTTATTTCTTTTTGTAACAGTCTGTCGGTTCTGCCTTTATTGAATAGAGGCCATCGAGGTTTTAGTGCTCCTGAATGCAATGAAGTTGGCATAAGAGACATTGTTCTTAAATATAGAAATAATGATCATAGGGGTATTGAACGTATCAGTGAAACTCAGATCTTATGATGCTTTTCAATGTCCCCTTTTATACCCAAATGGAGAAGATGGCTATCATTTCTGTATTTCTAAGGTGGACCCAAACGCAAGAAAGACTGTTTCTTGCATGGATTTTTATAGCTATTACTCGACTCTAGCTCTACTAGCTATTATTGACTCGCAATAACAACTTTAACCATTTACATCGATGTCAGCCGAAGTTTAACCAATTTCCTGTAGACGTGTACGCAAAGATAGAGTCAGAATAATTGTGCTATATATGTAGTTACTCACCAAAAATAATTTTGAGTTGATTCTTACATACATTTAAGAGACGGTATTCAAAACGATGAAATCTAGGCCGAATTTGCATTCTTCCACCAAGTTTCATAGGAAGCCCTCGGTAAATCCATGAGAAAATACGGAACGCCATGACTTATGTACATATGTGCGACTCTATGGACGTCCTGATTTATTTACTTCATTTACATGCAACGCTAAATGGACGGAAATTCAAAGTGAACTACTGCCTTGTCAAACTTATATTCATCGTATGATCCTATTGCCAGAGTCTTTCGTTTAAAATTAGTAAGACTTATGGATCTAATTACGATATATATTATCACATATTCGTAATTTTCGATGTCATATGTATACTATAGAATGGTAAAAAAGAGGGTTACATCATGCTCACATTTTAATATGGCTTACAATAAGAGGGCGCCGCCGTGGCTCATGTGGTTAGTGCGTTGGACTATGGAGCGAGGGATGCAAGGTTCAATCCCCAGGCAGCACCTACAATTTCTTTCACGGCCCCACCTCTCGCGAGCTTCTGACAAATGGCTGAGAGTAAAACTGTCATGAAAAAGCTTCTCATAAACGGTAGACTCCTTCCATTCGTGTAAAGAATATAACGCGCACAACCCGAATGGTTGTAAGAAGCTAGGCCCTGGGTCCCATGGACCTGTCCCGCCAAAAATTTGTATTTTTTGTACAATAAGAATTCAGTCCAATGAAATTGATTCACTTATATATGTATGTATATCTGCTGAATTTCCAGATCCTACAAAAAACAAACAACTATTTGAAATTATTAAGACGCAGATGGTTCATTCATTGTCCATGCGGTTCATTCAATTACAAGTCTCAATGCATGAAAGATAATAGATATTCAAACGATATTTTTGAAACTCAGATTGTTGCGGATGGATATCCTGTCTCCCTTCCGCTACACGCGTTGTTAATTTTTTCGCTAATTACTCATTGATCGCTCGGCGCTTTACCTCTTCATACAAAAGTCAGCGTCTTTCGGTTTGTTCACCCCCTTGTTATTGACCCAGTTTTTCCTCTTTTCTTTCGTTTGTTTTTTTCGTGATACTGAACTCTGCTAAACGAAAAATGGAAAATATTTGCGAGAATACTCTCTGCTCCAGCGAAATACTTAATGCTGTCGTTGTTAAATGTAGTGGCCTCTGTGGCAAATTTTTTCACCCACTTTGCACCGGATTGAGCAAGCGATCTTCGACCTACCTCAAAGAATATCTGAAAAATTTTTTATTCTATTGTGATGAATGCTAACAAATTACTCTCTCATACTTAATGCTCGCGATCAAGTGCCTAATTGACTCATCTGACACTATGCTCGATTTTAATAAGAGCTCTTTTAAAAAAGTTCTTGATCAAAGTTCCAGGCTTGATGAACTAATTAAATGTGTCGATGATCTTAACACCTCTGTTGAGTCATCTGATGTAGTGCAAAAGTCCCTTTTGAGGAACCTAGAAACACAAGTGGGAAGTCTTGGTGAAATAACGACGAAACTGACTAATTCAAGCCAGTTCGAAGATCTAAAAAACGGCTTTTCCTCTCTCACTGACTACTTTTTTCAAAAGCTCGCACACCGTTGACTTTGAGTTTATATGTGCCAAGATATCCCTACCCAAACGCTATCTGTACATAATGTGTTGCTATATACATCCATCCCAACCAATTACATCTTACCAACTTGCCGTCGATGCGATCGACGATTTGAGTGATACCATGGGCCCATGTGACGACCTCATAGTTTTGGAGGACTTTAACCTTCCGCATCTCCAATGGTCTCAATCTGATGATGAATCCCACTATATTCCCAGTGCCACCACCTACAAGGAAATTCTCCTAACTGATTGTCTCTCTGAATCTGGCCTATTCCAAGTAAGTGGCATACGTAACAATTTGAATAGACAACTTGACCTCATCTTCTCGTCCGACGCCTATAGTTCCATAGTCTCGGAGAGCAATCATCTTCTTTCGACTTTGGACCGACTTCACCCCCCACTATTCTTATCCTTTTCACACAACGATAATACAAACCCAGTCTCAGAGCACACTTGTTGTTTTAATTTTCGTAAAGGTAATTTCGTCAAACTCAATAGCTTACTTCTTAACATAAAACCCGTCTCTACACATTTGCCCATTGACCTCGCCCTCGCGATTTTCTACGCGGATATCTTTGCTTGTTTTGTCCAATCGGTGCCATACCTACCAAAAAAAAACTGCTCGTCTTCTCCACCCTGGTATAATAAAGAGTTACGCTCCCTTCGCAATAATAGGAACAAATTATGGCGGTCCTACCTTACTTGTGTATATACCCAATTCTCTGAGCTCTGCGAAAGGCTCTATCTAGAATACCTCGATCGAGTGCAATCAAACCTAACAGCCGACCCTAAGAGATTTTTTCAATTCATTAACGTCAAAAGAAAATCTGACGGCTATCCATCTATTCTCACCTTCTCTGACTCCTCCTCGACAGACCCTAAAATAATTGCAAACCTATTCGCTCAATTTTTCGGCCAGTCGTTTGCTGCCCACGTACATGAATCCGATCTTGATTATTTCTGCTACTTGAACAACTCTACACAGACCCCTCGTCTCCGTGGACATATTTCCATCAATGGTTGCTGATAAGGTTAACCAGCTAAAGGATGATTACTGCTCTGGTCCTGACGGTGTCCCCGCCATAGTACTGAAAAAATGCGCAAATCATCTGACACTGCCTCTAACCAGTGCTGCCAGACATTTTACAAGAAAAATACCACATTATGGATGAAAATTTACCATTCCCACCAAAAATTTCCCACACAAGTAGAAGTGATTTTCAAAGTCAATAGAGTACCAAAAGCACGAAACAGAATGAAATTAAAACCACATAACTAACGAAAAAAACCACAGCACATTAGTCAACCCTTAAACCCCGCAATTTCTAACTAGCTCGATTGGAATCGGTTTCTCTTGTTGTCTTCAGATCCTCTTGAGATACATACATATCTTGTAAAAAATCAGTACACTATATTGTTGATTTCACAAAAAAACTGCTTAAATTTATTGTGTATGAAATATACTATGTATAATGAGCGTGTTTTGTAGTCTAGACCTACTTTTTAAGCGAAGATGTAACATATGGAACGGCAAACTGACTTAAATTGTAAGGAGAATTTTCGTACCTGCAATTCTAGTCCACTACTTCAAAAGATTGCCTTCCTTTTCTGTCAAATCTGGATCTATCTACCAACCAGAAAAGTTTATCTATCTAGTGCATAGAATACGGAACGTGACCAATATTACCATGTTATGAGGAAAATCACAAATATGTTAACTAGATACTCGTTCGGTATTGTTAGAAGAATGACAGTAAACTCTCAAAATGAGATCATATGGTATTGTATACCGTGTGTGCATAAAACTTTTAGTTCGGCATTCACTTACATGCAGTAGTAATTACATGCATCTACAATAGTAGATGGCTACGCATACAATCACCAAATATGTGAGATCCGTTAAATTACCAGTTTTAAAGTTATGGGATGAATTCATTACTGACTATTGCAGTGAGAATACGCGAGAAGACAAATTTACCTTTTTTGTATGGAAATCGGAAAATATTACCTTTTTACCATAACTTGAAAATTGAAGTTGAAATTTACCACGAAAAGGTAAATTTACCACGATCTGGCAGTACTGCCTCTAACTACCATTTTTCAACTTTCCATCTCACACGGAAATTTTCCCCAATTATGGAAAGACGCTTACATTACCCTTATCCACAAAAAAGAATGCAAGAGCGAAGTTTCTAATTATCGACCAATTGCCAAGCTCTGTAATGTCTGATGTAATGTCTTTCCACTGCAAGCCAATTCTCTCCCCAAAACAACACGGATTCCTTAAAGGAAGGTCAACAACCACTAACTTAACCGTATTCGTGTCTAGTACACTGAACGCTTTAGAAGATAGCAATCAAGTTGATGTCGTAGCCACAGATTTTAGTAAGGCTTTTGACAATATTCCCCACCAAATTGTTCTTTTTAAGCTTAATGCCCTTGGATTTCAACCGCGGTTCATCTCATGCATGAAATCATACTTAGTGGGCCGTCAATACAAAGTTCGATTCAGATCAACAGTATCAGACCCTGCAACATCGGGCTGAACGTATCATCCGGCACTCCGATCTTCTGGTCTACGCTGATGATATGAAAATTTTAAATGTATATCATCTGCCGCTGATTCTCGCCTTCTGTAGGGTGATATAGACAGCTTCCCCATCTGGTGTAAAAAAAATGAACTTAACATCAATAAATGTCACTCCATCACCTACTCCCGCAAGTGTCTCCCACTTCCACTGTCCAGCGTAGGTTCATTCGCTTCGCCTTACGTGGTCTGTCTTGGACTGACAACTTCAACCTGCCACCCTATGTAGACCGTCTTAGACTGATTAATCTTTAGTCATTGGAAAAACGTCGTGATGTGTTAGCGACATACTTTTTATTCTTCAGTTGTTATGCAGTAACATTGACTGTCCCGCCTTACTCCAAGCGATTTTTTTAAATACCAATCCCCGTAACCTCAGGTCTGTTCCACTTTTCCGTATACCTCCTCATCGTACTAACTACGGATATAACGAACCATTATCAAATAATGCGGCACATTTTTTTGATTTTAATTTGAGTAAATTCGTACTTCGTAATGCCCTAACCATACCTAACTCCCAATCATCCCCTTCATAAGACCGACTCGCTGCCTTTCTTCCCTATAAATGCCATAATGCCCTTAACCACAAACAACCTCCAATCATCCCCCTATAATCATTTAGTTTTTTAAGTTTAGATTAAGTTGTTAAGTTTAGATTAAGTTGTGCTTGTATTAAGCTAAATAAATGCCGGTAGAGCCGGCGCCAAATTATACGCGAAGAAAACCTGAAGATCGTGGTTTCCAAACAATAATAGGGCAGTACGAAATTGATAACAGGTGGATTGTACCTTATTGTCGTCTATTAACCAATGCTCATATAAACGTAGAATTTGGAAACTCCATAAAATCTACTAAATACGTATACAATGCTATGTGTGCTCTTCAAGATGCAACCGTTCATAATGAAGTTACGCAATCTCAAATGGGTCGATATGTATGTATATACATAAGTAGTAATGAAGCTTTCTGGAGAATCGTCGGTTTTGCTATTCATGATAGATACCCGACCGTGCAATACCTACCTGTCCATTTAGGGGATGGTAAGAGGGTCTATTTCACAGTAGATACCACCGCAAGACAAGCCCAATCTCCAAGAGAAACAACACTGATAGCTTTCTTTAAACTATGTCAACAAGACTTTTTTGCTAGAACTTTATTGTATAATCAGGTGTCATCATATTATACATGGAGCAACAACCAATGGAACCGGAAAAAAGTCAACGCCGTTGAGGGCCATCCGGGCATTAAATATGATACTGCTATTGAAAGAGTATACACTGTCCAACATGAATTTTTTTGTTTACGATTACTTCTTCATGAAGTTACAGGTCCTACCTATTCGTATCTCTGCGTACTATTATTTTTGTGACACTTATCGAAAAGCTTGCTTTAAGCGAGGATTACTTGAAGATGACAAACAGTGGGAAGCAACTTTGTTAAAGGCTATACCATTGCAAACAGCAAAAAAAAATTTGGTGTCATCTTGCAATCCTACTTAGAACATGTGAAATTAGCAATCCTTTGGCATTATGTATGAAATTTAGAGATGATTTGACCTAAAATTTTAGATATCAAGTTCAAATTCAAGATTTTTAAATGGAAATTGAAAGTGACTTTTCGGAGGAGTCTTGCTTTTCCCATGGCTAACTATACGTAGGATGTTCAAGAGTTGGAAGTCAACAGAATATTTTTGTTTACATAGTAGACGGAAAAAGCAGTAATATTGTTTACAAAGAAATTTTTGAACTGTAACAAATTACATATTTGTAAATTTTAATTTTGCATTGAACAATCAATGTTCATATCTTGTAGACTGAATTTAAAAAAAAAAAAATATTGTATGTTTATATGTACATACATACATTTGTATGTAGTTATTAAAAGACCCAGCAAAGCAATTAAAATACAGTTTTAACACCTTAAAATAAATAAAAAAATTAAGAGACTATTTTAATACTGTGCTTAATCACCTCTATTTATGAATAAAATCAGGACATCAGCTTAGGTTAGTATCAGTAAATTGGTAGTCTGTCGTAGAATATCCTGAACAATAGTTGAATAGTAAGACAACAATTGTTTTTTTTTGTTGCTTCTGCGAATCTATCCTACAACTTTCTTTTAACCTTTGCTGAATTAAAGACTTCTTCACTAACTCCAAGGTTTAATTGAAGAAGATTGAAAATTTCCTTCTAAGATTGCTTTTCTACATGTTAAAGCATTTTACTCCCACTGTTTCCAATTGCTGCATTGAAATTTGCATTCATTTCGACATACATATGTATATATAGTCATGTACAATTTTGAAATCAACATAAGTTAACTAAATATGTACATACATATGTCCGCTGACAGATTTAAGATCTGAAATTCGAATAAAAAAAAATATCTGTCTGGTTATTATTGGTATGTATGAATGTAAATGTAAACCGCCTTCAACTCAAACCGTTTCCAAATTTGTAGTTATAAGTATATTTAGCTATATGTTTTGTCCAAGATACATATTGTAAAACGTGGTTAAAGCTATGGAGCCATTATAAAATCAGAAGAAGTAGTCTATATATGTGTACCTACACTTACGACTTTTTTCATTTCTATAGAAATTGAAATCAAATAAAATATCTGAAGCTAAATTATCAATCATTTTAGCCACAACCGATTTCATCGATAGAGGACTTTACCCGAGTAATTGTAAATCGCGAGGACGACATCACCTGTGCTGTTGGAGTGTTCATGCTCGGAGATCGGATTGCAAAGTTTTCAATGGAAGACCGTGATGCCTGTGAATTTTCCCTAGTACTAGCCGGTTACTTTCGTTTACTAACAGGTAATTTTTTCATAACTCTATTCACAGCTCTTTTAAACAAAACCTTATTGTACTCTGATATTTTAATAGGAAAAGACCTACCCGTGGATAGAGAACGTGAAAAATACGACGAGGACAATTCGCCTTCATATCTCGCTCAGCACACTGTGCTTCCTGCGGCATGGAACTACCTTCTGCCTTTCCATAACCGCGCGCACAGCATTAACTTTTTGCTGCCACCACCCTATCATTCCGTGAAGCAGCTCACAGTATCGTCAACCAACACGGCCGCAACGCATTCGGTCAATACAACAATGCCAACAATATCTAGTCCCTTGAAGAGCAGCGATAATTTCACAGGAAATAGTATGGGGTTGGCTAGTACCAATCAATGCGACCGCAACATGAATACAACGGCCATGGCTAATAACAATGACAAACCTCCACAAATGATGCCACCGAATGGAAGAGCAGGCGGTCCTCCTATACCGCATACCCTCGACTTAGATATTCACAGCGTAATGGCAATGGAGCTGCTCGAAGACGCGAAGGATTCTGGTTTAAGTGACAGCAGTGGCGGTGGCAGCAGCTCAGCGATGTACTGCCCTGCATCGAATGGATTGATTGAGGCACGCAATGAAGAGGTTCTCCGACGAGTGGCAGAGATGCAAAAAATGGTTGAAAATTCTGAACAATACTTGAACGAGCACGGCGAACTGGTTGATGAAGAGTACGAAGAGATGACAAAAGGAGCTTATAGTGGTATTCAATCAAGATGGAATAGTGGCAGCGCATATTCACCAAATCTGAGTGTTGGTGGTGGTGCCATCGAATTCGTTGACAGTGATTGTGATAGTCTGAACAGTAGTAAAGTGTCATCGAATGAGGATGCACCGCCGCCAGGCGTCTTGAAGCACAGCGACTCGTTAGTCCTTCTAGCGGAAGCAATTAATCATGATCTTAGTGGCATAACAAAAGGTTTAAATTCCATTATCGGGGGCAACAATCAAGGCTCGGATAGCGGTGTGGTGAGCCAAAGTGAATCAACACCCAAGCCAGCGAGGAAGGTGAATGGGCTGAGTCAACTTTTGTGCGATTTACAAGCCTTGGGACATGACTGCTCACAAAGTGAAAGCGATTCAGAGTCAGTACATACACCGAGCACATCGCCGACGCAAAAACGGCCGCCACAGACTCAGCAGAATAAAAAGAACTTGTATAGAACTAGTTTTGGGCTACATAGTCCTGATGGTAGTTCCTTGGGTACTGATGCCAAGGACTACAATTTGAAGGAGTATCTCAAACAGCTCAAAGAGTACAGCAAGGTAGACAGCAACAATCAGGATACCGACTTAGCAGCGAAGAAGTTATCGGAGATTTACGGCTTCGAGATAGGAGAGGACACATTTATAGAGACTGACCCTGATTTGATAGATTTACGATCTATACCGCCACCACAGACACCGGATGAACTCGATGCTCTATCAGTTTTAAATGCGGCCCCAAGAGGATTTGGAGATAGCAGCAGCAGCAATCGTAGCGAAGACAGTGATGGTGACTTGGATAAATTCTTGGCGAAAGTTATCATTGCACCACCAACGCAAAAGGCAACCCCTGCGAAAGAACTAACACCAGAAGAGATTATGTCATTTATCATTCCTCCTCCACCCAATCTTGAGGAACTAGAAAAGCGTAAGAGTACGGAGCTTGATAGTGGTGTGGAGGAATCTCTGTACAGCAACTCAAAAGGAGTCCCCTTAGAAAATAGAACCAATGGAACAATTAAACATGCTAACGTAGCGCTTGTTATTGAGTATGCCACAGTAGAACGAAAAGGAGCATTCTCTTGTTGTGCAAAGAGCAAAAAGGACGAATCAAGTTGTAGTGTTTCTCCAGAACCAGAGCTAAGCACGCAAGTTATAACACCCAACATTCAGCTCGCATTACCGCCAAGGCGCTGCAGTCACTCCGAAAGTTGCAGTCCTCCAGCGCGACCCCCAAAGAGCGCCGAACTTCAAAGCCGCTACTCTCCAAAGAAACAAATATCATTTGCTCCAGATGTGAGGTGTGATGGCGAAACACCAATTGACAACAGTTCATATCCTCCGGTACTGCCACCGCGATGTGACGAGCGCAGTCTTTCACCTGTGGTGAGTGTTCCACCGAAGAAACCACCTCTACCTCCAATAGCCGCACGTCCCATCCTCAGAGCTGCATATCCGTTACCATCACCAACCCGGCAGATCCCAAGTAATGGAAGCTCCCCAATTAAATTAGCCGGAGTCGGCTCTCCTCATCTACACCGCAATTTAAGCGCCTATCGTGACATTGACAGTGCTTTCAGCGTTACTCAGGCTACCCTCCAACAAAGCCGTTCAAATGGACACTACCGCTCCAACAGCGATTGTCCCCCCGTTTGCCAGAAAAATCCTCATCCCGATAATAAACCACAACTCTCCCTATTATGCTCCCCACAAATGTCTCGCAAATTTTCAAACAGCCCAACATACAATGATAGACTCATCACCAAAAATGGCTACGTGATTGACGTTGAAGCTCTTTTAGCGAAAACGGATGTCGCAATGGCCGGTTTGTTAGTAAAATTAGATCAGGTTGCAGCCCAGTGTACGGCTGCTCAAGCTGCGGGTGGAGGTGCCAACATTAATGAAGATAAATTCCAGAGAGCTAGAGATGAACTGACAGGGCAGACTTTAACTCTGGTGACGGCATCAAAGTTGTTAGTTGTAGCAATGTCTGATATGACTTTAGCCACACTGCCAGAACATTTGACTTCATGTTTGACAGCAATACGAAGGATAACTGAATTGACACAGGACATGACCAGACATACATCATCACCATTGCAAACAAGAAATATCGTTCTAAAAGTGCACGATGTTGCGTCAAGCTTCAGAGAACTGGCTCAAGTTCAAATAGGACCGCTAGGAGCAGGACAGTTGGCTTTACAAGCAGAATGCTTAGCAAATGTGTTAGCTACGTTGCTTCGAAGTTTAAGGGTGTTTTCACCATAACGGTTTTAGGTCGGCTTTGACCGTTTAGGTAAATTTACTAATACTTTTGTATAAACCGGTTTAAATAAAAACGCTTAAATGCTAGCATGCTTTATTACCAAAGACCTTCCCTCAACAAGATCGCTAACTGAATTATACAACAAAAGTAAACAGAATTTTTATCCATCGCATCCTAAGGATACATATATGTAGATGTTAAGTTTGATACATACCTGCATACATACTCGTAGTTTGTAAATTGCGACATACAGAAATAATCAATCGTTCTCCAGCTAACTAATCCTGTTAATTATCGATGCACTAAAAGAAAAAACAACTAAATTTTAATCAGTACAAAAATTATACAACTTTATATAAGAGAACATCCATATTCTATTTCACAAAAGTATTCAGAAGTTGAAGTTTCTTCTTGATGAAGTAGGTAAGCAATAGATCATTACAATCTTGTGGATACCCTCTCTGTTTTATCACTTCCTTAAACCCGTAAGTCATTGATAGTACAAATTTTTTTGTTCTGTCCACTGAAATTCGATCCCAGATGAGGTCCATTGTGGAAATCGACCGAAATTTGATCGTCACAGGCTAGTAGTTTGGCGTAGCCCTGGTGCCAGCCAGCATCTTTGAAGGTCATACGTTCGTTAAGGCAGTTCATCACTCTGCCTTCAATAAGCCTGATAAATAATAAGATCCTCCCTTTGTCGACTGACAAATCCACAATAGAGTCGACGAGGCTATCCTTAACCGTCTCAGAGATGTTTTGGTCTTCTTCGAGGCGTTGGACTCCTCGTCTGCGGATCTGCGCCTTTTGGGCCCAGTTCCTATTGCTTCCAGAGATTTGGCTCACAGCTTGGTTTGCTAAACCAAGTCGACTTGATGAGTCCTTAGCTTGGAGGCTGCTCTTTTGGTAAGGTGGCTGGTGCCACGAGTGGACGGTTGGCGCGGGTCGAGGTTAGCGTTGTGGCTTGTTTCAGGCTGTAGCTTCGTCAGTTCGGTGAACTGGCTTGCAATGCCGGTTGCGCTGATCACCTCGGAAGGGATGGGGGGGCTGTCGTCCGACAGTAGCAAACATACACTTGACGCATCCTCGATGCAAAGGCTTTGCAAGTACTCCTCTACACGTGAAGTGTTTTCGGAGCTGCTGGCGGTGCCAGTTATATCCGGATTTTTTTGAGGTTCGGCCTCAAAAGGTGTTTCGTTTTTATATTGTTTTTGAAGTATTTGTTACATATGTATGTATGTATGTATTTAAATTTCTTTTTTTAATGCAGATTTGAATCATCGGATGGCGCACATTTAAAAGCCACTAAATGGCAAATACTTTTCACCAATTGTAGTACATTTTTATAAAAACGATGTTTAATTTTACCAAGAAATATATAATATAATAGAGTTTCTGAGATGTTTTCTGATAATTAATAATTTCCTCCTATGGAAACATAAATGATAAGATGCAAAACAACTTTATTAAAATTAATTTAATATACCGATTTTGCCGTCTAATGTGTCTCCATGGAATGACATTATACGTAGTGCTCATTCTCACTTTTAATAAACAATTTTTCAATAAAATTACAAACAAAAATTCTTCGAGTAATTATTTAAAATATTCACGGTTCAATGAAAATGAATAGCCAAACGTCAAACTGAATTCAGTTCTCTCAGCTGAAAAATATTCACTCAGCATATTAAAACTCACAGCATGTTGCGGAATCGCATAAACTGTGTGTAGTGTAGTGTGTACACGGGCAGTGAATGAGAGTTTTGTTAAGTGTGTACACGGGCGAAAAACTCACCCTTGCGGAATTCGGCCCCTGGTCAAAAAAATAGGTGTGAAGAATTTTGTTTTTTTAAACTTTAATTTTTTAATATTTGTCTTAAGTAAGTTACAGTTTTTTACTGGGATATTAATAAAATTATAGCAGTTAAACAAATTTGATAAACTAAATTTTCGATGTTAACTCTTGCGCTTGGTCAAACAAAAAATATGTGTGTCGTCAGAAAATATGATTATGAAAAGCAGCCCCACACCATGATATTTCCCGCTCCGTGAAATATTAAAACTTTCACCATTAATGATGATCGGACTTGCGGAAATTATATATATAACTGATTCATTTTTGTATACATAATAAAAATAAGAACTTATTTCACACTAAAAAACCGAAATTACTTGTCATCCCGAGGCATACGGATATAATGTATGTATGTATGTATCTCGAAAGTTACAAATTATGTATCAAACTTATTAAATCTTCGGACAGGTATAAAAATGGAAAAGTATTCCTTCCCTGCTGACGACTAATTACAGACAAAAGTTGGTCTAGTCACAGAGCAATATGGCTCCGTTGGTAAGTTGTCCAGTTGAGGTAATCTCGGGCAAACTCTTGCCTCGCTACTCGGTGGCGTCTGAGTAATCCTGGCCCAACAGAAGGAACAGCTTATTTCGAGGTCAACATTTTATGACATTTTTAGCAATGAAAGAACTAACATTGGATCCTTAAATGCCCACTGTATCTTTAAAGATACAACCATACAACTTTTTTTTCTCCCTTAAAATTGACTTATTTCCTTCAAGCCTTAGGTTTTTTGCTTTATTAACTCAATTTCTATATTATTTATAAAAATCAGACCCATAACTTCTAAATTAAAGTTACTGTTAACGAAATTACTGCTTGAAACAATTTTCAATATATTTAACAAACATATTTTTCCTTGGCTTCCTTGGGCATTTAAGGGTTAAATGAAACAGACCTAACTCATTTAAAGAAAAATCCAGTTTTTGTCATATTAGATATGTGTTGTCTCATATGACCGTGGTATTAGGATATTAGGATATTTATTAACAGCGCAGACAGATTCCTCTTTTAAATACACAACGTTTTGTTAATTTAACTATGCATGCATACATATGTATAACAACTAACACTGCAATATTGCCCTGCCAATAAGCACCACCACCATGAGTTATGAACATAAGAGTCAATTCGGCACATTTCCTGTTCAACGAAACCAGCAAAACAATGCCACAAATTGCTTGCTACTACTGAGTGCCTTTTCCACCACAAAATTTATATTTCGAGTAACCAAAAACAAGCATTTCCGGATCGCAAGCAACAACGGTGTAAAAGGAGAATGGTCAGCAACCTAATATATGTATGTGTGCATATGCATACATACATATGTATGTATGTAGGTACACACATATTTGTGTTGTGCAGTGTATTATGTACATACGCGGAAACCACTCACGATTATTACCTCATCAGAGGTAGACAAATGTTGAAAATTTAAGATTCAGGAGATCTCTAACCCTTACCACTCATAACGGCGTGTACTTATATATGTATATAAAACCTTTAAGTCAATATTATGTACATAGATATACATACAATATTAATATTTTTATCCACTAATTACAGATTTAATCCTTATAAAGCTTGATTTGCACCGCTATGGAAATTATGGTAGATTACATTGGCATACATACGACAAGGGAACACAAAAAAGCACACCCTTAAAACAACTGTTCTACACATCCATACATAAACATAGGTAAAAAAGGGGTCATTTTTGTTTTTTTGTGGTGATGTAATATGTAGCACTTTATAAAAATAATTCTACCTTTGCACAGCACGCTCCTTTGCCCTTAGATTGTGAGATTGATTTTAATTTTATTGCTATGTCCATGTCGAAGCGTTTTTTTTATATTTAAAAAAAAATAATTTTCCCGTCAAGCATATCTCGTATTTTCCGAAGGGCCCACTTATTAACACCGTCACATATAACTCACCTGGCATTTTGGTGAAGGTATGACTAATTATGTACATATGTACATATCTGCAAGGTGGCTCAAAATTATTCATCCAATTTTGTTTTTGAATTACTTTTTAAAAGATTAAAAAATTGATTTGGAGTTATGGAAATCTTTACTTGGACATTTACAATTTTGCCTGTTAAGTGGAAAAGCCAAGTGGCTGCCGCCAGTGTTGATACACAGTTGTGCCCGTTTTATCGCATTTTCCATGACTTTCCGCAAGATTTCCGATGATAACTGTTCGCATTCCTGTTCCTGTCGAATATTCTCCTTAAGGGCTGCGATTGGGGACCCGCGACTTCAAGTAGCCCCAAAGAAAGAAGTATGTGATGGTTAAATCGGGCGATCTTGCTGGCCGTGCTGGCTCGTGCTGTGTGTGCGGTTGCACCGTCTTGTTGAAACCACATGTTCACCAAACCCCGCTCATTCAATTCCGGCAGTAAGAAGTCGTTTATCATGCCCCTGTAGTGTTCGCCAGTAACAGTGATTGTATTGCCGATGGCGTCTTTAAAAAAAAAATAAAAAAAAATCATTCCTCCCGCCTGATCGCCGGAGGAGACAGTGGCTTTGAGTGGATGAAATGGCTCTTCGTGCATCACACGTGCATTTTCAGTGCCCCAGAAACGAAGATTTTGCTTAAGTGGAAATGCGCATCGTCGCTCCTGATGATTTTCGACACAAAATCGTCCTCTTCGTTGTTGAGATTGAGGATGGCTTGACAGTAATTCACACACGACTGACGGTCAGGAGGCATTAACTGATTGCAATTTGCACTGTTTGCAATTTGTACGCGAACATGTGTAAGTCTTTCACTAAAATTCGCTGTAGGGTCCATCTGGTGATGCCCAATTGTGTGGCCCGTCGTCTGGTTGATGTTTCTTCGTTCTCTGCGACATCCGCAGCCACAACCGCAATATTCTAGGCCGAACGAACACTCCGGTGGCGGCCACGCCCTGCATGGTATCCTGTGGTTCCAGTCTGTTCGAGTCGAGTAGCTAAGCGCCGGAATGTTTGCCCAGTTGGAGCGACACGATTAGGAAATCGACGTCGAAATTCACGCTGCGCTAACATCACCGACCGATTATTGCGACACAATTATTCCACGCGCTTGCGGAGAATAGCGCTCCATTGCTTGTCTGTTTGTATACTGCAGCTGTCTAGTTCACAAATCACAAATATGATTGACGTACGACGCCATTTACAAATATTATAACATCTTCCGATAGGGTGATTAATTTTCCGCCACTTTGTGTATATATATATGTACATATATAATTAGTATAAGTAGCGAAATTGATTGAGCCGTGTCCGTCGGTCACCGCTTTTTGGACCTTAAATATTGAGCAAGGAGCAAAGCTACGCCCACTTTATTACGGCTGATGGAGAGGGAGAATGATAGGCTATCAAACGATTGCTACCAGATGGATTGTATCTTTTCTGTATGTTTTTTTTTAATAATGAGCGATTCATCAAGGAATGTTGTTCCTAAAAAGAAACTGACTGCTTTTAACGAAATTTATGTGGTCCAGAGGACTAAAAGAGGATCAGTTCGAGATTTTTTTTTGTTTGTGCAGGAAAGAATATTCTTGTAGTCACGGAGGACAAAATCATTTGAAACTTTATGCGTTCACAAAATTTCACTCGGATATTGTCCGGGAAAACGCCAGTCAAGTGTTTTCAATTATTTTTGGAAGTCGAGAATAGCTATGGCAGATTCCGAACCGGAAGAGAAAGTTATCTTGCAGAATTACTATCTGTCTTACACATTGTAAGGCATTTCTAAAGTTATAACAGAATGGATTGTGGACACAAGATACTTCCATATATTTTGAGCGGCTCTAAAGTACCCCAAATTATTACCTCTAAAAGGACAGAAGCCGAACCTTTAAAGCATCAAGTCATTTCTAAAGAATAAATGTAGGTATTGATTTAATTAATACAATGTATTTTTATAACATGACCATTTGTCCCGCGGGGCAATAAAAAAAATCTCGCAAAACTACCATGGACCATAATAGAAGAGAAAAACACAAAACAATTTCTGTTAATTAGGTAGCTGACGGACTTCGAAAATATACAAAAAAGGAGATAGCAAAATGACCAAGTACTTATGAATATACCCTGGGGAATGTTTGAACAAGTTTATGTGAGTTTAACCTAGCTAACCTTAGCTTCCTTCTACGTATTTTAACTTCAAACTTATCTTATTATGAAAGTGAAAAACTGCAACGACACCTTGAAATTAACATAAACTTCTGCAGATTAACACACGCCCAAAGAACGAACATCAACCACTGGTACTGCCACTGACGAGTGAAACAAAATTGCATGCAGATAATTTTCGAATTCTAGTTGAAATCCGTTCCTTAAGCAAAAGATCTTACGATTTCTTGCACAATAACGTTCGAGTTCGTGCGAGTAAAATTTGCTTGTACCGGAATCGCAGCCTAAAGTTTGTCATTTTAAATTTGGCAACTGCCTGCTTTGTACAAACTGCGTTCCAAAACATCAAACTTGTGTAGTGTACAATGTATACAAATTATCGAAGTTGCGTTGCAAATGCGCATCAAAAGAAAAGTACTACCGCATGGAAAATATTTTATTTACATTTTGGAACTCAGCCAATATTTTTGTTAACTTTCCTAGTATGATAGTTTTTAATCGTTTTTAAAATATTTAAAATATTTCTGGTTTTCATTGTTTTTAGTGAACGTTTTAAGGCTAGTTGAATATTTATTCCCGGCTAATATTATTTAGTCCTGGCAAAGGATTTTTTTTGTATAAAAATCTGTATAAAAATGTGAACCCGCAGAATGCAAATGAATAGCTCTCTAAGGAAAATCAAAAAGGCACCCACCACTTTCATTAATGCCGCAGCTGCCCCTAATTGAGTGATGAGCAATTGGGGCGCGTCCGAGTGCTATCGCTTTATTTATTTTTTTCGCAGTCACTTAATGTGATCAGGAGTGCGACGGAATGGACCCGATATCATCGTACACCATCAGATCACGTCCTTCACTATTTTAATGATTGTTACCTGAACGGTGGCCGCAAGATCGTCCTTACATCGTGGCCTCCCAGAACTGAATTCCTTCTCCTTTCTTGTAGAAAATCTTTTGGGTTGACTCTTTCAATCCTCAACTAGCTTGAATGACCACTCGAAAATTCATGAGTCGATTGTCCAAAAACGCTTCTTAGTACCCGACTGAGGCGCGCTCTGATAACTACCTCGTTGTCGGTAGTTATCAGAGCGCGCCTCATTATGGATATGCAGTCGTTCAAGTTCTTTCCCCACCCGATCCGCTCCGGTGACCACTTGGTTATGGATCCTAATGTTGTTTATTTGTCCTGTCTGTTAGGAGGATTAGTCCTCAAATTTTCGTCTGTTTTGTTGTTGAAATTTAAAAGTTAGTCCAGTCCCAGTTAGTTAGTTAGAAGAAGATGTAAAAATTAAACGAAGATGAAAAATTAAACTTACTCTATTTGTATTTGAATGGTTCTTTGGTGTCCGCCTAAAAGAATATTTCTTATCATGTACATATATATGTTCATCGAGTAATTCGAGTTCATCTTTTTGTTTGAGCAGGTAGTCTAAGACAACAAGAAAACCAGCTGCGTCAGACGAGACTACCATGACCCGCTTCAAAATAACTCCATTCCCAATCGGTACCTCAAACTCGTAGTATTTTAAGGCAAAAGGTAATATTGTACATACAGCTAATATCTATGTAACATGTCTACGATATGTGTATATTTTTTTTTTTATTAAATATTACGAACGGGAGAGCCAAAACAAGTAACCACCCCCATTTCAACGTCATGCTACAAACGACATTACACATTAGATTACAAACTACATTACACACTACATTCATTACGCATTACAATAACAATTACACTTTTCAAACGAAATACGACAAACTACGACGAAACAACAACACACAATTTCTGCGTACGGTAGTCAGACGCTCATCAACTATGTATGTATAAAAGCGACGCGGTGGCAGAAACAAGCTTCTTGATGAATTGCTAAACGAAAGCCGAAGTGGAAGATTGGCTGTTTGGCAGACTTGCTAGCCGATTCCTTTCTGTTTTTGATTTCTTCGTGTTATATGGGTTTGGATTATTTTTTTGATTTCGGTTTTAGTCTGGCCGTTTCCTTATTCCATTATATATTTTACGTTTCGATAGAAAATCAAAAGCATGTTGGTGTTTGTGTAAATGAGTGAGAAAATCCTACTATGTACGAGTATATATATACATATGTTATAATATTTGCTCAACAAACCATATAATTACATTAAACAAAAAATAAAATATAAATTATAAGTTGATATGATATCGTTCTAACTGCTGATAGATAGTCACTTTAAAATTATGTATGTAATAAATGAAACTAGCAACTTTTATAATTATTCTTGTTAAAGAGCATAAACCAAAATGAGTATATGTATTTGATGTAAATTAAAACAAAATGGTGCAAATATTTGCTTTTAATCAATGCATATTTGCAATTATAATAATTTATTAAATATTTTATCATATATATAATTATATGATATAATTTCGACCACAATAAGCTTCATAATAAACATTAATACCAAAAATAGGAAATATTACAAAAATTATTAAGAACATGTTAAATGTATACAATTGTTTTAGTTTTGGTACATCTGTTGTTAGACAAATTAATTGCTATATGTACATATTATTTTTTATAAACGAATGACAATTTATTGTAAATCAATAAACGTATGTACGTATACAAACGTATATACCTTATACAAAAAGTATGAATATAAAATGAAAGTCGTTAAAAAATATTAATAAGCAAAGATTATATTATTTGTAGTTGATATTTAACTTGTTGCATAAATATATATATTTGTTAAAAAAATACATAATATAACATTAAATCTTTTTGATTTTTTTACGTGTTGTAAATAATCCAAAATAAGTTAATATTTACATATGTATATACATACATATATTATTGTTTACCAAACAAATTCAGAAAATGACTGTAAAAACAATAAACATTCTTTTTAAATATTTATAAGTGATACATTGCTAAAACGGATGAACACACGCAAAGTAGATACAAAGTTTAAAGTTCACAACATATCCAACACCATACCATTAAACAAATTTATATAACAATATTAAAACAGATATCTAATTTAAGTTTTAACATGAACCAAAAATAATACATAATAATAATAAGGAAGTAAGAAAGAAAAATGAAAAATAAGAGGAACATACTAGATTAGCATATTAAGTCAAGCTAATCATAATATCATTAATGAATTTAAGATATGGAATCTGACAAACAAAATGGAAACAAGTAAAATTAAAATGTGTGTGACATATTAATAAATATTTCTAAAAATAATGATTAGTCTTTTTTTTAAAGGAATTTTTAGCAACGAACAGACAGGCAGATAGTTCTTTGAACTTGAAGGGAAGGTAAAACAAAACTTTTTCACCAATCTAAGTGAAATCCTATTTAAAGGTACGACCAAACCAACCAAACCGAAGATAACAGCATACAGCGTGAGTAATCAACCTCCAAATGCCACTAGTGTTTACTTATTTTTGAGACATGAAAAATCCATGCGGCTATACAAACAGGATGGACTGCAGATGGGGAACAATTTTGACCGCAATTTTTGCTCACTATATACCATGGTTGCCGTTTTTAGCGTCCGGGTCTCCAGGCGACTACTTTTTCAAAAATGCTGAAATTAGCCACTTCAAAATCTTGGCGACTTTTGCGACACTTTTTTTAGTTTTTACTTATAATATCTCAAATCGTTTATTTCTTTCTCTAAAAAGTATTATTTTTTTTGTAGTGTATGTTAATTTTTAATTTACCCGGCGGCTACACGAGCAACTTCATATGGAACGGCAAACTGACTGAAAAGTAGGTGACATTTCGTGTATCATAACTCTCATCTCTCTTCGCGTTTTCACTTTGGATAAATTATGGTCTATGGTTTTCAAAGTATCTTAGTGATAAATTGATTTATATGGAAAAGGAAACTCTAAAGAATGGTTAAGTGCGAAACATCGGCAATAAAGAAAACCAAATTTCTTTATTTTTTGTGAGAATTTCAACTCCACTTAAAACCTTAGACTTAGGTATACTCATATGTATATCACTTGTAATATACATATGTACTAATAATTGTAATTCAATTAGGATTTAATTATTTTATTTACCCTACATCATCCATTTAATTTATAAAGAACGATAGCCGTACAGTAAATAAAATACTAACCGATCAGCAGTTTTTCACAAACTGACAAAATGTAGAGAATTTTCTTACCTACAAAATCCAGTCCACTAGGTACCTTAATAAAGCATGCCTCACTTTTCTGTCAAATCTCGGTCTATCTACCAATCAGAAACGTTTGACTACCTAGTGCCTAGAATACGGAACGTGCCCAATGCTCCTTTTAATATGATTCACGATGATATTTTCATGGTTATGTATTGGTGGGTATTATTTCTCCAAAAAATTTAGTATGGGCACTTTTTCTACTCTAACTGACTTTTTTGGCGACTTTTTTCTCCGCGGCAACCCTGCGAGGTACTGTTCAGATGCAAATATAATTCTCGATGTACAAGATTGTTTCCAACATACATACATATGTAATTCCCTAGGACCTCACAGTGATTGTCGATCAGCAATCGCCATGATAATTGTCGATTAATTTGAACTTTGGAATCGTCAATTGATAGAGGAATCTATTATTAGGTGCGTTTTTTTACAAGCCCATATGGGATTGTTGGGAAATTTGCATGTTAAATACAACAACAACTAATTCCATTAGTGGCTAAACTCTTATTTACTTACTTAGGTGGCGCTACAGTTCGGGGTGAACCTGGGCATCCACTAAAAAGCATCTCCAGTTAGCCCTGTCCTTAGCTAACTGCCTCCAGTTGCGCAATCCAAGTTTGTTTATGTCCGCTTCAACTTGTGCGCGCCACCTAAGGCGAGGTCTTTTTCTACTGCGTTGTCACTTCGGTTTGGAATCAAACAAAACGACCAAGGATATCTTCATCCGCTTTTGATAAAGTCCATGCTTCAGCGCCATAAAGCAGGACTGGGATGATCAAGGTCTTATATAGAGTCTCCTTAGTTGTTCGGGATATAAATATTTGGTCGTAACAAAATTTTTCGGTGTCATATAATTTAGTGAAGTTATGAAAAAGTGGGCGTGGCAGTGGGAGGATTTCAAAAAATTTTACACTTGTACTGTATCTTTTTCTCAGAAGCCCAGATACGAAATTTCATCGTCCTAGCTCAAAATTTAAGGCCCAAAAAGCGGTGACATACGGACGGACGCTGATCACGAATATATATACTTTATAGGGTCTATCTCGGTTATTTCTCTATGTTACAAACTATGTGTCAAACTTAATATACCCTTAGGATAGGGTATAAAAATAACTTTGTATACACTTCTCAATTAATTTTTATACCCTATCTTAAGGGTCTATTAAGTTTGACACATAGTTTGTAACATAGAGAAATAATTGAGATAGACTCTATAAAGTATATATATTCGTGATCAGTATCAATAGCGAAGACGATTTAGCCATGTCCGTCCGTCCGTCCGTCTGTCTGCATGTCACCACTTTTTGGGCCTTAAATTTTGAGCTAGGAGGATAAAACTACATATCTGGGCTTTTGAGAAGGAGAAGCAGTACAAGTGTAAACATTTTTCAAATCCGCCCACTGCCACGCCTACTTTTTCATAACTTCACTAAATTATATGAAACCGAAAAATTTTGTTAAGACAAAATATTTAGATAATCAGATTGTCTACAATTCACTCATACGTCAATTTCGACCACGCCCACTTTTTGGGGGCGTTTTCATCAAAAAACCGATTTTGATGAAATTTTACATGTAACATACTCAAACGGTCAAAGTTATCATCGTAATTCAGGAAAGAAAATGCAATACGGCCTTGCCCACTTTATAGGGGCTCGATAGAAAGAAGGATAGGGTATCATAACATCCGATCCAGACGGATTGTAGCTTTTCTGAATTTTTTGATTTTATTCCGATATCACCTTATAAGCTGCCCCACTATGCAACGGCGAAAAAGTTTGCAGTTTAGCGGTGCGACAAAATACTTCGTCAAAACATCTATAAACTGTGCAACAATTTTCATTTTTTTCATTTTTATCGCATTTTTATTCAATTCATTAATTAATTCTTACATGCTTACAAAAAAAACGCTTAAAACTAGCTTAACTAACTTAACTACGTTATATACTACTAACTTACTGTCCCTATGCGGGCACTCTAAGTTAAACTATGGGTGGCCACGGTGTAGTGGTAATACGTTCGGCTCTTGAATGGAAGGTTGTGTGCTCGAGTCCCAACCATACCCATTGAATTTGTAAAATTAATCATAACCCCCAAGCTCCACCTAGAGTAGGCAATTTGCATGCTCGAATAAAGAACTGCGAATTAAGAACACCACCCATGGAGTACAGTCTGACACCTAACAACACCTGAGTTTCAAAACCACTACACAAAATCTATCCTATCTTTCTCTCCTTCTTTCCGACTTACGTCATAAAAAGTAGTGTATACTCTTAGGCGTAAGTCAACATCAACCGCTAGCGCGTGCTTTCGTTATTATAAGGGTAGTCATAACCCCTTGAGCGCAAGCACATTATAAAAAAAAAAAAAAACTTAATTCTTAAAACTATGTCTTTCGACCTAACCTAACTTACTTAAGTATTTATTAGCTTATTATTTAATAACTAATTTAGTAAACAAAGAAAATGTTGTTTTAGAAAAAACTTTGTATCCGGACTTTTTTTATTTTTTGTAAAACTTAAAACTATCTTAAAAACTACCTTAAAATAAATCTTAAACTACTTAAACTAAATACGTACTTTTTTTTGTATTTTTTATTTTTTATATATTGTTTTTTTTTGTGCTGTGTTAACCTAACTTACATTTAACGACAGCAACAAAAGACAACACTTAAACATGGACTTAGGACTACAAACTGTGCAACAAATAGAAATACTTATGTACATATTAAAAGTACTTTTTTCTTTCCCAGCGATTGCATTCTGCTTAAAGCAGGAAGTACTTTTCTTCGCCTTAGCATTACACAATGTATTGGCCTTCGATCAGACTATAGTGCTGACTGACACACAAACATACGTACATATACATACATGCGTACATATGTATTTGTGTTATAACGTACTCGTATAATCTATTTTTCGAAGCATAACAATTTTGTTACCGACTAGAAGTAACAACACATTGTTAACAGAAATAAGCATTTGGTCTATTAGTAGTCTTCCATTTTGGTATAGAAAAACTTTAAATGCAATTTCTTTGGCTCTCATTCTCAATCTGTTTTGTTGGAGCACTAATACATTCTTTCGAAACTTTAAAAGCGGAAAACTTTTCTAATTATTTGCCTTAAAGTTAACACTTTTCTACTATGGCACTAGAATGGTATGAAGTGTACAAGAATAACTCCATTGGAAAAGTTTCCTCATTTATTGGATTTTTCATTTTTCCTTTTTGTTTGTTGGGGTTTTTATACCCTATCCTAAGTGTATATTAAGTTTGACACATAGTTTGTAACATAGAGAAATAATCGAGATAGACCCTATAAAGTATATATATTCGTGATCAGTATCAATAGCGAAGACGATTGAGCCATGTCCGTCCGTCCGTCTGTCCGTATGTCACCACTTTTTGGGCCTTAAATTTTGAGCTAGGAAGATGAAACTACATATCTGTGCTTTTGAGAAGGAGAAACAGTGTAAAAAGTGTAAAAATTTTTCAAATCCGCCCACTGCCACGCCTATTTTTTCATAACTTCACTAAATTATATGAAACCGAAAAATTTTGTTTAGACAAAATATTTAGATATTCAGATTGTCTACAATTCACTCATACATCAATTTTGACCAAGCCCACTTTTTGGGGGCGTATTCTTCAAAAAGCCCGATTTTGATGAAATTTTACATGTAACATACTCAAACGGTCAAAGTTATCATCGTAATTCAGTAAAGAAAATGCAGTACGGCCACGCCCAATTTATAGGGGCTCGATAGAAAGGAGGATAGGGTATCATACGATCCGTTCCAGACGGATTGTAGCTTTTCAGTATGTTTTTTATTCTCGTGCCCTTAAAATTAAGTGGTCGTACGTAGATGCACCTTCATGCTGAAGGTTTTATAATATTCAGGATTGAAGCTATGTAATTTCACCCATTTTCTTAAATGAGGCCGAGTGAAATAGGGCATTCCGAACTTTTGATGAAACTACAGCGATAACTTTTAACAGACAATACTATGTATGTACGTACATACTCGTACATACCTATCTGCGAAATGTTTTTTCTTCAAAAACCTCCCTCAAAATGTTGGCGTGGCGCTAAATAATGTATGAGTGAATTATAAAGAATTTTGCCGGCTTTGAATTTTATCTTAATAATTGTTTTCACATTTCTAAAACATGAAAATATTGGAAAGTGTTACAAAGTGGACGTGGCTGTTCAGCATTTGGTACGCCATATGCCTTATATTGCTCATATATTAATTTGCGTAAAATGTGCATAAAAATATAAAATTTTATCGAAATCCGTAGTAATTTTTGAGAAAATCGAGTTTTGATAAGATCGGCCTTAACTAAAGTGCCCTTAATTATGAGGTTAGAATGAAAATTCCAATTTTCGCTCGGAGCGTGACCCCAGATATGAAGTTTGAAGCAAATCCTTCAAGCCGTTTGGGGTGCAGTCGTAGTCACAAACAGACCGACAGGCTGCCAGACAGAAAGAATTGGCAAATCCGCCTTTTGAAGTTCTCCATCATAGTAATGTCAAGTAAGTTCGAAAATTTTCAGGAAACCAATATTTGCCCTACAGGTATTCATACATATGTATGTACTTACATACATATGTACATACATATGTATGTATGTATGTAGGGGCCAGTAAAAAAATCTTCATCGCCAACGACATTGAAGGAAGATTTCATAAGTAAAGAATTTTTAATTTTTTAAACGGAATTTTCGGACGTTAAGTTAAACTAAGTTTTCTAAATTTTCAACATTTCAGTAAGTCAAATAGTAAGCCCATTTCACCATATTCTTGTTTTACTCACTTTCTTACTGGCAACTATACCTACCTTCTATACATATGTACATACACACCTACACACATGTAAAGAACTTATTGGTTTCGTGAAAAATGTTGAGCTCGAGTTTTTAATCAATCTTATCATTATTATAATAGAGAAGTCAGAAAACTGGTTCCGTGAATTTTGTCTGTGTTTTCTGTTGGTCTGTTTGTACTCACGGCTGCAAACGTAAGGGTTGATACTTACATACTTGACGATTTGAATTAAAATATATTTTCTCGAAAACGGCTCTAAGGTTTCTGATGAAATTTCTTATTTCGGTTAATTTTGACATATGTACATATACATATAGGCATTATATACATACATACATACATATGTATATCATGCTATCAGGTAGCATACCACGTTTTTCGCAAAAAATACGTACATATATATGTGAAAGGATATGGCGTACCAAATTTACATTGGGCCATGCCCACTTCTTGAGCGTGGACAAATATAAAAAAACATACAGTAAAGTTACAATCCGTCTGGAACGGATCGTATGATACCCTATCCTCCTTTCTATAAAGTGGGCGTGGCCATATTGCATTTTGTACTCAAATATGGCTATAACGTCAAACGTTTGAGGATGTTACATGTAAAATTTCATCAAAATCGGATTTTTGATGAAAACGCCCCCAAAAAGTGGGCGTGGACATATATAATGTATGGGAGAAATATATAAAATCTGAATACCTACATATTTGGTCTTCATGATTTTTTTCGATTTCATGTAAAATAGTGAACTTATGAAAAAGTGGGCATGTACTGCTGCATTTGTACTGCTTCTCCTTCTCAAAAGCCCAGATGTAAAAATTCATCCTCTTAGCTTAAGATTTAAGGTCCAAAAAGTGGTGACATACAGACAGACGGACGGACGGACATGGCTAAATTGTCGTCTTGGTGCTGATCACGAATATACATATATACTTTATAGGGTCTATCTCGATTATTTCTCTATGTTACAACCTATGTGCCAAACTTAATATACCCTTAGGATAGGGTATAATTATGGAAACGCTGCAGACCTAAAATGCACTTGACTAGAAACAGTGGTAAGTCTGATGAGAGGTCATGGATTTCTGCATTAGACTGGGTTTGTAAATTTGAAGTGCGTCTCGGCAATTTGTTTATTAAACATACAGAAACCCCTACTATCTGTCTGGACCGGATCGTATGATACCCTATCCTTTCTCCTATGCAGCGCTTATGAAGGAGTTTGACTTCATCAAAATCGGTTTTTTTTAATTAAAACGCCCTTAAAAAGTGGGCGTGACCAAAACTTTCGTATGGGTGAATTGTAAATAATGTGAATATCTAAATAAGTATTTAGTTGTAACAACATTTTTCGGTTTCATATAATTTAGTGAAGATATAAAAATTGCGCGTGGGAGTGGGCGGATTTCATAAATGTTTACACTTGTACTGTATCTTTCGTATCGTTACATCCTCCTAGTCCTGGCGAGGGCATAAACAATGTAGAAAATTGAACATGATATTGGATAACACTACGTATAAAGTATTGTGTTTCGAGGGACAACAAAGTCAAGCGTCACAAGTATTGTACAATGTCGTAGTGCAATGCATTGGTGGTAAAAGGGTAGTGATGCGAATGTATGGGAGCACTAGCACTTCCACATTAGCCTCTCACTAAAAGCTCCTACTCTACACCTCCACGTTGGTGGCTATTGGGTGCCTAGTACCTCGGCTGCAGATCGGGTAACCAAACCCTTTGGAAGATCGTTGGTGATAGCAAACGAGAAAGGGGGAATGAGTGTTTTCTCACTAAAGCACTTCCTCTTGCAGCACTTGGATGGCAGCGGACGAATTCTCTAGATAGAATCAACGGTGGCGTACACAGTTCCCGTCAGGTCCAACTATTTACTGTCATTCATGTATGAGCTGCCTTGACATATTCCAATTTCAGGTCTATAAAAAAAACAAATTTTTGACGCAACAGGTCCATGGGACCCAGGGCCTAGCTTCTCACAACCATTCGTGTTGTGCGTGATTATATTCTTTACACGAATGGAAGGGGCCTACTTTTTTAATGCCGGATCCGAACGGCAATTTTTTGTTTTGAGAAGCTTTTTCATGACAGTTTTTACTCTCGGATGTTTGTCAGACGCTCGCGAGAGGTGGGGCCGTGAAAGAAATTTTAGGTGTTGTCTAGGGATTGAACCTGGAAACCCTTGCTCCGTAGTCCAACGCACTAACCACTTGAGCCACGGCGCCCACATTTCAGGTCTATAGGGATCACTAAAACTGAGCCAGGATGTTGAAAAAGAGTTGGAGGCGGATGAACCCTTAATGGCCCATGGCCCGAAGTGGGTTACTAACTCCGGAAAATCCGGCCGTTCGTCCTAGGGGTATACAAGGGAACTGGTCCTACATGTTGGGGGTTGTGTGTAGGGGTACCTTCCCGACCACGTAAAAAAATACTTATTTCCAAAACACACACAAGCCTCGGATAAGGCTGATTCTGCTGTTTACGACCCCAGCAATAGGCATGCTCAAAATGAGTATCGGTACCGAATAATACCGAAAATAAGACTTCGATACTGATTACTTATTACTGAAGACGAAAAGTTTAAGTATATTGTGCAGAAAAGTAATCAAAATGGATAATTGACTTCGCTGCGGAGCGAAACTTGATTATTCCAAGCACTCGGTTTCCTCATTTCAATATCCACAAGGGGACATGGCGGTCTCCTGATCATCAAACGGTTAACAAAATTGATCATATTGCAATCGACGTAAGTCATGCCTCCAGTATTCTGGATGCCTCCTTTCGAACAGTCAACATCGATGCGGATCATTACCTTGTTGCAGCCACGGTACAAATGCGGATATCCCTAACACCACAACAAAGATGAAATACTGTTCGAAAAGCTGCAATGCAGGACCAATGGCAACGCTGTCAACATGCCATCAGAAATGCCGCAACTGATGTGGTGGGTTTCACTCGACCTCCACCAAGAAACCCATGGTTTGACGAAGAATGCCGGCAAGAGTCGCACAAAGTGGCACTGGAAAGAAAGACGAAAACGGGTTGGGAGCTCTACGAGCAAAAGAGACGGGAAGAACATGGGTTTCTCCGTAAGAATAAAAAAGTGCATAAGAAGAGACCGATCGAAGATATTGAAAGATTATACTCCAGGAATAATGTACGGAAGTTTTACCAACAGGTCAAAAGAAAGTGTCAGGCCAACAAGACCTACATATACAGAAACCTGTAGAGATGAAGAAGGAAACCTCGTAGTAGAGTCACAGTCGGTGCTGAGAATAAGAAGAAATTAAGTCTACTAACCGTATAACGGCGACGAAGACCAACATCGCGCTGTCAGGCAGAATGAACCATTCAACACAGACGATGATAGTTAAAACCCCCGTCCACCTGACCACAACAAAGTGAGGATAGCAATATCCAAGCTTAAGCCCAACAAGACTGCTGGGCCTGAAGGCTTACCAGCCGGGGTATTCAAAGCAGCTGGAAATGATCGGGTAAAGAGCATACACCAACTCATTTTTGAAATTTGGTCAGACGAGTGTATGCCTGATGAATGGAAACTCAGGGCATTTTCGGAAACGTAGAAATGCAAATGACCGTCAATGCATGACACAAGTCAATTAGGCATCATGTTTGCAGCTGTCATTTTGTGCAGCTCACTTATGTCAGTTACAGTACAGTACAGTTGAATGTTTCTGAGCATTTTCACCATGGATAAATGAAACCCTTATGTAGGTCCAAAAAATTTTATTAGACAATTTAATGCAAAATGTATATAGCAGCAATTGTAAATATTATTTACATGTGAAACAAATTTGAAAGAAAAGAAAAAAAAAATGCAAAGTATTTCTATCCCAAAAATTTCGAAAGTCAAACACTATTTGGCAATAATTCTTGAATTTGCTGATGAGACTTTTTCAACCACTTCAGAATGTCTAAAAGTGTGTTTAAAGTAAGTTATGTACATACATTTCTTTTTACTATCCAGTTCATGATATTGTATTTGAACATACATTGCAGATATTAAAAGGAGAATTGAATCCTTTATGGACAAATACAAAGACAGGACGTCCGGATATAAATTTGGAAGAAAGTTCATACATAACGTCATGCGCCTTAGGAAACAAAAATTCATACAGGGACATTGGTGACCGATTCAATAAAGCCGTCAGCAATTTATTTGTTATTCTTATTACAACCTGCAAAACCATTGTTCAACTATTATCAAAATTTGTAAAATAGGCTTCGTCTAATGAAGGGAGTAGTTTTTAAAGAGAGCGAACTCGGAAAAAATTAATGGTATTTTGAAACGGCCCCTGATATTCATTTAATCAGTGACTCAGGATATCCATTATCTAGCTATTTATTGGTACATACGGTATAAGGACAACGGTACTGACTGGAATCCAAAAAGAATTAATCTATTGTCTAAGTTCGTCAACAGTTATAATTGAACAAACTTTTGGCATTTTTAAGGTAAAATTTAGAATGCTAGAAAGCTTACTTTTCCAAAAAATTGTGACCATAAGATACATTGTTCTGACATACTAAGATAAGGTGAAAAGCTCTCGGCCTGACGCAGAAATGGCATTCCAATCAGCAGCAAATATTTATGTTTTCTGCGTGGGTGCACTTCTCATTAGTTCGTATGACAAATTTCAACTTGTTCTCTCAAGTAGTTTGTTTACACGAATTTTTACAGTAGACGTCTTGCGTATTTTTCGTTAAAATGGATAAACTTGAGTATCGCGCGATGTGTGCGTTGCCCATGGGAAAACTGCGGGATTTGGGGTACGATTTGCCCGGCCATCCCCACTATTCACCTGATTTGGCACTCTCAGACTTTCATTTGTTCCCAAACTTTGAAGAAATTTGTTTCTGGGAAGCGCTTCGCATCCAATGCAGAAGTTGAGAGGGCCGTAGAAGAATATTTTCACAGCATTCCATACTCTCACTTCCGAGAAGGAATACTGATCTTGAAGAAACACTGGACCAAGTGTGCTGAAGTCAAGGGAGATTATGTAGAAAAATCATTTTTTAACTGAAAATCGCAATCTTTCATTGTCAGGCCGAGACCTTTTCATCTTGCCCTCGTATGTAGTGTTACACAATTTCATTATTTTCAAGGGAGACACATGCTCAGAAAATATTCGGAAGAGTACGGAATCTGCATCACCATCAGGCACAGAAAATTTCACGAACACTGCAAGTTTAGCGGCAGGAAGTTCTAAAAGAAATCTCATCGCAAGTTTCCTATATGCAGATATTCAATAAATTACAAAGAATTCTTTTATATGCTTTATTAAAGTAACTAGCTGATGTATCCGCTTCGCAGCGCATACAAAAATATTCTTTTTCTATGCACATATGTATGTATTTGCATTTGTAATCAATTCATGAATAGCTTTTCCTTCAAGAACATAAATTGCCATAACTATTTGTATACCCTATCCTAAGGGTATATTAAGTTTGACACATAGTTTGTAACATAGAGAAATAATCGATATAGACCCTATAAAGTAAAAAAAACCGATTTTCATTTCAAATTTTACATGTAACATCCTCAAATGTTCGACGTTATCGTCGTACCTCAGTACGAAATGCAATATGGCCTCGCCCACTTTATATGGACTATATAGAAAGGAGGATAGGGTATCATACGATCCGTTCCAGAGGGATTGTAGCTTTTCTGTATGTTTTAACAAGAAAAAAATAAATCCGAGTATATTTGCGTATTTTTGCTTGTAAAAACATTTTCTTGACAAACTGTATATACTTTTAGGTCACAAACGACAACACGAAGTCTAAGTTAATTACGGATTAATTATTCGCGGTGAACAATTACCAACAAATAATAATCGAGAAAATTGAAGCCAATGTATTTAGCCTTATCGTCTATGAAACTACAGATATTTTGGTGGAAAAGTGTTTAGTAATAGTCACGAGAATTTTTGATAAGGAAAATGGTAAGACTTTGGATCATTTTTGTGTCTTTGTCTGAACCCGATTGTTGATCTGGAAAACCAATTTTTCGGACTATTATAAACGTACTCGAACAGCATAATATGCCACTTTCAAATTGTATTGATTTTGCAAGCGACTATGCCTCCACAATGGTAGGATAACACACTGGAGTAGTTGCATACCTTAAAGAACGCATTCCAGACATATTCCGTCTTGGTTGCATAAGTCACTCAGTCGACTTAATTAATAACGTCGCTTTTATTAATTTTCAACAACATTTAAAAAAAAAAAACAGAAAAGCTACAATCCGTCCGGAACCGATAGTATGATACCCTATCCTTCCATATGTAGGACACCTGAAATTTAATTTTGTTTTATCTTAGCAAGCCGAATACAAAAATTAGCTTAAGCTTATTCAATTCCTTTGAATATGTTGCCTAGCAATGACCAAACAAAAACTAAATATTTTAGTGCATTTTTTCGCATTCGTGGTGTAAACTTATTAGCCAATTTCTTCAAAAATGTAAGTATGACAGAAATTTAACAAAATTATTATAAATATTATTAAGAGAATTCAATGAAGATTTATAAAATTCTTCATTGGTTTTGCAAAATCTAGTTTTCTCTTTGGTAGCCATATATGCGACAGTAGGAGATTAGAGTTCATATAAGTTTGTATACCTTTTTGTAGGTACGTCAATTTGAATGAAATCCTATCTTTATTTGAAGAAAAAGACCTTAATTCAACACAGGCCACAATAACCTTACTACCGCCAAATAATGCCTGTGGAGAATTGATGAAGACTCAGGGGAAGAAAATGAAGTAGCCATATCCAACTTACCACGCAGTCAACTACTTTCAGTCACTGAAGTATCATATAATGATAGTTTCAATGTCTAACATGATTCCCAAGAAAGAAATTTAGGTGCAACATAGAAATCGACTTGGACCAAAAGAGATATGAAGTACGTAGTGTTGAGGGGTTTTCTAAAAGAACTTATAAACATACAGAAAAGCTACAATCCGTCTGGAACGGATCCTATGATACCCTATCCTCCTGTCTATAAAGTGGGCGTGGCCAAATTGCATTTTGTACTCAAATATGGAATCTGAATGCCTTAACATTTGGTCTTAACAAAATTTTTCGGTTTCATATAATTTAGTGAAATTAAGAAAAGGTGGGCGTGGCAGTTGGCTTATTTAAAAAAAATTTGCACTTGTGCTGTATCTTTTTCTGGAAAGAACAGATATGAAATTTCATCGTCATAGCTCAAAATTTAAGGCCTAAAAAGCTGTGTCATACGGACGGACGGAGGGACGGTCATCGCTTAATCGATTTCGATGCTGATCGATCACGTATATGTATATATAGTTTATAGGGTCTATCTCGATTATTTCTTTATGTTACAAACTATGTGTCAAACTTAATATACCCTTAGGATAGGGTATAAAAAAGATTCAGGAGGATCTGGGTTAATTTTGCGGTTAGAATGAAAACTCCAATTTCGTCTCAAGGGATCATCCCACAGACCCAATGTATGAATCGAATGTCGAATATACAGACCCATTGACAAACAGACAGACGGAATTGGCGGACCCATTTTTTAGACTTCTCCATCATGGTAATGTCATTGAATAATTACATATAGGAGGTGACACTGATGACGATGCAGCGACGTTAGGATGAGCGGCAGTTACGAGTACTACTGTAATTATTTCATGTTTACACCAAATTGTTTGGCTCTGCTAATATACGCGATATTTTTTTCTCATTTTTTTACCCTTGATTTTTCCTTTAAATGGTCCTTTTATTGATAGGAACCGTTAGTCGTTGCGGAATATTTTTTTTATAATTTTATTTTTGGAGAACTTCATTGCTTGCTCATTTCGTTTTACATCCCCATGCAAGTAGGTCAAGATTTTCTCATATTTTTACTTGCACCTATACCTATAGGGCAAGTATTGGTTTCGTGAAAAATTTCGAACTCGAGATTTTAATCAAACTTGACATTACTATGATGGAGAAGTCCAAAAAAGTGGGTCCGCCAATTCCGTCTGTCTGTCCGTCTGTCTGTCTGTCTGTCTGTCTGTCTGTCTGTCTGTATATTCGACTGCAGCCCAAACGGCTGGACAGATTTGCTTCAAACTTCATATCTGGGGTCTGTGGGATGATCCCTAGAGGCAAAATTGGAATTTTCATTCTAACCTCAAAATTAAGGGTAGTTTACTTAAGGCCGATTTCACTAAAAATGGATTTTCTCGAAAACGGCTCTAACGATTTTGATAAAATTTCATATGTGAGTTAGTTTGGGCATTTACTATTAGATGGCATACCACGTTTTGCGCGAAAAATGCGTATAACGGTAATTTTACAAATTGACTGTTTCTCGTCTATTTCTACAGCGATTGGGCTTAAAATCAATATCTGAGGTGGATATGCTAAATGCAAAATTATAATATACCAAGTTTTGGAACTGCCACGCCTACTTTTAAAAAATTTTACTTTTTCAAAATTTTTACTAGAAATCGAAAAAAATTGTTAAAACATTTTTTCATAGGCTTTGAAAATCTCTATAATTTACCTTAACATCATATATAGCCACTTTTCAAAATAAACTTGAATTTTAGTGCTTATACGATTATAAACTAATAGCATTAAGGTGCAAGTACGTACGACCCAGTCGTGCACTTTATTTTTAGTATTTTTTGTTTCCTAACGTTGAAACCAAAACGAAATTTTTGTAATTACATAGGTTGCGAAAATAAAAAAAAATCATGACATTTCTAGGTTTGCCCTGCCAAAAGACAATAGACTGGAAGAATGGCTTAAAAATTCGGGAAATAGCAAATTCTACTAAATTAATAGAGAATGAAATGATATGCATATGTATGTACATATATGTATATGTGCGAATCACTTTGACAAAAAGTATGTGAATTTAAGTATTTACATGTCAGTCAAATTTACAGAAAATCTAAACTTTCCAAAATAAAGTACTACGAAACATAGTTAATGCACCATGGTACATACGAAACGCCGATCTACATAGAGATCTAGTTATTGAAATGGTTGAAGATGAAGCTAAGAAAGTTGTTCAAAGACATAGAGTTAGGCTTCTCAACCACGTTAATTTAGAAGTAACTGAGAATATAATCAGGAGATTAAGAAGGGTAAAACCTCTTGATTTATAGCAGGTAGCTAGTGCTATAAAATAAAACAAAACTAAATAATAACTTAAGAAATTAAATTTCAAACCAAAAAGTTCAGAAATCCGACAAACGGCGGCTTTTCCATTTAAATTTTCAATTATTAATACGATTCAAAAATAAATTGCTGATTAGTTCAACGACTAGGTCAGAAATCATTGAGTAAAGAGATATTAAACCTTTACCCCTCCTTCCTTTCAAAACCCATTTGTTTACATTGCTTTTGTTGTAATTCGCTCCTCGTCTGTGAATACGTGTGAGCATTAGCAAAAACCTTTGGTACATGTCTAAACTAGAATCAATAGATGTCAGCACTGAAAAATAGTTTTGGCTGAATGTATCCCATCATAAGCTATGGTGAAACAATCAATTTTAATGACTTTCTGCCAAAAAGTCTTATTGTTAGTCATTGGCAACGACAATCCCTAGTGGTGGAGTAAGTACGCCAGCGGATATGTTCGCATAAAACGGAAGCATTCAACTAAAATTTACTAGAAATATTGTGCATTGGAAAGAATACTGGAAAATCAATGCGAAACGAGAAATTTAAATTCAAAAATTCAATATAAAATAATTATTGATTGTTTTTCGAATTGAATAACATCAAAACGACTGTTTTTCTTAAATAAGAAATTATTTTTTAGTCAAACTGATTTTATTTTTCAGCCGAAACTTTATGCAGCGAGGCTGCACTGTAATTTATTGGTTGAAGACCTATCGGTAACTCGCTCACCTTCCTTTTTCTTGTCCTTAATAATGTTATATACGTTTCAATTCAATTTTCTCAGAAAAAAAACTAGTTTTACTTATGCAATTGACATGATGTCTTGAGAATTGAATACAATTTTCAAAAAACAATGCTTAAATTAATTCTAATGGTGAGTTAACATATTTTATCGGCAACCTAGGAAATAAATAAATAATTTGTAAAATCAACCGAACTTTAATAAAATATTATCGAAGCCGGAAATGAAAATGTTCCGATATAAACGCTGTAGAATCCGAAACATGAACTTGTCATAAACAGAATTTACACTAACCAGTCGTACTACTGTTTTCCTACTTTATCTGAGACCTTTTTTGTGCCATTAAATATTTTTGGAAACATTTTTCTAATTACATGAAAATCAGTGTTTAATCCAATTGTATTCATGCAATTGTTACAATTTTAAAGAAGATAGTATCACAATTTATTCAAAACTTTTGACAAAAGTTACTTGCGATAATTTGAAATACTGCAACATTTACATATTTATAAAAATTCAAATCAATTTCTACTCTTTTTAATATTTTAACAATTGTTTCAATCGGTTCCCAATTTGCTTAATGGCATTTTTCTTCTTTTCACGATTTTAAGAAGATTTAATCAAGAATGAACCTTAAAACATAGTTTTTGATTTTTGCACTCTCGGTCAACCAATGAAATTTAAATTCTTTTTGTCTTTTAACGCAGAATTCAAATTTAAATATTTTTTAAATCTAACGAACAGCCCCAAAATACTTTCCCGCTCCTTCCATGATTTCATAATTCGGTTGTCATCGCCCGTCAAATTCACTCGTTGTTGTTGTGAAATTGACCCATTGTTGTTGTGTTTAGGGGTGAATAGACGGATTCAGGGGTGAATAGACGGATTTCTAACAAATGTGCGTGAAAATGTAACAATATGCGTGAAATAGCTTGAAGGCACCTGGAAAGTGCCGGGAAAGTTTAATAGCTCTTTGTTCAATGATTTCTGGACTAGGTGCGATTGCTTGTAGACAGGCGTTAGCCAGTCTTCGGGAGGTTTTTTAGAGGGTTAAAGTCCCTCACTATTGCAGAAGGCTCCCTCGCGTATACGCCTCTGTAATGTCTTTTGATGATTTTTTCTTCCTGCGATCTCCAACCGTTGATAAAAGTTTAAGTATTTTTAAAACGAGGAGTGCCGTACTGATATCATACAAAGACTTAGAAGAGCGTAGTGGAAGTGTACAAGCTAGGACCTCTGAAGAGAGCAAAGAAAACATTGGATATGCCGTTCAAAATTTAAAACGAAATATTTTAGAAAATGTTTCAAATATTGAAAAGAGTCCAGTTCGTGTGGGTGCTACGTTTACTCTCAATAAGGCAAGTGAAGTCAAATCGTATTCAAACATTTTTTTTAAAGATTTTGGGGCAAGCATGTTAAAAAACAGACAAATCAGTTCAGAATTGTGTGGTGCGCAAATCACGGTATCAGCATCTAGAAGCACTCCTCAAGGTGGTGGTCACCCCTTCTCTGGGTCCTCGTGATAAACGAAGTCCTAATTAAGCTAAAATTTAGTGGAGTTAAAGCAGTAGCATATGCAGACGGCTTAGCACTGCTAGCGACAGGAAAATTTCAGGCCACTCTTAGTGATCAAATAGCAAATGCTGTATCCTTGGTCAATACCTGAACCAAGAACTGCGGACTTATAGTTAATCCACAGAAGACAGAATTGATTTTTTTTCCAAACAAAAGGACAATATCGGAATTCAAAATGCCATCAATTGAGAGGACTCAGCTAAAAGATTCTGACTACGTCAAATACCTGGGAGTCATCCTAGATAGGAAAGAAAACTGGAGCCTCAACATAAAGGAAAGGGCAAAGAAAGCAATGATAGCATATCATGCCTGCAAGAGGATATTCGGCAAAACCTGGGGTCCAAGCCCTAAAATCATCACGTGGCTTTACACGGCGGTAGTAAGACCGATACTGACGTATGGCAACTTGGTCTGGTGGCAAGGGACGAAAAAAGCCACCAACCTTAATATTATGAAAAAAAAATTCAAAGAATGAGCTGCATTGGCACCACTTGGGCAATGAGAAGCACCCCTACAATGGGGCTGGAAACAATACTCAACCTAAAACCCCTAAACCTCTTTGCACAAGAATCCGCCGCAAGTAGTGCCCTTCGAATAAGCCAAACTGGAAGCTGGAAACCCAGCCACAGGTTGCAATGAGGGCATTACCACACGCTGATATTACCTTCTTCATTGACAGCCAAGCGGCAATAAAAGCGATTTCTGCCATTAAAATAAAATCGAAACTTGTAGGTCGCTGTCGCGAAGAGCTTCAGGTTCTTGGCGCGCAGCACAACGTAAGACTTTGCTGGGTTCCCGGATATAAAGGTGTGCCGGGAAATGAAAGAGCTGATGAACTGGCAAGAAAAGGATCATCACTTGTACTAAACAAAGCAGACACTACAGTCAAAATCCCACCCTGTAACCTTAGACAATCGATTGGGAACAAAATACTTGTAGCAGCAAATGAGAGATGGACCACGCTCGACTCCTGTGTCGCAACCAGGAAAATGTGGCCCCTCTACAACAAACAAAAAACCGAGAGAATCTTACAAATGAGTAACAAATCCTTGTCTTCTCTCGTGAGTATAATTACCGCACACAACATGCTGAAATATCACACAAAGAAGATGAGACTCAGCACGGACTACCTAGGCAGAGACTGTGGTAACGAGGAAGTGCATGAGGATGCTCCACACTTCCTCTGTCACTGCCCAGCACTCTGTCAAATCAGAAACAAAATTGTAGGAAGACATTTAGAAGAACTTTCCAACAAGTTTTTAAAAGATTTGCATACATTCATAATCGCCTCGGGATGGCTTGAAGATCCATAGGTTTTTCATAGGTTCTATAGTATGGGAGGTATAACCCCCAAGGGTCATCACAGTGGATCTATATTGATCTAAGTGTGACGGGTGCAAGGTTTTCTTCTCCCGTCAACCCATTAACCTAACCTAACCTAACCTAGCCTAACCTAAAGATTTTGGGGCAGCCCAAACAGAATATCAAAATTGTGAAGTAAATTTACTATCTCCGGTCCGCAAAATGCGAAGCGAATCCTATGTTGAAAAAGAAGAACACGAAATTTCCATAGATGAAGTACTAAAATCTCCAAAAAAGAAGTACATCAGACCGAATGAGCTACTTAAAATTTCACAAATTTCACTAAAATTTTGGCAAATGCAAACGAAAATAAATTTAAACATCTAAACGATGAACAATCCTACAATCCTGTCTCATGGGAATAAAAAAAAAACCCCATTTGTGGCTATATGGGATTATTTTGGGATATTTACACTCTGGAAAGCGATTGCAGCGACGTTAGGATAGGGTAGCGGCGTATGTAGTCGGTGTCCATTCTATATTATGATTATTCAATGGTAATGTCAAGTTTGATTAAAATCTCAATTTAGAAATTTTTTATGAAACCAATACTTGCACTAATAAGTAAACAGGACTAAGAATCTTTTACAAATCGCGTATGAGCACCGCGTATGTTAGAGGGAAGTTCGTAAAAACTAAATTGCATGTAAAAGAATTCGCGTATGCAGAGACCGCGTATGTAAAACAAAAAGTTTAATTTTCCATTTGTGTTATTTTGTCTTGGAATAGATTGATTTCATTTAAAATTCTGACCAGGCAAAAGATAGAAGAACAACTATTAGGGCAGGACTTTAACGAATAGTTAATCTCCATGTTATTTACTTACTTAGGTGGCGCTACAGTCCGGGGTGCACATGGGCTTCAACAAACAAGCCTCTCCAGTTAGCGCGATCTTTGACTAACTGCTTCCAGTTACGCACTTCAAGTTTATTGACGTCCTCTTCCACTTGTGCGCGCCACCTAATGCGAGGGCTTACTCTACTGCGAGTTCGAAATTTTTCACGAAACGAATACTTTCTCGATAGATACATACATATATGTAGGTATGTATGTATGTATGTATGTAGGTGCAAGTAAAAATAGTTTTGTCCATCTGAATCCCTATTTTTAACCACTGTAAGCATTTCGTCATCGAGCTGTAATTTTTCTTTTTCTTCTCTTCTCTTCTCTTCTCACGGGTTTGTCAATGTGTCTGAAAATATACTGAAGGGACATGACATGACTGCGTCAGTGTCTATAGGGGTACTTTCGGTCTAGTTCGGTCATTTTTTGCGTAATCATGTTCGGTGAGTCACGGTAATTATATTTCTTTGAGAGCGTTTACCTGAACGGCATTTTTATGTTGTAGCCTCAGCTGCTTCTTGTTACAAGTTTGGATACCATTGAGGACCCATGTATGTACATACGAGTAATACATACATATACATATGTACCTGGCTGTGCGTTTGCGTAATCACATTTTGATATAATCTCAAAAGTCTATGTACACTATAAGCTTTCGTTAAAAAACTTGTTTTTCACTGCAAAATGAAAAAAACAAAATAAAAGACATATTTTCGCTTTATTGTACAAAGAACTGTGCATATATGTATGTACTTCTGTACATAATAAAGATAATATATGATTCAAAAAACAGAAAAAAAACTAAACAACAACTTCAATTGTTTCAGAATTAACAAAAGTTTACGTACATATTGAGATAATGGTATGAATTTAAAAATTATTAAGATTATGTATTAATAAGACGTTAGACTTACTTTTGATGCTATCACTGCTCTCATTCTCTTGGCCATCGATTCTACCAATGCGTAGTTGCGTGCTCCTTCTCTTCCACTATGTTGCTTCTTCAGTTTTCTTCGCTCTCTAGTCTTTCTCGGTCTAGTCCTCTCAACTCTTGGCATACATCTCTGGCATAAGAGTTCACTGCGTTCCACCTATTTTCCAATTCTAGCATGTGATGTACTAAATTCTCCAATACTCTGTGTAGTGCTTTTCATTGTAGCTGGATTCGTGGACAGTGAAAGAATACATTGTGGGCGCCGTGGCTCAAGTGGTTAGTGCGTTGGACTACGGAGCAAGGGGTTCCAGGTTCAATCCCCAGACAACACCTAAAATTTCTTTCACGGCCCCACCTCTCGCGAGCGTCTGACAAACATCCGAGAGTAAAACTGTCATGAAAAAGCTTCTCAAAATTGCCGTTCGGATCCGGCATTAAACAGTAGGCCCCTTCCATTCATGTGAAGAATATAACACGCACAACACGAATGGTTGTGAGAAGCTAGGCCCTGGGTCCCATGGACCTGTCGCGCCAAAAATTTGTATTTTTATTTTTTTTTTTTTAAAGAATACATGCTTCACGTTTTCGGAGATATTACTGGACAATGGACATGTGAGGGAGTTATCGTTCTTAGTTTGTTAAGGACGTAACCGAAAACAGCCATCTCCCATAAGCATTTCCGTTAGTTAACTTCATTAGTACCGCTTCCGTTTTATGTTCAGCTAAAGTGAGGCCGACTAATTAAGTCACCATCGAACAATTGAAATGAATGGTTTCGTTTCTAATTTGAACAACTTTTTTCAGTAGTTTTGCTTTTACAACTATAACTACAGCGTCCGCGAATCCCACGATTTTAGACTTGCCTGATATTTCAAGACGAAAGATGGCATCGTAAATGAGGTTCCATAGTATTGGTCCCGAACCAACTCCTGGAATCTCCTCCATTGACTGCTTAACGCCATCATCTGTTTCAGAGAGCAACACTCTTTGTCGGAAATTTTTTTATAAAATATACCTGATGCATGCTGTTACTCTCATATTTCGAAATGCTTAAAGGATATGTATGTTTTCAGCTCTCGATTTTCAACGCGTTCTTAAGGTCCACTGTTTGTGACGCAACAGTACTGCTTTGCGCTTTTTCTCCATTGTCTTTTTTCTATGGCCCTTTTCACTGTGTTAACCACTTCCTTAATGGCATCCGAAACCGTACTGATATGCTAATACTCAAAACACACGTGCAGAATTCTGGACGCAGCAAAATTAGAACACACTGCAATGAGCGAAATTACATGTGAACGCTGCCTGCACCGCAACACTGCAACACACCCCTATTTCTAAATTCACTACAAAATATATAATTTGAGTTATGTATGTATCACCGATTTTTGAAGTTTCGTTGTTTATTTAAACAAATAGGGTATTTATGTTTCGGAAAAATTAAAGAGGAGTTAATAGAATATAAGAAGCCGGCAATACAAAAGAAATCCATATGAAAGAGTTAATTTTCAAAAAGTTTGAGACAAAATAATTCATAGTTCAACTCACTAATGTCTGTAGCTGATGAGACGCATGTTAAATAAAGCAGCGATGCACGGTGCGCTGCATACAGAAATTCTGCACATGTATTTTGGGTATAAAAGTATAATAGTATAAATTAGCAGCTGCTGCCAAATTCTTACCGATGATGCTCTCCAGAACTTTTACCGCCGTATCCAACATACAGAGCTGGCGATAGGGTGATGGATTTCTTCCGGTTTACCTCCCTTGAGTTGTACGAGCCTGTATTTCTTCCATTGATCAAGAAAGACTCGTTTACTCAGGCAGGCGTTATAAATGTCCTCAATTATATCCACTCTGCTTTTAATAGCAGCTTGCAGGGCTAGATTTGGGAACCCATTCAATTTTTTTTATGCAAAAACTTGTTGAAACCATATAATTTTAAGTTCGACTAAAATTGATAACTTTTATATAGTATTAAGGTTTGATGTAAGAGGTCGCTATTTATCATTTAAAATCGACTATCAACCTACGCAGTTGCTTTTTCTACTACGAACACTTGTTTTTTTTCCTATAATCCCCAACGAACTAATCAACTCCTCCACAAAAAAATTTACTAAACAGCACCTTCCCAAGGGTCTATCCGAAAGCACCCGCACATTTTCGTCCAATCGACCCGAATAGTTTTAATAAATCATCGATAATTGAAATAATTTACATACGTACTTAGGAATAATTCGTCAATTTGCATCTAAACTCATCACTCAAATTTACTCATCGAACTATTCAACAAATTATCAAAATTAAATTAATCGCAAGTGCACCTTGATTTTATCACCATTTTCAAAATTTTCATCACAAAATTAAAACAGTCATCAATCAACGACCAGTGCCGAAAATCTTTACATCTTGCCCCGTAAAAATCATCAACGTTTACAATTGAGAGACTTTTCCAAATATTAATTGTCTCTTCAGCTTAGACGAAAATGCCTCCAATTCAATGGTCATCATGTATGTATGTACATATATCAATCTGTACGATCGATTCGCTCTCACTGGAAGCAGAGACCACCGCTGATCCTCAGCAGCAGTGGACATCCAGTTCAGCGTGCAGTCTCTACGTCGCCATGAAATTCAACTCATCAAACAAACAAAAAATCGCAGTGTCCAAAAAGTTTTTTTTTTCATAAATGATCACAACAAACCACTCATCGATCTCAATAATAAAACAGCTATCTGAATTTTTTTTTGTACTAAGTGCAAAACATTTGTTATTCCTGTATAAGAAAATATGTACATATGTACATATATGTATGTGAATCTTTATAAACGCGTATCAAATACTCGTACGTGTACCAGAAAGCATATGCTCAAGAGAAAGATACATAAGTGGAAGAAACCATGCACAAGAGAAAGATACATAATTGGAAGAAACCATTTTCTTCATCAATAATTTTCCCGAATTTTTGAGGGGCGTTTTCATTAAAAAACCGATTTTGATGAAATTTTTAATATATCTTCAAAAGTTATTGTAGTAATTCTATACAAAAAAAAGTGCACTGTGTCACATCCACTTTATTAAGGCTCATGGAAAGGAAAGGGGATAGGATATTATACCATCCGTTCCAAACGATTGTAGTTTTTCCGTACGTTTTTTAATCGCTTTCTGTTTGTAACTTAACCTAAAGCCTGCAACTAATTGTAAATTAAATTATAGATACAGTAATAATAAGACAAGTCACAACCAAACTAAACCAGCTACCCTAATACACATATGTACATACTATGTGCATATGTAAGTAACATGGATATTATGCATATCTACAAGCGAGTGCAATGATGTGCATATGGGCGAAAATAGCAATCATATACTAAGATATAGGTCACACTCGTCAAATCCACTTGCCACTTACTTTCGTTGGATGCCTTGTCAAGTTGATTTGATGACCGATTTGATGAGTGTGAACCCCCCTAATGATAATGATCACTCCATATAAAATACATACATATGTATATATTGGATTAGGTATATACATACATACATGTGTACATACCTACAAATAGAAATATTTGCAGTTCGATTTGCCAAATCGAGTGGAGTGAGATCACATGATCGTATCATTAAGTATTCGCAATGTTTTCATCAAAATTCCAACAAGGAATATTCATCTTTAATCAGCAAGAAAATTTTAGTTCATATGTACATATGTAGGTACTTAGTTCGGTACAGACATACATATATTTGTATGCGTTAAATTAGCAATAACTTTAGCCGTAACCAAATCATTTTATCTAAAAACTAAAGGCAATTATCGAGTTATTAACCTTCTATAGATCGAACTCGTATGTAAGTATTAAAAAAATGTTTAATTCAATTAAACCTGCTTGATCGCAAGGAAAACCCCATCTGAGATAATCCCATAATGTTAACGACAAAACATATTTTCCCCAGTAAATCCACTGACGCATCACCGACTTAACGAGTAGGTTTTCACTTATTGTACCTATACTTACCAGAAAAAGGCAAAGCATTCCATATAATCCAACTCGGCGGTAAAGAATCGCTAATACATACCATTTCCAATCATATTGAAATAATCTGATTTATTTCCATTTTGTTTTTGGTATTTACGCCACTAACATGAAATTCCAAAAACGCACATGCGGTTGTCGAAATCCAAATCTTAATTGCGGGGAAAACCAAATATCGGTCTTCTCCACACCCAAAGATGAGTGTGTAGTGTGTACATGGTGTTTTGTTTTGTTTACAAATAAAGACCAAAGATTATGTGAGCCCAGATATAGTCTGAGAGGGAGAGACTCAGAGAAATATAACCTGATTTTAATAGCACAGTTATTATACCGAAGTAAGATTTAAACATAGACTTCTCGATTTAACAGATTGAAATGTAGTATTTTTACAAATTTTTTATACGTCATCCTAAGAGTATAGTAAGTTTGATACATACTTTGTAACATAGAAAATAAATTGAGATAGACCCTATAAAGTATATACTATATATTCGTGCAATTCAATAAAGGAAATGCGGTTTGCTAAGTCCACTTTATTAAGGCTGCATAATAAGGAGTATCATACGATCCGTTGCAGACGGATTTTTTTGTAAGTTTTTTATAGAAAAACAAGTATGTAGCAGACACTTTTTTGTAAAATTATAACAATTATAAATTATAATAAAAGAACAGTAGGATATTACACGATCAGATAAACACGGATCATAACTTTTTATATGTTTTCTATTACATAATTGTTGTCAACGCAACGGTCAAAATCGGTTTATAAATCCCATCCTCCTCCCCTAAAGTCGACATGGCTCTAGGTAATGTACTCGTATGGTTGAATTGTAGACAATTAGAATACCTAAATATTCGGTCTGTGGGCGCCGTGGCTCAAGTAGTTAGTGCGTTGGACTACGGAGCAAGGGGTTCCAGGTTCAATACCCAGACAACACCTAAAATTTATTTCACGGCCCCACCTCTCGCGAGCGTCTGACAAACATCCGAGAGTAAAACTGTCATGAAAAAGCTTCTCAAAATTGCCGTTCGGATCCGGCATTAAAAACAGTAGGCCCCTTCCATTCATGTGAAGAATGTAACACGCACAACATGAATGGTTGTGAGAAGCTAGACCCTGGGTCCCATGGACCTGTTGCGCCAAAAATTTGTATTTGTATTTGTAAATATTCGGTCTCAATAATTTTTATTGGATTGCAAGTAAAATAGTAGGCGTCGATAAGGGCCAAAATAGGTGCTGTTCACGAATATATGTACATATACATACATACATATGTACATATATGCACTTTATAGGGTCTATCTCGATTATTCTTCTGTATTCCAAACATATACCCTTAGGATAGGCCACAGACAGCTAAGACAATTATGTGTTTATAAATTAACATGTGTAGCAAATAAAAACAATAATAGAAGAAGATAATCATTCAGTATCATACAGTTTATTTAAAGTACGGATTCAAAGTGTATATTTTTGTTTAAAGAGAAGCTCAGAGTTTATGACTCATCTTTTTCGTAGAAGCATGTTAACCTCTGATAAGCATTTAGATTATGAGTTTGCTCAAGAACGTCGAAGTACTCAGTCGGTTATCGGACGCGGATTTTTTAAATCATCTACATTGGCTTAAGATTCAATCTTACTCTAAATACTAGCATATAACATTTTATTTAAATGTGGATCCAGAAAAGTTTACGTAACAAATAATAGAGTAACTATGAAAGGTGTGTTATTGTGAAGTAATAATCTGGTATAGTAGATATATATACATATGTAAGCAGTTTTGCTTGTGTGCACATATTATGTACATATATGTATGTACGTGCGTATAAAAACACTTCTTGTTTCACCGACGTTTGATGATATTCAATGATAAACGAACTAATTACCTTGTGGAAATATTGCAATTTACTTCCGTAAATAAAAATGTTAGATGTGCTATGTACATATATTTTTACATATCTTACAAAGCAAAACGAGTGTAAACATTTTTTAAACCCGCCCACTTTTCAAAAAGTTCATATTTTGAATGAAAAACGAAAAACAAAATCTATCAATAATATTAACCCATACAGTATACATAACAATGCTAATTATTATTAAAACACTGATTTTGACAAAATTTTGTAAATAACGTAAAATGAAATGATATTATCATTGTAATTCAAAAATTCAGTCAGCCCACTCTCCAAAAAGAAAAAAATTGTGTATTATACGATCCACTTCAGACGGATTGTATGTAGGCTTTCTAAATGTTTTCTTTGACAAATGTTTCTTTCTTTCTGCTGTTTTATTTTATTCTTGAGTTCTCTCTTATAATCGTATAAAAAACATATGTACATATTTAGGTATTTTGTTGCAGAGACGTAATTTGTAATGTGGTGTATCATTAGGTCAATACGTACATATGCAAATTTACATACGTACATTCTCCCAGTTGCATTTACAAACATACATATGTATGGCCTCCCATTCGTCTGTCCGTCCGTCCGTATGTTTATTTTATTGTTCCTTGTTATTCCTTATGTATGTACCCTCAATCAAATATCAGATTATTCATTTGTAGCCCTGGTTTAGCCTTATGCCATTCAAGATGCTATTAAATTTATATTCATAGAAATCAAGAAAGCTGTCTACATAAGAAGTTACCTACTTATTTTTCGTTTTGCATACTAACACAATGTTTTAAGAACTATTTCGCATTCATAATTCCACAGTAGGTAAGCACTTTGTCGGTGCAATTTGATTCTTTAATTTAATATCGCCCAAAGACAAGTTTAAGATAACAATTTTGGAAGTTAAATGTAAAGAAATAGAAAGATTTGTTGTGTTTTTCCAATTCCAAATAAATTTATTATCGGAAGTTAATTGTGTCAACAAAATCAAGTCTTATCAAAAATATTCTGTAACCATTCTGAACAAAATGTAACGACACGTCTGTGTTATTAGTGAATGCAATAATTTTATACCCTGCTCTAAGGTATAATTATTAAGTTTTGACAGAGAGAAATAATTGATGTAAACACTATAAAGTATATATATGTATATACATACATATGCGGCCAAAAAAAACACCATTAATATAAGCAATATTTCTTATTTAGTTCGTATTTCTCACATTTGAATATTAAGTACCATTAGTTGATGTGAGCTGTCTAATATTTAAAGTAAAACCGGTCACAAAACATTGACATTGTTTGACATGTTTGTAACAACATTGCTGTGCGTACTTATACAGTCAAAATAATAGTACCCTCTGCAATGTACAAAGAAAATATAAACATGAAGACTTCTAAACTAAAAAAAATATTTTTTTTATAGAGTTAAATTAAGTAATAAATACAGTTATTTGTTAATCAATATTTTGTTGCATAATTGTATTGGAAATAACTGTCTTACAACTTCGTGACATTGAATCTACCAAAGACTGACACCTCTATAAGAGGCAAGAGGCATTTAACCAACGTTAAATTTTTGACCAAAGTTCATTAATGTTGTTCGGTTGTCCCATTGCACTGATCCGATTTTCTTCGAACCGTCTTTTGCTGAAATGTTTGGAGTCATTATCTTGTTGGAAGACCCACCTCAAAGACATTTTCTCGGAATCAAATGGCTATATAAATAAATCCACCATAGTTTTAACATAAAGGTGTTGATCTAATATGGACCTAAACCAACACCAGGGTAAGAGAAACATTCCTAAACCTACCGGCGCCGCGTGTTAAACCGTTTTTGTGGTATAAGCTGTGTTTAATTCTGTGTTTCAGGGCCTTTTCACATAACAAAGGGACCCAACACCACACCACTAAATAGCACGATTTTAATTTCGTCAGTTCACAGAACGTTCCTCGACTTTTGAACTGGCAATTGATATGATTCCTCGCAAACAACAATCTTTTCGCCACATGATACGGTTTCAGCAGCATAAATTTTCTTGGTGTTCAAATTGTCTTTCCTCAATCTCCGACGCATAGTTTCAGTGCTGGCCGATACATCCAGTTCTCTTTTCATTTGCACTGCTGGTTTAAAGGCACACTTTCAGGGAGTCTTATTACACGTTTTACTATGTGAAGCGGCATTAATGGGGTTCTACCGCGAGTTTCTTTTTTAACTAGTATAAAACAGCATTCCGTGTTTTAACAATCAAAAATATCCCTAATTTCCTTGCCGGTTTTAGTCATATGTATGTAAAAATTAAGAACTAAATAAGAAATATTGCTTGTAAATGCTTTAAACGCGCTTATGGTGCTACTTTCTTGATCGCAGGTGTATGAATACCAAAGACAATTGAACCATGTCCATCAGCCTGTATGTCCACCACTTGAAAAAACATCGAGGCATCGAAATATTTAAACACCTTTCTTACATATACATAAACATATAACGCATTTTTTTTAATTTTGCAGTGCAATTTAGTTTATCGGTAATTTTAATTATTATTCTGCATCACCAACCACAATGCCTTGTGCAGGGCAATCCAACTATTTCATCACCGCCGACTGTTAATGATGAATTCGCGTGGAAATTGTTCCGAAATTCAAAACCATCAAATCGAAATGCAGAGAATTTCATCTTGTGTCCGATTTCAGTCCAACTTTTACTGTCAGTGTTGCAGTTAGCATCGGAAGGACCCACCAAAGAACAAATTAGAATAATAACTGGCAACACAGTCCCCGCGCAACTATATTACGTTCTAAATCCACAAGGCACAAATCCTGAAGTCAAATCAGCCAATGGAATATTTATCGATTCCAGTGAAAAAGTGAACGGAAATGTTTCATTACACATATACTTAAACGGTGGTGATGTATATAGTGTACCGCTTCAAAAGCAAAGCGTTCTGGCAAAAAGTATAATCAATCAATGGGCAACCAATGCTACCGATGGTCATATACGTGAGTTGCTTAGTGCAGGTAAGAGTATCAAAGTTATAAATAGTTAACATGTACTAAACGTTTATTTTCTTAGATTCCGATATATCGGGTGTAAAGGCGATGTTGGTTTCGGCGATGTACTTTCATAGCACTTGGAAGTACCAACTACGACCTTCACAGCCCAGAAAATTCTACACTTTTTTCAACGAAGGACGACCAACCGATTTCATGGAAGTCAACGCTTATTTCAAAGTGAGGAATATTGATTTGGGTAAAAATATTGGCGGTACTATGATAAACTTACCCTACAAGGTAAAATGTGGCATTTTGACCGTTAGGCAAATTTAACAATAATTTCTTAAATACTAGGACAATATTTATTCAATGTTTCTAATTGTTCCTGGTCATGGCATTACACTAAAAAAGTTCCTTAGTAACTTGGACCATATCAGTTTTACTCAATTAATTCGAAATCTTGATGAAATGTACGTTGACAAAGTGCATTTGTTTATGCCAAAGTTCAAGGTGTCATCAAAATCATCGTTAGTTGCACCACTACAAAAGGTAAACATAAACATTCCTGAAAACAATTAATTATAATTTTTTTTTTTTTAGATGGGTCTAGTAGACTTATTTTCGCCATCTAGGTCGCGGCTAACAAAACTGATTGATTCGCGTGAGCCGCTTCGAATAAATGAAATTCTACAGCAATCCACTTTGGAAGTGGATGAGTACGGAACTATAGCGACCTCGGCGACAGCATCTTTTGTGGTGCCACTAAGTGCAAGTGAACCAGAGGCCAAAGTTTTTGTGATCGATAAACCCTTTATAGCTGTAATAGTTGAGACTGCTTCCCAAACTCCAATCTTTATATCAAAAATAACAATACCTACTGAGACTTGATTTACAGTTAAATTCAAATACATAGATAAAAGACTTTCACGTGTAGATTTTTAATATAAATATCTTAACTTAGGTAAACTGAATATTTACAGTGTCTTCACGGCTAGATATGTATGGATGTATGTATGTGTGTATGTATCTCCTTTTAGTGATCGTCAAGCAATCAGCTAGCGATAATAATAATAATGATAATACTGTTTAATTAACTTTTAGACAGAAAAATGGGTACCTTAAAAAATTTCAAAAAAATTGTCTTCACTTGGCTATTATGATTTTTTAATTATATAAAAAATAAACTTAATTCAATTGACTTAGTGCTGAAAACAAACAAATAAAAAAATATTTTTTTTCCTCCCTTCTATGCTTGTTACAGGCGAATTTGGAAAAAATACTACATTTCAGTTTTGCTTTTCGACCCGATTCCGGGGACATAGAAAGCAAGGACCACGCTTTCTTCCCTCGTCTTCTATGTCTGAGACATCATCAAACATGAAATTAACGACATCTTCAATAAACTCTGCTTCTGAGTCACATAGATCGTCCTTAAATACAAAGGCTGCTTTCCTAAATGCAGCACTGCCTGCTTTGTGCATCAGCAATCATTCCTAAATGCAAACTCAAAATATGACACAACGCATTACGTTCCTTAATGCATTGTGAATGAATACACTGCGCAAACAACAGCAAACAGCTCATCGTGAACTAACACGATGCAAATGGTATTTGTTATTGCTACCTTTTTTAGCTTAGCTTTAAAATATATTTCGTGAATAGTCGGTTATCACCATATCACCATATTTCCAAAAAATAAATTGTGCCCATCGCATAACATTCCTAAACGTCATAATTCACAACGCAACAGAATGCATATCGCATACTGAAAGTATCGTGTGTTTGCAGCAAGCTATTTACGCATTTAAACGCACATTTGTTTGACTTGATCAATTCACTCCTAAATCACAACAACAACACAATAAATTCACCTCTAAATCACAACAAAATTGGGTGAATTTGACAGCTGATGAAGAACGCGTGGAAGAAATTGAAAAGTGCTTTGGGTATGTTCACTAGATATTAACAATATTCAAATTATTATTTTTTCTTTAAGATATCAAGATTTAAATATCGTATATTATTTAAAGAAAAATATAAGCGCTCACAATTTCTGATTGCATTTGACAATATGAAAATAAGAAATAAATGTAAAATGCATACTTTTGATCTTTACTTCTGGAAAACATTAGTTGGAGTTTTGAAATTTTATTCAATGTGGAAATATACATATGTATGTACATATGTACATAATCAGAAATATTAAAAAGAAATTATGCTGAAGTTCAGTTTTTTTTTGAGTTGAAAATTATTAAGTAAACATTAATATAGTGAAGAAGAAAAAAAACAAGGAAGAAAAACGAAATAACGATGGGCCTTAAACCAGTTAATTATTATGCAATGCCTTTGATCACTTTTCGATTTGTAACTACTTAGCTCTCAAGTGGATGTTTTTTACTAAAAAAAAAATTCTAGGATTCACATTATTTAGATAACATAGTTTGTACCGGCAAAATTTACATTTTTGTAATTTAATTAACAAAAGAATAAATTAGTGGTTGGTATACATATGAATGCATGCATCCATGGATTAATATTGTTTTCATTTATGTATAAGTCTAACCTTCAAAATGTGTAATGTGTTTTGAATTTGAGACAACGGCGACACTTCAAAAGTTACAGATGCTACTAACATCAATTATGGCAAAATACATACACATTTCAATATTTTAAACATAGGTATTGAAAAATATATATGTACGAGACATACATAATCAACCTTGGGTACTTACTATTTGCTGCATCATTGAAGAATTTAAAAATGATTTTATATTGCAATTCAAGCATTATATCGAAATGTAAGTAAAAATGAGAAAAACATTTTCGGTAAACAAATGTTTTCTACTCGTCATTGAAATCAAAAACAAATAAGAAGTTGCTCAACAACAATTTTGCAAATACATTTTTAATACTTTCTTCATAAATACATTTGTATGTCTGTATATTGTATTAAAAATATTTCCAAGTAAATGTACACGACGTTTACTCTGCTTGAAGTAGTTTTATTGATAACTTTAGCAAGGCAGTTTTACGAGTACATATTATAAAACTTTTAATTATAAATGTAACTTCAGCTGTATATTGCTGTATATTAGAATTGTATATTTAAACATATGTATGTAAAGGAATTGGAATGCAAACTGCCTTTTTATATGCTTTAGAACTCTAGACTACTTCTTTGAGATTAAAACAATTACTAATTATAATGCTTAATTTTATTATTTATTGATTTTTGTACGTTTATAAATAATTGTAATTAAAATTCGTTAAGCCAAAATCCAGGAACGGCCCTAATATCTGTAATAGAAAGCCTCATCAATCAAGACACAATTGTTACTGGCATTCTACTTATACCAAGAATTACCGTAACTTAACTTGGTTGCTATGTTTTTACCGTCTAACTTCGCTGCAACAATAATTTTTGTAGCAATTATTTGATTTTTTAATTCACAATAACAATCTCAATTGAAATTGGTGTCTATTATTTTCTATTTATGATCAATATTCAAAAAATAATATCTTATTTTAGAAAAAGAGTCGTTTTTATGTTATTCAATTCGAAAAACAATAATTAATATCTTAAATCGAATTTCTGATATTTATTTTTTCCTTTCACATTGATTTTCCAGTATTGTTTCCAATACACAATATTTATAGCAAATGCTTCCGTTTTGCGAACACATCCACTGACGTACTTATTCCACCACTAGAGGAATTGTTGTTGCCAATGTACACGTATTCACAGACGAGGAGCGAATTACAACAAAAACAATGTAAACAAATGGGTTTTGAAAGGAATGGGGGTATAAGTTTAATATCTCTTTGTTCAATGATTTCTGTCCATCTGACCCAGGGCCTAGCTTCTCACAACCATTCATGTTGTGCCTGTTATATTCTCATCGTACGGCCACTCGAAATTTTATTACTATTATACGTACGCAGTCAAACTTAAAATAATTTATACCAGAAGAACAAGAAACTTTAATTAACAAGAAAGTTCAAATTCATAATTTTTTTTATTTAAAATACGACACTAATTTCTTAAGTTATCAATTGAAAAACGTAAGTATCAATATTTCGTTGGTCCCCTTTTCGATTCCAGCGTAGCCTGTAACCTCTTTGGCGTCTTTGAAACTAGCTTTTGTGTAAACTTTGTAGGCACTCAATTCCATTCTTCTAGCAAAGCTTTTTTAAGGGATTCGTTTGAAATGATAGTGTGCTTGTCCAGTTTCTTCTCTATGAAATCCCACAAATGTTCAATCGGATTCAAGTCTGGACTTTGTGGAGGAGTATGCATTTGTTTGGGAACATTATACAGCAACCATTCCTTGACCATTCGAGCTGTATGCTTGGGGTCGTTGTCCTGTTGGAATATTTAATTCGGACCCAAGCCTAATTTACTGATCGATTGTCGTAAGTTTGCCTTTAAAATGTTGAGATGGTCCATTTTCCACTCGATAAACACTAAGTTTCCCACACCAGATGATGCCATGCATCCCCATACGAGGACATTTCCTCCGACGTGTTTTACCGTACTTCGCAGATTCTTCAGATCCATGTCCGTTCCTCTTTTTCTGCATACTTTGGAAGGACCAAATAATATTTACACTCATCGGTCCTGCTCCAGAAAGATAAATCCTCATTTTTGTGAGCTGAGGCAAACTCTTTTCGCTTTATCTAGTTTGCATCTAATAAGTGCACCTAATAAGTGGTTTCTTCCGTGCAGTTCTGGAGAAATACCCATTCTTGTTCAAAATCCTTTGAATTGTGCGTGAACTAACATTTTTGTCACATTTGCCAGAAACCATTTCCACCATCTTTGAGCTGCTGATTTTAGGACACTTTCGACCAGTGTTTAGAACTACTCGTTCATCTCTCACATTTAAGGTACGCGGCCGGCTAGATTTATTGGAACACTCCACATTTCCTGTATTATTGTATTTTTGCATGATGTGCTGTATTGTAGACTTCACCTTACCAGTGATGAGATCCCCTTGTGGGTCCTAGGGCCTCTACAACGCCTACGCGCCATCGTCTGCGGTTTCTGGCAATGTGCCTCAGCTCTCCCCAACTCTTTCCCAATGCCGTGCTTCCTTCTCGACTGTTCTGCACCATGTACTTCTGGGACCGCCGCGTATTTAGCCATCCTGAGTAAGCGGGTTCCATTGTATCGCGTGGTTTGCTATGGACCTGTCACGTTTTCGGAGAGTGTGACCAATCCACTGCCACTTTCGTCGTTGTATGGTTATGCCTATAGGTTCATGCCTCGTTCTCTGATAAAGCTGTTCGTTAGAGATACGGTGTGGCCAGAAAATCCTTAAGATGTTGCGTATTAACGAACGTTTGCAGTTTCCTCGTGATAGTAGCGGTCACTCTCCAGGTACCACATCCATATAGCAACACGGATTCAATGTTGGAACGGAACAGTCGTAGCTTGGTGTTTAAGCTAATTGCATTACTACGCCAGATTGTGGATTTGGATTTCCCTATTCGGCTGGCTATATCCAATTCGGTTCCGCAATCAGTTGAGACAATACTCACAAGGTATTGAAAACTCTCTACTCTCTCAACCGTTTGTCCAGCAATGCATATATGAGTTGATGAGTTCGGCCGAGTTAATTTTCAGCCCAACAATGTTAGCTTCCCTCTCCACATTTGCTGTCATTTGGTGAAGGTCCATTATTCTGTGAGACAGTAGGCATACATCGTCGGCGTAGTCGAGGTGTTTGAGTTCGGATGTAAGAGTCCATCGAATTCCTCCATTTCCCGTCCATAAAGCCGCATTTAGCACATCGCTTATCACCAATAGAAACAATATTGGTGAAAGAATGCAGCCTTGTCGAACCCCACTTTGGACTTCGAATTCCTCAGACAGCCTTCCTCTGTGCAAAACGTGACATGTGGATCCATCGTATGTAGCCTTGATAATAGCTATTAATTTATCAGGAATGCCTCTCCTGCGCAAGGCAAGCCAAATACATTCCCGATTGACACTATCAAACGCCTTTTCGAAATCGATGAACAGCAGGTGTAGTGATGATCGATATTCAATGCCTGCTTGGTCAGCATCGAGTGTGTCTTCGAGGTGTTCTTTGATTCGATCCAGGATAATTCTAGCTATTACTTTAGCCACAGCAGGTAGCACGCAGATACCTCTCCAGTTTTCGCACTGCATTAGGTTGCCTTTTTTAGGGAGCTTGACGATCATTCCCTTCTTCCACTCATCCGGAAAACTCTCGGCTTCCCATGTTCTCCCAACAAGTGGAAATAGTAGCTCAGCCGATGCAGTTGGCGCAGCTCGAAAAAGCTCCGCGGGTATGCCATCAAGTCCTACCGCCTTATTGGTTTTCAGTGCTTTGATCGCAGTAATGATCTCTTCTTTACTGGCGGTTGAGGTGCCAATTCGGGAATTTCTTACCACGGATACTTCAGTCTGACTTGGTTGCATATTGCTGGCGAATACTCTGTTTAAAACAGAAGCAAAATGCTCCTTCCACCTCTTGAGTTGATCCTCATCCGATATTAGCAACGAACCGTCTAAGCCTTTCACTGCGTGTTGAGTAGAGCTTCGGCCACCTATTAGCTCTTTGGTGATTCTATAAACGGTTCTGCTGTCACACCTCGCTGCTGCTTCTTCTGCTTCCGTAGCCAGCGCACTGATGTAATTGCGCTTGTCACATCGCACGCTACGCTGCACTTCTCTCATCTTCATTCGATATAGAGACTCTAGCTCGATCCTCCCTGCTGCTGGAGTTGCTGCAATTTGAGCTCTTAGCTGTTTTCGTTCGTTGATCCTTCTCCAGGTATCCTCAGAAAGCCACGCTCTATGATCTCTTTGCGATCGACCGACAATCCTTTCGGCACGTGATGTGAAAACAGTTTTCACAACTTACCAATGGTCTTGGATGGTGGTCCCTCAGGTATCCTCAGAAAGCCACGCTCTATGACTTCTTTGCGATCGACCGACAATCCTTTCGGCACGTGATGTGAAAACAGTTTTCACAACTTACCAATGGTCTTGGATGGTGGTCCCTTAGTTCTTGGCGCACTGTGGGATCTCTCAGTCGGTCAATGTTGAACCTGGGCGTTCTCATGCAGTTGGATCTTCGAACGGCGGCAGTGCGTAATTGGACAATAGCTATCATAAGATGGTGATCTCGTGCCAACCCCATTTCCGCTCCTCGTCTGTTACGGACGTCTAGAAGACTACTTCTAAATCGGCGACTGATGGCAAAATGGTCAATTTGGTTGGAGGTTGCTTGTCTGTCAGTTGACACCCAACTGTTTTTATGGCAGGCTTTGTGCTCAAACATGGTGCCACCTATGACAAGGAGATTTGTGTTGCAAAAGTCAACGAATCTTTCGCCGTTGTCATTGAGGTGGCCTAATCCGTGTCGTCCCATAACATGTTTGGGCCCTTCGTTGTCGCTGCCTACCTTGGCATTAAGGTCCCCCATCACTATGACAATGTCGCCGTTGGGTGTTACATTATATACAGCTCCCAACTGGTTGTAGAAGGTCTCCTTTTCCTCCTCAGAAGAACCATCCGTGGGCGTAACACTGTATAATGGTGACGCGACGTACTCTCGTCCAGAATCTGGCCGTTAAAATCCTATCACCGTGTGGCTGCCAGGAAATTAGGCCTGTGCGTGCTGGGGGTGTTAACAGTAGTCCAACTCCATATCCACGGGGGCTACCGGATGGTCTTCCGGAGTAAAGTAATACAGTGTTACGCGTTGGGGATTGGTACTCACCCGCATCTAACCACCTTATCTCACTTACTTCCAATATGTCCAGCCTATATCGAATGAACTCATGTTCGAGTTGAAGGAATCTGGCGTTCTGAGGTCCTTCACTCTGGGAGTCAAGGAGCGTCTTCACATTCCAGATACCAATCTTAGTTCGGGTACAATAGCCAAAGGTCGTCAACGTGTTATCAGTCCTTATTCGAGGCGTTGTTTGGTTTCCGTAGCGGGCGGGTTTCGGTAACGCGGGTTGCTGGCCCAGGTTACCTAGTCTAGACATAAGACTCTAGACAATCTCGCACTTGCAATTTTGGCCTACATGTATAACGATTTGTACATGTAGTTACCCGGGGACCACCACGAGGAGGTAAAGCAAGCACTACATTACGAACTTGATTGTTGCGCTACTGGCCCAATCCATGTTTTAGGCAATCAGTAGTTTTCCGATCAATCGCCATCTAGATCTCCAAACGATTTGTTCTACTTCAAGCGAAAATTTACTACGACTTTCCGAAAATCAGAACTTGTTTCTTTCCGTATAACTCTTTTCTTCGACATAATGGCACTACAAAACTTGAAATTTTACACGACGTACACTCTTTAAGCTCTAAAATCAAAATAACGACATCGACCTTCATTGTTTGTTTTTGTCGCCTGGAACATAGCACCAATTTTTTTCTTATACGCAAAATGTAGAAACAATATTGCTAAGGAATTGGAAACATATGTAATAATTCCTCTATTAAACTGACAAAATTAATAGAATAATAAATGTTCCATTATTCGCAGATATATTTAATTGTGGGTGGTTTTAGGTATCGTACGATGAATTTTGTCGCTCACTGTATGTAGATAAAATATTAATTGTGGGGGACCAGAAGTCCCCCGCTCTGTGCTCTTAAGGTTAAATGTTCGCTTTTGTTATATTACAATACAATTGCTGTAAACAATGCATCTATAATCTAATAGAAGTTTATTTTAGAAGTTTGTTGCCTGATTTTGCTTTCCATTCATTATTGGTTTCGACAGAATACTTCCACATGGAAGGCATAAGCATACGATTGTGATTCATTTACATCCCTATAATGATTCATAGTAGTAGTGAGATCGGCGATAAATATTCAGACGAGAACTCCTGCAAGCAGGAGTTTTATACATACTCTGTGGAATATGACTGTGGACTCTCTCCTGAGAAGACTTAAAGAGACTAGCATCCACACTGTGGGATATGCCGATGATATAGCAATAATGGCAAGAGGTAAATTCATGAACATCACAGCAGATACCATGAGAAATGCTCTCAGAGTGGTGGAGCGATGGTGTCAGGAACAAGGGCTTTCCATTAATGCGGAAAACACAGATCTAATCATCTTCACAAGGAAGAGGAGAGATCTGGAGTTTCAGCCCTTGACACTTTTCGAATCGGAGCTGCAGGTGACCAGGAAGATTAAGTATCTGGGTGTATACCTAGATGCTGGACTAACTTGGAACTTCCATGTGGAAGAGAAGATTAGAAAGGCGAAAAGGGTGCTTCATCAATGCAAACGAGTATGTGGACTAAGGTGGGGAATCTCGCCGAGGTCAGCATACTGGATGTACACGATGATAGTTAGACCGATTATCACATATGCGTCAGTTGCATGGTGGCAGAAAGCCAGCCAGAAAACTGTAAAGATAGGGTCCAATGACTGCCATGTGTGTGCAATACGGATGACACCAATATGCGCAATCGAAGTGATAGGTATTCTGCCGCTCGACTTATTTATTAAGAAAGCGGCGGCTTCGACGGCACTTCGTCTGCACCGGGATGCACTGGCACTGGCGCGGTACAATCATCTTTATGGATGGATCCATCATGGATGGCAGAGCGGGGGCAGGTATCTTCTCAGAAGAACTGGAACTAAACTGTCAAATTAGTCTGAGGAAATATACCTCAGTCTATCAAGCCGAGAAGATTGCTCTGTTGCATGCGTTGGATCACCTGAAAGAGGGTCAGGTTGAGGGTAGGAACGTTACCATAGCACTGGACAATCAATCAGTGATTAGACGCATGGACCAAACAGATATCAATACATCACTGGCGTTGGAGTGTGTTGATAAACTCAACGAGCGCTCATCTCGAAATGAGATGACGCTGCTCTGGGTAAGAGGGCACTTAGAGACTGAGAGTAACGAAAAAGCAGACTCTCTAGCAAATCAAGTCAACCTTGGAGTTCTTTGGTCCGGAACCATTCGCTGCAATTAGCAGAGGGATGGTAGAATGCCTAATTAGGCATTCGTGGAAGAGAGACGAAAAGACCCAACACTGATCTGGTTCGAAATTTCTTTAAAATATACATATGTACATATGTATATGATTCATAACTCAACTTAGTTGTGTTGTCTTCCATACAACTCAACTCAAACACAACCAACCCAATTTTTGGAACTATGGAACAAAACTATTTTCAGTTGAACTAATGCAGCCAACTTAAAGTACGTAAATTGAAAACAGACACTAACATTTCGATGTACGTAAACAGAAGAAAATTCAAAAAGTAGTCGGTAATGATTTTAAATATTAAACGAACAAAAATGGAAAGCACTTACTTGACGACGACCATGAAAAGGAAGATGCGACTAATGTTGTGCATGAATCCGAATATGTGTCCGCGATTATTCCAACCCAAAACGTCCAAATACAAAATAAATGTGTATAAAAATATTTCTCAAATGTTTCAACTCAAATATCTCATCCTCTTTTTGCAGATTCATTAGTTATTTCAGACTAAACAAAGACGCAATTGTGTTAATTTTGAATAAAGTGAACTATTAAGAAGTACTTTGCGCTCTCCTAATAATATAAATAATTTTAATTTATCATTTTCCATTAGTGTTTGTAATTTTTAGACCGCAAAAATCCTTTTAAACATTGTATAACATTTTATTTTATTTGTACTTACGTAGATTTCTCCATTTTCACAATAAAAACAATCTTCTTTCTCCACAACAAACACCATCAACTGCAAAATCGGGGTTGTGTGCTTCTGACCATGGTTGCTACTTGGGAAAAAAATTTGCGGCCATAATTGAAAAAAAAGTTACCAAATGAAGAAAAAAATTACCAAATTATTCTAAAGGCGAAAACGTTGATAAAGTACTAATATGCGTTTACCCTATCCTTAATTTTTAGTTTTTTTTCTGGTTAACGAGCTTAATTTAAAAATAAAGCGCATGACTGGGTCGTACGTTAGGTTAGGATAGGTATGTGGGTTGATGAAAAAGATACTTCTCCATCTTCACACTCAGGTCTATGTAGACTTCTTGTGATGCTCATTGAGCTTTACTCCAGTGGTCTTAGTTCTTGCCACACCTGTGTATTCCTGTTGAGTGCTTTTAAACAGCCTGAACGAAAACCTGTAAAGATCAGTGTAGAAAATAAAACTTTCTGGCGTCAATGAGAATTTTCTATTTTATTGGTTTTTCAATTTTTTGTTGCACAAATATTTGTAATGAAACTGAAATGAAAAATAAAACCTTCCGGGGTGGCATTTTAAATTTCTATACTACTACTGCTGCTGAAGACAATACGAATAGTTTTTTACATTTGATCACAAAATTGTTATAGAAAAATTGTTATAGAAATTGTTAAAGAAAAAAAGGGATTGGCTAGCCAATCGGCATAAAAGTTTTTTTTTGCGTTGTGTCCCTCTGGCGGTGAACACTAAATAACTTAGTCGGTGGTGGCAGCTCTCGTCGACCGCAATCAGATAGAGTAGCATCAAAAAGTTCTTCAATGTCTTCAAAGTAGTAACTTCCTAGAGCTCTATTCCTCAGATAACAGAGGTTTGAAAACGGGGAGTATCCTCGTAAGCCTCTTCATCACCGCACCCTCTGCAAAGGTCGTCATCATTCAGTTTCAATTTCATTGTTTGATTTCTTAGTAGGTTGTGACCAGAGAGTACGCCTATCAGTAAAGACAGGAATCCCTCTCTCTTTTCAGAAGCATTTTGGTTTTACGTTTATCGTACCTTGCCCAAAATTTACAAGGTGAAAGTCGTTCCCATCTGGTATTTGCTAATTTGTTGTTTCACTATGCCTTTGAGGTATCAGAGTGGAATAAAGACTTATTTATCAGCTCGATCAGTTTCGAGTGCGGAACCTGGCGTTCACTTTTACTTACATACTTACTTGTTTAGGTGACGCTTCAGTTCGTTAGACAGTATTAGCGAACCCACTTTTTTAAATTTCTTCATCATAGTAATGTCAAGTTTGACATTGCTTAGTCGTCAAGGAAAGTAAGCATTGAGTAATTTTTGGAATAAAACATACATGTTTGCATTCACTGAAATACCTACTTATTTAGCCATCATTTACATAAGGCGATTCCGTTCGAATGCAATTATGCATAATTCAAAATAATGAAATTCATTCAATTCTTGACTGACGTTAAAAACTTACCAAATCGAGACAAAAATTACCAAATTACCAAAACTTCCAAAACTCAAAAAAAATTACCATATTTGATAAAAACTTACCAAAGTGGCAACCTTGCTTCTGACAGTTAACACAACGAACACACAACGTCGTTGTGTATCATAATACAATCAAAATGCGCAGACAACTAGAAAGACAACCAAACATATTTAGTTGTGTTGGATTGGCAGATGGTAGTCAAATGGTTGTCTTAAAGTTGAGATCGAAAATACTAATTCTGCATTTACAACCAAACTACAACTAAAGTTGTGTACCATAATAGGGGCATTACACTTGCAGATTAAACTAGCCAGAATACGATTGTCCATATTATATTGCCTTTTCTACATAATGCACCCGACATGGCAGACTATTTGACAACCGACCAATTAGTAAATGTCATCAAAACTTACAATAAAACTCGTCTTTCTGTAAGAAATGCATTTCTTGAAATTGAAATACAATAACATTACAACCCTCGTGATTTTGTCGACAAAACTTAAAGCTTTGTCAATAACTTCGAAAATACATTCCCCACACGGGAGTCTTGGACGAACGAAAGAGCGACAAGCACCAACGGGATAGTACTATATACAGATGACTCAAATATAAACTGCAGCTGGCATTTCTTGCACAAACCCATAAATCCAGACAGCATTTGGAACCATTCGGACATAATGCACCTGAGAAAAATTTCAATCTGTGATATTGTAAAGAATATAAATTTACATACATAATATACCCACGAGTATATTTTTATAATGTACATATGTATATATGTACATATTAACAATGTTTGTAACATAGAGAAATAATCGAAATAGACCGTATAAGATATATGTATGTATATAGTATATTCGTGATCAGTATCAATACCGAAAACAATCAAGCCATGTCCGTCCGTTTCTCCGGGCGTCTGTGCGTCAAAATATAAAGAAATATATAGTACAAATAGACTAAAAGTTATGTATGTAAATATGTTTATTAGTATTCAGCATCAATAGCGAAGACAATTGAGCCACGTTCGTCCCTCTGTCTGTCCATACGTCACCAATTTAAATTTTAAACTATGAGACTAAAATCTGGGTTTTTGAGAAAAATATGCAGCATAAGTGAAAACATTTTTGAAATCCGCCTACTTTCACGCCCACTTTTCATAACTTCAAAATTTTACTGGAAACTGAAAAAATGTCATTAAGAACGAGTATTTAGGTATTCAAAGAATATTCAATTCAGTCATACATTGTATACATAGGTATGTATAAAGTCACGTCCACTTATCGGGGGTATTTTCAATAAAAAACTAATTTTGATTTATTATTGCAAAGAACATCTACTTGCGTTTGAGGTTATGATTGTATCTCAATCCAAAAAATGTTATACGCCACGCCCACTTTCGTACCGCTGAAAGGAGACAGGATAGGGTATTATACTATTCGTTCCAGGAGGATTGTTAATTTTCTGTATGTTTTACTACATACTACATGCATTAAATTAAAACCATAGTTACGATAGACAAATACATGTGTACGAACGTGGTGCAACCAGAAACTAGGTCCAAAATACGAGAAATAAAAACGAAAAAAAAAAAACAAATCTAAATATTCTTACACAATTTTTATTATTTAAGTACAAAATATACTTCCAGTCTTAAAAGTACCTCAATGCAATTCGCTATAGCTACTTAACTTAAACTATCTGCAAAATTATTTTACCAAATTTATTATGATTGAGTATACTCAACATCCAAGTCAACACCTATGTCTTCCTTAAATTCTGGAGCAGTAATCTTACCCGAAACAATTACGAAATCTTCTTCGTTGTCCAGCACGAAATATAAAAATGGTCTATTGACTTCAATCTTCTGCTCCACCGTCTCATCTAAAATCCTTCCACCCACACTGCTGCTAGCAGAAAGTCCGCTCTCCGCACTTCCACCTTCATCGACCCTTACGCTCACAAATTGAACAATCTCGTCAACATGCAAATCAGGATCATCAGAAAGCTTATTCAATTCAGCTGAACCACGGGTGAATATTCTTCGTAAGCCGAGACCCTTCAACATTGTCTCAGATCGGGATGTTTCCTCGGCTTGGAATTTTGGCATGCTGATGTAAATTTCTCGTTCTCGTGACAGGGTTTTCACAGTAGAGAAAACATCAGAACTTAGATTTTCAAGTAATTTGTGAAGTCCTTCGATATCTTTGGGCATCACAATCAACAATGAATAACGTTGATTCTAAAATTTAAAATCAAGAATTAAGGAAATAAACTAACTTTCATGCACTAACCTCATAGGGAAATGACACTGCCCAGGAGTTAAGTGCTTCCAAGTCAGCTACGAGATACTTTCCACGTGCATGCATCATTGGAGTCTGCATCGATTGAGCCGCTGTCAAATGGAAGATTTCATTCGGACTAGAACGTAATTCTTGGAACGGATACGCCCAATTGCCGCGATAGTACAAGCCGTTAAAGAGCAACATTTTTGTTCGGGAACCCACCTCCTTTCCAGTTATTGAATTGGCACTAAGCGCTGATGCTATATCATCCTTGCGGAAAAGGCTTCGTGCTCCAGTGAGCTGAAAGTAAAAAAAAAAAACAATTTTTAAGAAAACAAGGTTAGTGGAACCATGGGCAGCGAAACGTACCCTTCTTGATGTGAAGTGAGATTCAAGTGCTTGTATTATTTCACTGCCCCCTTTCTCAAGTTTTTGTAGTGGAATTGTTACTTTTTGCGGTTCATTGGATTCATGTTCAAGTGGTGGCGATGCTGGTTGGATTTCCTCCACTCCGGCATAGTTCTTGCGAATTGCATCGATTTTTTCCTCATCCTGAACAGTTTCATTTTCCTGCACGTTAATCTCTTCGTCGCGTTTAGGAGCGATCGGGTTGGTTTTCACTGACTCATCTACCACAAGCATACTATTAATCATGTCGTCGCTGGAAGTAGTTGAGAACTCTTCCTCTTCATTTTCCTGCTGTTGCTGTTGCAACTTTTCTCGGGCGATTTCCTCTCTAATTAATGGTGCCTCAACATATTGCTTATCATCGACAAGTTTATCAAACTTGGACGCCTCCTTAATTGCTTCAATATTGGCGATTTCATCGTCCTGTTGTTCATCCATGTTTAATTTCTTAAGTGTTTCAAATCCAACAACGTCCTTGCTATTGCTCGCACTGGATGTTTCCACAGAAATATCTAACGAAGTATTGGGTTCATCCCAGTCGTACTCACTCCGGTTGATATCTTTTACTTCAACGCAATAATTATTGGCGATTACTTGCTTGAATTCGTCATGTGCCGTATAATTGCGATAGATGTATAACCAGGTTTTAAAGGATGGATTTTGAGGTGATTCGGTGATTGGTGCTTGAAAATTTCGCAGAATACGTTTAAACGATTGGCGAAGGTCCAATTTTGACTTCGGATTCTTGAGGGCTGTTATAAACTCGTTGTATGTTTCACCATCTGAAGCTTCGGCTAAGATAGCTAACGTTGTGGCAACGCCGAGCGGAGAGTAGACATTATTCCCATCTATTTCCATATTATCTTTAAGCAAATTTGTTGCAATAAGCTGTGACAGCCGACTAGCGTACCTAATGTCAGATTCCAAGTCATTTTGAAGATTTAAATCAGTTGGTAGCGTAGAGCTGCCAGAAATTGACAATGCCAGTAAACACAAACCTAAAAAGAAAATAGCAAATAGAAATAACTATCTTCTTATATTTTTCGTCCTTGACCACAAAACATAAATTTCACCATTTTGTATGAAATTATCGAAAATTATTATTATAAGCATCTCAACTGCATTACATATACATGTGTATATTCACAGACTTCTTCAACACTGCAAAATAATAAAACAATCACAAAATCGTGATTTAAGTCATGTTATACGCGAAGATACGTATAACGGTAGGCAACGGTATAAGGCATAATGCAAACATACCCCGTGCCATTGTATAAAACAGATACGCGAATTTATTAAAAAACTTGCAAACCTTTTAATACGAAACTAATCGAAAAAAATATGTAAGAGAAATTCACGTGCGGTATAATTCTCTATAATTCACTCATACATTTTATTGAGGCAGACTCACATATGTATGTATGTATTTAGATGATGTTTAAAAAACAGTTTTCAATGAAATTTTGAATCTGTTAAAAATTATAGTGCCCCCAAAAATGTGGAATACCACGTCCATTTTATGCGGTCTTATGAATAAGAGAATACTGAATATGCATATTAAGGGCTCAGGGCTCCCTAGATTGAAAAACCAGATAATGGTTTATCACCGAGTGCTACTATTGTCGCATTAATTCCAGATTCCAGAATCCTACCGTATTTATGAAAAACCTTACCACCCTCAGGTCCGAATATATCAGAGTAGGTCACGCAAGGAATTCACTCTGTTTGACTGGACTTGCACTGTAGACTCCGCTTGTGTTAGCATTTGTGAACATGGCTCATAATCCGGCTTGTCCATTTGTATTTATAAAAACACTCATCAAGCATAAGATCAAAAAGTTTTTACAACTATATATGTACTCGCTTACGCCGAAGGTAGAGAACTTAGAGCAATATAAGCTACATAAGTGGTACGTAAGTAGTTTTAATGGAGACTGGAGAACTTGGTTCAACAACCAACTATTTGGACTGTACTGGAGGACGTCGTAGGTATATCAAGCTTTTCATAAGCTTTCTTCTGCCTATTGTTTGTGGAAGTTCGCGAGAAATCGGTCGTTAAAAAACATTTAGGTGTTTTTGGGTCCCGAAACTTAAGAACACACGACTAAAAACGTCACACTAATAACGATGCCCTTTTACATCAGCATTTTATTTTAATTCTTAGACCTTTGAAAAACCAACGGTCGTGTGGTCATTTCGAGGAGCAGAGTGCCTGGGGGAGGGGCAAGTCTACATGTTTAAAATATCCATGCATTCGTGCGAGTTAAAGACAATATGTCGACATAATTCTTGCACTCTAAGCCTTTTGGTTCTCCAGAAATTGCCGGGTATACCAATTTAAAAATATTCATGTAAAGTTTCAACCATCTCAGCCTTATAGTTATGTATATACTAGCTGAATATCCAGACTTCGCTCGTGTGTTTTGAAATAGCTAGTGCATAGCGCATAGTCTACATTGAAATAAGTTGAATTGAAAAATTATCATTGGATCTCTACAATGTTTCTGCACAAATTTTTAGGGTTAGTATAGCCTGCTCCATTAGCCTTTTGGTTTGAAAGAGAGCACACTCTGAAATTCAAAAAAAAACTATCAAGTCGCTGCACGTGCACACACACACCCACACACGTGTGGAATAATGGAATACCAGATCATGCTTGAAAATCTAAGTGCCGATGCGCATGGGAAATATCCTGTGACTATGTGTGGTGACTTTAAGGCAGGGAAAACACTTATCGCAACGCGAGAACTCACACACAGCGACCACCAGGAATATATGAATATAATGCGAGAAATACTGCAACGCATCATTTACGAAGGGGGACTTCTTGCAGTAGCAGAGGAGAAAGATGCACTGTCCGACCTTCAGTTCGGATTTAGGAAATCTCAGTTAACGGTAAACGCCATTAAGATGATAGTCGACACAGCAGCCGAAGCGATACAACGCTAAATATGGCGTTTTGAAACGATGGAATACCAAAAACGCCATCAAATACCTTGGTGTGATGCTAGGCAATAAGTTGAACTTTAAGAGCCATGTAGAAAGATTCTACCAAAAATTGGTGGAAATGGTTACGCCAGGCGAATTCTACTTTCTAGGTCTCAGCTCAGTGCTCCCTTACGCTGTATATAGACCATAGACCATTACGCTGTATAGAACCATATTTAAGTGGATTTAGAACAATCTCATTTGTTATAGTCGGTAATTTGCCATAGACATTCTGTCGGACATGATGATGCGAATCTATATAAAGAGACTCCCCCATCAATAAGATACGGCAAACAATAAGAGAAGAAGAGATTTCAACATCACTAGCAAGCTGGCAGAGGCGATGGGCCAGTGCTATAAAAGGCAGGTGGACCTACAGACGTATACTAGAAATTGATGTCTGGGCAAACACGGAGACCGTAACTACCACCTAACACAGTTTTTATACGGTCATGGAGGATATTGCAAGTACCTGTACAGGTTTGGATACGATACCTTGCCGCTTTGCCTTGAATGCCCAAAAGAAAAAGAAACAACGGAGCACGCAATATCACACTGCGGAAGGTTATCACACTGGAGAACAGCATTACATAGTCCATCGTCTATAATCGATCACATGCTGTTATTAGAAGTGAATTGGACAGAGATAGGCGCATACATAGCGAATATGCAAATTGAACTGTGAAGAATCGAGAAAATTCGCAAATCAGCAGAAGTGGCAGAAACAGCTCAAGCAGAAGCAGAAGAGCATACAATAGCTTTCACAGGACGGATAGCATGATATGTCCCGCGATTCGTGCACCAGCTCCGCGAAGTAATACATAACAGCTGTCCCGCGGGGAGAGTGATTGAAGTGATCGTTGCCTATTTATATCGTATTATATATGAAGACACGTATATATATATATTTTGGCTGGACATTGGACATCGGATACTAACCGATAATTGTTATATACATATGTAGGTACTAGAAAAAAAATCCCTTACGCAATGCTGTAATAAGGGTTCGAATGATTATGTACGTTTTTGAGATATAAGTTTATTCAACGTCTAACACTGAATATACCTACGTATACGTCAAGCAAATGGGTACGAATGGAAAATACTACTATTTTCGTAGAGTTTGTTTTTAGTTTATTAGTAAAAAAAAAAAAAATTAGTAATACCCTTGTTTCTAAATTCATGCCATTAAACTAAATTTCCGTTCCAATATCAGTAGCCTTTTTTAAGGACACTTACATACATATGTACATACAGCACTTATTTACTTCTGATTCAGCATCATTCGAAATATTGAATTTAAATCTATACTTTACTTAATATGTTAACTCAATAAATGTTAAATTTCGGTACACATGCTAACCGCTACAACAATTTCATTTCACTAACGCCAGTATGCACATCATTTATAATTTGTTGAAAACTTAAACGAAATTTGTGTAAACACAAGAAAATTTTTCACCAGCACCAGTACTAACTTCAAATAATTGACACAGAGTACTGTATTGTGGCTTAAATACACACATCACGTACGCACTGTTTGAAAACTAAATAGCACAAACTACATATTCTAACGTCTATTGACATAGTCTTTGTTATCAAAAACTTACTTGCTATAACGTCCATTTTTCGATGCGAACAGAACGAAACCACAACACCGAATGAGTCAATTGAAACCAAGTGAAAGAATTTTATGAATACCTGGGAGATACAAGAACTCAAGTCCAAGACCAGATACTTAGTTTGCAGTTGTGTTTCCCGCTGTTTGATTAAAGGTATAGCTAAAGGGGTTATAGAACTTGTTTGCAGATCACGACGAGCCGATTGTGTTGTATACTGTTATTAGACTTATTGCATGAACGCAAGATGATGATGGCGAATGGCTTAGATATGCATATGGCAGGAAAGATATCTCACAATGGCAAATTTATGACGTGCATTCGCAAACCAAATTAGTAGAACAGTGGCGGAGAAGTTGTGGGGGGATTTAATGTGGTGCAAAATTATACAAATTGCTGTATGCTTTGGTAACAATGCAAAAATAGCCTTTTAAATATTTATTGAACACTCTTAAAAACTCAATTAAACACAGAATCCATCTTTAGGAAGTATGCGATGAGTTAACAAGCTATTGACGAAAAATGCTTTAACCATACTAATAGCTTACCATGCCATACTTTAATCATAATAATTGATAATTTTTCTATAATTTCTTTCGCGATTGGGATTTGAATTAATAACTGTATACTTAATAATAATATGTGCAAGAACATGGTTCACCCCCTTTTAAAAAAATTATTTTTTCAATATAAATACATATGTACATACATTTATAGATATGTGGTACACACATGTGAACATATGTTCATAGCGAAAACTATTGAACTGTTTCCGTCCGTATGAGAGTTTCCATATCTTGGGTTTTAAGAAAGAGAAGTAGTAAAAGTACAAAAGGATGAAATTTCGTTAGTACAAACGAGGGCTTTTATAGACTTGTAGAGAAGCTACAACCCGTCTGGAACGGATCGTATGATACCATATCCTTCTTTCATCCCATAAGCCCTAATAGACTGGGCGTGGCATACTGTATTTTTTTTTCATTGCAACGATAACTTCGAATATTTATTTGAGGACGTTACATGAAAAATTCCGTCAAAATCGGGTTTTTTAATGAAAACGCCCCGTATGTGTTGCCACATATGTACATATAATGTATGGGTGGCAATTTGAATGTCTAAATATTTGGAGTTAATAAAATTTTTCGATTTCATGTAAATTAGTGAAGTAATGCAAAAGTGCTCGTGGTAGTGGGAGGATTATAAAAAATTTACACTTGTACTGATTCTCCTTTTTAAATAAATTTTCATTTTTAAAATATGAAATTTCATCCTCAGCTCAAAATTTAAGGCCCAAAAGTGGTGACATAGGAGCAGACGGACGGACATGGCTAAATCGTATTCCATATTGATGCTGATCACGAATATACATATTTACTTTATATGGTCTACCTCGATTATTTCGTTACGTTACAAACTATGTGTCAGACTTAATATACCCTTAGGATCGGGTATACAAATGAAGTATGCTACGCTTACTTCGCTAGAACTGATGGAAATGAAGAAAGATAGAGTATCAAACAATCCGTTCCATACGGATTGTAGTTTTTCTGTCTGTTTTTTTTTTTTTTTAATTCTTATTAATTTCTTTATTTTTACTTGGCAACGGGTGAACCAAAATATGTATGTCTGTGATTTTATTTTTTACTTTCTTAAAACCAAGGCACAGGCACGAGCAATTTCTACGAAATACATTACAAAACTGAGTGAATCTACAATCTACTAGCCAGTGGGCACTTGGCAGAGATGTTCGTCAACTTTCAGATGTCTAAACTATTTATTTGGTTAGTTTAAAAAATTTCAGGGCCCCTTCTCTCGCGAGCGTCTGATAAACATCCGACAACTAAAACTGACATGAAATAACTTCTCAAAAACAAAAATTGCGCTTCAGATACAGCATACCAAACAGTAGACCCTTCCAGTCAGATAAAATTTGAGGTGTACGTAGACTTTTGAGAATGAGAAGTTTTACAAAAGAATAAGTTTTGTGACGCCACTGGATATTTGATTCTTTACGGGTCTATCTACAATTTCTTTTTCTCTCCCTACCAATTTATTTATCAAAGTGAATGCGTTCTATCCAGATATTTGAAATGAAGTTCAATTGTCAGGGTCTACGAACCTCTGCTTTACGTTCGAGTTTATTTCCAAGGTAATATTTTAGCCAGGATGTCACCTCTTTCAATACACTCTTTATTCACTCAATCTCTCTACTTTTCGAACGCTTTCATATAGAACGTGAGCGAAATTAAAATGAAAATGTGCATTCAACAGAATGCTGACTTCAAATTGGAGGTAATATACGAGTACATATACACAACCCATGCTGGAAGTGTGCATAATTCCAACTTTATTGCATGACTTTTATTTAGAGTGCGTTAACCCCTTCGATCGAAGATGAGATGCTAATTTATCTGCTTTGTGGTGACCACCGAACACAGATACATACATAATTCTGGACTTGCAAACAGTCGAATATTACTCAATGTCATTCTGCTCGTACCCCCCCTTCTTTATGCTCTCGTTCCACTGCTCAGCTCAAGTAACTACTTTCTTTTCTCACAGAACTGTGTTCTTTGTTTTGGTTACTCTACATGGCTCTTTGATTTAATTGGGAATGGACTGCGTGGGCTTTTTTGGGTGTCTTTGAGGTATTCTTTTGTTAATTTTTACGGAAGCGCGAAGCTTTCTTTTTACTCTGGCGCCTTTGTTATCTTTTGTGACCATGATTAGCCTAGTTAGCATGTAAATTTAGTTGAATAATACAATAGTGGACAGAATAGGTCGATAGGTTCATTCATACTATAAGAAGAAATTGGAGAGGACTAGAAAGAACATTTCCATCCCATATCGGATGTGCAAACAAGATATTGAGGACAGTGAACTCAGTGATGAAGATAGCGTTTATTCTCCGTCGGTAGCGTGTTTGTTGCGACTGTTCAACAAAACAAGTTTTGTTTTACGCAACTTAATAGTGAGTGAGTAAATTGTATGTTCGCTTTTTTATTTTTTAGAATTTTTTTATTCTTCAAATAACGAAGAAAGCACAGTTACATATCGAAATATGCACTACCTACACACCGATAATATACATACATACATATGTATGTACATATGTACATAGGTTCGTATATGTACATACATACATATACATATATGCATATGTACATACAATATACCTATGGATGTACTTAGTGCGTTTCAGTCTTTTAAATTTACCTTATATATATATGTATGTAAGTACCCTATCCTGAGGGTATATTAAGTTTGATACATAGTTTGTTAAATAGTGATATAATTAAGACAGTCCCGATAAAGTACATACATACATATATATATATTTTGTTGATCAGTATTAATAGCATCCATCAGTGTCTGTCTGTTCGTTCGCATGTCATCACTTTTTAGGTCGAAAATTTTAAGCTAGGGGAATGAAATTTATTGGATGTTTACGACTAACTGTGTGATTTCATCCAATATTTTTGCCTGTACATGACCTTCATTCTTATAGTCCCAAATTTTCCTTTTCGGTTAGGTAACTTCCTTTTTGGCATAGTGCATCAACAAATCTCTTGAACAATTAATTATTTGACTTTTTTGCATCCTATTTATAATTGTTTTTGCGCTACTACCAAGACTGTTTTTACTTGCAGCTAGGTACATATGTACATATGTACATATGTAAATACCATTAGTTATGGCGCAAGTGAATATTAGTTTCGCGAAAAAATTGGAACTCGAGATTTTAATCAAACTTGAAATTATCATAATGGTGAAGTTTCCCAACTCTGCCCGTTTGTCTGTCTGTGTGCCTGTCTGTTTATCGGTGTCTGTTTGCTTGATTGTTTGTTTATCTGTCTGTCTGTCTATATGCTCGTCTGCAGTGTAAACGGCTGGATGCAATTGCTTCAAACTTCATATCTAGAGTCTGTAAGATCACAATTTTAGGTGAAATCGAAATTTTCATTTTAACCTCAAAATTGAGGGTAATTTACTTAAGGCCGATTTCAACCTTCATCTCATCCTCAAAAAAACTTACGTTGTCTACCCTCGTGTGTAGATTTCTACACATATGGAATTTGAGTGTGTTTTCCATGTATTTGGTGTTTTTTTTTTAATTAAAATGAGCAAAAAAACTGCTTTTATAATTTTATTCTAAGGAAAGAAGTGAAAATAAATTGAAAATAGTTCTTCCTGAATACATTTTACACAAACATTTAGATTATGTTGGTTTTTACAAGCAGCTTTTATACAAAAACATCAAATTGTCTCATATTTGGATATTTTTTTTCGTGGCGGACATAGTAAACGTGCTCTGTCTTTTATTTGTAGTGGAACACTTCTTGATCGTATTAGTGGATTTGATAAGTGGATACAGAAATATGTATTTTCTAAAGATTGTGCTGATGAACTGTCTCCTGAAACAGTTGCAAGCAAAGTTGCAGATGATACCGACCTTGGTTTAAAACTTCTAGCTGGAATCTATGCTTTTGCAACTGAAAATCCACGTAGAAAATTCCATCGTATTGTTGTTTTTTGTGTTGTTTGCCGATTCGGATTCACTTCCTTGAAAATAATTAATGAATTGCAATTCAACTGTAGCAATAAAATCATTTCCTCAACTGTATCTACACCGCCTATACCGAATGAAAACAAAAATCATTAGAGGACTTGAATAGAATTATGTATTGTACCTTGCAATACAGAACATTTATTTTTTTTTACAATTTACGAAACAAGTGCTGTGTTATCGGTAAATGCAATTGTAAACGGCCTTCATTCAAGAAGCTTTAGTGGAATGCTTCTTTTATTTTTTTTTCATAGTGCCAACCATTGTAATCTCTTTTGACAACAATTTTCGACCAATTTCATACGAAGAAAAAAGTTAGTCATTGTTATGTTAGACCTTTCAAACCGTCAACGAGATCTAAAAGAACACTCTCGCCTTGTCTTTTTATCTCCAACCGATTTTCCCAATTATGGTTGAATTTTCCAATCATAACATGTATAGAAGATACCAGCAACCAGAATTTTAATTTATATTTCACTTGTATTGCCAAATATACATACATATGTCATAGTTATAAACAACATTTTCTTTTGGCACAAATTCGTCATCGCTGTCTCCAGAAATATCACTATCATCACAATCATCACCGTCATTCAAAAATGCTTCCATTTCTTCAACTGTGAGATGTGTATGTATCCTGGTCTAGACAAAGTTTTTTTTTTTATTATTATTACTTATAAATTCGCAATACATATATATATATATATATATATATGTATATACATACATATATGTATACACAATGTTCACTCGCGAAACGACTAAATGAAATGACATTTTGTATGAAAACCACCAATTTTCCATATGTGTAGAAATCTACACACAAGGGTAGACAACGTTATTTTAGCAATAACAACCGTTATAAATTTTTTTTTCGTGGGGAACATTTTTTTTTCTTTGTAAAATACGGGTTTTAATAAAGTCAAAAAATTTCGGAATTTTTCAATTAGTGGTTTTTGAGAAAAATTAGAAAAGAAGTTGTATTTTTTCTACACAAGGCCCAAGGGTGGGATGAAGGTTAGTTAAAATGGATCTGCATAAAAACGGCTGTAACGATTTTGATAAGATTGCATGTTTCCGTTAGTTTCGGGATATAATATTATAATTAATAATAAGGTACATAAAACTAACCATTCTTTACTTGGATTGACAATTCTTTCGGGAACTTTATCCGCCTGGGTATCATATCCTTCTTTCTTTGTATCAGGCCTAATAAAGTGAGCGTGGCGTATTATATTTTGGAATTTAGATAAAACGATGTTAGTTGCAAAATATTACGAAAATCGTTTTTTTAGTAAACGCCCCAAATATGGGTCGCACATGATATCCATATGGGTGAATTGTAGATAATTTGAATATTTGGTCTTATTATGCTTTTCGATATTAAGTAAAAATATGAAGTTTTCAAAAACTGGGCCTCACAGTTGGAAGATTTCCAAAAAAAATATACTTCTTCGCCCAGATATTAAATTTCCGTATCGAAGCTCAAAATTTAAGGCTCAGAGAGTTCTGAAATATAGACGGACAAACTCAATCCACAGGGCTCAATCCGCTCCGCTATGGATACTGACCGCGAATATATTATATAGGTGCATGTATACATTATAGGATATATATATATGTACATCGATTATTTCTCTATGTTACAAACTATGATATGGGCTAATCAGAATGTGAATCTGAATCTCGAACTGTCAAAAGTTAAATACATGCACATAGATATAGCCTTAAGCGCGAACACAATGCGTATCTGAATCGTAAATCTATATCTTAAAGTTGAACACCATTCAACTTTGCGATACAGATTCACAACTAACGTTTCTTAAAAATGCAAAGAAAAAAATTGTTATATGAGACAGTGTTAAATGTAATTTTATTCCATACAAATATATTAATACTTGCCGACCCGGCCGGCTTGGCTTGTGTGTTTTTAAAGTGCACGCTATGTATCAGTAGATATGAACGTACGTAGCGCTAATTTTTATCATTGGATCTCTGCAATATATTTTTTAAGCAAGCCAAATTAATAAATGAAAAATCGATATCAAAGCAAATTTAAAAAGTTTCATATTTAAATATGTCATCTTTATAAACCGTGTAACTACGGTCGGTGGTCGATGATTTATGTATTAAAGGTCGCTCGACCGTATATCACCGCTTTTTGGGCCTTAAATTTTAAACTATGTAGGAGGATGAAATTTCATATCTACGCTTCTGAGAAAAAGATACAGTACAAGACTAAAAATTATATGTAACCGAAAAATCTTCTTAAGACCAAATATTTAGGCTTTCAGATTACCTACAATTAACCCAAACACCATTTTTCGCCACGCCCAATATTTGGCGGCGTTTTCATAAACAAGCCGATTTTCATGAAATTTTAGATGTAACATCCTCAAACGTTCGAAGTTATCGTCGTACTTTACCACAAAATGCTATATGGCCACGCCGACTTTATAAGGGCTGCGTGGGAAAGAGGATAAGGTATCACACAATCCGTTTCAGACGGATCGTAGCTTTTCTGTATTTTTTTTTTTTTCAATACAGATCTGTATAATTTCTTCGACAACCTATTGCCATCATGAAGACAATTGGTTGTCATCACTTATCTCACCAAATATTTTCACAAAAATATGAAATTCCAGTTTTGTTTTGGAATCTTTGTTAATTATATTTATCAAAACGACACTGAGGACATTAATTCGATAAATCCTCAAAGGATAAAAATACCGAATCGTTGTAGTAATTTAATTCTAAATTAAAAGCAAGAATTTTAAACCAACGCTGCCATCTGCTCGTAGGCTCAATTACAAATCGTGTCTTTTCTAATTTAAATAAAGTGCAAGACTGGGTAGTACGTACTTGCACCGTTATGCTGAAGGGTTATAAATTATTTAAGATTCAAGTTGAAGTAAAATGGTTAAAGTCAATAATCTGAAACGATATGAAAATGCACCCATTATCTTATACCTGAGGTTTAGTTCAATGGGCGTGGTGTGATATTCTGCATTTTTAAGGGCAATACCACGATAACTTTTAACGTACGTTATCTGCAAAGTTTCATTAAAAACGTGTTTTTTTTTTTAGTAAACGAAGTAAAGGAAATCACACCGCCTCTACATTTTGTCCTAGTAATTCAATATCTGGTCAAAATATAAAAATATTGGAGTTTTAAAAAATGGAGGTGGCCGTTTCAAAATTTGGTATAGCATATCTTTGCAAATGCCTTATGTTCTTCATACATATGTTTTAAACCCAATCGCTGAGGAAATAGCCGAAAAACAGTCAATATTTAAAATCTTCAAATACTTGGAAAAAATCTGCACGAATCCACTATTCTTTATACTTTCCCTATTTTATAGGTGCAAGTAAAAATCTAATATTTAAAACAATGAAATGTACGACTGGATTGGGCGCGCTTGCATCTTTATTAAATTATTCAATATAGAAGTTCAAGTAAAATAGTTATAGTCAATAGTCTTAAACCATAGGTATAAAATTCCACCCATTTTCTTATGCACGAGACCTGGTTAAGTATATACTATAATAGCATACTATATGTATGCCAAAACGCAAATAAGAGATTTCATCAACATCGTTAGCGCTTTGCGTCTTTGAGTAAATCGATTTTTATTGAAATCAGCTTTAAGTAAACTAACCTTAATTTTGAGGTTAGAATAAACATTTTGATCTTACCGTAAATTGTGACCTCACAGACCCCAGGTATAAAGTTCGAAGGAAATTCGTCCAGCCGTTAATTAGACAGAATTGGTGGACAAACTTTTGTAATTTCTCCATACGAGTAGTAATGTCTGTTTTAATTAAAATTTCGAGTTCGAAAATTTTTAAGAAACCAATATTTACTCCATAGGTATAGATGCAAAGAAAAATGTATAAGGAGTCGTTTCTAAAATTAAACACAAGCCTCTACTTTGTAGACTTTAAAATTCGATTTACACACTTCTCAGTGTTAAATTCTGTCAGATTTTAATGTAATTTATGAAGTTGGTTAACTTTGATGTGGGGAATGAGGAGCAGATGGTTGGGTAAGATACGAGTACTTAGGAATATTCACAGAGTTGGAACAAATTTGCTACCCCTTGTGACTGGAAAATTATTTTTGATAGACCCTCTTGCGGGAGCGTGGGAGAATAGAAGGGTGGTGTTTTTTTTTCTTGCAGAGACGGGAATTAGATTGTCGTCCTTCATGGATAATAAAGTTTTTGATAAGGGACAAACAGTTTATTGCTGAATATTTGTTTTGTCTCAATTTTTTAAAGGAATGTAATTAAGGAACTTTTTGATGTGATTTTGATGGAAATAGGTTATACATTTTGGGTAGAATCGAACATTATTGATGGCTAATTGACCTTTATTAAAACTTTTCGTTTTTATACCCTATCCTAAGGGTAGATAAAGTTTGGTATGTAGTTTGTAACATAGAGAAATAATCGAGATAGGCACTATAGAGTATATACATGTATGTATGTACTTGTAATAAAATAAGTATCAATTTTGAGCTAGGAAGACGAAATCTTATATCTGGGCATTTGAGAAAGAGAAGCAGTACAAGTAAACTCCCCTTCCCTAGCTTCTCGTAGATAAATCGACTGCCTAACAAAGTCACTATCAAAGAAAGAAATCACTTTCTGTGCCTATCTTTCCAATCCATCAGACTTGGTGCTGATGCCACAGGCACTGGGTCACCGATTATCAGACGGATACGTTCCATGTTTAGCGGCAGAATCATATCTGCCAAGCTCCGACAGTTGTCGATTTCTGTTAGAACTATATATGTACTAAAAGTGAGAACTAGTTAAAAGTTTGGGAAATAAAAATGAGTTTCAAAACTAAAGATCCACTGGATTTTCCTCACCATCATCATTTCAATAATACTGTACGTATCAGTCGTACGGTGAAAAAAGCTATTTGAACCTACACTCACTCCGCCTTACAAAAGAAACAGCTTAGGTACTACGGATGCAATGTGTAAGTACCTAATAGACCTCCCAGCCATACATATAACTATAATAATGACTTCGGCGCCAAAGGCCCTTAAGTTTCAGCTCCTATGCAACAACAAAAGCACTCATTATGTAGACTTACATACATTGGTTTGTTTTGCTCTGTAAAATAGATAACTTATGTCCAAATAATGGACACACAAAATATATTCGGTGAATTATTATTCCATGTCCGTAGATCAGTAGAAATAGATATAAATTTTGATAGAGTCATAAACTTTTATAAAAAAGTAATACACCGTGTTTTATTATCACCATGATCTGATCTGGATCACACAATGATAATAAAACAGTCCCAGATCAACTAAAAATTTAAGTCGTGTAATTTGACATTTAGTTCTCTTTTCTCTCTCTTGAGAATATTCTCTTCAGCTGGATTCCTTGCTGACGTTTAACGCGAAGTTGCCATGCGACTGAATATTGTTTTTAAATGAACATTTGATACGTTAATTTTTTTTAAGGAACCAATTGTTAATTTTTTTTTACAGATACCAAATGACAATAATATTTTGTAGCTAACATATTTGTTTATGTTAATTTAATACAAAAAGTTTTGACTACTTATATTTTATCGGTACTTCATAATTCATCGAAATATCGAGCATAAAAATTATTGAATTATATTTGGTTTGCAAATAATATTTCGTATTCTAATCTGGCAACATGGAAATTTGTCAATCGTCGAAAATTATACCAACTTTTACGAACACAAATGTAACCTAGTAAGAAATAGCGCGAACTAGTTTTTGGATCACGACAATAGATCCAAACGAAAAGAAAGATCTAGTGTTGTTTTTGTAATGCATGCAAACCAATGATCCAAATCAGATCACGGGTATAATAAAACACGGCTATTGTTTTAAAAACTTCAAATCGCCCCCCTGAAAAATAATAATTTTGTGACTTAGGCTAGTTCTGCATTTTAGTGACGATATGTACATTACAAACCTATAAATTTCTTTCTCTGTGGATTTTTCTCATCACTTTATATCATATATGCATGTATCTTGCTTTAAATATGATTCTTTATAATAACTTTTTGAACTTCATTGACAGGACATATTTTTAATATCGGTCGCTTTAACACATAACATATTTTAAAGTATTAAAACCTCCCTATAAATCTCAACAGTATGATAAAATCAAGGGAACACTGTCAGACAGCTATCCGAGACGTAGCACAAGCCATTTATTTCGGATAAATAAACCTCATGAAAAACCTTTCATCGTATAATCAGAAATGATCGGACAATGACAGGATTCACTGTGATGTCCATCACGGAAGTACAAGTCTCTTGGATTTTTTCGATGTGAGTAAACCTGAACTAGTGTTCTTTTGGATAGGATAAGGCTGTGCTGATAATTCCTGGAGCAGATTGTTCTGACGGATATACCTCGAAAATTAAATGAGATAGGTGTATAAGGTGTTTCGCCCACTCTTAGATAACGGCGCTTATATTTTAGTTAAACTGGTGGCGTCCCTTCAGTAGGTGTGGATATTAAATATCACTTGAGTAAATAATTTCATGCTCTTTCGGTTAATTTCGATTAAGTTTGAAGGTATCGATTCGTACGATATACATATAAAATTATGTGGAAAACATTGAGAAATCATTATTAAGCATCATTTTGGTAATGTTTTGAATTGTGATTAAATTTTGAAATATGGGTTCAAGAGTTCCATCATATCGGGGCTGATTGTTCCCCGGATCAACTTACACCGTCAGAATTATATTCTATTGACATTTTCAATTTTTTCTTATGAAGCGTAGTACGCTCAAGATGTCTATGGATGCCAGTTCGCTTTCATTCCCGCTGGACTATCAGTACAAATGCTAATATTCCTGACAGATATTGAATTTCATTTCAATCAGAACAATACTTCTTTGATCGCCATGAAACCTGAAACCACCTGAAAAATGTTATAATAATCTGGAAGGCAGAAGGCGATGTCTCAGCTTTTCAGAGAACACACCACAACCCACCCGCTATCGGTCTTGGAGCCGTCTGTGTAGAAGTGAACTGAACTCTCATCTAATGTGACATCACTGTCCCAGATAATGGTGGATTATCTTTAAAAACATGCCTTAATTCACTTGGGACTTCTGCCAGAAGAAACTTGGTGATGTCCTGCTCAAATATAACCTGCCACTCTCAAGAATATGGATGTGACTGACAGTATTAAAACCAAAAAAAATCGTAGCTTCAAAAGGCATCAAACAGGTGGGAGTTATAGTCTCGCTGAGCACGGCGCCTTGGTTACCGCCGAGTTTTCAGCTAGTGCGCTCGGAAAGATAATATCAACGATATTTATTTTTTAACGTTTAAAGTACAAAGACATATGTATTTCTTCATGATGGCGCTCTTGAGTCAATCAGAGCTAGAAATAACTCAGGTTGGATGACAACGACTGAATTTCTAATTTGACCATTTTAGAAAAGATTTCTGAACCTCCAACCTTTTTGATGAAAAAGCCCCCAAAAAGTGGGACTGACCAAAACTGTTGTATGGGTGAATTGTAGGGAATCTATGTATGTAAATGCCTAAATATTTGGTCTTAACAAAATTTTCATATACTTTAGTGAAGTTATGAAAAAGTGGGCGTATTTCGAAAATGTTTACACTTGTACTCTATGATATGAAATTTCATTCTCCTAGCTCAAAATTTAAGGCCCAAAAAGTGGTGACACACGGGCGGACGGACGGACGGTCATCGCTCAATCGATTTCGCTATTGATGCTTATCATGAATATATGTACATATGTATATACTTTATAGGGTCCATCTCGATTATTTCTCAATTTTACAAACTATGTGTCAAACTTAATATACCCTTAGGATAGGGTATAAACATACAGAAAAGCTACAATCCGTCTAGAATGTATCGTATGATACCCTATCCTCCTTCCTATGCGGCCCTTATAAAGTGGGCGTGGGCGACGATAACTTCAAACGTTTGAGGATGTTGCATGTAAAAATTCATGAAAATCGTTTTTTTTTTTTATGAAAACGCCGTAACGTGGCAGTAGGCGGATTTCAAAAATGTTTACACCTGCAGTGCTTCTTTTTCTCAAAAGCCCAAAAATGAAATTTCATCCGCCTGGCTCAAAATTTAAGGTCCATAAAGCGGTGGCATACGGAAGGACAGACAGACAGACGGACGGTTGGACGGACGGACGGACCTCAATCGTTTTCGCTATTGATGGTGATCATGAATATATATACTTTATAGGATCTATCTCGATTATTTTTCTATGTTGCAAACTATGTATCAAACTTAATATACTGTATAAAAACCAATGAGACTGATGCATCTCAAATCGCATAAACCTCAGGTCCTGCTGTTGAGCAAACCGTGCTATCCCAAGATGCTGTAAAGCTCTTGTCGACCAATTCCGCACTGGCCACAATTTCTCGGTCTGCTGTTGAGCAGCCGAACTCTGAGATTTCAGAAGGCGTTGCCATAAGGGCCCCATCTGAAACTTCCGATAGTGTCAGAGTCTATGATGTGGGATCAGCCACTTCCGACTCTGATGTGTAGCGGCACAGCTCCTCAGAATCTCTTATACCTACACTCTTATACCTACTCTATATTCTTGAATTCAGTTTACCTAGTTACTCTCTCCTTTTCTACGATACCGGTACGTTTTGGGTAACGCTATCGTAGAAAAGAAGCAATTTGGATTATTCAGTCAGTCAGAGTGATGCGTACAGTAAACAACACAATATGTGCATAAAATTATAATTTCAATAAAAAATTCTGCATCATAAAAGCAACAAAAATATGGTCAATTTCGTATTCGTACACATGAATATTTCATGTTAATTTGTTAATTTGTTCAAATTATATTATGCAACTAATATTTTGTAGCATATCCTTTGTTACGTAGGACCTGCTTAAGTAGGTTTGGCATGGATCTGACTAATTTTTCCGTAAATTCAGGGGTAATTTTCTTCCATTCCATTCTTCATAAGCCTTTCTTTGAGATCGTTTGTGTTCCTTATATTGAATGTTCTTATTTTTCGGTCCAAGTCATCCCACAAATTCTCTATGGCATTGATATCTGGTGACTGTGGAGGTGTTTCCAATACTTTGGGAGAATTATAAAGTAGCCACATTCGAGTTGCATAAGCTTTATGCTTGGGGTCGTTATCCTGATAAAACGTAAAATTGTTTCCGAGACCCATTTGAACGGCACTTTCCGAAATCTTTAGATTGGTGTATCATTATATATTGGTGTTAGCGAATTCTAACCTTTTGCTTCTGTTTATGGAACTAATGAAAGGTTTTTTTCGCATAACTCTTCCATTGTACCCATGTTCACGCAGGCATTTTCTTAGGGTTTCTGTACAAAAATCTTTATTAAGAGTACGACACAGGGTTTCTGCAAAATTTGGTGCACTACATTTAGGGTTTTTTTTTTTAATTTCACGTATAATTATTCTCTTATCATGTGCACTGGATATATTTCTGGTGGTATTTCTTCGTTTATTTTCTATACGAATTTCATTTTTGAATCGATTAATGATTGTTTGGATGGCTGATCTTGATCGATTTACCAAACGAGATATCTCCCTATAAGTTTTTCCATCGCCGTTGTATTTGATAATCAGTTCTCGCAGTTCATTTGAGATCACCTTGTTTTCTGTCCATTTTTCCAACAAATCTCGATTTTTCCAGTAAACTTCACATGATATTTCGCTTTTTTCTTTAAATTGCTTTGAAAAAGAATAATTAAATGCAAAAAACAACTTTGACAAGCTAAATAACAGTATATAGTATTATTTAGTGAATAAACGATAGGTGTACGAATACGAAATTGAGCTACTTTTGAGCCCATTTCTTACTTTTATTCTGTTTTCAAGCCAAAGTGAATATTAACTATTCTTAAAACTAGGTGCAGTACAATTGCTCAATAGCCTGTAATAGTACATACCATGTTCAACTTAATTTTTCAAGTCGTTTGTGATCAGGAGTTGAATGTAATTTTTGATAACTGGTGTACGAATATGAGATTGATACACTGTATATGCATTTTCAGTACAAAAACAAATTTTTGGCGCAACAGGTTCATGGGACCCAGGGCCTAGCTTCTCACAACCACTCGTGCTGTGCGTGTTATATTCTTCACACGAATGGAATGGGCCTACTGTTTAATGCCGGATCCGAACGGCAGTTTGTTGTTTTTGGGAAACTTTTTCATGACTGTTTTACTCTCGGATGTTTGTCAGACGCTCGCGAGACGTGGGGCCGTGAAAGAAATTTTAGGTGTTGTTTGGGGATTGAACCTGGGACCCCTCGCTCCGTAGACCAACGCACTAACCACTTGAGCCACGGCGCCCACCCATGCATTTTCAATAGTCAGCACAATAATCAGTGAAAAATATACATATGTATATGTACATATGTGTGTGCTAATACAAAAATAAAAAAACCAAACCAGTGTCGTATCAAAAAAAAAACAAGTACACTAAACGACCGAGTGGAACTGTACAAAAAGAAAAAAAGTTTTATTAACCGCATGGTGTATATTATAACTATTATACTATATTTATACCCTATCCTAAGGGTATATTAAGTTTGACACATAGTTTGTAACATAGAGAAATAATCGAGATAGACCCTATAAAGTATATATATTCGTGATCAGCATCAATAGCGAAATCGATTGAGCAATGACCGTCCGTCCGTCCGTCCGTCCGTCCGTCCGTCCGTATGTCACCGCTTTTTAGGCCTTAAATTTTGAGCTAGGACGATGAAATTTCATATCTGGGCTTCTGAGAAAAAGATACAGTACAAGTGTAAAAATTTTTGAAATCCGCCCACTGCCACGCCCACTTTTTCATAACTTCACTAAATTATATGAAACCGAAAAATTTTGTTAAGACCAAATATTTAGGCATTCAGATTCCCTACAATCCACCCATACAAAAGTTTTGGCCACGCCCACTTTTTGGGGGCGTTTTCATCACAAAACCGAGTTTTGGGCCTTCAATTATTAACTAGGACGCTGAAATTTCATATCTGGGCTTCCAAGAAAACGATACAATATAAGTGTAAATTTTTTTTACATCCGCCCACTGCCACGCCTACTTTTTTATAACTTCACTAAATTATATGAAACCGAAAAATTTTGTTAAGACCAAATATTTAGGTATACAGATTCCCTACAATTCACCCATAGAACAGCTTTGGTCACGCCCACTTTTTGGGGGCGTTTTCATCAAAAAACCGATTTTGATAAAATTTTACATGTAACATCCTCAAACGTTCGAGGTTATAGCCATATTTGAGTACAAAATGCAATTTGGTCACGCGCACTTTATAGAGAGGAGGATAGGGTATCATACGATCCGTTCCAGACGGATTGTAGCTTTTCTGTATGTTTTTTTTAGTTTTAGTGCATTACCTATAATAAGTCTATCAATTTGAATGTAAATATTTTGTTTTTTTTTTCACTGATTTTGCGAACCATACTGTCTCATTTTGATTTTTTATACCCTATCCTAAGGGTATATTAAGTTTGACACATAGTTTGTAACATAGAGAAATAATCGAGATAGACCCTATAAAGTATATATATTCGTGATCAGCATCAATAGCGAAATCGATTGAGCGATGACCGTCCGTCCGTCCGTCCGTCCGTCCGTATGTCACCGCTTTTTGGGCCTTAAATTTTGAGCTAGGATGATGAAATTTCATATCTGGGCTTCTGAGGAAAAGATACAGTACAAGTGTAAAAATTTTTGAAATCCGCCCACTGCCACGCCCACTTTTTCATAACTTCACTAAATTATATGAAACCGAAAAATTTTGTTAAGACCAAATATTTAGGCATTCAGATTCCCTACAATCCACCCATACAAAAGTTTTGGCCCCGCCCACTTTTTGGGGGCGTTTTCATCACAAAACCGAGTTTTGGGCCTTCAATTATTTACTAGGACGCTGAAATTTCATATCTGGGCTTCCAAGAAAAAGATACAGTACAAGTGTAAAATTTTTTTACATCCGCCCACTGCCACGCCTACTTTTTTATAACTTCACTAAATTATATGAAACCGAAAAATTTTGTTAAGACCAAATATTTAGGTATACAGATTCCCTACAATTCACCCATAGAACAGTTTTGGTCACGCCCACTTTTTGGGGGCGTTTTCATTAAAAAACCGATTTTGATAAAATTTTACATGTAACATCCTCAAACGTTAGACATTATAGCTATATTTGAGTACAAAATGCAATTTGGCCACGCCCACTTTATAGAGAGGAGGATAGGGTATCATACGATCCGTTCCAGACGGATTGTAGCTTTTCTGTATGTTTTTTTATCGTTTTGTAATTCGGTCATATATTTTTTTTTCGGATTAATTCTTTTTTTTTTAACGCTACCTACTTAAAATGTCGCTTAAATAATCGGATACCGAAGTTAAGCCTAACGGAAATAAGAAACCACTGTCTCCTTCTAGAGAACTAGCGAGTGTTTCAATTAAAATACCACTTTTTTGGTTAAATTCGCCAATCTCGTGGTTCACTCAAATAGAGGCACTTTTTGCCGTTTCAAGAGTAACGAGAGATATTCTAAAATATCAACATGTCTTATCAGCGCTTCCCCAAGATGTTATTGAATCCGTTTTTGATGTCGTTCAGAAAGCCCCCGAGGTAAATGCGTACGAAAAACCAAAAGAAACCCTCATTCAACGTCACTCTATGAGTGAAGAACGAAGAATACAAAAACTTATTTCTAATGAAGAATTAGGAGACCGCAAACCATCAGAATTTCTTAGGTCCTTGCAGCATTTGGCAGATGCATCTAGCGTGATAGCAGCAGATTTCATTAAAAAACTGTGGCTTCAAAGATTACCACAAGTAATCAATATTGCTTTAATTGCTCAAACTGAAAAGGGTGACGGGGAGTTGGCTGTATTGGCAGACAAGATGTGGGAAGCTACGAGAAAACCAGCATCTATATATGCCATTATTGGCAATAGTTCACAATCTGACGGTAATAATTACTCACACAATTCGGTAACTGAAATAGACCAGTTAAAGGGTAAAATCAACGACCTTAAATCCATGATAAAAACCATGTCTTTTAGAAACGAGCGGGGAAGAAGTAGATCCGTTAACCGTGCTAGATCTCGTTCAAGGGGTAGGTCATTTACTAAAAATGGTAAATTCTGTTACTACCACTTTAGATTTGGTAATAATGCGGAAAAGACCAAGCCACCTTGTCAGTACAGCTCCAGCAGCTCTTCCAAGAGAGCAATGGTTGCAACCCAACAAAAAAACTGAGCACTCTCACTACACCAGCGGCTGTAAGTGAGATTAATGTGTCTTCATGCCGCTTATTCATTCATGACAAAAACAATAACCTCACATTTTTAGTAGACACCGGAGCTGATTTGTCAGTAATTCCTAATTTTATTTCGAACTACGCTAAAAAAGAACCTTCTTTTACTTTATCTGCTGCTAATGGTTCTGTAATAGAAACATATGGCACAAAACTCTTAAAATTAAATCTAGGTCTGAGAAGATATTTCGTACACCAGTTTACACTGGGTTTTGTTAGAAAACCAATATTAGGGGCTGATTTTTTTTAACAAATTCGGTTTAACAATTGATATGAAGAATAGAAAAATTATTGATCCTAAAACAAGCATGTCCATAAATGCGCTCCTAACAAGGATCAAACAAGCCTCATTAGTACATTACCTAATCGAATCTGAGGTTGCTTGCATTATGAGGGAGTTTCCTTTTTTTTTGAAAACTCCCGATTTTAGCTTCACATTAAAGCACAAAGTGCAACATCACATTCTAACTAAGGGGCAACTACCATTCGCCAAACCTCGAAGGCTAGACGCCTCGAAACACAATGCTGCAAAAATGGAATTCGAACACATGGTTAAACTAGGAGTTTGTAGACCATCGTCTTCACCTGCTTCATCAACATTGCAGATGGTTAAAAAGAAAAGTACCGGGGAAACCGACTGGCGTCCATGCGGCGATAATCGCCGTCTCAACGCAATAACGACACCAGACCGTTACCCAATGCTGCACATCCAATCTTTTTCTATGCAACTAGATGGGTGTAAAATATTTTCAAAAATAGATCTGTTCAGAGCGTTTCATCAAATTCCTGTGGCGCAGGAGGATATTCACAAAACTGCAATAACAACGCCATAGACTCTATTATTATCACCGATTTATACCTAAATTAGCTGAGTTGTTGACACCCATTCATGCTCACTTAACTGCCTTTCAGAAGCAGAAGAAATAAAAATTATCTAAAAGTTGCAAAGTTCCCTGGTCTGAAGAGTGTGATTTTGCGTTTCAGAAAGTCAAATCTGCCCTTATAGAATGTACGATGTTGACTCATCCTAAACCTGACGCTACGCTTAGCTTAACAACAGATGCATCGGACAATGCATTAGGAGCAGTCTTGCAGCAATATGGTGAGAATAGGTGGCAACCTCCAAGTTTCTTTTCAAAAAAACTCTACCGCGGAGACTAATACTCAGCCTTTGATCGTGAGCTTCTAGCAATATATCTTGCCATTAAGCACTTTAGACATATGATAGAAGGTAGAAACTTCATCATATTTACTGACCACAAGCCACTTACCTTTGCAATAAATTCCAAAACCGAGCGAAGTCCACGTCAAAGTCGACATTTAGATTTCATCTCCCAATTCTCGTCAGATATTAGACACATCTCAGGAAAATCAAATGTTGTAGCTGACGCTCTATCACGTTTAGAGTTGTTAGAAGCTAAACAAGAAGATTTATCTCTTAACGTAACTAATCTAAAGAGATTACAAACGAACGATTCGGAGCTAAAGAAACTTTTAGCTTCCAAGACCAGTGACTTAAAGTTGAAACTAGAGCAAGTGACAGACCCCGTCTCGCAACAACAAATATATTGCGAAACAAGCACGGGTAAAAACAGACCATTTGTACCATTCTCACTACGAAAATCACGTCTCAATCACCCTGGCATTAAAGCCACCAGACAACTGATAACAGGCAGATATTTTTGGCCCAAGATTAATAAACACTGCAACGAGTGGTGAAGGAGTTGTGTCCCTTGTCAAAAATCGAAAACGCAGAAACATACGAAATCTGAGATAGGTACTTTTGAACCCCCTAAAGGAAGGTTTCAGCATATTCACATCGATCGTGTAGGACCACTTCCATCCTCCGATGGCTATATACATATTTTAACAGTTATTGATAGAATTACCCGCTGGCCAGAGGCGTATATCACAGCGGAGACAGTGGCTAAAACACTAGTCACGCAATATGTCTGCCGCTTTGGCGTGCCAACAGAAATCACTTCAGACCGTGGACCTCAATTTGAGGCAAAATTGTTTTCGAGCCTTACGCATTTATTAGGTGTACGACATATTAAGACCACAGCTTATCATCCTCAGACCAATGGTATAGTTGAACAATTTCATAGACATATGAAATCGGCACTAATGGCTAGGGATGATACTCAAGATTGGTCTATTCAAGTACCGTTTGTCCTGTTAGGTATCCGCGCTTCTGTCGAAACTATTCTGCCAAACTATTAATATACCCCCTAAATTACACACCGGGTGGGCGCCGTGGCTTAAGTGGTTAGTTCGTTGGACTACTGAGCGAGGGGTTCCAGGTTCAATCCCTAAACAACACCTAAAATTTCTTTCACGGCCCCACCTCTCGCGAGCGTCTGACAAACATCCGAGAGTAAAACAGTCATGAAAAAGTTTCCCAAAAACAACAAACTGCCGTTCGGATCCGGCATTAAACAGTAGGCCCATTCCATTCGTGTGAAGAATATAACACGCACAGCGCGAGTGGTTGTGAGAAGCTAGGCCTTGGGTCCCATGGACCTGTCGCGCCAAAAATTTGTATTTTTTTTTTGTAAATTACACACCTCCAATTATGTTTTCGTACGCATCGATCGGATTCGAAAAAGCCTGGAGCCCCCATACTCAGGGCCACATAAAGTTATTCGTCGATTAAGAAAACATTATGTTATACAGATTAATGGTAAAAATCAATCCGTGTCAAGAGATAGGCTAAAGCCTGCAGAAATATCGTAATGGATATCAAACGCGTGTTCACTGGAAAGGGGGTGGTGTAGCGGCACAGCTCCTCAGAATCTCCTATACCTACATTCTTATACATACATACTCTATACCTAGTTACTCTCTCCTTTTCTACGATACCGGTACGTTTTGGGTAACGCTGTCGTAGAAAAGAAGTAATTTGGATTAATCAGTCAGTCAGTGTCAGAAATCATTGAGTAAAGAGATATTAAACCTTTACCCCTCCTTCCTTTCAAAACCCATTTGTTTACATTGCTTTTGTTGTAATTCGCTCCTCGTCTGTGAATACGTGTGAGCATTGGCAAAAACCTTTGGTGCATGTCTAAACTAGAATGAATAGATGTCAGCACTGAAAAATAGTTTTGGCTGAATGTATCCCATCATAAGCTATGGTGAAACAATCAATTTTAATGACTTTCTGTCAAAAAGTCTTAATGTCAGTGATTTTAATGACTGATTTTATTTTTCAGCGAATTTTGATTTAATGGAAATATATCTATATTACGAAATAGATAAATGTGTATTAACAGAATCGTTAAATGTCGGTCATTTCATTTTCGTTTAATAAATGAAAATATGTATAAGTTTCATCTCGAGTTAGAAACTTTAGGAAAACATATGTACGTATGTATATGAAATGTTGGTAGCTCCGCTAAAGGTAAAAGGTAGATGATTTTAATAAACAAACATTAGTATTTGACAAAAGTAGGACTATTGCAAAACGCTCGAATTTAGCTCGTTGATGTAAGTGATGGTAATGTTTTTGTTAAGGTTTACGCTTACAAATTTTTTTGGACTGGTTCTGATCCAGTGTTCACTTCAAGGCACACGTTATGCAGAATTCTAGTTTATGTTCAATATGTGTATATACATATGTATGCATATGTACATACATAGGTATTGCTTAATTTAATTTTTAATTTAATTTTTTTATAAGTAACTCAGAAGAAGACTTGCTTATGATTTTATTTAAACTATTTTAACCCAGTACATTTATATGCACATGTGCTGTAAAATGTTCTCTAAAAAAGTTAAATAAAGTCTGCGAACAATAATATGATTACGCTTTTGATATTAGAAAATACATTATATAAAGGAAAATTAAGTAGTTACGAATGGAAAATAAGTTTCTAATTGTCTAACAAAGTACAGCCATGTCCGGATACAGCCGAAACATTATGCAGCAAGGCTGCACTGTAATTTATTGGTTGAAGACCCATCGGTAACTTGCTCACCTTCCTTTTTTTTGTTCTTAATAATGTTATTTACATTTCAATTCAATTTTGTCAGACAAAAAACAAATTTTACTTATGCAATTGACATGATTTCTTGAGAATTGAATACAATTTGCAAAATATAATGCTTAAATTAATTCTAATGGTGAGTTAACGTATTTTATCGGCAACCTAGGAAATAAATAAATAATTTGTAAAATCAAGCGAACTTTAATAAAATATTATCGACGCCGGAAATAAAAATGTTCCGATATAAACGCTGTAGAATCCGAAACATGAACTTGTTATAAACAGAATTTACACTAACAACAAATCGTACTACTGTTTTCCTACTTTATCTGACGCCTTTTTTGTGCCATTAAATATTTTTGGAAACATTTTTCTAATTACATTAAAATCAGTGTTTAATCAGTAATTGTATTCATGCAATTGTTATAATTTAAAAGAAGATAGTATCACAATTTATCCAAAACTTTTGACAAAAGTTATTTGCGATAATTCGAAATACTGAAACATGTATGTACATATTTATAAAAATTGAAATCAATTTCTACTCTTTTTAATATCTTATCAATTGTTTTAATCGGTTCCCAATTTGCTAAATGGTATTTTTCTTCTTTTCATGATTTTTAGAAGATTTAATCAAGAAAGAATCTTAAAACATAGTCTTTGGTTTTTACATTTTCGGTCAACCAATGAAATTCAATTTCTTTTTGTCTTTTAACGGAGAATTCAAATTTAAATATTTTTTAAATCTAACGAACAGCCCCAAAACACTTTCCCGCTCCTTACATGAATTCATAAATCGGTTATCATCGCCCGTCAAATTCACGCGTTGTTGTTGTGAAATTGACCCTTTGTTGTTGTGTTTAGGGGTGAATAGACGGATTTTTTTGGTGAATAAACGGATTCAAGGGTGAATAGACGGATTTCTAACAAATGTGCGTGAAAATGTAACAATATGCGTGAAATAGCTTATAGGCACCTGGAAAGTGCCGGGAAAGTTTAATATCTCTTTGTTCAATGATTTCTGGTCAGTGTGGCACGTACAGTAAACAACACAATATGTGTATAAAATTATAATTTCAATAAACCGAAATGAAATCGAACTTAAATAGTGTACTTATTTCAACTTCGCGCCCACAGATGCTTGTAGCCTCATTTCGAAGAAATCCGGATGTTCTTCCATTGGGAAGATCCTAGATGGGCTACAGATCCAACAACAAGAAGGTGAATTCATAAAACTGAATTCGATGGAACGAAGCCGTTTAAACATGCTTTACGCATAAGCAAAAGCAGAGAATGTGCTCTCACTTATGCGAGATCCGCCCCTTCTGTCCCACCTACTCAGTGCGAAGCAAAGCGCGTTAGATCCGAGGATCAGGCGCCTCCAGCATCGGCTCCCAAGAAGATCAAGGCAGGACCTACACCTGATGTACCCACTTTTAACCAAGTGGCTAGTGCTGTCAGGTTAGGTGTTATCCCGACCGACTTAACTATCCCTCTCGGCTGAGATTGGCACTTTTTCAAGAGGCGCTCATAAACATCTCGATTGATTTTTGTATTTTTTCGCCTCACATCTCAGATCAGGATGGCTAGTTTTCGTCTGCGCAGCAGTAACACTGCTGGGTGGATGCGCTGGAACTTCGAGAGGATCAAAGGCAAGAGTGGACTGAGCGTGACGCTGGTGGAAGAGGGATATTTCCCTAAGCCACACATCGTCCGTGGGTTCTTTCCACAGATTCTGGAGCTCTCCTCGGAGAAGATTCTTGACACGATCCGCGCAAAATGCCGGCTTGCAGGCTAACTCGTGGAAAGTCTGAGGGAAAAGGATGGTGCACTCCTTCACCTCGTGTTGGCGATTGACGACGCCTCAATGAAATCGCTTAACACCTTAAAGGTAAAGTTAGTTACCTCTTTGGCTAGGTTAAGCTGATCCTCAAGAGCACCTTACAAGGTTTCAGCATCTAATCGTAGTATCTCTGATAAAGAGGAAGTCGGATCTCAACCAACAGTCTGAAATATGTCCGCTCTGCAGGATTCACGAACCGCAGCAAAAAGCCCAACTACTCCTCCTTCAACGCTGCTAAACGCACGAAGAGTTGGGACGAATACAGGTTCGCTCTTAGAGAATACAACTCAGAACTGAGACGATCTAAACGTGCCACATGGAGAAAATGTTGCGAAAACAGTGCTGACATGCCAGTAGCGGCACGAATTCACAAGGCACTCGTGAAAGGTCATGTTAATTGTGTAGGTTTACTAAAAAAGAGCGATGGTACCTGCACGACGGACCGTATGGATGCTATTAGAATCTTACTTCAGGTTCATTTTCTAGGTTCGTCTACGCGTCTACTTCACACGTACCCGAACGCATTTGACCATAGGGTCTGGATCGCTAGTAGAGTAAATAGTTTATCCGGTAAAATTTTTAGCCCGGATAAGGTCAATTGGGCTGTAGGGTCCTTCAAACCATTTAAGGCCCCCGGCGGTGATGGTATATTCCCGGTTCTTTTGCAGAAGGTAATTGATTTCATCTTGCCGGGTTTGATTGCTTTATTTAGAGCCAGCTACAATTGGGGTTACATTCTGACAACATGGAGACAGGTAAATGTAATCTTTATCCCCAACCAGGCAATAGGCCTAGTGAGCTGCGTAAATCTTATAGATCTATAAGTCTAACATCATTTGTTCTCAAAACAATGGAGAGTCTCATTGACGTTCATATTAGAAGTCGGCTAGATTTGTCTACCCCTCTGCACTCAGGTCATTTTGCATACAGAAAAGGAAAATCAACAGAAGGTCTTCTTCAATATCTAGTGAAGAAGATGGAAGGAATTTTACGTTCCAAGGAAATAGCTCTGTGTGCCTTCCTTGGCATTGACATTTGCTATGACTCAATAGCAAGAGCAATTAGTAGCAGAGGTAGTATGGTAGGATTCGACCAACCAATGGATAAGAGCCATGCTTGAAAGTGGAAGTATAACTTCCTCCTCTAGAGGAGTGTCGGTGTCTGTGACCGCAGCTAAGGGCTGTCCCAAGGCAGGAGTCCTTTCTCCCCTTCTGTGGTCACTAGTCATCGACAATCTCCAAGTCGATCTTCAGAGATTAGACTACTTCGGCATTGGCTATGCAGATGACTTGGCGATTTTTATCACTGGTAAACACAGTACGACCGTTTCTAGTGTAATGCAATGTGCTTTACTGCCAGATACAGAGATTCGATAAGCCGAACGACACATATGTGGAATGATCTTCCAAGCTCTGTATTTCCTCATCATTACAACCTTCAAACATTTAAACCAACGTGCACCGGTACCTCCTCTGATCCTCTTCCCCCTTTTCCCAAACGTCCGCGCCCTGAATTCAGTATTAGGGTATTCATATCCCCTTGGGTGCGCGCAGATTATAAAAAAAAAAAACCTGCCCCACGGCAGCATTAGAAGTTGTTGTTGGGCTCTCTACCCTACAAATCTTCATTAGGAAGATGGCCGCTAGAAGCGCTATTAAGCTGCAACTAGAATACAAGTCATCAGTCAAATGCTTCTACGATTCACTACAATCTCTTGCCAAGCAAAATCATCCGAAGTATTTATTTCTATAACAACCGAGAGCGGGACTCATCCATCCATCTCATAGCCCATGCCTCTGCGCCGTAGAGCAGGACTGGGATGATCAGGGTCTTATATAGGGATACTTTAGTTGTTAGAGAGAGGGCTTTGCTACACAGTTGCCTTCTTAGCTCAAAAAAGCAGCGATTGGCAAGAGTTAATCTTCGTTTGATCTCAGTGCTGGTGTCATTGTCTGAAGTTATAGTGGATCCTTGGTAAACAAAGTTAATTTAACGACCTTAAAGGTATATCTAGCGTGTTGTACGTCCTTTTTTGTTTTACCCTGCTTAATCGTTTAACCCATCTTAGCCGCTTCCATCTCAATGCTCACAAAATAATAAGCGCCCGCAAGGCGCTGCTTCTGTTGTCGGTAGCAATCGCCATAGTAGATAACATAGTTGTTCATCCTTCTTTTGCCCCGCCCGTCCCATTGCACTTCTTGGATGGCGGTAATGTTTGCTTTACAACAGAGTTAAGGGACTTAACATTCTACGTGCAAATCCGAAGTCGTTGTCCTTATCACGTTTGGTGGGGTCGTTAACAGTTAAATTATCCTTATCCGAGCCTGTTAGTGCATTCGTAACTAATAGTTTTTTCCATGGTAGGCAAGTTACCCTCAAGCACAATCCCCCACTTGGAGGACCAGTTCCTTTTTATACCCCTAGGAAGAGGGACCGGGTTTTCCCAGAATCAGAACGCACTTTGTGGATATGAGCGAAGCCGTTAGCCCTTAAAGGGGTAGAAGTAGCTCATATAGGGATAAACAGTAATAGTGCGACCTAACTAGAATTGGTAGATGCAATCGTTGGTTCCATTTAGGGAATTCGTCCGCTGCCGTCTTTATGCCACATTTGATAGCCTCAGGCAGGACAGGCTGTCCACCAATCGTTATCTAGTTACCTAGAAAATTATTTAACTACCGGTTTTATCTAGTGTATCGACCTTTTCACAGAAATCTTTATATGAAGCATTTTTCGACAACTGAGTTAATTTCTTATATTCTTTTTGTGTGCATAAGACCAATTTCCATTTAAATTGGTCTTGAGTGACCCATTAAGAAGTTTTCTGGCTTCTTTTATGAGTCTCTGCAGTTCTTAGTTCCACCAGGGAACCGGCGATCTGCACGAGGTTGTCATAAATAGTCACGTCAGTTCGAAACATCTGGTGAGGATACTAGTCATGTCTTGAGCAACATCTTCAACTTCCGTCTGTTCTGAGTTTAGGAGAAGATTTGACAAACTTCTCTCTAATTCCTCCATTTCTGCAAAGTAATAGCCTCACATATCATTTGAAAGGCGATGTACTTATTATCTACTACCTAGGTATGTACCTATTCTGATTTCACCTCGAGGTGTGACCTCACAGACCGCAGATGTGAAGTTTGAAGAAAATCCGTCCAGCAGTTTAGAATATAGTCGACCATAGCCAGACAAACACATGGAATTCGCGGACCCATTTTTTGCACTTCTCCATCATGGTAATATCAAGTTTGATTACAATCTCGAGTTCAAAATTTCTCACGAAACTAAAACTTTCCCTATAGGAATCCATAGATGCAAGTAGGTGGTGGTTTCCCTGTACATTGCATTTACTGATGCCCCAAATTGTATTCTGACCATTAACATGGCAACATATGGGTAATCCCACCTACCGAGAATCACAATACTCGTGAAATTCATATGAAATACTATATGAATTTGGCGATGCCCTTTCGTGGCGAAGGTATTACCAAATCATAGGGAAAGTAAGCTGAGACAACGACGAAGGTACAATGGTACAATTAGACAAGCTCTCGGTCTTTTAGATCGCTCATCACAGAGTACCGTACTACCCCAAACACCTCCATGACCATAGATTCATTTATTGCCCATCTCTTAGATAACTGTTATGTGGGGTTTCCCAAATACCACATACAGCTTGGTTAGTGAGAGAAAGTACAATGGTACAATTAGACAAGCTCTCGATCTTTTAGATCGCTCATCACAGAGTACCGTACTACCCCACACACCTCCATGACCATAGATTCATTTATTGCCCATCTCTTAGATAGCTGTTATGTGGGGTTTCCTAACTACCACGTACAGCTTGGTTAGTGAGAGAAAGTACAATGGTACAATTAGACAAGCTCTCGGTCTTTTAGATCGCTCATCACAGAGTACCGTACTACCCCACACACCTCCATGACCATAGATTCATTTATTGCCCATCTCTTAGATAGCTGTTATGTGGGGTTTTCCAAATACCACGTACTGTCTAGTACTTAGAAAGGCAGTAGCTGCCTTAGAGTAGTAGAGGTTACTCTAAGTAAAACTTAGACAAGAAACAGAAGGGGGCACATTTTTCGTGCACACTCTTCCGCCGAGAAGAACGCCTCTGACTGTTGTTTTTCCTGTGTCAAGCACTTTCTTTCCACTGCTGTTGGGACCAGTCAAAGTTACCGGATTTTGAGTGCAGATAACACCACCTGGAGGGAAGTTTTTAGCATAAGGGGGTGTATCAAACACACTCTCGATTCTTTTAAGAGCACAGAAACTTGCTTCTTTCGTCTTAGCCTTTTCGACCTGATAAAAGAGGAGGTAGTATTGGGTCTAAGAAGTTGGTCAGTTTCGATTGAAGTGCCTTCTCTCGACCTAATACTTTTCTCCATCCCTGCTGTGCCCTGTTCAATGTTTTGTTGATTATCATTTAATTTAATTACCAGTTCTTTAAATTGTTTACCATTTAATTATTTCAATAAAGTAAATACTTGAATCGAAAGCGGAATTTTCATTCTAACCTCAATTTTGTTTTAATCTCTTTTTACGACTGAGGTAGGTATGTACTTCCAGTAATTTACATTTCATAAATTTATCAAATCAAATGGGTAAAATTCAGCCTTTTGGCTAAACCGTTTGCAATTCTGGACTCAAATTCTTGTTTCAGACGATCGCGAGAGGTGGGACCGTGAATGGACTTTTAGGTGTTGTTGGGGATCGAACTTTGAACCCTTTGCTCCGTAGTCCACAACACATTGTTCCAAGGCGCCCAATTGGGAAACCACTTTTATACATAAATATATAAATTTATATAAATTCAAAACGAAAACGGGGAAAACTGATAGCAATTCCACACCGGGGAATAAAATGCATTCGTTAAGATCCGAGTGAGGCTGCGCTTCTGTAGATACAGTCAGCCCCTAACCTACCTACCTACTTAAGAGCATATTAAGGTTTAATACATAGTTTGTGACTAAGAGAAATAATCGAAATAGATCCTATACATACAGTATATTTGTGATCAGTATCAATAGTGAAAACGATCGAACCGTGTCTGTCTGGACCTTAAGTTTGTTTCGTCTATCAGCTCTGCCTGTTTTTAATGTGAAAAGGAGAAATTTTAGGAAACTACCAGCGTACAGTGAAAGGTAATTGTGGACTTTATGGACCTATTAATACCATATCAATAATCTTCAATAAAAAATACTCCGGGGGCTCCCCCTAAGTCGAATTTTCACGGGATACCACGATTTGTTCGAGTTAGAGGGAGTTTTGGAAAAATTCGAGTTAGAGAGAGAAACAATTATTTTTTAACATGTAACTTACAATTTTTTTAATTAATCTTACTACCAACTTACACAGAATAACTGCGCCAGCTCTGTTGACCTGTCTAGAATCAACTGATTTTCGAATTCCAACTGGAATTTTATTAAAACAAGATCTTTTTTTCTAGATAGATTCCATTGCTTTGAAATAAAAACTGTTTTGAATCCAACGAACAACACAGGGAAAAGTATAACATTGTTTTTTTTTGTCCTGCAATTATTGTATAAATTGTATATTTTTAGATAGCTATGTATTGGGTATGGGTAGGTAGAAACACAACGCACTTACGATGATGGCATACGCGATGTATAGTTATACATACATATGTATAACCAAATACGAATTGTGAGAGGGTAATTTTGTATACCCTATCCTAAGGGTATATTAAGTTTGATACATAGTTTGTAACATAGAGAAATAATCGAGATAGCCCCTATAAAGTATATACATATATTCATGATCAGTATCAATAGCGAAAACGATTGAGCCATGTCCGTCCGTCCATCTGTCCGTCACCACCGACCAAATATTTTGGCATTTAGATTCCCTACAATTCACCCATACACCACTTTTGGCCACGCCCACTTTTTGGGGGCTTTTTATCAAAAAACCAATTTTGATGAAATTTTTATGTAACATCTTCAAGCGTTCGACGTTATAGCCATATTTGAATACAAAATGCAATTTGACCAAGCCCACTTTATAAAAAGGAGGATAGGGTATCATACGATCCGTTCCAGATGGATTGTAGCTTTTCTGTATGTTTTTTATTTTATTTTATGCAAAAACAAAATCGACTTAAGGGGTGAAAAAGAGGCCAAAAATCGAAAGAATGTGTACGAGTTAGAGGGAGTTTGACTTAGAGAGGATGTTTTTGTAGGGAATTGAGGGGAATGCTAAAATATGGCGAAAAAAATTCGAGTTAGAGAGAAATTCGACTTAGGGAGAGTTCGACTTAGGGATAGTTCACTGTATTAGCATTTTTACTATTACTTGTTAAAATTATAAACGCCCTCGGTTCCTCACCAAATATTATTCAATTTTGACACTTCTGTAAATTGTTTTTGATACGAAACAATGGACTTCGCGGTAGGAACTATATTTTTATTACCTTGCTTTGGTTATTAAATGGTATCTTTACGTAAGCAGCTCGGTACATTTTTTTCAGGCGAATGTAATTCTGATGTAATAAAATCAGTGATACATATAATTAAAATCTACATAATGAATTATCTTGATTTCTACACATTTCAAATTCTATTGCTCTTCTACCATTTGGAATGCAGCCACTGCACTCAAACTGCTATCTTTTCACTACTGCTGACTGAAAAGTCAACATCCGCAACAGAAATACTTCCACATATTTTATATATGTATGTATTATATATGTAGGTATTCAGAATAAATTGTACAGATTTGGATCCCTTACAATACTTGAATTCCAAACATAAAACCAAAACTTCTGGAATGTGGGTAGAAGCGGATACCGAGGAGTTAAGCAATTGTTTCCGAAATACAAAAGCTAAAAGTCCTTTAGGATTTAAGCACAGGCAGTCTATAGAGTCGCTATCACTGCATACAACATGCATATGTATGTATTTACATAGTACATACATATGTATATAGATTCTGTGCACAAAAATATCAAATAGACAAAATTTAATTCGTCCTCTCCTACTCTGCATTGCAAATCCTTTTGCAACTTCCACTATAGGTACAACTACAGAATGGTGAACGGTAGGATGAGTTTCTGCGTTAGCAATAATAAATTCCCAACTGGTGCACATATTCTTAGAAATATATGTACGACTTGCCTGAACTTGGCAAAGACGGAATCCTTACATTGAACTCGAATAAGCGATTTTGAATATTTGTATGTGAAGCTGGAGTTGTGTGTTACAATTTTCTACTCTGAGGACAGTTTTGTAGATGAAAGATGATAGTAAAATGGCTAGAAGAGTAATTGGCATTATGAGCATGATTTCCAGACTAAACTGAATGAGATAACAGATGATGCACTAAAAATGTATTGTTACATGCACATGTACTCCTTCCACCAGTTCTTTGCAATATAGTTCACGATCACTAGGATAGCATTGGTTTTGGTGTGAAAATTACTGGCTTAGACTCTGGCCGAAGTCAGTTCTTAGTGCAAGAAAATTCGACTTTAAAATTGTGGAAGAGTCAAATTTCTAATGTCCATGAGTGCACATCATATAAAAAACTATCCCTATTCCTTTCCATTAGCCCTAACAAAGTGGGTGTGGCATTCTCCATTTTTTTATTGAATTACTACGATGACTTCGAACGTTTGATGATGCTACATGCAAAATGTCATGATAATCGGTTTTTTAATGAAAACGACCCCAAATATTGGGCGTGGCTAAAGACAATTTGTGGGTACATTGTCGACAATCTGAATATCTAAATATTTTGCTTTAACACAAGTTGTCGTATAATTATATTGGTATTCAGCAGTATAATTTCATAATTTCAATTTTTGTGAAAATTTTAAAGATTAAAGGTAGCAAGTATTTAACCCTCTAACAGGACTGTTTTAGTGTGATATTTTTTTTTGTGTAACGTTCATTACCGCCTTTTGTTTTGTTTATATGTATATACACACTAATAACGGTTTAACGGTTCTTATACAGCTCATTTGGCGTGTATTGTCATTCGGAATGCAATTTTCAATGCGATTGAACAAATAAATTGTCGTTCTCTAAAGTAAAAGTTTACCGAATTTTAAAAAATAGATACTTGTTTCTGGAAGTTAAAAAAATTATTGGTAAGTAAGAAAATGATTACACTTTCTGATTATCAAAGTGGAATATGTTTTTTATGTACCTGCATATGCTTACGACTTCGTTGAATGTGAATATTTTTTTTGCGAACGGTCTGTCTATTTACATGAATTTTATTGTTATCATCCATGGAGTGATCTAAGCAATAATGTTTTTAACTTTTCTTATATTTCAATTCTTTTATGATAAACAAAAAATTATTTGCCTAGGAACTCAAATAATACATCCGTTGCATTTTTTGACTTTGTTTTCGTGTTCATTGCATTAAAATTAATAAAGCATAATTTATTTACTAATTTATTTATAAAAATACAAAATTGTGCCGCTAGAGGGTTCGTGGTCTAACCTTGCACATTTGTCGCTTCATATTTGCATGCTTCTTAGGATGGTGTTCGGTCATTCTTACTTGCACTTACAAATACCTATAGAGTAAGTATTGGTTCCGCGATTGCATTACTATGCGCAGAAGTCCAAAAAGTGGGTCCGCCAACTTTGTCTATGTATCTGTACGCTCAACTGCGAACTAAACAGCTGGACGAATTTTCTTCAAACATCATACCTGGATGGAGTCGGTAGAGTAACAGTTCGAGGAGACTTCCTGAAGGCCCAGAACCCTTCTATTGCTATGAAGAGCTGGGTGGTTTTCGGGGAGGAGGAGGCGAAAAATGGGACCAAGGGTTTCATCATTTTTATGAATGAACCCCCGGCCTCACTTCTGGCGGAGAAGCAGTTGAGTCTGTTTTATGGAGCGGAAGAGACTCAACCTGCGGAAAAAGATGGGGCGACTGACGCTATGGAAGTTGAAGCTGCTCCTCGTGGTGGAGCAGCTGGATCTAGCCCTAATTCAAGAACCGTGGATTCATAACAATTGCGTGATGGGATTAGGGTCAAAAGACTATAATATATATTATAGGAGTGACGCTGGCGAGGTTAGGACTTGTATCTTGGCTAGAAAGAGTATTCATGTACTAATGCGGTCTAATTTCAGCTCCGGCGACTTAACAGTGGTGGATGTGAGAGGGGTGAACGAAAACTGCACGGTGGCGTCTGCGTACCTACCCTACGATGACGGCATCATGTATCAGGTCTCAAAAAGGTGAGAAAAACTTAGTCTTGGGATGTGATGCCAACGCCCACCATACTTTGTGGGGTAGCACTGACATCAATGCTAGAGGCGAAGTTTTGTTTAATTTTATCTTTGAATCCAATCTTCTTATTTGTAATAGAGGCAATGACCCCACCTTTGTAACGTCTGCGATAAAGGAAGTCTTAGATGTAACTTTCATATCTGAACAGAGCTCTGTTGAAGTTGTTGAATGGAGAGTCTCCAACAAAGCGTCACTATCTGATCATTGTTGGATACTCTTCAAACTACAACTATCTACTCGTGGGAAGTGGACTTTTAGAAATCCACGTAGGGCTAACTGGTCAAAATTCAATGGAGAACTGAGGAAATCAGTGAATCATCCCACTGAGGACCTCGACTCTATAGAAGCAGTTAACAATGCAGTCGATACACTGACCGGTTCCCTTACGCAATCCTTTGAAACATACTGCCCGGTCAGTAGACATAACGGTAAAAAACGTCCACCATGGTGGAATAATAAAATAGCGGAACTCATTCGCTTTTCAAGAGTAGGATGGAACCTCGCTAAAGAGGGGGTCGTCGAGTAGTCCACCTATAAAGAAAGCGTAAAGCTCCTCAAGAAAGAGATTAGGTTCGCGAAGAGGAATACTTGGAGATCCTTTTGCGCATCTATAGATTCAACAAGCTAAGCGTCCAGCCTAAGGAAGATCCTGGCCAAGATAGCTTGTGCAATTAAGTCATTTGCTCCTTATAAGGCTCCAGGAATGGATAACATTCGACCTGTGATGTTGCAACAGTCAGTGGATATTGCTATTCCATGACTCAAGCGCATCTTCACGGGCTGCCTTAAGCTAGGATGTGTTCCTAAAGCATGGCGGGTCGTGGTGTTGTATTTATACCCAAAGCGGGAAAAGCAAGCCACACAAATGCTAAAGACTTGCGACCTATCAGTCTGTCGTCTTTTATGCTGAAAACACTGGAACGTTTAATAGATGTATACATAAGAAACGTGATTGGTGATAACTATCTATCTGAATCACAACATTCATACACCCGCCGTAGGTCGGTAGATGCAGCCCTCCACAGGGTCGTATCAAGCATAGAAAGATCCCTCCACTTCAAGGAATTCACTCTTGGGGCGTTCCTAGACATTGAAGGGGCGTTTAACAACGTAAGCACCGATGCGATCCTGGGCAGTTTACACAGAGCTGGGCTGAGCATCGGTCTCGCCGACTGGATTGCTCAGATGCTTCAATCGAGAGTTATATCCTCATCGCAAGGAGATATAACAATCAGGAGAAGCGTCTGCAGAGGAACCCCCCCAAGGAGGAGGAGTCTTATCCCCTCTAATATGGCTCCTTGTAGTGGATGAGATCTTGGTAATACTAAAGGAAAACGGCTTCAACGTGACGGCCTATGCCGACCCCTGGTCTCGGGGAAATTCCCTTCAGTCCTAAGCGAAAGACTCAATCTCGCACTACAACTAGTGAAGAATTGGGTTAGCAGCAAAGGGCTACGAGTGAACCCTTCAAAGACGGAGGTAGTTCCCTTCACTAGGAAGAGATCAATTCCTGCCTTCAGACCCCCAAGCATCAGTGGTACTGAACTAAGTATATCAGGTTCAGCCCGATACCTGGGTGTAATTCTGGATTCCAAACTAAACTGGAAGGATAACACTGCTGAACGCGTCAGGAAAGCAAGGCTTTCTACTCTTTCAAAAAGGCATTCAGTAACACGTGGGGTTTTAGACCAGCTGTGGTGTACTGGATATACACGGCGGTCGTAGAACCCATTCTTACATATGGTTCACTGGTATGGTGGACGGTACTGGAGAAGCAATACCAGCTTTCTAACCTCACCAAAATCCAGAGGGCAGCGTGCATTGGAGTCGTGGAATCAATGAAGACAACACCAACAGCGGCAATGGAAACCATGCTTAGTTTCATTCCGCTTGACATATACTGTGGCAGTCTGGCGGCTAAAACCGCTGTAAGACTGAGAGAAGGCCGAATGTGGTCATCGAGCCTGTACGGCCATGCCTCAATTTTGTCCCGATGGGGATCCACCAGCTGTTTGTCGGAAACTGATCACATGACCCCCACGCTAGTTTTTGAAAGGAGATTCGCTATAAGAATTCCTGACAGAATGTACTGGAAGCGCCGAAGAACCATGAAGAAGAAGGAGTTGGCGTTCTATACCGACGTTTCTAAGATGGACGTTGGCACGGGAGTCGGAGTTTATTGTGAGGCCCTAGGGATAAACAACTCCTTTAGAATAAATGATGATTGCAGCGTCTTTCAGGCAGAAGTCACAGCCATCATACAGGCTGCTAAGATTATAAGCGAGAGCAATATCGTTGGCAGAACGATTACTCCGCTATAATCAGATGAAGGCTTGTGAAGATCTGCAAATCAGTCTTGAATGAGATATCTAGAGCTAATGCGGTGACCATCTGTTGGGTGCCAGGGCATATGGATATCGTAGGAAATGAAAGAGCTGACAAACTTGCTAGGAAAGGGTCGGCGCTGCACCTATCGCGGGCTTTCCCTTTTATAATCAGTTCCTTACAGAAGAAAATAGAGGATGAAGCCATCGGTCGAGCAAATAGTCGCTGGGTTCATCTGGAAACATGCCCAACAGCCAGGGCCTTATGGCCGGGTATCAGCAAGGAGAGATCAACTTCTCTGGTCAAACTGAGTCGTTATAAAACATGGGTCGTTTCAGGGATAATTAGTGGACATTTTGCCATTGGTGTCCACACGGAGCGACTCGGTGTACTACATAATGACTTCTGTAGAAGCTGCAGGGACGAAGAAGAAATTGAGTCAGTTCGTCACCTGCTGTGCGACTGTCCTGCCCTATCCGTCAGAAGAATGAGGACTCTTGATAGTTACTTCTTCTCGGATTTGGAGGACTTGGGTAACGTAGAGCTGACGGACCTCCTGAGATTCATATCATTATCTGGGTGGTTCCAATAGCGGACTTTATAACAAACTGTGGTCTAAGTGAGCAGTGACACTGTGACACACAAGGCTTAATCTTTTTTACGACTGAGGTAGGTATGTACTTCCAGTAATTTACATTTCATAAATTTATCAAATCAAATGGTCAAAATTCAGCATTTTGGCTAAACCGTTTGCAATTCTGGACTCAAATTCTTGTTTCAGACGCTCGCGAGAGGTGGGACCGTGAATGGACTTTTAGGTGTTGTTGGGGATCGAACTTTGAACCCGTTGCTCCGTAGTCCACAACACATTGATCCAAGGCGCCCAATTGGGAAACCACTTTTATACATAAATATATAAATTTATATAAATTCAAAACGAAAACGGGGAAAACTGATAGCAATTCCACACCGGGGAATAAAATGCATCCGTCAAGATCCGAGTGAGGCTGCGCTTCTGTAGTACAGTCAGCCCCTAACCTACCTACCTACTTAAGAGCATATTAAGGTTTAATACATAGTTTGTGACTAAGAGAAATAATCGAAATAGATCCTATACATACAGTATATTTGTGATCAGTATCAATAGTGAAAACAATCGAACCGTGTCAGTCTGTCCTTATGTCACAACTTTTGCACCTTAAGTTTGTTTCGTCTATCAGCTCTGCCTGTTTTTAATGTGAAAAGGAAAAATTTTAGGAAACTACCAGTGAACAGTGAAAGGTAATTGTGGAGTTTACGGACCTCTTAATACCATATCAATAATCTTCAATAAAAACTACTATTTAAAAGCATTTTTATTATTATTTGATTTTAATTGGTCTCCTTAGTCTCTAAAAAGCAGATTCTCCAGTATTATGTAATAATGTATTGTATACTTTAAGCTTTAATAATTAAATGAACTGAGGCCTTTAGCATGTAGTACGCAAAAGAGAAACAATAAGTTAAAGTTAACAAATGTGACTACGTCTTCGTAGCTAGCGATTGAAACAGCTATAACTGAAAAGTCCTAATAGTGCAAAATACAGACAAAATAACTTTCCCGCAGTGTTTGATGCCAATGTTTAAAGTTCTTTTCTCAGAACAGTGTCACAGGCACACTGACTGAAAATATGGAAGACTACATGTAATTAAAATTCTCCATTTGGGTGATGATGATAATAATGATGCTGTCAAACCCCCTCTTTGTCTATGTACCATAACTATTATCCTACTTTGGAATAGTTTTGTGCTCTAAAGAGGATTTGGAGAGTATTTTTTTATTTCGTTTCCTTTTTAGGTGAATGTTTTTCATGTTTTCTAGCCACCCTTCAGTCGTAGCATATCTATTTCCTTTGTCCCTTGTGTTTTGGAATTATTTTTCATTTCCTTTTTAATGCATTCATCCCGCCCCTTTAAGAGAAGCCTCTGTGTATAAGACATTTGGTCGAGATGAAAGTTAGGACTTCTGTAATTTAAAAAAAAAGCTTTTTCTATTTCTGTTTTACTTTTCCTTTAGTAACTTTTTTTTAGGTTATGAGGGATTTCAAGTTGGCATTGTTTTGTAACATATGTATGTACATTAAATACCTATGTACATACATACATATGTATGTACATTACCTATGCCTAATTTTATTTTGTCGGGGTAAACAAACAGAAACCTGAACTTTGTTTCGGAACTCATTTGCGACTAAATGTGACAAAGAAATTTCCTTTATTTCACGTTTTCTTGATTATTGATGTTTTCAAATGGGTTGTATCGTGGTAAGTAATTGACATTAACGATTGTCCCCTCTTGCATGATACGCCATCAGTTTTGGATGGGATGGCAGCTAGGTAACCTGCCTGAAAAGACACAAGTTACCTAGAAAACGAAAATGACTCTTGCTCCTTACTGGAGAATTCCGTACGTACATATGTACATACATATGTATATATGTACATATGTACTTCAGTTTTTTTCTAAAACTATGTGTCTGGCTCCAAAGAAGTAACGAATTTGCATGTGCAAAACATTTGCAACGGATTTATTAAGATATTTAATTATGTAGAATTCACCCGTACATTGTCTAAAGCCAAGCCCACTTTTTAAGGACGTTTTCATTAAAAAACTGATTTTGGGCGTGGCACTTCCAAGCGGACCCACTTTTTTGGATTTCTCCATCATAACAATGTCAAGTTTGATTAAAATCTGAAGTAATAGTCAGAGTGTTCTAAAAACCTCATCTATCCACCTGTTTTGTGCACCGCGTCCACCGCGTTCTGGGTTTAAATAAATTGATTTTACTTAATACTTTAATTCGCTGAAACCTAATTCCATTATTGGCGGCGATTGTAATGCGAAACACACGTTCGGGAGTTCTAGACACACCTCGAGAAAGGTAGAATGCTCTGTGGCGCAGGTATGGAGTACAGTTGTGATTTTCACTTGACGGGAAAACCGACTTACTGGCTAGTTGATACTTCGAAAATACCTGACCTCTTCAATTTTTTAGTTGTGAAAGGAATATCTAACAACCACATAAAAGTCGAAGAGTGCTTTGTTATTTTGACATTGAGCGAAAAATTAGTCCATATTCTAGAGCTAGTGAGATTAACTGATGGAACAACTAACTGGGGAAGTTTTCGAAACAAAATTGAAGATAATGTTGAACCTAGCGTTCCACTTACGAAATTCATCGCTCTCGTTAAGATCAGAAAAAAAGGAAAGCGAGTAAAAAATGCCAACAGAGTCGTGCTCCGCAACATAAAGGACATTTTAATTTTTTGTGCAATTTGTTGAAGAAAACTATTAACGATTTTAGGAATTGTGCGATAGGCTGTTACCTTGAAAAGCTCTACAATGCACCAAAAGGCCCAAAACCTTTAAACCGTACGATGGACAAGTAGTTTACGACAATACCAATAGGACGAAATTACGATCTGACGATTTAACACTCACAAGTGCTACGCTAATTAAAACACGAGATCAAGTTTCTAAAACCTATGAAAGCTCCTGGTTATGATTTGATCACCGAAGAAGTTCTCAAAGTTCTACCTAGAGCAACATTAATTAAGCTTAACGGGCTCCCGACCCGTGAAGAGTCTCGGCCTGACACGTGGCAGCCTTCCACTCTCTTCAATCCCGGGCACGCTGCTTCGAGTTGTCTAAACCAAGCGCTCTGGCATCCACGATAGTTTGATCCTTAAAACGGAGGTTCGATCTTCCTGGTCGTCTCATAGAGTTCGCGGTTGTATTTTCTCCTCCATTCGCCCTCCTCGCATACGGGACCGAATATCCGACGAAGAATTTTCCTCTCGAAAGTATTCAAAATCTGCTCTGCTTTCTTGCTTATCGTCCAACACTCGGCTCTATATAGCAGAACTGGCAGGATGAAAGTTTTGTAGAGCATGCATTTCGTCTTCCGAGTTAGGAGTTTTGAACCCATTGGTTTCGCCAAACCGAAGTAGCAGCGGTTTCCTAGAGTAAGTCTTCGTCGAATCTCCACTAAAGTGCCATTCGTAGAGTTGATATTTACTCCGAGGTAGGTAAACTCCTTAACCACTTCGAAAATACTGTTGCCAACAGTGACGTGTTGTCGTAGGCGGTGGACAGATGCTTCTTTGTTTGTTGACATGTACCTTATTCACTTGAAAGCCTGTTCTTCGATTGCCATTAAAGCCTCTAAAATGGCGCGCTGAGAATGACCGATGACGTCGATGCCGTCTGCGTATCCCAGCAACTGGACAGATTTCTTAAAGATAGTGCCTTCCGCGTTCACACCTGCCCTGCGCACTATCCAGCACGAGATTGAAGAAGTCACATGATAGCGCATCTCCTCGACGAAATCCGGTGCATATTTGGAATAGTTCAGAGGAACTGTTCCCGAATCGTACGTTGCACCGCGTGTTTTCCAGCGACACGTGGCAAAGCTGGATCAGTTTAGCCGCCTTGTAGTGCTCAAGAGGATGAATGCTATCATATGCGGCTTTGAAGTCGATGAAGAGATGGTGAGTCTCGACTTGAAATTCGTTGATCTTTTCCAGGATTTGGTCGATCGTCGATCTGCCGGGCCGGAAGCCACTGGTACGTGCCGATTAGTGTGCTGCAGAAAGGCTTCAGACGTTCACACAGTACGTTGGATAGGATCTTATATGCGACATTTAGCACGAATATGCCTCGGTAGTTCTTACAAGACATAGGATCGCCTTTCTTGAAGATGGGGCATTTAGAGCTGATAGTCCAGTCATCGGCCATGGCTTCATCCACCCATACTTGATTGATGATTTGGTGCATGCACCCTACCAAAGCATCACCACCATCTTTGAAAAGCTCTGCTGGTAGACCATCAGAGCCGGCGGCCTTGTTCCCTTGAGCTGGGAGACTGCGTGGGCCGTTTTGTTCTTATGCAGGATCTTTTTCTCCACCCTTCTTCTGGCTTGATACTCTTCTCTCGCTTCCCTTGTTTTGCGCTGCAGCGCTTGTATGTGTGCATTTTCTGTCACCTTTTCCGACGCACGCATTCATCATCAAACCAAGGGCTCTGGTTACAAAGATTGTTGACATTTGTGGATGGTGAATGCACTGGCTACTCCATTCGCGCTAAGGTTTCCAACGTTGAATTTATTTTTATGTGCGGTTTGCAGCTTCTTCTCCTTGAATAGTCGAGCTCTGAATTTAGTGCCAACAAGAAAATGGTCAAAGTTGACGCTTGCCCCTCTAAAAGTTTGAACATTCAGAATGTTGGATGCGTGCCTCGCATCTAATTGCACGTGGTCGATTTGGTTTTCAGTTCGACCATCTGGAGAGCGCCAAGTTGCTGTGTGGATTCGTAGTCTTGGAAACCTAGGGTTATTTATCACCGTATTACGAGCTGCTGCAAAATCGATTAACCTGAAGCCGTTGTCTGTTGTCGTGTCTTGGAGGCTGTGCTATGTTTTCCTTACCGATTTTGGCATTGAAGTCTCCGAGTATGATTTTGACATCATACTCCGGACAGGCCTCATAGGCTACTCCCAGGAGGGCATAAAATTCCTCCTTGATAGATTCTTCAGCTTCGTCGGTAGGGGCGTGCGCACGTATCATTCTGATGTTTTGAAATGTTGCCTTGATGCAAATCACAGCCAGGCGATTGCTGACCGGCTTAAAGTCAATTATCATTGAGCGTAGCCGATTTCCCACAATGAATCCGCATCCTAACATGTGCAGTATTTTGTGACAGCTGTAATAAATGTCGCAATTTTTCCGTTTTTGTTTACCTGATCCTATCCTAGAGAAATAATAATTTTGTAAAATGAAGCAGGGCCGAAATATCCGGGCACTCTGGATAAGAAAGACATTCATTCCGCTCAGTTTGAAGTGGTCTGCAGCTATTGGAAGACGGTATATATTGGAACCAGACACTGAAATATTTATCTCATAGAGATCTATCTGTTCGCAATGATGCTGGTTTTTAGCCAGTTGCTGAATCCGCTACGTCTCAGTGAGAGCCACAGAGATAATTTGTCTGAAAATGTAGCAACAGTCTAAAATATAAAACAGTCTAGAACTGTATGACCAACATAGAGAATTTAGTGGTTGAGGTGGCAGGTCAATCGTTTAATCACTATGGATTACCACAAGTCTTAGTATCAAGTGAAAATACTGTCGCCACCCACTTCTCAACTGTTATCAGAAGAAAGTTTATAATAAAATCATTCAAAGCTTCAAATCAACAGATGATAGCATTCTTTTCTTGGACCCTCCAAGCGGGTTAGGAAACACTTCTCTCATTAACCTATTGCTTGCTAAGGTAAGAGCATTACTGTCATTTCGTCTGGAATAGTGAGATTGCGCATTCAGAATTCAAGCAACCTCTCAATTTCAACACATTTGCAAGTCCTGTTTGCAACATACATACATATCTTACTTACTTACTTAGGTGGCGCTACAGTTCGGGGTGAACCTGGGCCTCAACTAACAAGCCTCTCCAGTTAGCTCGGTCCTTAGCTAACTGCCTCCAGTTGCGCACTCCAAGCTTGTTCAGGTCCCCTTCAACTTGTGCGCGCCACCTAAGGCGAGGTCTTTTTCTACTGCGTTGTCACTTCGGTTTGGAATCAAAGACTCTACGGGCCTGAGCATTTGTGTCCAACCGCTCTACATGTTCTAGCCATCTTAAACGACTGATGCGCAATTTTTTGACTAGGTCGATGTCGCTGTACAGCTCGTATAGTTCGTCGTTAAATCTTCTCCTCCAAAGCCTGTCAACGCAAACGGGACCGAAAATTTTGCGAAGAATTTCTCTCTCAAAACGACCAAGGATATCTTCATCCGCTTTTGATAAAGTCCATGCTTCAGCGCCATAAAGCAGGACTGGGATGATCAAGGTCTTATATAGACCTTTGTTGTTCGGGATAGGGCCTTACTACTCAATTGCCTTCTCAGTTATATCTCAGAGTTATTCTTCGTTTTATTTCTGCCTAGGTGTTGTTGTCAGAATTGATAGCAGAGCCGAGGTAGACAAAGTCCCTTACTACCTCAAAGTTATAGCTGTCGATTGTGACGTTCTGTCCAATTCGTCGATGTTGCGTATCCCTTCTGGTTGACAGCATATACTTGGTTTTGCCCTCGTTTACCGCTAAACCCATTTTGGCAGCTTCTGTTTCAATAGTAGCGAACGCACCGGTGACAGCCCGCTGTGTTCTTCCAATAATGTCGATGTCGTCGGCCTACGCTAGTAGTTGCACAGACTTTTGAAAGATTGTGCCTCCGGTATTGGCTTGTGAGTTTCGCACAATTCTTTCAAGGACGATATTAAAAAAATCACATGACAGCGCGTCACCTTGTTTAAATCCTTTTTTGACAACATACATATCTAAGTAAAGTTATATAGGTCAGGTGCTCTAGAATGCAATCTCATAGTCTGGGATGAGTACACTATATCACGCAAAAGAGCAATCAAGGCATTGGATAGGATTTACGAAAGATCGCTTTGCTCATGGCTGAAGTTTGCTTGCTGGTGACTTCAGACAGACGTTGCCAGTTTTCCAAGGGGATTTCGCGCTGACGGGATAAGGGCCTGCCTAAAATCCCTACTTGTGGCCAAAAACGAAGCAGTTGTGTCTTAAAAAGAATATAAGGGTACAATTGTGTCATGGGTGGAACGTGGTTGGCAGCTGCTTTAAAATAAAAACATACAGAAAAACTACAATCCGTCATACATCAAAACGGATCGTATACCCCTTATAAAGTGGGCGTGGCCATATTGCATTTTATACTGAAATACGACGATAACATCGAAGGTTGGAGGAATGTTTGTGTCACATCGTAAGGGACATAAATACCCTTCGGATTTGAAAAACATAACCAACAAACCAATGATGGACAAGGATAAGGGAACGGGCTAAACTGACAACGAAACATACAGAAAAGCTACAATACGTTTGGAACGGATCGTATGATAAATTCGTGCCCCACCTAAAACCAACGCCGATGCCGCAGCCAAATCCTTATCCTCCTTCATATGCACCCAATATAAAGTGGGCGTGGTCAAGTTGCATTTTATACTGAACTATGATGATAACTTCAAATGTTTAAGGATATTACATGTAAAATTTTATGAAAATCGGGTTTTTTTTATACAAAACGCCCGCAAAAAGTGGACGTGGCTGATGTATGGATGAATTGTAGAGAATCTCAATATTTGTAATAATATTTTGCAAGATTATTCTGTTTCATATAATTTAGCGAATTTATGAAAAAGTGGGCGTTGCAGTGGCCGGATTTAAAAAATGTACGCTTGTACTGTATATTTTTGTCAAAAGCCCATATGTATATGAAATTTTATCCCCCTAGCTCGAAATTTAAGGCCCAAAAAGCAGTGACATAAGGACGGGTGGTCATCGCTTTATAGTGTTTATCTCGATTATATCTCTATGTTACAAACTATGTGTTAAACTTAATATACCCTTAGGATAGGGTACCTATACTAATGATGTAATCGAAATTAATATTTGGCTTTCCCTTACAATTTTATAGACACAGTAGGTAGTAGGTATCGAAGAAGTGGTGCATTATCCGTTGGAGTTCTTGGATACTCTTAACCTAACAGGTATACAAACCTTCACACAAAATAATATTGAAGGTGAGCACACTTATTATCATCTTAAGGAATATAAACACAAATGTGCAACGAAACCATATTGCAGGTAAAAGCTTTCCATAAAAAAGTAATAGTTGCAACAATCTTTACCAGTAGCTGACTACCCCTTTTGTTTAAAAAGACTGGCGTTTTCGTCGATGATTTGTTTGACAATAATGTCGAAAATGACGATGACAATAAATAAGGTTCAAAGTCAATTCTAAGAAAAGGCTGGGGTTGATTTAAATGTTAAGCTCCAGAGTAAGCTTAACTTGCAGTCTGCCCAATGTACAGCCTGTTGGAACAACTGCAAACATATTATATAAAAAGGTGCTGAAGAAATAAGGAAACTCGCTTCATAAATACGACTTCGAACTAAATTAAAATACATACATATGTATGCACTTATACGTAGATCTAACGATAAGAATTAGCGCTACACGAACGAAGCCGGTAAGTACTTTATAAGGCCTATCTTGTTTATATACTTTCTTTCTAACAAGTTATGAAAGTATACATTAAGTTCAAAAACAAAAATAAATTTCAATTTCAATAAATTTCAATTTCAATAAATTTATTGGTATTTTATGCAAAGTATGCTTATGATCCTATTTTATTGTCTATAACTGTGGGTACATACATATGTATGTATGTATATATATATATACGAGTACAGAAATCCGGCATTGTTGGTGGATTATGTTAGCAATCCACATCGATTAATGGGTCTACGTGTACCAGCGATTGCTCTCAAATGCAGGGCTTCAACCATACCACTATAAATATGTAATAAAATGTCAGAGCCGCAGGGCTAGAATAGTGCAAAACGAAATGCTCTGCACCCTTCGGCAGCCATAGCAATATTTTCATACGATTGCACACACAGAGAATAACAGACAGACACTACTCCTGTCCTGATGCGAATTCACTACAAATCTATCTCCTTTACGTGGAGAAGTCGTGCATTCTGGCTTCTGGGATATTTAAGTTGAAAAAATCAAATGGTACCGAAGGGTGTATAAGTTATACGAGTATACAGTATATAAACATATGTGCATATGCATTTATGTATGTATGTGCATACATACATATGTAAGTATGAACAAAGAAATTGTCTCAATAGGTATTTAAGAGGAAAATAAACTTAAGTTTTGAGTTTGGTTTTAAAAGATAAGTACGAAACTGATTTTTGTTCAACTTACCCACCATTTTGCAGAGGTTACCGTCACTAAAATAAAACAAAAAGCTAAAATCCGTCTGAGACGAATGGTATAATACTCTATCCTTTTTTCTTTTTATCAGCCCCTACTAAAGTGGGGATAATGACATATTATTTCATTCAAATGATTGCCTCGGCTGGCTTGGCAGTATGCCATCCTCTCAACCTAATTTTTAATACATTTTCGATGGTTTCGGCCCTATTTCATGAATAGCTTGACCAAAATTGTTCTTGTGTGCCTGAATCGTTTCTGAATTATTATTGTTATTAATATTTATTTCTTATAAATTCATAGTACAACAAATTAATACATAATACATAAATTAAAATAGGACAGTTCAAAAGTGCATACATATGTACATACATGACAAACTATTATAAGAAAAATAGTTGACATTCCGTATTTACATACATAGATACAATAAATAAATAGAGTTGAATGCCACTTCAATGGGCTTATGCAAAAAAAAATAAAGTATTGGGTGGGGTGACCCATTAAAACACTTGCAAAAAAAATAAACTAAATTAATAAAAATAAAATATTCTAAGTTCAAGCAAACACAGCAATAAAAAAAGTAATAGCTAAAAGATGCACGAAAATTACGATTGCCAGACTTCATACAAAATATTTTAAACCCCTTAAAACAATACAAATAAAGAACGGGAAGAATTTTCAGGTCACAGCAAAGAATAACCAGGAGGTCTACTAGGTTTACGACAAATTTTTCTAAACACATATTTCTGCACAATTAACAGTGATTGTATTTTTTTTTGATACACAAGCAATTCTATATTGTAACTTAAATTGGAAAATACCAAAACAAATTGTCTTTATGTAGTAGTTTGGTTGAGCATAGGTACGTTTCGCAAATAATAAAAATGTCGAAGGGTGGATCGGAAATACTTTTTCAATATTCAGTGGAAGTCGCTTATAACGACCAGTGGCTTAAAACGTCCAGTTTCCTTTCATTTGGTTGGTTTCCATATATTTTAAGTTCGAATATGACGTCGTCGTATACAACGATACGTCGGATATTACGACCAATTTTCGAAGAAAAATCAATCTTTATCGTTGATTATAACGACGGGATGAAAGAAAATGAAGAAAAAACATACAGAAAAGCTACAATCCGTCTGGAACGGATCGTATGATACCCTATCCTCCTCTCTATAAAGTGGGCGTGGCCAAATTGTATTTTGTACTCAAATATAGCTATAATGTCGAACATTTGAGGATGTTACATGTAAAATTTTATCAAAATAGGTTTTTTGATGATAACGCCCCCAAAAAGTGGGCGTGGCCAAAACTGTTCTATGGGTGAATTGTAGGGAATCTAAATACCCAAATATTTGGTCTTAACAAAATTTTTTGGTTTCATATAATTTAGTGAAGTTATAAAAAAGTAGGCGTGGCAGTGGGCGGATGTAAAAAAAATTTACACTTGTACTGTATCTTTTTCTTGGAAGCCCAGATATGAAATTTCAGCGTCCTAGATAAAAATTTAAGGCCCAAAAATCGGTTTTGTGATGAAAACGCCCCCAAAAAGTGGGCGTGGCCAAAACTTTTGTATGGGTGGATTGTAGGGAATCTGAATGCCTAAATATTTGGTTTTAACAAAATTTTTCGGTTTCATATAATTTAGTGAAGTTATGAAAAAGTGGGCGTGGCAGTGGGCGGATTTCAACAATTTTTACACTTGTACTGTATCTTTTTCTCAGAAGCCCAGATATGAAATTTCATCGTCCTAGCTCAAAATTTAAGGCCCATAAAGCGGTGACATACGGACGGACGGACGGACGGACGGACGGACGGTCATCGCTCAATCGATTTCGCTATTGATGCTGATCACGAATATATATACTTTATATGGTCTATCTCGATTATTTCTCTATGTTACAAACTATGTGTCAAACTTAATATACCCTTAGGATAGGGTATAAACATACAGAAAAGCTACAATCCGTCTGGAACGGATCGTATGATACCCTATCCTCCTCTCTATAAAGTGGGCATGGCCAAATTGCATATTGTACTCAAATATAGCTATAATGTCGAACGTTTGAGGATGTTACATGTAAAATTTTATCAAAATAGGTTTTTTGATGATAACGCCCCCAAAAAGTGGGCGTGGCCAAAACTTTCGTATGGGTGGATTGTAGGGAATCTGAATGCCTAAATATTTGGTCTTAACAAAATTTTTCGGTTTCATATAATTTAGTGAAGTTATAAAAAAGTAGGCGTGGCAGTGGGCGGATGTAAAAAAATTTTACACTTGTACTGTATCTTTTTCTTGGAAGCCCAGATATGAAATTTCATTGTCCTAGCTCAAAATTTAAGGCCCAAAAAGCGGTGACATACGGACGGACGGACGGACGGTCATCGCTCAATCGATTTCGCTATTGATGCTGATCACGAATATATATACTTTATAGGGTCTATCTCGATTATTTCTCTATGTTACAAACTATGTGTCAAACTTAATATACCCTTAGGATAGGGTATAAACACGACGTATATATGTATGTATATTTCAATATTTCTTGTTCATTCTTGTAATTTTACAAAGAAACAGACTAACGGTTTGTTTCGTCGCCGACGGTTGTTCTGCATTGTGCAGCTGTGTACCCAGATATGTATGTATGCACATATTTGTTGAATATTATGGCAGTGTCACCGGGATAGCTGCTTTTGGATTTAATTTTGGTTAACGCTTCGTCAGTTTTAGACAAGAAGAAGATGGAGATAGTGAAGCAGATGATAAAGAGTTCGAAGCAAATTTCACTCCTTTTACAGCCTTGGAAGCTGAGAACACTAAATAATATTTTCTATTTTAGAAGCAGATTTTAACTTATTTAAATTGCTTCTATAAAAAAACAAACAAAAATTGATGATTTTTTCATAAACTTTAAAATAAAATAAAATTTAATTTGAATTAATTTAATTTAAAAATAATATAAATTCCTTTTGTCTGTAATTGTTTTTTAATTTTTTCCTGGATATTCGTGGATGGCAGTCGGATATAGCGACCGCCGGTTATAACGACCTTATTTCATCGGTCCCTTCACCGTCGTTATAAGCGACTTCCACTGTATCTGTATGATTAGAAAACTCATCCTAAAATCAAGGGTAAATCCTAAATACTTAATACATTTACTCCCTCTATTAAGAAACATATATCACTACAGGTTACATCACTACAATAAGTGGGAGAGGCAGGACTAGACAAACCATCAGGTGCATGCAAGTACACATTTGCTTCCAAAAAGTGTGAAGAAGATAATTTAAAGAACATTATTTTTGTTTTCTTTATAACAAAATTGTGTTCAGCAAAGCAGTGCCTCAACAAATTTAAATCCCAATTTACATCCGAAATCAGGTCCAAATGACTCTTTAAACCATAAGAGAAACCAATGTCATCCGCAAATGCAGTAAGAGAACCCTTGAAATTGAGAGCGAACAGTGAATTGATGGCTGATGTAGATCAAAAACAGAATAGGACCCAAAACAGAGCCTTGTGGAACATCCAGATTAAAGAATCTTATTTCGCTGCGTTTTTGAAAAATTTTGCTAAAAACTGGAAGAAGTTAGATTGATTTTTAGTTACTGATTTCAGAAGCAGAACCTTTTTGTACCCTATCCCAAGGGTATATTAAGTTTGATACCTTAAATTTTGAGCTAGGAAGATGAAATTTCATATTTGGGCTTTTGACGAAGAGAAGCAGGGCAAGTGTAAAAAATTTTAAAATCCACGCACTACCGCGCCCATTTTTTCATAACTTGGCTAAATTATATGAAACCGAAAAATTTTGTTAAGGCCAAATATGTACATACGTAGATATTCAGACTGTCTACAATTCATCCATACATCAATTTTGGCCACGCTGACTTTTTGCGGGAATTTTTATCAAAAAACCGATTTACATGTAACATCCTCCAGGTCGATGTCGCTGTACAGCTCGTATAGTTCGTCGTTGAATCTTGTCCTCTAAAGTCCGTCAACGCAAACGGAACCGAAGAATTTTTCTCTCGAAACGACTAAGGATATCTTCATCCGCTTTCGATAAATTCCATGCTTCAGCACCACAAAGGAGGACTGGGATAATCAAGGTCTTATATAGAGTCTCCTTAGTTGTTGGGGATAGGGCCTTAATACTCAATTGCCTTCTCAGCCCAAAGAAACCCATTTTGGCAGCTTCCGTTTCAATACTAGCAAACGCACCGGTGATAGCCCGCTCCCAATAATGTCGATATCGTCGGCGTACGCTAGTAGTTGCACAGACTTTTGAAAGATTGTGCCTCCGGTGTTGGCTTGTGAGTTTCGCACAGGTACGAGGTACTATGCACCCAGCAGCCACCATTATCGGGATACTTACTGCATTTTAATTTGAGTATATTTTTAACAATAACTTTGTTTAATAGCAATCTAGATATCCAAGATTTAAGCCTTTTCAGCACCTTTTTGCAGCGCAGAACTGAAGAACAATATAGGATATGCTTCTTAAGAGAAGGAATGAAGATATCATATGCAGTAGAATAGATACAAGCTTACACATTTTCCCAAGTTTCATAGAGAAGCTCATTTTTTTTAACTTACCAAAGTCAATTTTCAAACTCAGAAATATTATTTTGTGAGGTTGGTACTATCGCAAGAGATCGCAAGAGCCTTTTCCGATCGAGAGTCCCTTAATTTCTCAAGGGGGTCCTATGCCGCCAGCATCAAGTACTGAAGAACAATGGTTACATTGCCGAAAAGCCATCAGCCGCATCTGATGTGCTGGGTTTCTCTCGACTCCCAGGAATGAGGTTCGGAAGTTTTACCAGAAAAGGTAAAAAGAACATGTCAGGCTACTAAGCCAGAACCGAAGCCTGCAGGGACGAACAAGGAAACCTAGCAGTAGGAATCGCAGTCAATGTTGAGGATATGGAAAGATTACTTCTGCAGAACGATGACTAAAATTCCGCTGTCAGGCAGAATGAACCATTCAATCTGAACGATGATAACCAACATTTCCGTCCACCCGACCTGGATAAAGTTAAGATAGCGATTTCAGCGATAAACTGAAATCCAATAAAGCTGCTGGAGCTAATGGCCAAATAGCCGAGCTATTCAAAGCAGCAGGGGATGACTTGGTAAGAAGCATGCACCAACTCATTTGCAAAATATGGTCGGACGAAAGCATGCCCGATGAATGGAACCTCAGCATTGTTTGCCCGATCTTCAAGAAAGGAGACACTCTAAACTCCGCCAACTGTAGAGGAATAAGTCATCTTAACGTCGCCTACAAGATCTTATCTGCTATTCTACGTGAGCGCTTAAAACGTTTTGTCAGCAATCTGATTGGTCCATATCAGTGTGGTTTTAGGCCAGGAAAGTCCACTATCGACCAAATTTTCACACTACGGCAGATCTTAGAAAAAACCCAGGAATTTCAAAAGGCCGCCTATGACAGCACCTATAGAGAAGAGTTCTATAGAGCTGTGTCTAGTTTCCAATCCCTGTCAAATTCGTCCGGTTGTGCAGGATGACGATGACGAATGCACGCTGCTCCATCAAGGTCGAGAAAGACCTCACCGAGACCTTTGATGTCAAAAAAGGATTCAGACAGGGCGACGCGCTGTCATGCGATTTCTTCAACATCGATCGATAGAAAGAATTGTAGAGAACTCACACGCCAACAGCAGAGGCACAATCTTTCAAAAGTCCGTACAACTGCTCGCATATCCCAATAATATTGACATAATCGCAAGAACAAAGCGTGATGACAGTAGTGCTTTTGTGAGCATTGAGACGGAAGCGGCTAACATGGGTTTAAAGGTTAATGAGAGCAAAACAAAGTACATATATGCTGTCAACAAAAAACAAGACACAACACCGACGCCTCGGACTGGAGGCAGCTGGCTAAAGATCGAGCTGGCTAGAGAGGCATGTTGGGTGGGGCCCTATGTCCACCCCAGACTGTAACACCACCTAAGTAAGTAAGTAAATAAGAGGTTGTTACTAAGAGTCCCGTCATAGAGTGATCAGTAATCTTGAAATCGAAGGCGCATTTCTCGCACTTACCGTACGCAACATTTCATGAGACGCCCTTAAATATGATCCAGACAACTGCCCGATGCAGATATAGTGGGCTCTTTAATAAAGCGTACTAGACCATATGAAGCTAGTAAAGTCAAGTGACTAGACACGGTTTTATTACTATCCAAACTGTTGATGTTAATATCTCCTACAATAATTAAGTTTTTCGATTTTTCCCTAGTTAAGACGTCAGAATACCCTTTTAGAAACTACAAAAGATTAAACATATGGAGTCTATAGACACATAGAAAAATATGCAAGGAATGTTTAATTTCATTGGAAGCCTTTACGACATCAGCACTCAAAAAATCAACACACAAGACATCAAGAATCTTATAGTCCTCTTTTACGAAACACCAAACTCCACCTGCAGCGTAATTTTCATTTGATTGTTCGCATATGTAGTATCAATCTTTAATGGCACAAAAAAAAGTCCAATGGCGTCAAATCGCAGCTCCGTGCCGGCCAAGCAACATTACCAAAACGACTCATTACACGATTATTGAACTTAGTGTGCAATAAATCGATTGTTGGAGGGCTTGTGTGGCATGTAGGCCGCATCTTGCTGGAACCATAGCTCGCCCAAGTCCAAATCCTCAATTTCTGGCCAAAAAACGGTTATCATGCCTCGGTAGCGCTCTCCATTGAAGTGCTCTCCAGTAATGTTTTTTCCACTGTTTTTTCTCCGTTAAGCGCACAGGACGAGCACAAGAATATGTTCGGTTATCAATGAGCAAACCAGTCTCACGAAGTTTCATCACAAACTTGCGTACACTAGCTGCAGTTAGTGCATAATTTCGAGCGAAATTTCTTTTCAAAATTCGCACGGTTTCGGCAACACAGCATCTACTTTGGAAATAAATCTGTCCATTTCATACCGCATAAATAAAATACTAAGTTTCTGCCAATTTTTTGAGCGCATAAGAGCTGTCAGTGTCAAGCTTAGGTTAGGTGCGTGGGTAGGCGAGTGGAAGAATCCACTTTGCCACTCGAATTACCTTCAACGAAATCTCACGGGCAGTTATTGCCTTTGCTAGGACTTCCGCTTAAAGAAGATACCTGAGCCTACGCAAACAGTACACCTACGTCTCTTGAAATCTAGGTACAGAGTTAGATAATCCATGGTGGGAACATTTCCTAGATATTTATTCAGGATCATAGTTGTATTATGTCTCTAAATATTTGACTGACTTATTCTTAGGGCACTAATATGTAGCTGCCGACGCTTAAACGAAGATGTCCAGCGGAAGTAGATTGAGGATCATCTCCAGTCCTGCAGTAGGTATGGTTCTCATGGCATTAGTGGTGCCAATACAAGCCAATCTCTGTATCTTCGTGAGAGCCACTAAGTTGGTGGTCTTGCTGGCGGACGGCCACCATACAAGATAGCCGTAAGTCAGAGTAGGTCTTACTATAGCTGTATACATCCATAATACAATTTTGGGTTTTGGTCGCAAGGATTTCCCAAACATTCTACTGCATGTATAAAACACAAGTAATGTAAACTCAGGAATTTTCCTTTTGTTAGTAAATAATACCAGCTCGGTTTTCTGGGGTATATATGTCCTCAGCACACCTTCCAATTGTTCACTAAGGGTAGGAAGAAATTTTTTTTTTTTTTTTAACGTAGCCATCAATATGCAATATGACGTCATTCCCATAAGCTATGGTTTTGATCCCACTATACCTGAGTTGTAGGAGTACTTCATTTAGTACAATGACCCATAGTAGTGGGAGATTACTCCACCTTGAGTGGTACCTCTAGAAGCGTATGCTTCCAACTTCGTAGCTTCGTCTTTTGTTATATATCTTTTCTCAAGCATTTCCACAATCTAATTGGTAAGGGTATTGTGAATATTGACTTTTATGAAGTATTCTTCTGTTCTGACGTTGTTAAAATGCAGCTAAAGTGTATCCTTTATCTTCAGTGGATTGAGCTAATCACATAGTGCAGAGCAGTCTCGAAAATTTTTCCTTTGGTGTAGGCATGTTGGGCCGTAGTTATATCATCGGGGCGTAGTTTACTGCGAATGTGAATGTCGGCTATTCTCTCAAAAGTTTTTAGTAAAAGGAGGTAAGGCTGATTAACCTGAAGTCTTTGCGGTGGAATGACTTGCTTTGGATATAAATACCACCTTGACCTCTCTCCAAGTTCTTGGGATATGTCTTCGCATGACACTACTAGTAAATAGTTCCTTGAGTAGAGGAATAATTGTGCTCGCAATGCTCTGTAGCATGATCAGGATAATACCGTTCAGTCCTGGCGATTTGTAAAGGAAGAACGATCTAGTTGTCCACTCTTATCTCTCCTCTGAGATCAAATCCGCTGGTAATTCATATTCCGAGCTCGTACTAACTCTGGTGCTGTCGACGGATTGGGTTACATTTCCTGGGAAGTGCGTACTTCACAGTACCCTCAATGAATCTGAGCAAGATTAAGTTCAATTTCCGTCGGGATCTTTAAGTCACACTATAGCCGTAGTTTGCCTGGAGAGAATCTTCCTTACCCAGCGCATAAATTAACTATACCTAGATAGTCAACTTTCCATCCCCAACCCTCAAAAACCCACAAATGGGCGGGGCCTAATACTCTCTTTCGTTCCCATCGGTGAATACGTGTGATGAGAGATTTGAAGTTTAATCAGCTCATCTACAGGTCCAAAACAATAGCTCATGTAATTTTGCATTAGAGTGGAGTGAATCTATGCTGACAGTTTTCACCAAATTGCAGAAAATCTATATTTTTTTTGTATCGGCTAAACACGTGGTTGTCAAAAATGAAGGTGATTTTCCTTTTTCCCCATTTGTTTACTTTTTAACTCAAAAAGAGTAAATATTTTTGATTTTAGACTACTTTTTATATTTTTTTTATGCCACTCGATTTGACTTATTGCACTGAATTCAAATCTGTACTCAGATGTTGTCGCACTTTTTCTGTTTAAGAGATATAGGACTCTAAAATTGTCGTGAAATAATGTAAACAAAGGCAGTGGGTCGCTGCGGGTGTGTTTGGGAAGTGCAGTGGGGAGTTTAGGATGTTAAAATAATATCTTTTTTATAAATAAATCAAATTTGTCTGACATAAATAAACAGATTGGTATAATGTAACTATGAAATTATTGCAAATGGATATTTTTGTTTTTTACTTATTTTATTTATGTAATTCTTATTTTGTTGGGTTATTATACTACTTTTGTCCTTTCTACAAAAGAAAAAACAAAACAAACTACAGCCAACTGTCAGTTTGACTCTTCGACACAGGTAGTTGCACATATCTTCAACTCAACTCAGCAAAAATAGTGGAGTCGAGTTCAATCGACTCAGTTTCGACTCGACCCGCGTATATATGAATTTCAATCCAGGTTCAACTCTGCATATATACGTAGTATACGAGTTCATCTTACAGAGGTCAGACAATCTCACTTGCATAGGTTTTCAGGAAAAGAGGTATTCCACTTATCCAGGTTCAACAGTACTTTATTTCATTAAATATAAATAAATAATTAGTCATTAGTAATAAATAAATAAATTACTGAAGAATATTTAACAATATTATTAATTAGATTAGGTCAACTAAATTATAACAATCATCAGCGCCATCTAATCTCTCGTTACGACATCAACTAGTTGGATATCTTGTGGCTGGCAGTTACCAGTTGCACCTACTGGCCGCTTGAGTTTCCACCCGGCATGGATTTTGGCAGTCATATTTTATTTCTGACAATTTTTATTAGCGCCAACATTTTTTGTAAACAATTCTTTTGTAAATGTTTCTCAAGTCTTCAAATATAAGCGCAACAATTTAAAATCTAATTTCTGAATGATTATTATTATACCAATTCAAATACGCTACCAAAATGAGTTTCTACAGTGAAAATTTAGGAGTAAGTATACTTTTAATACACCAACAATTGCCTAACCCATTTCAAAAACAATACACGCGTTTCCAGAATCGAATTCTTGAGCTTCTCAGTCAGCCCATCGTGGAACGATGTCCCGAACTTGGTCTACTATTCGATCGTTGCAGTATTCGGGAAATGCAAGAGCTATATCCAACAATAATCAACTCAATATTTGATTTGACCACCGGCGGTCTAGGCTGGGGATTGCGTGCTACTACCAAAGAAAATTCTCCATATGCATTTGACATACTCCATGATTTCTTTATTCCTCACGGTCCAATGTTTCGACTGTGCTATCGGCTACTTAATGACGCGATTAAATTTGAATTTAGCGTGGAATTGCTACCAGTAAGTTTAAAAAATGCCTAACATTATTCACTACATAGACGAACTTTTATTATTTCTAGCACAAATTAGGTGAAATGCTCCAGACGGGACAGTATTCAATGTTTTATTCGGATTTACTTAGTGTTGATCCATTTCGACGATGTGTAACCGCACTTTCTTTAAATGCATTCGACTACTTTATTCTAAACTTTGCGATTCATGGCACATTTCCACTACATAAGCGATTTGCCGCTGCTCTTCAAGTGCACAATGAACGAATGAAAACTGTTTATTTTTATCTAGCCGCCCAGTATCTTTGCACGTTTCTGCCTGGTAGTCCGGATCAGGTGGTGATGCCGACAAATATTTGTGCGACAGTGAAAGCTCCACAACCCATGCCGGTCCAACCATTGCAACCAACAAGATCTCCGAAGTATTTAAAGATCCCCAACGTGTCTCCTTACACAGCGGCGAATAATCAAGCGGCACGGACTGCGGAATCACCACGTACTTACGCATGGAGGACTGAATCTGTTTTGCATCTGTTCATAGACTCTTGGTTGCGGTACGACGTGGACGAAGCCAGAGTAAGTTTTATTCTGCTGAGATAAGTGATATACTTCTTCAAATTAATAAGTAATTTAAGATGGAGGAGTAGTATTTGAAAGTCGTAAACTTCTTTATCAGGAGTCCATTTGACTGGACATCTTTAATTTAAAAAACACATGGAATGATTTTATTCGTACTAGTTAGATTAGGTCACCCATGGTATAACTGATACATACATGTACATACATTAAATAGCTTTATATGTGACCCTAGCTCAAGTCTTACGAGTATTAGCGCTGTGTTATGCTCAAAACACATGTGCGGAATTTTGGACACAGCAAAATTAGAATACATGCGCTGCAATAAGAGAAGTTACATATGAAGTTACACATGCATGCACCACAGCACTGCAACACAACTGTATTTCTTAATTCGCTGCAAAAAATACAAATATTTGGCGCAACAGGTCCATGGCACCCAGGGACTAGCTTCACACAAAAAATTGAGTTGTGTGTGTTATATTCTTTACATAAATGGAAGGGGCCTTTTAATACCGTGTCCGTAGGGCAATTTGTTATTTGAGAAGCTTTTTTATGACAGTTTTACTCTGGGATGTTTGTCGTGAAAGAAATTTTAGGTGTTGTCTGGGGATTGTACCTCGAACTTCTCGCACTAACCACTTGAGCCACGGCGCCCCAAAATATACAGTTGAGGTGTTTTGTATCTCCGGGTTTTGAAGTTTCGTTGTTTATTTATACAAGCAGGTATTTGTGTTTTGGAAAAATTGAAGAGCTGTTAATGCAATTGAATATAAGAAGCCAGCACTACAGAAAAATGTAACATATACATGCAAGACAAATTAATTTTTAAAAAAGTTCGAGGCTAAAGAATTCATAATTCAATTCACAAATGACTAGCCGAAGCGACGCAATTCCTTGTATAAATAAAACCAAAACCGTGTATACTCTATGTTCAGCTTAGAATGTATTTCACGTAATCAGTACATTGCTGTACGTACGTTCATAGTTTCATGTTCTTTCCTATTTTTAAGCACGACTTCTATTGAAAATTTTGCTACGTTTACGACCGGAATAAGGACCAGAGATTGGAAATAATCGTGTTTAAGTTCAAAGTATGTTTATTCGTCACATCTCTTGATGAGCTACTCTAGCATATTTGATAGCCATGACAGCATTTGTCTCCCGATATCATCCTCATCGTTCTATCTTTTCTTATATAATATAAGTTGGGGAAGTTTATATTTGTTGTTACATAGGCCTGCCCAAGGTATTTCCAAGGAGTTTAATTTTTTATAATGAAAATGGACAGAAATTAAAATTATTACTTACTTACTTAACGGGCTCCCGACCCGTGAAGAGTCTCTGCCTGAGACACAGCAGCCTTCCACTCTCTTCGATCCCGGGCACGCTGCTTCCAGTTATCTAGACCAAGCGCTCTGGCATCCGCGATAGCTTGATCCTTAAAACGGAGGTTCGGTCTTCCTTGTCTTCTCGAACCTGGGGGCTGTGATTCGAAGATCCTCTTTGCTGGAGCATTATTGTCCATTCGCTCGATGTGGCCGAGTCAGTGTAGTCGACGTGTTTTGGCTTTTTGGACTACATCCACATCCTGGTACAGCTCATAGAGTTCGCTGTTATATCTTCTCCTCCATTCGCCGTCCTCGCATACGGGACCGAATATCCGACGAAGAATTTTTCTTTCGAAAGTGTTCAGTATTTGCTCTGCTTTCCTGCTTATCGTCCAGCACTCGGCTCCATACAGCAGAACTGGCAGGATCAAAGTTTTGTAGAGCAAACATTTCGTCTTCCGAGTTAGGAGTTTTGACCCCATTTGTTTTGCCAAACCGATGTAGCAGCGGTTTCCTAGGGTAAGTCTTCGTCGAATCTCCACTAAGTTGTCATTCGTGGAGTTGATATTTACTCCGAGGTAGGTAAACTCCTTAACCACTTCGAAGTTACTGTTGCCAACAGTGACGTTTTGTCCTAGGCGGTGGACAGATGCTTCTTTGTTTGTTGACAACATGTATTTGGTTTTGTCCTCATTCACTTCAAGGCCAACACGTTTCGCCTCTTCTTCAATTGCCGTAAAAGCCTCTAACACGGCGCGCTGGGAGCGACCGATGATGTCGATGTCGTCTGCGTATCCCAGCAACTGGGCAGATTTGTTGAAGATAGTGCCTTCCGTGTTTACACCTGCCCTGCTCACTATCTGTTCCAGCACAAGATTGAAGAAGTCACATGATAGCGCATCCCCTTGCCGAAATCCGGTGCATGTTTGGAATAGTTCAGAGGAACTGTTGCCGAATTGCACGTTGCACCGCGTGTTATCCAGCGTCACGCGGCACAGCTGGATCAGTTTAGCCGGGATCCCGAATTCGGCCATCGCCTTGTAGAGCTCAAGACGATGAGTGCTATCATATGCGGCTTTAAAGTCGATGAAGAGATGGTGAGTCTCGACTTGAAATTCGTTGGTCTTTTCCAGGATTTGCCTTAGTGTGAAAATTTGGTCGATCGTCGATCTGCCGGGCCGGAAGCCACACTGGTACGTGCCGATTAGTGTGCTGCAGAAAGGCTTCAGACGTTCACACAGTACGTTGGATAGGATCTTATATGCGACATTAAGCAGGGATATGCCTCGGTAGTTCTTACAAGACATAGGATCGCCTTTCTTGAAGATGGGGCATATAGAGCTGATAGACCAGTCATCGGGCATGACTTCATCCACCCACACTTGGTTGATGACTTGGTGCATGCACCCCACCAAAGCATCACCACCATGTTTGAAAAGCTCTGTTGGTAGACCATCAGAGCCGGCGGCCTTGTTGTTCTTCAGCTTTTTGATAGCTGAGCCGACCTCTTCAAAACTAGGAGGGGGAATGGATTCTTCATTGACTGGATGCGGGTTCTCTTCTTGCCCTATCACTCTCTCTACCTGCCCATTAAGTAGCTGCTGGAAATGCTGCTTAAATACATCTACTATTCCCTGTGCTTCGGTGACTAGGTTTCCTTCACTGTTTCGAAGATCCTGCGTTCCGGGCTTGAAGCCAGCTGCCAGTTGCTTGGCTTTCCTGAAAAACATCCGGATGTTGTTCCTATCGCGGGACTCTTCGATATCCTTGAGCTGGGAGGCTGCGTGGGCCCTTTTCTTCTTACGCAGGATCTTCTTCTCCTCCCTTCTTCTGGTTCGATACTCTTCTCTCGCTGCCCTTGTTTTGCGTTGCAGCGCTTGCAAGTGTGCATTTTCTGTCACCTTTTTCCGGCGTACGCATTCATCATCATACCAAGGGCTCTTTTTGGGTGGTGGCTGGTAGCCTATGGTGGTCTCTGCTACCCCTTTGATGATGTCGCGATACTGGTTCCACAGATTGTTGGCGTTTGTGGATGGTGAATGCACAGCGGAGAGTCTCTCACTCAGGCGCTCCCTGTAGGCTCTGGCTACTCCAGACGTGCTAAGGCTTCCAACGTTGAATTTCTTTTTCTGGGCGGTCTGCAGCTTCTTCTCATTGGATAGTCGAGCTCTGAACTTAGCTGCAACAAGAAAATGGTCAGAGTCGACGTTTGCCCCTCTGAACGTTTGCACATTCAGAATGTTGGATGCGTGCCTCGCATCTATTAGCACGTGGTCGATTTGGTTGGCGGTTCAACCATCTGGAGAGCGCCAGGTTGCTGTGTGGATTCGTAGTCTTGGAAACCTAGTGCTACTTATCACCGTATTACGAGCTGCTGCAAAATCGATTAGCCGGAAGCCGTTGTCTGTTGTCGTGTCGTGGAGGCTGTGCTTTCCAACTAATCCGCCGAAGATGTTTTCCTTACCGATTTTGGCATTGAAGTCCCCGAGTATGATTTTGACATCATACTCCAGACAGGCTCCGTAGGCTCCGTCCAGGAGGTCATAAAACTCCTCCTTGATAGAGTCTTCAGCTTCGTCGGTAGGGGCGTGTGCACATATTATGCTGATGTTTTGAAATGTAGCCTTGATGCGGATCACAGCCAGGCGATCGCTGATCGGCTTAAAGTCAATTATCATTGAGCGTAGCCGATTTCCCACGACGAATCCGCATCCTAACATGTGCAGTCTTTTGTGGCAGCTGTAATAAATGTCGCAATTTTTTCGTTTTTGCATACCTGATCCTATCCATCGTATCTCCTGGATCGCGGTAATATCTGTCTTGTACCGCGTGAGGACAGATTCAAGTTTTTGAGTAGCACCAGGAGTGTACAGTGTACGTACATTCCAGGTGCATACTCTTATATCATAGTCCGTGTACGTTCCGGGTCGTGGTATTAAATGAGGGGGTCCATTATCCGAGGCTTGCGTCTCTCTCATAACTAAATTTTTTTTACGTGGTAAGGAAGTTACCCCGACGGCACAACCCCCAACCTGGAGGGCCAGTTCCATTTTTTTGAAACCCCTAGGACGAGGGGCCGGTTTTAAACCGAAGTCAGTATCCCGCTTCGGGGATATGAGCGCTGCCGTTGGCCCAATAAGGGCTCATCCGCCACCATCTCTTTTCCAAAAACCTGACTTATTCTTGGAAATCTTTATCGGCCTGAGCTCCGAATATGTCGAAGTAGCCCAGATAAAGTGTTGTGCTTCCGTTTGAAGCTTTAACGCCACCGTTGACTCCATCGAGAGAGTTCGTCCGCTGTCGTATTTATAGTGCTGCAATTTTCTCTTGGTCAACACTCGCGCTTATAAGTTTAGCAAGTCGGGTCCGGATGGACACCAACCAGTACCCGATGGCTACCACTAGGAGTTAAAATAAGCACAATTGATGCGCAGTAACAGTTACAACACTGGACGTCGCCAGGTTGACGCCAGTCAGTGCCTACCCTATTCCTACAGCATCCAGCCATCAATTAAAATTATTGCGCAGGCGAAAAACGAAAAAACGAAAAAAATTATGCGCATTGTGAAGTTTCTATAAATTTTATAAAATTCAATTTACAAAAAATAAACAAAAACAACGAATGACAGTTATGCCCAAAACACTTGAGCAGAATTCTGACCGCAGAAGAACTAGAACACAGGCGGTGCAATGAGCGAAGTTACATGTGAACGCTGCATGCACCGCAGCACTGCAAGATGTCTCTATTTCTAAATTCGCTGCAAAAAACACAGTTTGAGGGGTCTTGTATCACCATTTTGAAGTTTCGTTGTTCATTTATACGAGTAGGTATTTTTGTTTTGAAAAAATTGAAGACCTGTTAATAGAATTTAATATACCTAAGAAACCGGCACTACCAAAAAATTATGTACATGCAAGACAAAAAGTTACTTTTCAATAAGTTCGGGGCAAAATAAATCATAATTCAATTCGCAAATGACTGTAGCCGATGCGACGCATGTCAAAAACATTCTGCACATGTGTTTCACGTGCAGAGATGCACGCTGCGCTGCGTACAGAAATTCTGCACATGTGTTTTGGGCATTACGATTCCTTTCAGAATCATTTTGAAGGTTATGTACTCTTACTACGCCTTGGCAGAAGAAATCTGTCCTCTGAGAGTTGGCTCTAGTAACGGTATTTCCTCATCTGATAATTGGTATTTGCCCAAGTATTTCAATCTTTTGTGGGTCAGTATCCCACAAGATCTCAGCACATGTTCTGAGATTTCACTGGACTCATCGCAGAATCTGCAGAGACCTTCTTCAGATATATGTACCTAGTTTCCTTAGGTGCTCCTTGTGTTTAAAATGCCCCGTTAGGAAGCTTGTTATGATACGAAGGTTATTCTTGCTCATGCTGATACATGTTTCGAATCATTTTCCGTTCTGTTGCACTAGAAGTTTCTTGGCTAGCCTCATGCCCTGAGCGTTATTCCAGATTCTTGTCCTGTTTTCCTTCTCTTGTTTCCTGAATTCTTCTTTGAGGGTATGATCCCTTATTGCGCAGAATGATTCTGGATCTATGAAGGTTTCTGATGCTCCTTTTCTTGCTAGGGAGTCGGCCAATTCATTACCCTCTATTCCCACATGGTCAACAGAGGGTCATCTTGTTTTCACTACCTAGTTCATTAAGTTTTTGCAGGCATTCCCACACAAGTTTGGACTTAATGATATATTAGTCAAGTGCCGTGATAGCAGCTTGGCTATCTCACATTATAGTTATATCACAGTTGTAGTGGTTTCTGTCAAGATTGATTTAGACACATCTATCTATGGCATAGATTTCAGCTTGAAAGACGCTGGTACTTTTGCCCATGGATTTAGAGTATAGTATATCAGTGTACCACTTTGTTGTGTGATTGCTCAATTTGTAGATTGTGGATTCATTGCTCCAACTCTTTGTGTTGCTGAGCTTAGCAACAAAGTTCTTTTGGAAGTTGAACCTTCTAATGATATCGTGGTAGTTTTTTGAGCAGTGCCTCGAATTGCTTCGATGTAATACGCCTATCTCTTCCTATTCCTTCTTTGGCCATTCTTAGAATTGTTTTACTTGCACATTCCTTAACCATAAGATGCAGCGGAGCCAGTTGCAATAGTACCTCCATGGCTGCAGTTGGACAAGTTCTCATGGCCCCTGTAATACAGAGACATGCCAGTCTTTGCACCTTATTGAAGTGTCTCCCTCGTGGTGACCAGATTGGTTTTCTTTTTTGTCCATGCAGTCCCTCCATATGTGATCATTGGTCTCACAATAACAATATATGTACATAAAGTAAAGGATGATCGGGCTACATCACCAGGATTTGCTCGCTAGGCTTCAGCAAATCATTAGAGCCCGCGTGACTTTCCTGGTTATCTCTTCTGTGTGTTTTTTTTTTACAGATGAGTCTACTGTCTAGGTTTATACCCACATATTTAACTTCTTTGACTGGTGTCAGTATTATACACAATAGCGTCATCAGCTTCAGTCGTTCAAATTTTCTTTTCCTCGTGAAAGGTACTATTGTAGTTTCTGTCGGATTTAGGCTTAGCCCAGCCGTCAAACACCATTCTCGAGTTATATCAAGACCCCTTTGTATAATATCACATAGGGTTTCCTCTAATTTACCTCTGGCAATAATAACTACGTCATCACATCAGCATATGCCCGACAGTTGCTGACATGGTTTGTTAAATTCTCAAGTAGCTCATCCACAACGAGGCTTCACATTAAGGGAGAAAAAACTCCTCCTTGTGGGTATCCTCTTGCTGTGTTAATCTTGATGAGACCTTCGGATGTATGAGTCTCTGCTGATCGTGTGCTCAGAAGTTCATACATGCACTTGGATGCTGTGTTGTTTACCCGCTTTTTATCTAGAGATGGCACTATTGATTCATACGATGTGTTATTGAATGCTCCTTCGATGTCCAAAAAGGCACACTATACTATCTCTTTCCTTTTTTTATTCTCTCTCCTCTCTTTGGAGGTCGTGACACTAGATTCTTAGTCAAACAATTCGGTTCTCAGTTGATAGAAATGTGATTTTTGTAGTTTTTGTTTATTTTGTTTATTGCACTGTTGTGCTTTACTGTTTTTTGTGTAAAGAAAAATAAATTGTTGGATTGTTAGATGGTTCGGGTTTCTGTGTGGTTCGTCATTTAATTTATACGTCAATGAATGCAATAACACAACCTGAGATGACCTAATGTAAATAGTAAATTTTCTAATTACATGCTTATATAAATTACGTATGTATATATGTATGTATGTACATAGCGTGCAATATAAGAAATAATAGAAATATAAAATTTCGCAAACAATATCTGCACATGTTCTAAACTCATTTAATCTAAAAATACACTATGCTACCCAGAAATCTTGGTCTAACATGTTAGGACTAATATGTTAGTGCCTAAAATTCGGAACGTGCCTATTGTTCTCTACTTAGCTTACTGTAACGCAAATTCTAGTTCATATGTGCCTATGTTGAATACGATGTTCATTATTAAACAACTGCATCAAAAATTATTTCCATGGGCTACTGCCCGTGGAAGCAACATACCACACAGGTATGTTGCTAGAACGACGGTAGATTTAAACACTGGAATAAAATACAAAACCAATCTTATATGCAATCTACAAAATAAACGGAAGTGATACGCCAGGTCTAAATTTATACCCACAACTTACTTTACTTAGGTGCTACAGCTCGGGGTGAACCTGGGCCTCCACTAACAAGCATCTGCCGAAATCCGGTGCATGTTTGGAATAGTTCGGAAGAACTGTTTCCGAATTGCACGTTGCACCGCGTGTTTTCCAGCGTCACGCGGCACATCTGGATCAGTTTAACCGCGATCCCGAATTCGGCCATAGCCTTGTAGAGCTCAAAACGATGAATGCTAAAATATGCGGCTTTAAAGTCGATAAAGAGATGGTGAGTCTGGACTTGAAATTCGTTGGTCTTTTCCAGGATTTGCCTTAGTGTCAAAATTTGGTCGATCGTCGATCTACCGGGCTGGTTCGTGCCGATTAGTGTGCTGCAGAAAGGCTTCAGACGTTCACACAGTACGTTGGATAGGATCTTATATGCGACTTTAAGTAGGGATATGCCTCGGTAGTTCTTACAAGACATAGGATCGCCTTTCTTGAAGATAGGGCGTATAGAGCTGATAGTCCAGTCATCGGGCATGACTTCATCCACCCATACTTAGTTGATGATTTGGTGTATGCACCCTACCAAAACATCACCACCATGTTTAAAAAGCTCTACTGGTAGACCATCAGAGCCGGCGGCGTTATTGTTCTTCAGTTTTTTGATAGCTGAGCCGACCTCTTCAAAACTGGGAGGAGGGATGGATACTTCATTGACTGGATGCAGGTTCTCTTCTTGCCCTATCACTCTACCTGATGCCCATTAAGTAGCTGCTGGAAATGCTGCTTAAACACATCTACTATTCCCTGTGCTTCGGTGGTTAGGTTTCCTTCACTGTTTCGAAGAGCCTGCCTGGCCAGCTGCCAGTTGCTTGGCTTTCTTAAAAAACATCCGGATGTTGCTCCTATCGCGGGACTCTTCGATATCCTTGAGATGGGAGACTGCGTGGGCCCTTTTCTTCTTACGCAGGATCTTCTTCTCCTTCCTTCTTCTGGCTCGATACTCTTCTCTCGCTTCCAACGTTGAATTTCTTTTTCTGGGCGGCTTGCAGCTTCTTCTCGTTGGATAGTCGAGCTCTGAAAATTTAATTGCAACAAGAAAATGGTCAGAGTCGACGTTTGCCCCTCTGAAAGTTTACACATTCAGAATGTTGGATGCGTGCCTCGCATCTATTAGCACGTGGTCGATTTGGTTGGCGGTTCGACCAACTGGAGAGCGCCAGGTTGCTGTGTGGATTCGTAGTCTTGGAAACCTAGTGCTACTTATCACCGTATTACGAGCTGCTGCAAAATCGATTAGCCGTTGTCTGTTGTCGTTTCGTGGAGGCTGTGCTTTCAAACTAATCCGCCGAAGATGCTTTCCTTACCGATTTTGGCATTGAAGTCCCCGAGTATGATTTTGACATACTCCGGAGAGGCTCCGTTGGCTCCGTCCAGGAGGTCATAAAACTCCTCCTTGATAGAGTCTTCAGTCTTTTTCGAGTTCGTGCGATTTCCTTTTAAGCTTAACATCTAGTGTCATTCCTAGATATTTTGCTTCGTTCACGTATGGTATTTGGGTAGGTAAAATTGACGTCAGTAGATTTGCTTTCGTTCAGCATAATACGCCAAGAATTCGTCCAAGCGTGGAATTTATTAACAGCAAGTTGCAGCTTTTCCGTTGCTGCTTCAATTGTATCACCCGTTGTCAATATCACCGTATCAACCACAAACGTGGCAACGACGCAGTTTCTTTCCTGCGGGATATCATGCGTGTAGAGTACATATAGAAGCGGGCCAAGGACACTTCCTTGGCCGCAATCTCTTTGAAGGCAAAGTAATCACTTCCGTGCTTAACACGAAAGAGTCTCTCGGTGAGGTACGATCGTACGATTATAAAGAGTTGCCTTGGCAGTAGTTGTTGCAATTTATGTATATATACTCCAAGCCTTTGTGCCAAACCTTATCGAAAACTTTTGAGACGTCAAGAAATACACCACAATAAATTTTTTTTTTCTTCGAGAGCTTTCTTAATCACGTCAGTTATTTTGTGGACTTGATCGATTGTAGTATGAATGAATCCAAACTGATGGTCAGAAATGAAAAGTCTTTCATCAATTACGGGTTGTAGTCGTTTAGAAAGTATTATAGTTTTTCGAATATTTTTGAGATAACCGGCAATAGGGAAATAGGAGGATATGATTTTTTGTCATTCAGAGGTTTGCCTGGTTTCGGGACCAGGCAAATCTTCGCGACTTTCCATTGTCTCGCAACGTAGAGCAATCTGTACGAAGCATTGATCAGATAGAGCAGTTTGATAAGAGCCTTATTCGGCAATTCCTTGTCCACCTGTGCCTTTATCAAGTCGTAACCCGGAGCTTTTTTTGTCTTTAGATTTTTAATCACTTTCCTCAACTTAATCAATGCAACTTTTTTTACTTCAACGTTGTCAGATGTCGTGTCTGGGAAGTCGGGCATTATCAAATAAATAAAAATGAAGTACATAAAAAATTATTTTTGGCTAGTGCGCTCCAAGGTAAATAATATATTAGAGAAAAATTATTAGAGAGAACTCGCATTTCAGTTGTAATAATAAGTTAGGATTAAAGTTCCACGCTCCGGCTTTCAATCCTTTCCACCTGCATTTAAAAAAAATGATTTGCTTCCATGTAGAATATTTTTAGTTTTTGCCATATTATTCCCGACTACTAAAGAACTACTCATTATCTCGTTGATTCACTTCATTGCAGACAGTTGCAATATACACTGTCCTTTCGAATTTAAAGGCTGTCAGTAAACTGAAAGTAGTTTTGTTAATTTAAACCTTTTTAATGAATTCTTATTATTAATCAACTTTGGACTTAACATGTGAACCTGAATTTACGTTACCGTAATGTGAAACAGCTTACGCAATCAAAAACACAATGAGGTTGTGCTAGCTGATATTCTAATTTAAAAAAGGTATTAAAATTTTTAGGATCTGCCAAGCAGTGAGTTTATTCGGGTAGTACGAATTCTAGTGAAACAAATGCATACTTTTTGTAATTGCGCATTCCTGGACACTACTCCGATGGCAACGTTACGGAAAATGTCGCAGCCAATGATGAAAGCCAGAATCTTTCCATTTTTGAAAAGTATAATCGGACGCTGGCCATTAGATAGCTCCCTTTCAGTTGTACTGGAGCTATGGCTCAGTTATATACAGCCTTGGAGATACACTTTCGAGTGGCAAAACAATAGGTAAGAGAAAAACAATCGTTTCACTCAATTAAAATAAACAAATCCATTCCTTCTAGCCAAGCCAATGCAGAAATTCCCATCAATAGTCGATTCGATAGCTTCATTCAAGACAATCTTGCAATTTATACTCAGATCTTTATACATATTCTACCACGATTTGAGCGATTGGACTTCACAACGTTTAGAAATGTAATTATGTTACATCGCTTGGTCAAGGTAGGTAGGAAAGACAGTTTTTGTTTGTTTTTTTTTTTAAACATATCTTCTATAGGTTTTCAGTCAGACATCACTGCCGCAAAAGTTGTACGACTATGAGCAATCGCTTTGTGGAAACAATGCCTTTGGTATGGGTCTGGACTCCCCACAAATGACCCGTCATTATCGGTAATTACTTATATATTATATAATTTATATTTGTGTTTACAAAATACATATTTTGATTAATTTCTTAAATTACATAATTATTTTAATATATTATAAAAGACATGATTATAACCTATAAAGTATTAAGAATATTTAAAATGAACGTTTAGGAGATATTAATGAAAGTTAAGTAGAGATTTTCAAATTGTGAGATTGTTTTTAGACAGATATGTAGATGCTTTTTCCTAAATACGGCAAAGAATACCATCAGTTGATCGAGCAAAAGTAAACAGGGCTTTTGAAGCGAATGACTTTGAATATATACTAAATTAAAAGATTCTGTGCTAAAGAACGAACTCATCTCATTCGGATACAATGATTAAAAACATTCTTGTTGCATTCGGTGTGTTGGTCGTATGCAAAACCATACATTTTCGACAACCAGTCATCAAACACATTGAGTCAAAGACATATGTATGTACCTTTTGTTTCCTCAGCTTTGGCGTGTGTTAGGTCATAAGAATCTGTATTGTTGTCTGATAAGTTTAGATAAAACGTTTTTGTCTGATCCGGTGTATTTTCACCGGATTTCAATTTATTTGTTATACCATGAACAAAATTTGGGGTTAATACGTTTAGATAGAATGGGGCTAAAGTTGTCAAATAATACATTTAAAAGACAACTACATACATACATGTAAATTAATATAATGAAAAACAAATTTGTTTTTATTGTTGTTGTACTTACATATACTGCCTTTCACAGCACCCGCCTTGATAATTCTGGATCAGAGTGGGACACATTCTTTAACGAAGACAGCTACACTCCCATGTTCGGTTCAGCGATTCAGTGTGAGATTGAGCATTTTATTAAATCGGTACATATTGCAAAAATGTATGTGCAGCAGGATATCCAAATAATACGAAGAGATAAACTGGAGAAGCAAAGCAATATGAGTTTTTTTACGAGAATCATTAAGAATCTATTTGAGGATATTTCGCCAGCTGAATTGAAATTACAGGAGATTGTGAAAATACCTGATGTCTTGGATTTGTCAATGCGTTCTTTGGGAAACATATTTGATGTAAAATTATTTAACCTAAATATTTTGCTTGCTGAAGGTAATGTTTCTTTTTTTTTAGGTTGATATACCTGAAATTTCAATGGAGCAGCTGGCACCAAGCGAGCAAGTCTATTCACGTGTGAATTTTTCAATTTACGACAGTAGCGATTATTTGGATATTTCGAAAGTCTCCCCAATGCAGGTTAGTCATGACACCACTTTCATATATAATTTTATATTCAGCCCTATCATGTTATCCGTTCCGAAAAAGTTACGAATGGCATGACGGAGTTTTCGTACCAAAATTGCCAACCATAAATGTATTTACCCCAAGAAAAATCGGAAAATTTTTCCGCGACGAGTAACTGTCGGAAAACTTCGGAGAAAAATACAAAATAAAAATATTTGGCGCGACAGGTCCATGGGACCCAGGACCTTGCTTCTCACAGTCATGCGCCATGGCTCAAGTGATTAGTGCGTTGGACTACGGCGTAAGGGGTTCGAGGTTCGTTCCCTAGACAACACCTAAAGTTTCTTTCGCGACCCCACCTCTCGCGAGCGTCACAGGTAGCCGTTGTGCTTACGTAGCAAGGTTATCGAGGTTCGATCCTCAGACAAAACCTAAAATTTATTCCACAGCCCCACCTCTCGCGATCGTCTTAACTTTTTGGGACCTTTTTAATAAAAAAAAAAAACAATTTCGATAAAAATTTACATGTAACATTCTCAAAAGTTCGAAGTTATCGTCATAGTTCCATAAAACAATGGAATACGCCAAGTCCATTCGTGTAAATAATATATCACTTACTTACTTACTTACTAGCTCGGTCCGTAGCTAACTGCCTCCAGTTGCGCTTGTTCAGGTCCCCTTTAACTTGTGTGCGCCAACAAAGGCGAGGTCTTCCTCTACTGCGGCTGTGTTCTACCAATAATGTCAATGTCATCGGCGTAAGCTAGTAGTTGCACAGACTTTTGAAAGATTGTGCCTCCGGTGTTGGCTTGTGAGTTTCGCACAATTCTTGCAAGTACGATGTTAAAGAAGTCACATGACAGCGCGTCACCTTGTCTAAATCCTTTTTTGACATCAAAGGTCTCGGTGAGATCGTTACTGACCGTGATGGAGCAGCGAGAATTCTCCAACGTCATCCTGCACAGACGAACGAGTTTGGCAGGGACGCCAAAACTAGACATGGCTCTGTATAGCTCGTCTTTATAGATGCTGTCATATGCGGCCTTAAAATCGATGAAGAAATGGTGGGTATCGATTTGGACGTCTTGAGTTTTTCCAGGATCTGCCGAAGTGTGAAGATTTGATCGATTGTGGACTTTCCTGGTCTGAAACCACACTGATATGGCCCAATCAGGTTGTTGACGAAGGGTTTCAGACGTTCACACAATAAGGCAGACAGGATCTTGTACGCGATGTTGAGGAGACTGTAATTGGCCTCTGTAATTGGCGCAATTTAGGGGGTCTCCTTTCTTGTGGATCGGGCAAACAGTGCTGAGACTACATTCATCAGGAATATATTCATTTGACCAAATTTTAGAAATGAGTTGGTGTATGCTCTCTACCAGGTCATTTCCAGCTGCCTTGAACAGCTCGGCTGGTAAGCCGTCAGGTCCAGCAGCCTTGTTGGATTTAAGTTTGGATATTGCTTTCCTCACTTCGTTTTGGTCAGGTGGACGAAAGTTTTGGCTATCAATCGTCTATGTTGAATGGTTCATTCTGCCTGACAATGGAATGTTGGTCTTCTTCGGCTTCTTCATCTCTACAGGCTTCTGTACGGGTCTTGTTGGCCTGTCACGTTCTTTTTACCTGTTGGTAAAACTTCCGTACATTATTCCTGCAGTATAATCCTCTTGTTTAGCTGCATTTGCTTGCCGGCATTCTTTGTCAAACCATGAGTTTTTTTTGTGGTGGTCGGGCGAAACCCAGTACATCAGTTTCGGCACTTCTGATGGCATGTTGGCAGCGTTGCCATTGGTCCTCGGCATTTGATGCTGGCGGCATTGGATTTGTAGCTAGATTTCGGGATATCCGTTCGGCAAAGGTTCTCTTGCGATTGCAGCGTTATATCTTCTCGCAGTATTTCTTCTTTGTTGTGACGTTAAGGATATCCGCATTCGTACCGTGGCTGCAACAAGGTAATGATCCGAGTCGATGTTGGCTGTTCGGATGGTTCGGACATCCAGAATACTGGAGGCATGCCTTACGTCGATCGCAATGTGATCAATTTGGTTTGATGATCAGGAGACCGCATTGTCCCCTTGTGGATATTGAGATGAAGAAACCGTGTGCTTGCTATAGTGACGTTTCGCCGCGCAGCGAAGTCAATAAGCCTAAGTCCGTTTCCGGACGTGGCGTCGTGGAGGCTGTGCTTATGTTGGCGAATTTAGTCTTGATGCGGATTGCCATAAGTCGTTCGCTCACGTGTCGAAAGCTTAAGGCTTCTTGCCTAAGTCTGCCGCTTATGACAAATCCACATCCGAATAGGCGCTGTTTCTGATCTCTATAGCAATCACCGTAATAGATGTCACAGTTTTTCATCCTTTTTTTGCCCGGCCCATCCCATCGCACTTCCTGGATGGCGGTGATGTCTGCCTTATAGCAGACTAGGGCCTCTGCTAATTCTTCGGCTGCACGCGGTCTGTTAAGGGTCTGTACATTCCACGTGCAGATACGAAGGTCGTTGTCCTTATTTTGATTGCTGGGTTCGTTAACAGTGAGTCCATCCATATCCGAGGCTTGTTTGTTTTCGGAACTATATTAGTTTTCCGTGGTCGGGAAGTTACCCCTACGCACAACCCCCAACCTGGAGGACCAGTTCCCCTTTATATCCCTAGGACGAGGGGCCGGATTTTCCGAAGTCAGTAACCCACTTCGGGAATATGAGTTGGCCCATTAAGGGCTCATCCGTCACCAACTCTTTTCCAACACCCTGGCTCAGTGTTGGAGATCCCTATAGACAGATCAGCTCATATAGGGATTACACTAGAAAGTTCGGCCTGACTAGAACTGTGGGCGCCATCGTTGTTTCCACCGCTGCCGTCCAGATTAAGAGGAAGTGTCTTAGTGAGAAAACACTCCTCCCTCCTCTCTCGTTTGCTACCACCAACTACCTTCCAATGGAGTTGGTTACCCAATCTCCAGTTGAGGTATTAGGCACCCAGCAGCCACCAACGCGGAGGTGTAGAGTAGGAGTTGATAGTGAGAGGCTAAAGTGAGAACGCTTGTGTTCCCATATATTCCGCATCACCATTCTTTGGCCACACACAACTCAATTGGTTGGCCCTGGGTCCCATGGATCTGTCGCGCCAAATATTTGTATTTTTTTGTTGTATGTCCGTCCGTTCGTTTGTATGTCACCACTTTTTGGGCCTTAAATTTTGAGCTAGGAGGATGAAATTTCATATTTGGGCTTTTGGGAAAAAGAAGCAGTACAAGTGAAAAATTTTTTATAACTATAACTTTTCATAACTTCACTATTTTACATGAAATTGTTTTGTTTTCAACAAAAAACCGATTTTGATGAAATTTTATATGTATGTATTGTATGATTCACAACTCAACTTATTTGTGTTGTCCGAAATTATTTTTGGGATTGTGGAACACAACTATTGTTATTTGAACTAATGTAGCCAACTTGAAGCACAAAAATCGAAAATAGGCACTGAAACTTCGATGTAAACAGAAGAAAATTCAAAAGTAGTCGGTAATCATTTTAATATTAACACGGTGTCTCCACGAGCAATTTTTCATAGCTTGCAATATGGCATTCTATGAAAATTGCTAGTGGAGACCACAAATAGTATTCTATGAAAAATGGCTTTCTATGTATTGCTCAGCTTATGGCTTGCTATAGTATTCTATGGGCTGTCATTTTCTGTTTCATGTTTGTTTTTTCCGCGATAGCTGAGTGGCGAATGGATGAAATTAATAAATTTATTAACAATTATCGACAATTCGAGTGCTTATGGAACTTTAAAACTTTTCTGCGTTCTTTTTACAATTTTTTCAATTCTATTAATGCATCTAATGAGAAAACACATCTAAATGCTTTATTCTCCGACATTCTCACGAATGAAATAGTAAGTTATGAAATGCTCATTGAACACCAAAAGTTGTACTTTTCTGTTCCGAACAGTCCAGAACAACCTCATTGAACACAGCTATTTTTTGATGACGTCCACGACCGTATAAGTATCCGCGATAATTCCAACCACTTGAAACGTCCAAATACTAAGTAAATATAAAAATAATTCTCAATATTTCAACTTAAATATCCTACACTAAACAAAGAAGCATTTTTGTACATTTTGAATAAAGTAAACTATTGAGAACTACGGTGCTCTCTTCATCAATACCATCGATCTTGAAACTTTCTGCGTTTTTTTTTTTTTTTACTAATTCAATTTGACCGTCTTCTGTTTTGTTAACACATTAGAATCTTCTTCCGACGAGCAATATTCACGTTTCAAATATCGCGGTATTTTTACTACCTCCAAATTTTCATCTCGACCACAATCGTCTTATTATCAGAAATCAAAATCAACATGATCCGCCCCCTGGAATCAAGTGAATTTAAATGATTTCAGTTCAGGTTTACCCCGAACTGTAGCGCCATCTAAGAAGAAGAAATTGAATTCACTGACTTCAACTGATTTCATGCGAATTCACTACTGACTACAACTTACATCAAACGAATTCAATTGACTTTCAAAATGATTTCAATTCAGTGATTGCTAAAAATTTAATGCATTATTCAATCGCTGGCTTTTTTTGAACTTGATTGCTCCAATAAAAAAATTGAGTTCTGCGAATGCATTCCCAAAAAATGCATTCTTTTACAACTCTGCTAGAGTTAGTTGTTTCGGATTGATAGATGATAGACAACTGGTTGTCTTGAAGTTGAGATTGGTAATACTAATTCGGTATTACAAGCAAACTGCATTTAAAGTTGGCTGCTTTACAAAATTCAAAGAAAATGCGCATTGTGACTGCATGTTAAACAGTAGCAATAACAAATATCATTTGTATCGTTCTAGTTCACGATGCGCTGGTTGATTTCGTTTGCGCAGTATATTCGTTCACAATGCATTTGGGAACGTAATGTGTTCTGTCATCATTTGGAGTTTGCATTTAAGAATCGTTAATTTACAAAGCAGGCAGTGCTTCATTTGGGAAAGGATCCGTTGTGTACTATAATAAGGGTAGTAACATCCTCAATTTACATGTAACATTCTTAAAGCTATCGTCGTAGTTCAATAAAAAAAGAAATGCAATACGACAACTCCCACTTTAAGAGTACTGCATTGGACCGAGGATAGGGTATAAAACGATCCTTTCCAGACGGATTGTAGCTTTTTTTAAGTTTATTTGTACGTCTAAGAATTACTTGAAAGTCGAAGAAATCAAAAATTAGTTTTTTTCTGGACGGTGAACCAACTTTCCTTGTCTGTTGATTACACGTTTTTGGTTTTGTCGTCATTAACCTGGACAATGTCGTCTGTTATTTAGTATATTTTATTGTTTTATGGAATTCGAACTTTGACCTCACTCAGTACTCACTAATCACAGAGTATGATCGCTTTACACCTTGTCCACTGTTTCTACAACGAATCATTAGTCGTGACTTAAAAAACACTAAAGTCTAAAGTGTACTAATGTTTTAATAGTCGGCTTTTACTTAAACTTGGCTCTTTCAAAGAATTTACTACATTTTCATTGAATCTACTACATAACATTGGTTTGACGTTTCATATTTGCTCTTGAATTTGGATTTTATTTTCCATGGTGCTATAAGGACAGTGGTTATAATTTAAAATTAAATTGAACGTTTATTTTACATACCAATATCAGGAGATGCCTGCCTACACACTCGGCATTCGAAAGTCGAAATAAAGAAAATCAGCTGATATTGTTTTCTTCGCTTGTTCATACATATAAAGCGGTGATACCAATGCACTGAAGTTAATACTCTTTGTTGGTACCATTTTCCCTCCTAAATGGAAACTGGATTCCATAACAATGCTTTTTAAAACTATTATTTTCATCAAACATTAACTTTGTATAACGAAATATGTAGTAATTAATTGTTTCAATGAAACATTCATGAAAAACACATTTTTACTGTAAAGTATTTCAGTATATAATAATGAAGATTAAGGAATTTTTAAAATTCATGGAAATCGAATAACGCTTATGCAGTTTCAGCTAAATTCAATTACCATTTAACGCATAATTTTAGTATTCTAGATACCATCTAATCCTTTTTAGTATTGTTCGTGCTATTAAATTAGTACATTGGCATTACTCTGGTCTTTAATGACATATTTGTAAAATTAAATATGGCTTTCTGTACATTAAAATTTAGCTCCATACTAGCACTAAAGCCAACTATTAAAATCGTTATTGGTACACACTTTTTGGAAAATGTGGAGATTATGGTTAAGCCATATACTAGATTTGGTTGTTAGTAAGGCCCATTGACTTTAATAATGAATAATATATATGTATGTATACATAATTTTAATGTTTTCACATGTTTTTGAAGATGAGAAACAACATTGCAAATATTAAGACAACAATTGATCCCGCACTGCTGCCAATTCAAAGTCAAGAATGTACAATTCTTGTACGTTTCTTGCATCAGGTTTCTTGTAAACTAAATGAGATGGTATGACAATATCCACTGGTTCAGAATTGAAAACAATAATATTTTGTCTTTTTGTATAGTTTTCGGATGAAATGCAAAAAATATGGAATCGATCGGATCTTTGGGGTAAACTTTCTCGCCAAATTCTAAGTCCACCAATGACCGCGCAATGGTTTGATAAGCCAAAAGGTAAACTCTTATACAAAAATAATATGTTAAGCCATATATTTTCAAGTATTTTTTTTTACAGGTGTAAGTCAGCTTTGTGAGGATCACCTTCCACCAAGAATATGCCTTCGCCCTTTAGCTTCATACAAAACTCTCATCTTTATTGGTGCATCTCTTCTTATTGGGCAGCTGTTATGGGGTGCGCCGAGTTACGGGCTTTTGTCTTTAGTTGTTTTGATAGTTACATACTTATTTATCTTAGCGGTAATTTGATTAAGTGCATGTGTTTACAAATTGTTTTTGTTTTACAAATAAGCAAAATTTTTCATAAAAAAAATAAATTTTACATAAATGCGTGCCGAGAGAAAATTAAAACTTAAAATTTCTTTTATTCTTCAAAGAGTCTTATTCCCAATTCCAATTTATGATTTGGTACTGCTACTAATCGAAGGACAACGTCGATCGGCTCTTCATTAAAGCATTTGAAATCAAAGGCGTGGACGACCTAAAAAATAATTTTAAATCTCCAATTTGATGTAGAAACTAAATATAGCTTACCTTCGACACTAAAGAGTGCATTTGGTTCAAGGCTACTTTTCTGCCAATACAAGAGCGATTTCCGATAGCAAAAGGAAGTGTTCCATGTGGTTGCAAGACTTCTTTAAACTGTCCAGTCGAAATATCACGAAACCACCTTTCGGGTTTGACAATCAATGGATCTGTGAAATGATCTGGATCTCGTCCGGACGTGTAGAGAGAAAGTAATACCAATGTCTAATTAAATTATAAGATCAACACATTTTTTTAATATATCCCTGCTTACGTTCTTCTTGACTTCATAATTGCCAATAACGGCATCAGAAGCCAGGAATCTGCCAATGAAAGGAGCAACTGGGTAAAGTCTCAAAGTTTCCCTTATGAGACCGCGTACTATTTGACCTTCGTTGCCGGTTACATATTCAGCACGTATCTTCTCTTGTAATTCTTTATCTTGTGACAAAAGATATAAGGCCCACTGACTGGAAAAGGCAGTCTAAAAAGTTCTATTAGTTTACACACATGTATCAAGATATAGGATTGGAAATTTACCGTATCGCCAGCCGCTATAATAAGATCTACAAAAATCCGTTTGATCACTTCAGTTGACATGCCAGCCATACGCATTTTTGCAAACAAGCCGTCTGCCTCACTCTGTTCATTATGCTTCATATGCATATCAATTATTTTGTATCCCATTTGTAGTACATCAGTTACATCCTTTTCAAATTGAGTCCAAATATTCATATGCATTGCTCTGGCTAATTTTGGCGGAAAATTCATCAAGTGAGCACTATTTTCGAATATTTTATGAACGTTTTTTGAAAATTCATCTAAAGCTTTGGTTAATTTTTCTGAAGAGTTGTCTGCTCCGTATCCAAACATTACTGCACACACCACTATAATAATAATAATAATAATAGCTCTTTAATTATAATTACAAAATTAAATATTACAAAGTTTCATACGTTAGATTGTGATTAGGAGTGGAATAAGGAGAATAAGCAAAAACCAAACAACTCCAAAACGAAACGGCACTTTTAGTTATGTGCACACTTCGATGATTCAGCTAATACTGAGAATATGAAAGAAATGGTATTTTCTTCGTAACTGTTCACTTTCTTACCTAGAGATCATCGAAACACCAGCGTTGCTTAGTCGGTTCAATTAAGCTTAATACAAGCAATAAACAATCTAAACTTAAATACTAAAGTCAAACTTACGAACTATTCGAGAGAAGGGAGTGAGAAAGTAGGGTACGAAGAGGAAAGATGTGCCACAGTGGCAAAGCAGAATTGGAACGATACTGAAGGATGTTCCGAAGAGTGGCTCTGCTAGACAAAGGTGCGTTAGAACCATAATTCGTGCGATGAATACTGAGACGGAAGAGGGGAATGGATCCAAGGATACGGGGATTGGTGTTAAATGACACCGATGGTAGAAGCGCGGGGCAATCAATGTGACCAGCTATTAACACTTTGACTGCTAAGCCATTGTAACGGTATGGGTCACGCTAGGCCAAACCATTAAAATGAATTTAAACTGATTTGCAAAGTAAACAAAATGTCTCTGTCCATTTATAACCCTCAAAAACTATTCTACGGCCATGTATGTTACACCAGCAGAGGCCAAAGAATCTGAATCCCATATAAAATCCAATATATTGTCGCACAAAAACGTACGACATGGCCCGACCAAAATGTGCGACGCGGCCCTGGGGAATTATGACGTGTCGCACAAAAACGGGCGACATGGCAGTCAAAGTGTTAAATAATGTAAGAAGAGGAGGTCGGCATTTTCGCGACGATTTACGAGGTACTGAAGGTTAATCAGTTTCAATCGTTCAGAGTGGGGAGGCAAATTGAAAGTAAACTCAAGGGAGACAGCGAAAGGCGAAACGCACAAACCTGCGTCGGATGTGGGCAGCATAGTGAGGGGACCAAGCTTGGCCAGCGTATTCGAGGATTGGTTTGACAAAGGTGATTTAGAGTGATTTAGTAACGTAGGGGTTTGAAAATTCTATAGACCAACGTTTTACAAAGCCAAGCGCACATTTGGCTCTACTTATAATATTGTTAATATTCGAACGGAAGTTAAGCTCTATCGCAAATGACACCTAAATTGCGCAACAATGGGACTGAAGGGACGTGTTCCTTAGAAAGATGGAAGGCATTTACGGGAGATGGATGGATTGACATTTTATAATAAGTTCAAGATGAAAAAGCACATGAAAAATTTGTTAAGGTCGTCTTGGAGAAAGCGAAAGTCGATGGTAGAAAATATGAATTTATAGATTTTTATGTCATCGACATAGACGGAGAGGTAGGAGGCACATCATTTTCGGGACCGAAGAATGCGACGTAAATCCAAACAATGTATATCGAAAATGTAATTCTCTACAACAAGTGCGAAAATAATGCAAGCACGAAATCGGCGAAATATGGATTTCGAGAAACGACGTAAATCGGAATAATGGCAACGTTAATCGAAATTGGGAAGTAAAAATTCGGACAAAGTAAATCGAAATAACGCAAATTGAGACGACATAAATCGAGGCCTTCCTGTAATTGAAGTAGGCCTTATAAAGTATATTTATTCGTTATCAGCATCAATAGCGAAGACGATTGAACCATGTCCATCCAACCGTCTGTCGAATTTCCAACCATGATTATATTTTTTGTGGTGGTCTGCACAAATATTTTTCGTGACTAGAATCCCACAATTTTTGCCTCTTCCGTATCTCCATCATCCTCTCAAGATCAATATGAGCATCCATAATTGGCTTTCTTAAATTTTTTCTATACGAAAAATTTCACAATGCATAAAACTTACCTCACCTTTGAAAATTTTAAATGGCGTGCGACCATTTGGAAGCTAGTATATTCATTGTCGATATAAATAAATATAATAGTTTCCCTCATGACGTTCTATAGTTCCCGCGTCATGGAGGGAAGTCGCTGGGTAAAAATAGTTCACCCGACCACCCCGAAGCCTTTTTGGTCACTGAGGCTCTTGTCAGTTGTACAGTTCTATTGGTTTTCTGTACACTCATGGACCGTGACCAAATGGGAGCGGAAAAAAGAGCTTGTGTGATATTGGCCTTAACGTTGGATATTGGCTTCTACATTGGTGTCTTCGTTTCCTCTTACACACTTATTTGAAACGATTTTTGATTTTAGATACGGTATTTCACCGAGGTTCTTTTCTCTTAAGTTGGTCGCCAAAAGGAACGGTTGAAGTCTTTTTCAACCGTCAACCTCGAATATCTACTTCTAAGATTGTAGTCTTATGCGGGTCGATACTTACGCGATAGCTAAAGTGACCTGTGCAAATCTATAATTAGCGAACCGTGCGAAAGAAAAATAAAAGACGAGTGTTACCACCGATGTGTTTGTACAAATGCTAACTGATTATTTTTGGGGCCTTATGTAGCTTTTTTTTGTAAATACGGTTTCTAAGTTTTATTAAAAAGTGCACTTTACTGTTTCTGGAAAATTATGGCGATTGCTATACATACCGAAGGCGCCAGCTTTGAGTTTTTTATATCAACTCCATAATAATTCTATCTGCTCCAACAGTAGGGTTGATGTAAAAGAAACAGTATAGAGCAACGGTTCTCAAACAATTTTTTTCGCGTACCACTCATGTGCATTAAGGTTCAAACGCGTACCACAAAAAAATGTATTACTGAGTGAATAGTTCATATATGAGATGAGGATCTGCGTACCACCATTTGAGAACCGTTGGTATAGAGTATCTTACGATCCATTCTGAACGGATTGTACCTTTACTGAATATTTATATCCTAAAGACTGATACATACATATGTGTGTACATAGCCTTTGACATAGAGAAATAATCGAGATAAAGCCTCGTCTGTCAGTTTGTCCGTATGTCTCCACTTTTTGCAGCTCTTTAATGAAAACGTCCCCAAAAAATGGACGTGGCTAGATACGATGTACTGGTGAATTAAAACATAAATAAACAATTCGAATGTCTAAATATTTGGTATAATTAAATTTTTAGATTTCATGTAAAATAGTGAAGTTATGAAAAAATGGGAGTGACACATGGCCGGAGTCCAAAAATTTTTCACTTGTACTGCTTCTTTTTCCCAAAAGCCCAAATATGAAATTTCATCCTCCTAGCTCAAAATTTAAGGCCCAAAAAGTGCTGACATACAAACGAACGGACGGACATACAACAAAAAATACAAATATTTGCCGCGACAGATCCATGGGACAGTGCATTTACTGCTTTTTCCTCTCAAAAGCCCAGATATGAAATTTCATCCTCCTAGCGAAAAATGTAAGGCCCAAATATAGGTGGCGCATAGACGGACGGACCGACATACATTTGTAGCTCAATCGTCTTCGCTATTGATACTGATCACGAATATACATATACGTATATACTTTATGGGGTATATGTATATCCATTATTTCTCTACGTTACAAACTATGTATCAATCATAATATACTCTTAGAATAGAGTACAAATATTCTAAGGTACATACATAAGTTGCTTATTACGACCAGTCGTCTATAACTTCGTTTTCGTTTCATTTGGTTGGTTTCATTATATGTATGTATTTTAAGTTATTCTACAGTCGAATATAACGTCGTCATATATGTACATATGTATGCATAAAGACGTGCCGGATATAAAGACCAATTTTCGAATAGATATTAGTCGTTGTCGACTCAGCGCACACATAGCGTTGACATCGAGGAGGGTTTTACTGGTGTACTTATAATTTTACATTCATAAACTATACTCTAGCTCAACGTAAAAAACGCGTGGGACAATGTGTTTATCTAAAATGTTTATCATGAATCCCTACTACATCTCAACACACCTAGCCCGTTTCCGAATTTTACTTGCACCTAACGGTGCCGTGAAATAAAGCGTGAAATTTATGAAATTCGTTTTTCAGTAAAAAAAAAGTATAACAGTACTTTTGAAAATTGGTTATTTATTTCTTCGGTGAGTGCAAGTACGTACGACACAGTCTTGCACTTTATTTGAAATACAACTCATACATCATACGACTTTCAGCCTCACATGCAGGTATTCAGAACGTGTACCCCAGTAAAACCTATAGCGCACTTTGACAATATGATTTTTTGATTCAAATCCCTGATTTTAACAAAATGAATAATAGCCCAAAATAGTTTTTGTTTGGATATGAACGCTTATTTTTTCCTCGAGCTCAGAGCAGAAATCGATTTCGATGGTGTATTTCGAAATATCCTCCTCGATGTCAACACAATGTGTGCTCTAGGAATTCATAATAAAACGGAATAATGGAAACCCTCGAGCTCAGCGCAAAAATCGAGTAGGTTTTATGAGTATATTTCGTTGGTTTATTGCAAGAAACCCTCGTCGATGTCAATGCAATGGAATTCATAATACGCGTCGCCGACGATCGTTCTACATTGAGTAGGTATGTATGTACCAATATATGTACATACGATACCTCCTTCGTATCTGTTGAATATTATTGAAGTTTATTTGATGTGTCCGCCGGGGTAGTTCAAATAGTGAGGAACGCGTTGCTAATAAAAATAATTACATTTTATATGATTGCAGTGAGATATTAGTGCATTGTATTAAAATATAAAAATATCCTTTTAATTAATTTTTACTGCATGCTTTTGGAGTGCAGTCGGATATAACAACCGCTGGTTATAACGACCTTAGTCCGTTCACTATCGTTATAAGCGACTTCTACTAAAGTTAAATTTTTTCCTATATTTTTAACATTTTGAGCATTTTAGTCATTTAAGTACTCCATGTTTTCTTCCTCAGCAAAAGTCAGCACACATTAAATAAAACAGACAGTCAATTTGTCATTCCCTGGCCGCTAAAAACCTCTAATGGTCGAAGCCTAAATCCTCTCCCATGATTCCCTATCCGTGAATGCATGTGATTAATCTATTAAACTTATCAGCTGATTCCAATAATACCAAAATTTAACTCATTTGTACGCTATTTTTGTTTGTTTATGATAATTGGTTCATCTTATTGCACTGAATTCAAAGCTGGAAATAGATATTGTCGTACTCCGTTCATTTAAGAGTTATAGCGCTATCAAATTGCAATTTCGAATAATAACGAATAACAAGAACAAAATTCCCGTGATAGTCAATTTTTGAGACTAAGATGGCGCACAGACATTTGCATTTCTTTCTCAAAATTCCAATCGGGTTCTCCATTTGTCTCTGATTTGATTAATGTGTTCCATAATAACGATCAACTTCAGGGGTTAACTTTCTAGAAATTGGTATAGTTAACCATTTTGTAAGGGATATCCAAGCAAAACAGAAAGATTAGAAAAACGAAAAGAAGGAAATGCACTTTTATTTTTTGAAAAAAGGGGATTTTTTCGAAAAATTAATTACAAAAAATCATTGTACCATCGCATTCGATCGATTTTTTCGCAAAATTAAATAATGATTGTCGCTTCCGTTATTATTGTTGGTGCTATAAAATATTCTTCACAAGGATATTTTTCGATTTCAAAGTTTTCAATAAGAAATAAAATGTTAAGAGGAATTATATGTACCTACATAATTTTTCGCTTGTGGAATATTCTCACATATTATGGAAAATGTGTAAATTTATTTTCTTTGGTGGAAAGTAAACTCACAAAAAAAACAAATTTTTACAAATTTAGAATTTGTAAACTACATATGTATATCTAAAAAAAACCTTCGATTAAACGAAAAGTGGAAAGTTCCCATACATTAATGTTTGTAAAATACAACTAAAAATTTGTAAGCCACAAATTTGTTAAAACCAAATTAGCCGATTTTTCTACAAACTTTGTGGAAAAACGCTTGTAAATTACAATTTCTAATTTGGTGAAATAGAGCGTTTGAGAAGAAACAAAGCCGGTTGAAGATCGGTTTTAGTATTTCAAAAGCCTTATCTGACATAAGAAACGATATTCAACGAGCGATAGAAAAATAAAGTGTACGACTGGATGGTTGCACCTTTGTGCTGAAGGTTTATAAATTAATCAGGATTGAAGTTTCAGTAAAATAGTTACATTAAGTCAATAGTCCCAAACGATTGGTATTAAATTCCACCCATTTTGTTATCACCCCTATTATGATTCACAACTCAACACAGTTGAAACGACACTGTAACAAAAAAAAAACCAAAAGTGAAGTAAAAATCGTTCGGGTTACAAAAAAAAAGTGCAAAATAGATTGCCAAAGATAACGAGAACAAGTGTTTGACCAACATCGCGATATAATGACAAATCCAGACCCCATCGAACAATATGTGGTGGCTCCAACACAGCTACTTATTCAAAATAATCAGGCATCCAGTGTCAGAACTAGACTTGAAAGGGACACAAAATACTAGCTAACATTAAACGACCTTTAAAATTCACAGATACCGTTCGTGGCAATAATATTCCTGATTACAACCGCAGTGACCCAGGGACTTCTACAAGTCCAATACATGAAGAAGTAGGTTATACCATAGTAAAAGTGCAGGAAGTAGGAATTGTTAATGATACTAATACCATAATTAATCCGATAGACATGAATAATATACTGACCCAAATTGAAACTAATGTAGCAAAGTTAGATATAGACAATAAGGAACTACTAAATGAAGTTATTTTAAATATTAGGTCTAAAATTTCATCGATTATTCCAAAAGATATAAGAAAAAAAGGAGTATTGATAAATTTCGTAGGAACTCTGCATAAGTGGTTGTTCGGAACAATTGACGACAATAAGAGGCAAGTGATATTAGAGAAATTAGATGTAAATGAAAAGAATAATCATAACGCCATTACAAATTTAAATAAACAAATTTCAATTAATACACATTTCAATGATTCATTTTATATACTTAGAGTGGCAAAAGAAGAAGACAGAAATGAGACATTACATGTACTTCTATTAATTAAACAAGAAAATGATCAAATTAAAAGACATTCAATATATTTAGATCAAATGTTAAAATTACAATATTTCGAAAACAAGGTTGACCAAATCCAAGATAATATTGCCTCAGCCAAAAATAATTTAATCCATCCGAGTATTTTGACGGCAGAAGAAATAAAATTGTATGATATAGATTTCTATAAGTTAAAATTAATTAAAGTAGGAATATTAAAATATAAAAATCAGTCTTTAGTTATTGCTATTAAAATACCTAAGAACTATATTAAAATAGATTTAAAACTTATCACACCGCTGCCTAACAAAGACTATTTAGAAATTGATGAAGTTAATGAATATATTATTACAATAGGAAATAAAACGTTTAGTTATAAAGAAAACTCTATGTTAAAAGATTTAAAAGTTAGTAAGAACTGTGTTTTACGGAACCAGTGTAAATTTAGATATAATAACAGAACTAAATTTGAATCTTTAGACGATGAAACATTGTTAATTAAAAATGCAGTACAAGAAAACTTAAAACAAAACTGCGATGATAGAAACATTACTTTGAATAAAAATATTTTAATTAATTTTTACAATTGTGGAATAGAATTATATCAAGAAACATTTTATAATCAGAAACAAATAATAAGAGATAGATTTTTTTATCCAGTCGCTATGTTCAATCATACTAAAGTAGAAATGATCACTTTTGACAAAATTGTAAGTAAACATTTTGAAAATATTAACGAAATAGAGTAACTTAAATGGTACAAAAACATTTCATGTGGAATAAATGCAACATTCATTATAATTGTCATATTAGATATAATTATTTCAATAATTTGGTTAAGAAAAAGAAACATGAGTGTAACAATTGTTAATAAAGGAAATAGTATTAATAGAAGAATTTAGGAGAATTCTTACTCAAACCGAGGAGAAGTTACATATACATGAACAAAAGGCCAAAGGTGCAATGCTCCCGAACAACGTATTACTAATAATGATGATCCAGCCGAACATAGGTTCAACAGCGGTCATCATTCCACATCAAACGGAAGTGAACCGTCAGCGGAAAAGGCAAATAAAAACACCTCGCCAATGTCGCCAAGTCGAGCAGTAATTCGAATATTCTGAGAGAGCATCAAGTTGAACTTGACCTATGTATGTATTCATATTAAACAAAATAAATAAAAGAATACCTAATTCGAAAGGTCCACAAAAGAAGTGTTTTATTTCTAAATATTGAAGTGAAAACATTTAACTCGCGCGATCGAAGATATTGAGAGACTATACTCCAGGCAAAATGTACGGAAGTTTTACCAAAAAGTAAAAAGGAATTATCAAACCTACAAGATCCGTACAGAAGCCTGTAGGGACTTAGGAAAGAAGGAAGGAAACCTCATAGTAGAGTCGCAGTCGGTGCTGAGAATATGGAAAAATTTCTACAGACTGGATAACAGCGATGAAGACTAACATCCCGCTATCAGGCAGAATGAACCATTAAATCTAGAGGATGATAGCCAAAACTTCCGTCCACTTGACCAAAACGAAGTGAGGGTAGCAATATCTAAATTTAAGTGCAACAAGGCAGCTGGACCTGACGGCTTACCAGCCGAACTGTTCAAAGCAGCTGGAAATGACCTGGTAGAGAGCGTACACCAATTCATTTCTAAAATTTGGTGAGACCACAAGAAATGATACCCCCTCAATCGCGCCAATTACAGAGCTATCAGTTTCCTCAACATCGCGTACAAGATCCTATTTGTGTAAACATTTAAAACCCTTCGGCAACAACCTGGGCCCTATTAGTGTAGTTTCAGGCCTGGAATATCCACAATCGATCAAATCTTGACGCCTTCTATCAATTCTGTACAACACCTCAGCAGAAATAAAACGAAGACTAACTGTTGCCAATCGCTGTTTCTTTATTGTTCGCTTTAGTAAGACCCTATCCCAAACAACTAAGGAGACTTTATACAAGACCTTGATTATTCCAGTCCTCCTTTATGGCGCTGAAGCATGGACTTTATCGAAAGCGGATGAAGATATCCTCGGTTGTTTCGAGAGATCATTTTTTCGTAAAATATTCGGTCCCGTTTGCGTTGACGGGCTTTGGATTCAACGACGATGGCTAGGACATCTTGAATGGATACCAGTGCTCCGGCCCGTAGAGTCTTCGAATCAAACCCGGAGGGATAACGCAGTAGAGGAATACCTCGCCTTATATGGCCCGCACAAGTATAAGGGGACCTCAATGGACTTGGAGTGCGCAACTGGAGCCAGTTAACTAAGGACGGGGCTAACTGGAGAGGCTTGTTGGTTGAGAACCAGGTTCACCCCGAACGAGTGCTGATCTCGAAAAGGCGGACACTCTAACAAAGCAAGCGTCAACCTTGGAATTCTCTGCTCCGGAACCATTCGCTGCAATTGGCAGAGGGATGGTAGAACACCTAATTAGCAACTAGGCCGCGACGGAACACCAGAGAAGGTGGTCCACCGTGGAAGGTTGCACGCAGGGGAAAATGGCTATTAAAATGCCGATTGGGACCACTCATAGAGAAGTTCTAAGCTTAGGGCGAAGAGCACTGAAATGTGTGGTAGCGTTATCTACAAGTGGAAATTTCGGGTATCACCTAAAGAAGATGGGTCTTTTGGAGGATGATACCTGTGAACTATGCCTGGAGGAAGTCGGGACGGCAGCGCATATATCGTGTCAATGTCCTGCGCTAGCTAGCAGAAGAAGGGAGATTTCTGTTAAACAGATGCTAGCTGTGACACAAGGAATCAAGGATAGCGAAGAACTATTGAGAAATCCAGAGTGACTCTCGGACTAAGATGGATCGTGGAAGAGAGATGAAAAGGGACCCAACGCTGTGGTCTGATTCGAAAGCTCTTTAAAATGTATGTATATATATATAAATAGGTTCGAAGTTCGCATTGTAAATCAATTCATATACATAGGTTTAAATTTTAATTTTCATTTTCGTGTTTAGGCCATTTTGCATATAAAAACATTTTTTTCAATTTAATATATGGAATGGCAAATTAAATGAAAAAGTAGGTGACATTTTATGTGTCATAACTCTCATTCCACTTCCCATTTTCACTTTCAATAAATTATGGATTGTGGTTATCAAAGTATCTTAGTGATAAATTTATTTGTATGGAAGAAAACTAAAGAATACTCAACCCTTGTGTCAATACGACATATGTACCTGGGTGTGTATTTGCATTTTCAAATGCAAAAATCATGATAATAATTAATTTCAACCTGTCTGAATTTCAAAGTAGCTTCCAAAAATGGAAACTAAACAAATTCCAATTAATTTTAAGTATAAAAATTAGATAAATATCTACTAGATTACAAGGTTTTCATACATACACCTCACCATACGTGTCAATTGCTTAAACTTTGTGTCAGTTTAAGTGCGAAAAATTGCCAACAGAGAAAACAAGGTTTCTTTATGTTTTGAAAAATTTCGGTTCCACTTAAAATCTTAGATTTCTGTTTTAATATAAAACAAAAATGAAAACATTTCACGCATTGAACAATTCATCATATCCTCTGGTTGTCTCGAATCGTAGATCACTTCAATGTAATTCACTACGAATTTAATTACTTTACTTTGTACATCATTCACTTAATTTAGCTGTTTTTTACATGACTTAAAATGTAAGGAACATTTTTTACCTACAAATCCAGTTCACTATCTCAAAAAAAAAAAAAATAACATAGAAGAATGGACCAGAAGGAAACACGGTGAGGTAAACTTCTATCTTACTCAATTCTTAACAGGACATGGAAATGTTTGTGAATACCTTCACAAATACGACATCGCAGATGACCCATTCGGCCGCCACTGTGAAAGCAAAGCCCAGAACGTGGAGAACATATTACTAGAATGCAAACAATTTGAAGCAGCCAGACATGCTTTAGAACGATAGGCAATGCGTTAGCCCCAAGGAGATTGATATCGTTCATGCTATCAACGAGAGAAGCATGAGACACCGCGAACAGAATTCTTGCAAGCATCATGCAGGAACTACGGGTGTAAAACCAAACCCCAAGCCCAAGACGAAGAAAACCTCGGATCATAAGGAGAAGACATGACGCCAAAACCTGCCCCTATGACGGAATGCCTTGACCGGCGGTACCGTTGGGGGAAACAGGACAGGGTTAGGGGGGGTGTTTTAGGCACGTAAACATGCAGGAATGGAGTCTGGCATAACTCTTAACACGAGTTATGGAGTATCCATAAAAGATTTCACCCCTCCAGCGCATAAAAAAGAATTCCTTACTTTACTGTCAAATGTGAATCTCTCGACCAATCAAAAACGTTTGACTACCTAGTGCCTAGATTTCAAACATAATGCGCATTCATTGCGTATACAGTTGCGTTTTAAATCATGACTTTTTAAAATGTTATACTATTATAATCCAATCTCAGGTAGACTTATGTATCATATAATGGTTTGTTCACTACAGAGTTGATTACTGAAATTGTATATATGTACATATGTACGTATGTACATACATACATACAATTATGTACATATTTATATAGTCCTCCAACTAGCACATGTTAACGAAATGCCAATGGTTGTGTAGCCCGAGAAAGAAGTCTACCTGAGATGAGGGACTATCACTGCGGATAACTAACCACGAATGAAGGTGACCAGGTCATAAGCAATCGAATCCCACATGAATGCCAGGTTTAAGTTACTAGACCACCAAATAGATATGTATGAAAAGTAATCGTTAGCGCGGCAATTATTTTCTTTTGCTGACGATTAATGTGAATTTGTTTTTGACATACACATATGTACATGCATGTGTAGGTACATACATATTATGCAAAACAAATTTTCAAGTTTCAATTGTACATTAAATTTTTTACAACATTTTTTTTGGCACCCATTCGATTTTGTTGAAATTCAATATCAAAACAATCAAATTCAATATTGAAAAATATATCAATTCTTTGGACGATTTTTTTTTTTGTAACTACAAATACACCTACCGTCAATAGACCACCGATAGAGTTGACCCTCCAAATCTTGTATCATAGCAAAACCATCCAGTTTTCCCGCTAGGATTTTCCAGCTCTCAATTAATTTTTCTGTACAATAATCAATATGTACGTTCATCCAATCTAGATTTCCATTTAATAAAAGCCGATTCATGATTTTTCTATTTGTGTGCCACTCATGTCCGTCCCTAAGAAGAGTTTAAGATATTCTCCGCTTAAATATTCAAATTAATGGTACTTACATAAAAAACAAACCGCGCTGACAATTGTGAACTTTATTGTACAACACCCATGAATCCGGAAGGGGATGAGTGGGGTGTTGTCCCTCGTACAGGAATACCGATCTCATTAGATTTGCTGATGAGACAAATACTGCTTCTTGCGAACCCAGGCGTTCGCGAAATATGTGACCAAATTGCTGATGTCGTTTGTCGATGTATTTATGCAAACTGTTGGTGAAAATATATGTATATTCGACTTATAAAGAATATTTGATTGCACAAAAAGGTAAATTAATATAAATGTACATATATACAAATCGCCCGTTACAGTGAGTGGATTAAAAAAATGTTTACAATTGTAGAGCATTTTTTCTCAGAAGCCCAGATATGAAATTTTATTATCCTAGTTCCAAATATAAGTCCCGAAAATAGTTAGTACCTCCATGTAGTCTGTCGAGATTGACAGGACGAATATTTAGTTTTCAAATTGACATTTCAACAAAACTTTGTAAATATTTCATATATTTCATACACATACGCATGATATACTTTGTTTAGTTAAATTCAACTTTAAATTATACCCTAAGATTGGTTTTGCGTAAAGGGTGCACTATAACAAAAATACGGAAAAAAGATTTAATCATTTTAAATAAAAAATATTTTATCATATACATTTATTTAATAATATAAAATATGTATACCATATATAAAATGTTCTTTTAATAAGTTCTAACTTAACTTATTAAAAATCAAACCGAACTTGTTTATCAAAGCAAAAAAAAAAATATCTAAACGATATCTACAATAATTAATACTCCACAAAAAAAAAACACAAAGCAGAATACCAGTGATGCTAATGAACTCAGTTCAACCGTCGCGCTGGCCGTAGAGATAAGTCATACAATTTACAATAACTCAATGTTAGCATTTAATTCAAAAGTAAGTGTACAATATTGTACACTTAGCACAGTCATCGACTTACTTTGGAGCAGAGCCTGCTGCAATCAAATCCAATGTTGTACCAATCAATGGCCACCCCTTTGGCATTGGAATATCTTCATAAGGCCGTCTTGTCCTGACTACCCCATCAACACTTTTTTCATTTTTTAATAACTTTTCATCCATCGCCAATGCACTCCATTCTAAAGCCAAAGGACAGTGTGATTCCTTCCGTATTCCCCCGACTAATCGCATAGCACACACAGAGAACCAAATGTTTCGAAGCCAGCCACATGCCAGACGGACTAGGGCGCGCAAATAACTGAGTAGAAATCTATCACTGCCGCTCATGACTATACCGCGATGAGATTGTGAGAACTTCTAATGTTCCGGTACTGATGGCAACCGATGACAGCGTCACTGGCCTAGAATTGATCGACGCGCGGTTCTCGGCGTCGCAGTCGTCGTCATCATCTTTATCGTGTGCCTTGTCCGTCGCGTTCTTAGCTCCCTTATGATGTCTGCCTGCTGATGTTGATATTCTGTAGTGTTATTATCATCACCATTACAATCGCCTCAGTATCTTTAGGTAGAATAATATTGTATTTAACACCATGCAACTCCCGACTGTGGATTATTCACGGTGTAAATAAGATAAGTAAATGCATACGTACATAAGTATGTACATACATACAAACATATATGTATGCATGTAGATACATACATATATGTACGTACATATGTACATATAAACTCTGAAACAAAATTCAATAAATGCAATTTATCCAAAGATTTGACTAGACTGTACAACTGTATATAAGATAACAAAATTTGAAAGCGATAGCCTGTCTTACATAAGGGATCATTGCTAGATGCACGACACCCGCAAAGATACTGAGAATGAAAGAATGAAAATAAAGAGATAATAATACTTAACTTGTGTAACTTATCGGGACATGAGGAGCATACTCATATACATATGTACGAATATGTACCTAAATATACATACATGCATATGTATATAATGTGGATGAAGGAAATGAGGATGATTCGTAATAAAACGTGTGTCAATCGTATTTATGAATATAATTGAGTATTGAATTAAACATGAGCATACACGCCGATACATACATATGTATGTACATATATTTTACTCCACAAAAAAATTAGCAGACGAAAAAGATCTTGTCGTCCGGCATAACAACAGTCATACCTAAAATTGTTACTATACATATAAATCCAGGTATGTAAATCCGCTCGGACGGTATTTAGAATATCCTTGTATACCCAGAGTTCTGCAGATATCATAGATAAAAACTTGTCTTATAATTTATTGTAATTATATCATATAATAATATCATTGTATACGATACAGAGTACTAAACCTAATGAATACTGAATATGTTACGAATTTTAATTAACCAAATTACGATTCGTGTAGATCCAGTTCCAAAATATTGTTTGCTACACAAGTCTCACAAATCTAGGGCAAAAAAAAATAATAATTGATCAAAAAACATTTTAGTATTTTACGCGCAAGTTTTATCATGACGATTTGTTTAACACTTAAAGGCACACTACACGTTTTGTTGACGTTGTAAGGAAACACCAATTCGGATGAACTTTCAGAAATAATGCGTAAGCATGTAAGTTAGTTTGAAGTTATTTCATTTCAGTACGCCACTCCCATTTTATTAAGGCTTATATTAAACAAGTACAGGATACATATGTATTGTATCATTTCTGTATGTTCTTATTCAAAAGCTTTTGAATATCGTTTATTTTTTCAAACAAATTTAAGCAATATGTTTATAATTACTGGAACCCTATTTTTATTCCCTATCCTTAGGGTATATTAAGTTTGATACATAGTTTGGAACATAGGGAAATAATCGGAGTAAACACTATAAAGTATCCATACATATACATAAGTACATACATACCTATATTCCTGACCATTTTACTCATTTAAATCCACTCTATTTCCAATAAATGAAGTACACTTTCTCCTGAATTTTGGTGAATTAGGTAAAACCTTATTAACGAATTTATTGAGGGTAAGTTCAAGGAAGAATTTTGAATACAGTTGTTGAATGGTAAATTTTATTTTATTTTATTACTTTCACCAATTGATGTCGTACAATCGACCTTTTTTCGTCTCACTATTTTAAATCCACATTAAAACATATAGAATGATTACAATTCGTCTGGAATGGTATAATGCCCTACCTTTCTTCCTTCGTATCAGCCTTACTAAAGTGGGCATGGTATACCTACTGCATTTTTTTATTGAACTACTACGATAATTTCAAACGTTTGAGGATGTTACATGCAAAATATCATCAAAATTTGTTTTTGGTATCCATTCAAGATGTCCTAGCCATCTCAGCTCGTATAGTTCGTCGTTGAATCCAAAGCCCGTCAACGCAAACGGGACCGAATATTTTACGAAAAAATGATCTCTCGAAACAACCGAGGATATCTTCATCCGCTTTCGATAAAGTCCATGCTTCAGCGCCATAAAGGAGGACTGGGATAATCAAGGTCTTGTATAAAGTTTCCTTAGTTGTTCGAGATAGGACAATAAAGAAACAGCAATTGGCAAGAGTTATTCTTCGTTTTATTTCTGCTGGGGTGTTGTACAAAATTGATAGAAGGCGTCAAGATTTGAGCGAATGTGGATATTCCAGACCTGAAACCACACTGGTAGGGCCCAGGTTGTTGCCGAAGGGTTGTAAATGTTCACACAATATGGCAGATAGGATCTTGTACGCGATGTTGAGGAGACTGATAGCTCTGTAATTGGCGCGATTAAGGGGGTATCCTTTCTTGTGGTCTCACCAAATTTTAGAAATGAATTGGTGTACTGTCTCTACCAGGTCATTTCCAGCTGCTTTGAACAGCTCGGCTGGTAAGCCGTCAGGTCCAGCTGCTTTGTTGGACTTAAGTTTAGATATTACTACCCTCACTTCGTTTTGGTCAGGTGGACGGAAGTTTTGGCTATCATCCTCTAGATTGAATGGTTCATTCTGCCTGATAGCGGGATAAGTCCGTCACCAGACGTGGTGTCTTGCAGGCTGTGCTGTCCTACAAAAGATGTTCTCCTTTCCTATAGGTACCTTTGTCATACTTAAGATATTGCTCATATTTTTCGACGTGGCAACGTCGTTGTCATCTGTGAGGGCATGACCGTCTATTAAGCTTATGTTGACGAATTTAGCCTTGATGTGGATTGCCATAAGACGTTCGCTCACCTGCCAAATGCTCAAGATTTCTTGGCTAAGTCTGTAGCGTATGACAAATCCGCATGCGAATAAGCGCTGATTCTGTTCACTATAGCAATCACCGTTGTAAATGTCGCAGTTTTTCATCCTCTTTTTGTTCGACCCATCTTGTCACATTTTCTGGATGGCGGTGATATCTACGCTATAGGGCCTATGCAAATTGTTCGGCTGCACGCGGCCTGTTAAGGGTCCGAACATTCCACGTACATGTCTGAAATTCATTATCCTTGTTTCTCTTGCCGGGATCATCAAGAGTAAGATCATCATTTTCCGAGGCCATTGGTCGCTTTGCAACTATTTGTTTTTTTTTCGTGGTAGGGAAGTTACCCCGACACACAACCCCCAACCTGGTTTTCTTTTATACCTCCAGGACAAGGGGCCGGATTCTCTAGAGTCAGTAACCCGCTTCGGGGATATGGATTTGTTTACATTTGTACTGTTTTTCCTTGTCCCAATCCTAGATATGAAGTTTCCGTGGTATACGGAATTTCAAATCTGAGTTTTGAGAAAAAGAAACAATATAAAATTTGTGAAATCCACCCATTGCCATTTTCAAAAACTTAATATTAGCCGTATTTTATTATTACCGATGATCCACAACATGATCTGGTTGTTGTAATGCATACAAATGGAGTGATCTGAAGGGATCATTGGTGATAATAAAATACGACTATTTTTACTAGAAATATACATAAAAAAAAGCTACAATCCATCTTGAACGGATCGTATAATATCCTATCCTCATTCTAATGCAGCACTAATAAAGTGGGTGTGGCGTACTGCACTTTTTATTGAATTACAACAATAACTTCGAACGTTTGAGGATATTACCTACAAAATTTAATTAAAATTGTTTTCTGTAATACATCTTTTTTTAAAAGTCCAGATATGAAATTTCATTCTCCTAGCTCAAAATTTTAAGCTCAAAAAGTGATATACAAACGGTCAGACGGACGAAAATGGCTCAATCGTGGTGTAAAGTAAAAAAAAGTAAAGTTGAATGTGTTCGTAATTTCCTTGCAATTTCACCGATACATTCTTGCTCACCAGACCCAGCAGCTTGTAGGTCGAAAGGTCCTCTCGAAGTTGATTATCTCTTTATAATTCATCTCTCCCCCACCCACTTTTCAATATCTTCGTATATTATCAGAAATCAAGCAAAAGCCGGGCCCAATTTTAGGGGACGTTTTCACAAAAAAAAAAGTTTTGATAATGTTTTGGAACTACATAACATCTGCATCTAGGTATGTTCGATGTTTTCATGGTATCTCAACCCAGAGATATGATTATAATATATGTACATACATACATACACCCACTATGTTAGTGCTGATAGAAAAGATGAGGGATACGGTATCACACGATCGATTTCAGATGGATTGTAGCTTTTTTGTATGTTTGGTTTAGGTTTCCGAATGATTGTAGAATGTTCAGAGGAGAGATCACATTTAAAGCCATATAATAGTAAAGAATAAAGATGTCGCACGCCATACAATAACAATGAAGCATAGATTTTTACAAAAATATATACAAACATATTGGTTGGTACCTATCTAATTATCAATTCTGTCGCTTTTTCTTCTTTTTATTTTTATTACTTCGTTGTTTTCTCTTCTTTATTTTGCCTTCTTTGCTGATATAAGGAGAACACCAAGGTCAAAGTCATACATTTCATTTCGTTTACGAAAGATTTGTATGGGTATACAGAAATATTTTTATTTAAATTTTTTGAAACTTTACGTCGCGACGTGCTGGTTACTTGGGTACTATCCTACATATTTAGATTCAATAGGGGATAGACGCTTCATTGTATCTGGTCTTGTATAGTTGTAAAAAGTGTATTTTTTTTACACCAAAGTATTTCTAGACTTTTTTTTTAGTTCAGAGCAGAGCTCTTTATAGAGCTGTGCGCTGTAAACGCTCTGATTTATTTAACGAAGGAATTTATTGCAACGATCACATGCTACAAAGACATCGAGTACATTACCGAGAAAGACGCAATTAAGGGATTCCCTCTACTTCTTGAAGGTGATGCACGCAGCTGGTGGCAAGATGTTAAAGATGAAGCGAAAACCTGGGCGGATGTCTTGTCTCTGCTTAGAAGTGCTTACGCTCCATTTTTGAAAGCAAGCAGAAGGGCAAAGAATGTACGGATGACTTTATTCGGAAAAAGAGAGCTCTTCTAGCTCAATTGCCTAATCCTAAACCTTCAGAAACGATGAAGTTAGATCTAATTTATGGTTTACTTCACATTAACATTCGTGATGCTGTGCCACGCGAAAACATCTCAACCTTCCAGGGGCTTATGAATACACAGTATGACTGAGAAACGCCCAGAAAATTGATAAAGCACCCACAGAAAGCAAACGTCGCTGTAACTTCTGCAATCATCTAGGCCACACTATAGCAGAGTGTCGGAAAAAACAGAAAGCCGAGTCAGAAATCCTGCCAAATTCACAATCTCATCAAGGCGTCTACTGCTACAAGTGCAAAGCTCCTGGGTACTTGAGATCAAATTGTCGCACATGCAAGGATTTACCAAAAGGTCCGCATAAAGTTTCATTCAACCTTATAAAAAACTCACTGGGAAATGACTTGCCAACAATATCAATTATGTCGCATGGCGAAAAGGGTATTGCATATATTGACACTGCAGCACGTACAAGTGTAGCTGGTCAGTACCTTTTCGAGCATGTCCTGCGGAACAAAACACCTTTCTATGCAATTAGAAACGTAAGTTTAGCTGATGGAAGCGTAAAACATAGCGAAATTTGTACGGCATCAACCTCAATCATCATTGGAAATCGTATACGCCCAATCACGTTTATCGCACTACCAAAGGCGAAAAACAACAGAACCCTTATTGGTATAGACTTCTTAGAAGAGAATGGCATTGTTCTAAATCTTGGGCAGAGATGTTGGTATTTCCAAGATGAACCAAATAAGTTCTACGATTTTTTCGATACCACACATACTACGGTCTGTCCAGCAAGGAAAATGGAAAAGGAATACAATGAGTGGGTGAAGAAAATGGAACCAGTCTCACCACTACAGAGGACACCAAAGGCTACAAAGGTTTCGGAAGAATGTTTTGGACCAGAACCATGGGAAAAAAGAAGTAATACGGGCTTTCTCACCACATTCCATCAATGAAATTTTCCGTGATAGTTTACGTTATGACACTACATCGGACAGACTGATAAACCAAAAACTCCAAACCACAGCTACAAGATACAAAGATGGATGTAGATGCGTACTTCACTGAAATCTTGTCGATAGACATAACGCTAAGAGACGACGAAGGATTCGATCTGAACGAATCAGAGAAAAAAGAAATTAATGATCTCCTTTTTGAAAACTCTTCGATTTTTGATCCTCTGTCAGACCCAACACCGTATGCTGAACACAAAATCAAGACAGAAAACCATTCGCCCATTGCTGCAACACCTTACAGACTTTCTCAAACACGAAGGAATCAACTTAAAATCGAGTTGGACAAAATGCTTGAGTCGGGAATAATTGACGAATGCGAATCGCCGTGGGCTTCTCCAGTTGTTCTTGTTCCCAAAAAGGATGGGAGCATACGAGTTTGCGTGGATTACCGCCCTTTGAACCATATTACCATTCCAGATAAGTACCCAATACCCAGAATAGATAATCTACTCCACTCGACAAGGAAAACCACGTGTATATCAACATTAGACCTTCAATCTGGGTATTATCAAAGTAGAGTTGCCAAGGAAGATGTTGAGAAAACCGCATTCGTTACAGCTTTTGGGATGTACTGTTTCAACCGTATGCCATTTGGGCTACGAAACGCGCCAGCTACATTCCAAAGATTGATGGATAGTTTTAGAGCAGGACTTCAAGATATGCTTGTATTAATCTATCTTGATGACATTATTGTTTGCTCAAACAATTTCTACGAGCATTGTGAACATCTCCACAAAACTTTCATGCGTTTGGCCCAATCAAGGTCAAGGTAAACCGACAAAAATCGAGATTCTGCTGTGCGAAAGTAAAATACTTAGGACACCTTATCACAAGCCATGGTATGGAAATGGACCCAGAAAAAACATCTGCAATATCAGCTAGACCAGAACCAAGAAACGTCCAAGAGGTTCTCTCTTTCCTGCAAACATGTTTTTGGTATAGACGATTTGTAGAAAATTTTGCGGATATATCCAAACCTCTAATCAACCTGACCAAAAAACATACAAAGAAGCTACAATCCGTCCGGAACGGATCGTATGATACCCTATCCTCCATCCTATCGAGCCCCTATAAAGTGGGCGTGGCCGTATTGCATTTTCTTTACTGAATTACGATGATAACTTCGAACGTTTGAGGATGTTACATGTAAAATTTCATCAAAATTGGTTTTTTGATGAAAATGCCCCCAAAAAGTGAGCATGGCCAAAACTGTTGTATGGGTAAATTGTAGGGAATCTGAATACCTAAATATTTGGACTTAACAAAATTTTTCGGTTTCATATAATTTAGTGAAGTTATGAATAAGTGGGCGTGGCAGTAGGGGGATTTCAAAAATTTTTACACTTGTACTGCATCTTTTTCTCAGAAGCCCAGATATTTCATCCCCCTGGCTCAAAATTTAAGGCCCAAAAAGTGGTGACGGACGGACGGACGGACATGGCTCAATCGTTTTCGCTATTGATACTCATCACGAATATATATGTATATACTTTATAGGGTCTATCTCGATTATTTCTCTATGTTACAAACTATGTATCCAACTTAATATACCCTTAGGAGAGGGTATAAAAATACTACATGGAAATGGGGTGAAGAGGAGCAAAACTCATTAAACAAAATAGCGCTAACAAAAATAGCGTTGAAATGTTAATGACCCTAAAATCGCCAACCGGTAGATTAGCCCGATGGGCTCTACCACTTCAGCCGTTGAAATCCAATACACACCGGGAAAAACAAATAAATGCAGATATGCCTTCAAGACCACCCTGTTCAGATTCTAGGCGTAACGAAAATCTACAAATTTGCAATGTTCACATGAAAATACCTGCAAGGAAACGACCTCGAGCTAGTTATCGAATCATTCGAAGCAAAGGATGACAATGTGACTCGTTGGACAACACGAGGTTATATAATGAATAACGGCGTATTATACAGATTTTTGCCAGAGTCCGATTCAGAAGATGCACAGCTCGTAGTTCCAGCACAGGAGCGTTTGGAGATTTTAAAGAAATATCATGACGACGCTACCGCGGGACATTATGGTGTTGACCGGACGATAAGCCGTATTGTAACGAGATACTATTGGCCGCGAATGAGGGTTGATATTACCAAGCACATTGGGAATTGCCTAGCATGTCGAAGATACAAGCCGAGTAATTCGAAACTAGTTGGATTACTACAGTTTCGAGTAATCAACGCTTCGAGATCATAGCAATTGATCTATTTGGTCCGCTTCCAAAGACCACAGAAGGATTTCAGTGGGTACTTATAGTTGAAGATATTGCTAGTAGGTGGACAGAAGTGTTTCCACTACGTGAAGCCACCTCAGAGAACTGCTCTCTAACGCTACTCAACGAAATTTTTCTAAGATACGGGACTCCCAGACGTCTTATAACCGATAATGGAGTCCAATTATTTTCGCCATTATGCAGCAGTTGACTCATTGTCTTGGAATTCAACAGACTTTAATTCCAGTATATCATCCCGAATCAAATTCTGTTGAAAGAAGAAACGGGGTTATGAAGACGCAACTGACTATTCTTGTTGGTAACGATCACACAACATGGGCAAGACACCTGCCGGCTCTTAGATTCGCCATGAATACAGCAAAATGTTAGAGAACCGGATACACTCCAGCATATCTAACTTTTGGTCGTGAATGTAGTCGTCAACGGAGAATTTCGTTCCTCAAATAACGCCGAGGCTGATGGAACTGTCGCAAACGCTCCGGAATGCACGAGAAACACCTGAGAAAATGCAAGACCGTCACAAGACTTACTCCGACAAGAAAAGAAGACATCAGCCTGAGCTCAAGATAGGGGATGAAGTCCTTATCACAACTTATGTTCTAAGTCAATCTTCGAAGAACTTAATATCAAAATTCGTACCACGCCGAGATGGTCCATACACTATCGTCGAAAAACTAGGATCATCTACATTCAAGGTAGCCAACAGGGATGAATTAGCGATACCAGTGGGAACGTACCATGTTTCCGCTATAACCAAGTGTTCCCCATCCAACAACTCCGAAGAACGAATCCGACGACTTCGTAGAAGAGGAAGACCGAAGAAGCAACCCTGAATCCTGTCACATTACCGGGACGTTTGATGTTCCAGAGGGGGAGACTGTAACACCATATCATTCATTTAACCATTGTTGAATTATTTTATTTATTTTTTTATTAACTTATGAATTTTGTTTATTATTACTTTTATATTATTTGTACTCTATTCAATTTTTTTTATACTGGCAGTACTAATGTTTGAATTTAATTATTAATCTTGTAAGACTGGCAATGCTACATACTAAATGTTATGAAAAAGCTTTCTTTTATACTTTAATAAGCACTTGAGCATCAGCTGTAAGATAAAAGCTTTCATTTTGAAGAGTATTCCCCAAAACTCATGTGCAGAATTCTGAACGCAGAAAAACTAGAGCACATGCGGTGAAATGAGCGAAGTTACATGTGAACGCTGCATGCACCGCAGCACTGCAAGATGTCTCTATTTCTAAATTCGCTGCAAAAAACACAGTTTGAGGAGTGTTGTATCAACATTTTGAAGTTTCGTTGTTCATTTATACGAGTACGTATGTATGTATTTTTGTTTTGGAAAAATTGAAGACCAGTTAGTAGAATTTAATATAAGAAACCAACAATACAAAAAAATTATATAGATGCAAGACCAAAAGTTAATTTTCAAGAAGTTCGAGACAAAATAAATCATAATTCAATTCACAAATGACTGTACCTGATGCGACGCATGTCAAAAACATTCTGCACATGTGTTTCACGTGCAGAGATGCACGCTGCGCTGCGTACTTTTTCTTTTTTTTTTGGTTGCGTCAATGGATGTGGTAATCTGCTAAAGATACTAATAGTCCGGGCTAATAGCATGCACGATTCGCAAGCCTGAATACTCGATGCCAGGAATGCGCCTACGTACTAATCCACACCATACACTCTTCGACCACTCTCCCCGCGGGACTACCGTTAGGTATTACTTCGCGGGGCTGGTTAGCCTTTTAGGCTCTACTCTGTTCTTCGCCATTTATTCTTAGGCGCTCGATTCTTCGGAGTTCGACCTGGACGCTGGTCACATATGCATTCATTTGGTGCCAGTTCTCTTTCGACTGAATGATGTCTCCAATTATCTGTCTGGGGTCCGCAAAGTTTGTACTTCTTAGCATAAAGCGCGGACAGTGGAACATCACGTGTTCTGCGTCTTCTTCTTCTTCTGCTGCGCTGCGTACAGAAATTCTGCACATGTGTTTTGGGTAAAATACCTACTTGTATAAATGAACAACGAAACTTCAAAAACTGGTGATACAAGACTCCTTAAACTGTGTTTTTTTTTGCAGCGAATTTAGAAATAGGGACATGTTGGAGTGCTGTGGTGCATGCAGCGTTCACATGTAACTTCTCTCATCGCATGTGTTCTAGTTTTTCTGCGTTCAGAATTCTGCACATGTGTTTTGGGCATAACACTGCACGACGCCTTACATCATCTAAATAGTACTAAAAATGGAAAGGATTAGTACGGCTAGTACAATGTATCCGAAAGTAGTACAATACAACTATAGTTGTACAAACGACAGCACTTCTTTTGAATTGTTTTTCGTGTTTGTGATATCTTATTTTGTAATCGAAACAACGAACTTTACAGATAAAATAAAGTGAGTGTAGCCGTTGTATTGAAATCTCATTACTGAGCTGAATATAGATCTCAATAAAAAAGGCTTATACATAGATAATTGATTTTCATTCCCTTTATGGGTGTTATATTTACTTCACACGAATGGAAGGGGACTACTGTTTTTAAAAATTGGTATACGAGATACGATATGCAATATCATTTCCTTCTCATCAAAAAAATAAAAATTCCTCAACTTTGTGGGGCAAAAATTATTATTTTATGATTTCGGACTTTCCTGTGCCGGTATTTACAAGCATATGTACGGAAATAGTTTCAATAAAAGTGAAAAAAAAATACATATTTTACTGACTGCAGGAAGCGTACTATTTTTAAAAAAAATGTTTTCTGGTCACACTGGCTACCATATGGTCGTCAAACGAGTCAAACACCATCTTAAATTAAATGGGGGTACATTTATTTTTATTCACTTCCCCTTTAGCAGTTTCGCTTGGTTAGTCGGTTGGTGCCGCGGTGTTTTGTTTGTGAATAATTTTGGTTCGGTTTTATTTTCTGTGTTATACCCCATTTTCATATTTGTGTTACTTAAATTGTGTGATTATTTATTATATTTAATAAAATTAATGTGAAACCACTTTAAAAAAAAAACCGCGAAGTTTTTATTTGTTCATTCCGTAGAGCTGTATTATCTTTATTAAGTATGTCATCGCAAAATTATGCATAATATCATTGATAGCTTAAAGAATCAAAGTGCGCTCTTATCGGAAATTCCAATCTAAAATAAATCTTCTTGTTTGACGCAATTGTTGCACTTCAATCTATGTTGGCGAAATAGCATTTCACGGCGAATTTTTGGAATAACGTGCGTACAGTGAGTTAAAGCTACTGCTATAAATTTTTGGTTTTTTTGATTGTATTCTTTTACTTTAAACTTGAATTGATTGCAAAATTTAACTTTACCGGAACATCTTCATATTTTCTTACACGTTGGACTTGTAAACGTAATAATAATAAGCGAAATGGTTGAGGAAGCGGGTTTCCATTACGTGAAGTGTTTTAGTTTTTTCTTGTTTCAAATGGCCTAGACACGAATATAATTTTTTTGGCTGTGATTTTCATTATGTGAAGTGTGTAATATATTTTGTTTACTTTTTTCTTGTTTCAAATGGCCTAAAAAACACAAATATAGAATATCATTTTTTTTTTGGCAAAATTTTACTTTACCGGAACATGTTCACATATTTTTTTGGGGATACAATAGTTTCCAAAGCGCCAAGATCTGAAAACGCAGTTTTGTAGTTTTCGATGAAATAAGACCAAAATATAAAGTACCAACAATCTCGTTTTTGCCTAGTTTAGGCGATATCGAGGTTTAAAAATTACATATTTTCCTATGGGATTTTTCTTAGAATATGAATTTGCAATATCGGAGATTTTGTTACCATTCTACATGGCTTTTTTAAACTTTGGGGCAGGTTACGCCGAATTTTTTCATTTCCTCACAAAAAAGAAATAAACAAAAAAACATTGCACAGTTCACATAATGGAAATTCGTCTCAAAAAAAATTTATATTCCCAAAAGAAGAAAAAATAAACAAAACAATGTTTCTCCTCGTAATGGAAACCTCAGCCTGCTTCAGTTACAGAGCCATTGAGTGAAAAGAACAACTGCACAAAAAGTTACTATTGCAAACAAGGCCTTGGATTGTCTGTTTCGAATAGTTATCTTGACTAGATATTTTTGCTAGATTTTTGCTACGCGCTTTATACTGTATAATTATATTTATTTCTTTTAAAAACGTACAGAGGGAAAAACAACACGAATTTGAAGAAAACCTTCAAATATAATAAAAGCTCAGAAAGCCTTCCTAAACACAATTATTATCGACATCGAGATGGGTTAAAAATATCATGGGTGACAACCTTCCGTAAACCTTATTCAGTTTCCATAGTTGTCCTGTTTATAGCTCTGATAGGTGAATGTCATTGTAAAGAAGCGTTGGGATTATAACATGAGTTTTATGTATTTTAAATATTCTACATATAATTTTGTACATTAGTTTTTAATCGTAATAGGACGTTACGGCTTACCTCACCTGGGTCCTCAGTATAGGGTAGAAAAATTAACTTCTCACCTTGGGTTTAATACTCTTTATTCTGTTAAAAAAAAGGATTTCTTGGCAAGAGATTGTTACATTTGATCATATCGGTTAGAAAACCTAAAAATTAAAGCTTCTAAAGAGCATTCTCGTACTTTGAAACTACTTTTATTTTAGAGGATTTAAGTTACAGGAATAGCGATCTAAGTACGAGTGAATGAGAAACAATTTTTGAGATAAAGACAGACAGTGCATCAAACAAGCAAATAGAGCCGTAAAATAGAAATAGCAAGGTGAACTGACCTTATAATGCTTACAGGTCAAAAATAAAAATAATGACTGGTGGATAAAACCAACTCTATTCGAGTAGATGTATGTATTTATGTATTTTAGCTTTGAAATAGCTATTTTCATAAAAATTGTACATGTCTTACAATGTTTGATATTTCATCCTGACAAACTCTACAGTGTTCTTTGAATGATAAAATTTGTTTCGTTTTACTGCTTTATTGCTCATTATACAATTTAAATTCTTTATTGATAATTGAATTGTGTGTCCCGGTTAATCGAGTTTCGACTGTACATATATTGGGATTAAATTGTTTTTTTTTAAAACAGAAACACTAGAACATTCATATCAAATTCTTTGCTTTAAAGACAACCATTTAAAACTTTAACATATTTTCAATAAAAACACAGAAATACATATTGCACTTTAAAATAGTTCTCATAGGCTTGTTTTGTAACACTTGAAGTCATTTAATTATAGAGTACAGTAGCACAATCACAAATCACCTGGGTCTCTCTTTTAACCTATAGGCTGTGAGCACTGGTGACCAAGAATGTGTTAGTGATTTTGCAAGGAAATTACGCACACATCAAATTCACTGGCGCAATTGTCATATGGACGCAGCATCTTGGACAATATAGCGTCAACAATTGACGAATTGTGAAAGGGATGCTGTGTCCAATAAACAACTACCATAAATATTCTTCGTTTCGTGATGAATCTGGTAAAAGTACGTTACATTTAAAATAGTTAAAGTTAAAGTGTATCGTATGTTTTAAATCATTTAAATCATCCTGAATAAAAAGCATTTATGTATCCCAGCATAAATATAAATAATTTAATTTCTTCAGCTTTGTTCTTTGAGCAAATAACAAGTACGTTTATAGTACATATATTTTAGGTCAAATAAAAAAGATGTTTTATTATCGGAAATGCGTGTGTGATATTTTTTATGATTATTATTTTGTGTATAAATGATGCTATTAGTTACCAGCGATTGTGGCGCTACAGTTCGGGGTGAACCTGGGCCTTCAATAACAAGCCTCTCTAGTTATATATGCTTTCTACCAGGTAATTTCCAGCTGCTCTGAACAGCTACGCCGGTAACCCGTCAGGTCCAGCAGCCTTGTTGGACTCAAGTTGGATATTGCTATCCTCACTTCGTTTTAGTCAGGTGGACGAAAGTTTTGGTTATCATCGTATATATTGAATGGTTCATTCTGCCTGACAGCGAGATATTGGAGTTTTTCCATATTCTCAGCACCGACTGTGACTCTACTATGAGGTTTCCTTCGTTATCTCTACAGGCTTCTGTACGGGTGTTGTTGGCTAAGTACCGAGCTAACTGGAGAGGCTTGTTAGTTGAGGCTTGTAAGTAAGTAATTAACATAATTCATAACAATTTTGCAAACCTTTTATAGCATGGCAAAAGCCGTCTGCCAGATTGACAATTATAAAAAATTACTATTATATTTTTAATTCAATTATATAAACATAATATAACATAAATATTCAATAAGGGCTTCAATATAATTTAAATGTTCAAAATAGGGGCTTTATGGTATTTAAAAGGCTTCTATTATTTGTGTTCGATATCGAAGTGCAGATTTAATGTATGATTTAATGCTATAACCAATCTTCACCGTTCAAATTGCTATGCACTTCTTCTTGAGAGAGTTGATTTTGCCCTAAGTGCAGTTTCCTCATATCTCTAAGAACTGGACAAATACCTATGAAGTGCAATACATTTTCGCGTACATGTAGATTGCAGTGGTTGCATAGTACCGGCAAATCCGGTCGATGACGGATTAAATTCAGAAACATTAATTCTCTTCGCGCTTTGAAAATCGTCCATTTCGTCCATGTAACTTATATTTCTGAGTTCATGTGTAAGCACAAATGAATTGTGGGTACTGGCATCAAGTTTTTTAGGATTGTACAACACCGTTCTCAAATTTTGGGTACTTCGCGCGTCCAGAATAAGTGGACTGTTCACTCTATCCGCTATCTCCTTCCATTTTGCAAAACAGGACACACTTCTAGTCATGGCGTATTCTGCTACTATCCTCGGTATGCGACTTGTTTACATTTAAAGGACTCGTATAACGTAATCGAAGTGCATTTTGAGGTTCTTAATGAACATCGCAGGTAGTCCTGTTTCTATATGAAGTATATAGTTCCCCTAACTATTGCCAATGGCAGGCAAAGTATCCGCTTGAGAAAGAAGCGTAAAAGTCGTTCAACGCTAGCATTTTTCAAGTATCCCCATATTTGAGCATACAACATAACGGATTGTGCAGTTGCCTCGAAAATGAGATATTTTGTAGACATGCTGATGTGTTTCTTTGCCATGCATTTTATCCACGTCGAGTTTAATGGATTTTTTTCTTGAGATGAAAAGCCATGTTGTTTTGGGGTGTTAGAGTTACTCCGAGATATGTATACTTCTTTACAACCTCCTCCAATTGTCCCTCAAATCACCATACTTCCCGCTTCGGGCGTCTTCCTCTAGTATTTCCAAAAACCATGCCTTGTGATTTGCTTCGGTTGACCACAAGATTCCACATTCGGTAATACTCCTCGAGTTTCGTCATCATCATTTGGAGCTTATCCGCTAGAATCACGATGTCTTCAGCATACATCAGAGTTTCTATTTTGACCTTGTTAACCTCAACTCCTCCGTTCATGTACTCCACGATATTATCCAAAAATAAGACGAAGAAAATTGTTCTCAAGGTACAGCCTTGTCATACTCCCGTAGACGCCAAGGAACACTCCGACATTTCTGTTCCATTCAATACTGAGGCACTACATCGATGATAGATTGCTTTAAGTGACCTCATCATTTTGGACGGTATTCCCATGTTTGCCAGTTTGTATAAAAGCAGACCTCTATTTACACTGTCAAATGTTGCCTTAAATTCCACGAAATATGCATAGATCTTTTTTCCTTGTTCGCGGTATATATATATGTATATTCACAATCATACTTAGTGTAAATATTTCATGTACAGTTGAGTATCCTCTCCGGAAGCTTGGAATTCACTCAGTTTGTTATTCGTATTTATCCAGTCTGTAAGCCGATTGAATAAAATAGATCCAAATATCTTTCGAATGGTTTTTAAAAATGATATCCCCCTATAATTGTCCGACATATTTTTATCCCCCTTTTTAAAAATCGGAAATATCAATGCAATTTCAAAGCACGCTGGTACGCTTTCACTTCCATACATTTCATTTAAGAAGGCAATTGCAAACTCACTACTACAGTATTTGTAGCACTCGTGGGATATCAGGTTTTCCTCGGGTGCCTTCTTTTCCTTAAGATTTGTCAAAACGATTTGCAGCTCCAGGTACGTGAATGGTGTATCTACACTTTGATCCTCAACTTGTGGCTCACAGTACTGGAAGAGGAGTGCTGCCGTTTCTACGTTTAAAAGCATTTGGAAATGCGTTTTCAGGTCTGTTAGTGATATGTATAGGTAATCCCATTCTAGGCTTTAAACCCTTTATAACACGAGCTGCCTCCCAAAAGTCTTTTGAGTTTCTGCTAACTGCGATAGTTTGCATTTTCGCTTCGTAAAACTGTTTTTTCTTTGTCACACACAGGGACAGTACCCAATTGACCCATGTTTTTTAAAACAGCTGTTAAAATAGGTATTTGTTGCCCATTTTTATAAGTGGAACAAAGTAACAATTTTCCGTAGCAATCTATTTTTTTGTCCAAAGTAAATGGGTTCATTCGACTCAATTTTTTTTGGGCCTGTGAAGCCTGGTAAAATATATATTTATATTTTTTGGGCGGAGCAAATGGGTTAGTTTAACATAATAATTTTTCTGGGCTAAAATATTGATTCCAATCAACACAAGGGTTTTGTAAGCACATACAAAGAAGCTCGAAGTGCTTACTATTTTTCCTACTTTCAAATTGAGTTTGACGTAGCTTAAAACACTATGAAAATATTATAAGGGACCTAATATTTTACCCAGAAAAAATTAAAAGTCTCTTTTACCCATTTTCGATGGCCCAAACAAATTCTGGGTCTAGTAAATCGATTTATTTTTTTAAATAATAATATTGGGTCAAATAAATTTTTTTGTTTCGCTTAGAAAAATAAATGGCTAACGCAACCAGTTTTCATCAGCCCAATAAAAATAAAAGGTGGAAATAATTGGCACATTTGGCCACTTATTAAACGTGGTCCAAAATACCCAGTTGATTTGGCCCGTTTTCAAAACGGGTTCATTTCTATAACAAAAATCAACAGACAGCTTCATGAGCATTACCCATATGCAATTCCTTTTAATTTAAAACCTCAACTTCTACTAGCCTTTTTTGCACAAAAAAAAATAAAAATACCCGGTATTTTCGATCTCTGGTTACACAGTGCATTTTAAAATCTTTATTTGCTTCAGAGTACATTTGCTGGAAGCAATCAGTGTAATATCTTCTAAATAATTTCAAGAACTCAAAAGTTCTCTGTCGAAGCTTCGCAGAATCCCTATCGAACCATTTTTTTTTAGAGTGATTTACTTTTTTCTTTGGTGATGACTTTAGGGCTACTCTTTGGATGATTTATTGTAAATCTTCTACCGTGGGCATCATTTCCGTCCTCTGCAACGTTTGAAGTTCTATGTTGAGATTTTGTTGATATATCGATTTCTCGGTACTCTTCCATCGTAGTTTCGGCGCGCTCCTTATTTCCGTAGAATCCTGCATCAGCTCCTCTGCATCAATACGTAGCCTCCGGAAAATTGGCATGTGGTCTGAGAAACTCTTTAGATGCACTTTGAATTGTTCTATCTCATGACTCCATGCTTCGTTAATTAGGCAGTAATCTATGGAGGTATTTGAATTTTCTCGACTAAACGTATATTCACCTCTTTCGTCGCCTTTTGCTCTTCCATTCAAAACAACCAAACCGAAGTCATCTGCTAAATCCAGCAATGTTCTCCCATTCCTATTGGTCGCAAGATCTTTCGATGTTCTTTGGTTATCTACGCTCTTCAGTTGCGGCACTCCTGATGGCTTGTTTGTACCGTTGCCACTGGTCTTCCACACTTGATGCTGGCGGCATAGGACTCGTTGAGAGATTAAGGGATACGCGTTCAGCGAAGATTGTGGTTGTCTCTTGCGATTGCAGCTTTTCGATGTTAAATCTGCTCACAGTAATTCTTTGTTGTGGCGCATTCCTACCTTGGCTTCAACAAGGTAGTGATACTAGTCGATGCTCGGAAGATTCGGACGTCCTGAATACTGGAGGCATGCCTTGCGTCAATCGCAATGTGATCAATTTTGTTGACCGTTTGTTGATCAATTGTTGAATATTGAGATGATGAAACTGTGTGCTTGCTATAGTCAATAAGCCTAAGTCCGTTGCCAGATGTGGTGTTTAGGCTATACTTGTCAACTGTCCTACCAAAGATGTCCTCCTTTCCTATCTTGACGTTCAAATCGCCTAGCACGATTGGAACGTCATACTTAGGACATTGTTTAGGACATGTTTTGTCGAGGAGCTCGTAGAAACATTCTTTGGTAGCGTCGTCCTTGTCGCACAAAGGACAAGAGCGCATATTAGGCGTATGTTCAGGAATTTACTCTTGATGCGGATTGTTATAAGACCCTCGCTCACGTGTCGAAGACTCAAAACTCTTGCCTAAGTTTGCCAAGTATGACGAATCCAAATCCGAATAAGCGCTGCTTCTGCTCCACAGTTTTTCATCCACCTTTTGTCCGAGCTGTCCCATTGCACTTCCTGTATAACGGAGATATCCGCATTGTAGCAGTCTAGGACCTCTGCTAATTGTTCGGCTGCACGTGGCCTGTTAAGGGTCCGAACATTCCACGTGCTGTTGTTTCGTAACTACATTTTAATTTTTTCCATGGTAGTAAACACCTTTATCGTAGAATACGCCGGGGGGAACGTTTCACTTTATTTCACATGTTTTGATCGTTGAATACGTTCGAAGTGAATGTTTCACTTGTCGATAAGGTGAATGCGTTTTTATCTATTGTAGAAAACGTTCGAATGGAGACTCTCCATACAAAGTTTTACGTTTCTTATACGCAGCTAGTTCATTGGGTATTTGAGTGTCTGTTATAAGGTCGTGCTGAAATTATCTGATTTTTTGAAAAAAATGTAAGTATACGCTTATTTTCTTTGTATACATACATATGTATTTTTTTGTTAATGTATCTTATTGCAGCAAAAAAACAACAAACCGCGATCAATTTAGAGAATTGATAAATGCAATGAAGCTGAACCCATACGTAGCAAGGAATGATTGCAAACCTTAGTTTCCTTTCCAGAATGTCCTTCTTGCTTCAGTACTTCTGAAAAGGTTGATTGCGCTATGCAAATATTGTAGTCTTGATAATTGCCTTGATAAAGTACCTTAAGCATACTGCTAATTTACTTTTTGGAGACAGTGATTGTGTTTGAATTAATCTTCGTTTTTCAAACAATCAAAACATATAAAAATTCAAAAGGAATGCGTTAACAAATCTGAAAGATTAATAAACTTTCATTAGAATGGATAAAACTTTGGGTTTAAGAATACTCACTCCGAATGTGAACGTTCTATAATATCTTCTGCAGTGCCTCTTAAAGATGCACGCATTTTTCTATTGGATGATATTTCATCATCATTATTAAATGCATTTAAACAAATGCATTCACTATTAAACACTTGCTTAGTTTAAATATGAAATTGTTTTCCTACATTAATTGCCGTTACTTTTCACAAAACAGCTGTTTTGCTGTGCCAACTTCGAATTCGAAGTACTTATAGGTAATGTAGTTCACCCGACGTATTCTACGATGCATATGGTATGTGAAAGTGAATCGAGCGAGTGAAGTAAATCTCAGATACGGCGTATTCTACGATAGGGGTTAAAGTTACCCCGACGCACAACCCCCAACCTGGAGGACCAGTTAATTTGTATACCCCTAGGACGAGGGGCTGGGTTTTCCGGAATCAGTAACCCGCTTCGGGGATATAAGGGCTGCCGTTGGCCCATTAAGGGTTCATCCGCCACAAACTCTATGCCAACACCCTCACTCAGTATTGGAGATTCGAATATGTCGAAGCAGCTCATATAGGGATCACACTAATAATTCGGTCGGACTGGAACTAGTAGACGCCACCGTTGATTCCATCTTGGGAATTCGTCCCCTGCCGTCTGGATCGAGTGGAAGTGCTTTAATGAGAAAACACTCCTCCCCCTTTCTCATTCGCTGCCACCAACGACTACCAATGTGAAGGTGTAAAGTAGGAGTTGATATAATCTACTGGCCACCAAATGTCCATGTCTTTCGCGTAGCATTTCAAATTCACATTATAAATATCTTTTTTTTTTCATAAATAACTACACCACCAGTAGGTTTAGATACACTTTTACGGCGAAATAAGTTATAGCTTGGAACCGATATTTCGTCATCCGAGATATTCTCAGTCATATGCGTTTCCGATAACGCTATAATATCACAGTCTTTGTTTAGTATAATGCAATCTTCAAAGTTATTTGTTAATCCTTCTACATTTAAACAGATTAAGCTATGGGGTTTAATTGCTAATACATATGCCGTTCAGCTTCATGACATGTATTAAGACTTAACCTAGTTTCTCAGTAGTTAAGTTAAGTCACAATTTTTGTACTTTAAGTTCGTTGAATCAGTTTCTGGAATCATAGTTCCCACTACATTTCACACACACAATTTCGTTTTTGCAATCGTTTGTTATCTGGGCGAAGTTATAGTTTATTGGTAGCAAGAGTTTACATAGACAGTGTTCTTAAGATTAGTGTACATAGATACAGTATTTATTTACCTTTCTAATGAAAAAAATATAATTTGAATAAACATAAATAGATAAATAGTTGACGGAAAAGCTACTAAGAAAAACCTTCATTAGAAATATCACAGTGGTTGAGTGTTGCATGATTAACATACAAAAGTTATCACATAATTTTAATAAATATATAAGACATTATAACAATGAAAAGGAACAACATAATAATAAATTAACAAATATTTATAGATAAATATGTATAAATAATTAGACTAAAGTTAATAACAAGTTATTAACAACAATGATTATAAATAAGGTAATCGTGTATAAGGTTTACAATTAAATTATTGTCTGAAAATGTGCTTGATGAGCGAAATTTATCTTTTAACTTATCTATGCGATTAGAAATGAGGGCAAGAGTACGAAAACTTTGGCGCCAAAAATTGATAACGGTTTTTTGTAGAGGGGTCAAAAACAAGCATTTTTTACTACAAGAGGGGGGGGTCTATCTAGCCCCGTTTAGGAGGTAAGGGGAATTTTAGAAAAAATGACTTAAAATGAAAAAAAAAATATTAAAAAACAACGGCAATACTTAGAATGAAGTACTATACTGGCTTTGAAAGCCAGAAACCTGTTCTTTAATCCTAAATTTAAAGTAAATTATTTATGTCAATAGGTTTTGAAAAATTCGCATGCAAACTCAAAATTTTGGAAAAAAAAAGTTTAGACCATTTTTTTTCACAATTGTGAAATGAAGTGCTAAATTGGCTTTTTGTGGTCAATGCTTATATCAATTCTGAATCGAACACAAAAAATCGAATGGTTTTATGTCTTCTAGTTTTTGAGAAAATTGAAAATTACTAAAACTACTTTCTTATGAGATTGTTTTTGACCCCTCTACAAAAAGCTGTTATCAATTTTTGGCGCCAAAGTTATCGTACTCTCCCCGAAATGAGTTCTATATTTGCTATGTCATGGAGTAGGCTAGTGGGAAAATGCCATGGCAGATTGAGGATCATTTTCAATATTTTGTTTTGCACTCTTTGTAATTTTAAAATGTGACTTTCTGCAGAATTACCCCAAGCTGGAGCTGCAAAAAACATTAAAGCTTGAAAAACGACTTTGTACAAGATGATTTTATTCTCATTACTTAAATTTTACTTTCGGTTTATAAAGAGGTAGAGGATTTTAATTGTTTTATTTATTTTTTCAATTGTATGTTGTATATGCGGACCAAAAGTAACTCTAAGATAACGCCAAGATATTTAACGGAATTATTCCATTCAATAGGAAGCCCATCTATGGTTAAGTTGCTGTTCGGTAGGTAAAAAGCAGGATTTTCTTTTCCTTGTGAAAAAGATAGCCTGCGATTTTTGAGCATTAATTTTTATTTTCCATTTATTGAAGTATTCTTTAAGTGTGTTTAAAGCAGATTGCAAGTTGGTTTGAATTGACAAACCAAAAGCATCGGAGGAATAAACACAGGTGTCATCAGCAAATATTGCAGAGTGCCAATTTATTAAATGTGGAAAGTCCGATGTGTAAGTATTATACAGGATGTGCCCTAAAACAGATCCTTGGGGAACTCCAGCAGGGATGCAATATGTACTTGTTTGAGAAACTCCTGTTCAAGCAAACTTGAAATGTTCTATAGTCTAAAAACGAGTCGACAATTTTTATAAGATACATGAGAAAGTCAAGTTGTATCAATTTGTATATCAGTCCTTTATGCCAGACTGAATCGAAAGCCTTTTCAACATCCAAGAGTACCATACCTGTGCTTTGACCTGCATTAAAGTGTTGTTTTATGTGCTGTTTTATTCGCATGACCTGGTGCGTTGTACTGTGATACGAAAGAAAACCAAATTGTTCAGCAGGAAATTTGCTGTTTTCTTCAATATGAAGTAGAAGTTTGTGTTTAATGGCCTTTTCCAAACACTTACTTAAACCATTTTAAAGGCTTATAGCCCTGTAGCTAAGAGGATCACTGGATGCTTTACCGGGCTTTAAAATTGGAATAATTTTTGCATGTTTCCATGATACTGGAAAATATCCGAATTGGATACATTTATTGAAGATAAATTGAACCAATTTCATTCCAGATTTTGGGAGATTTTTCAAATAGATATTCATAATCTTATCAGGCCCAACTGATTTCCGGTTCTTTAAGCTAGTTATAATATCTCTTACATCTTCTATTGACACAAATTGTGTGTTATGAGCAAATACTTGATCACGTACGCCATTAACACGTGATTCAACCAAATTTTCGATGGAGCTGTTATTATGCAGAGTGGTTATGTGGTTAAATCTCCAAAACTTATAACATGTCTTTCCAGAAACATGAACATATAACGTACACCTGTCCCATCCAATGTTCAATCAACTCTTTCTAGTACATCTTTAAAATTTTCTTTGTCTTGTTTCATTACTGCCTTATAACTTTGGATATCTGATAAATTATAAGACATTTAATAACGCTCCTTATCTCATTTTGACATTTTATTGCACATTTCATATTCCATATTGCACATTCTAATACATGAAAAAGCTTCTCAAAACAAAAATTGGCCTTGGGATACGGCATTAAACAGTAGGCCACTTCTATTCGTGTGAAGAATAAAACACGAATAGTTGTAAAAAGCTAGACCCTGGGTCCTATGGACCGAATTCACTTCACACCACCAATGAGAATTGTATTTTGACAATGAGCATTCATTTATATAGCCACTTCGGATTACTTTCAATAGATGGCGTTGATCTGGACGACAGCGAACGAATTCTCTATATGCAAACAACGGTGGCACCCACAGTTCCAGTCAGGCCGAACTACCAAGTGTAATCCCAATATGAACTGCTTTGACTTATTCGAATCCCAGGTCTATAGGGATCTCCAACACAGAGCCAGGGTGTTGGTGGTGGATGAACCCTTCAACTTTGAGGTAGTAAGGGACTTTGTCTACCTCGGCTCTGCTATCAATTCTGACAATAACACCTCGGCAGAAATAAAACGAAGAATAACTTTTGCCAATCGCTGTTTCTTTGGGCTGAGCAGCAATTGAGTAGTAAGGCCCTATCCCGAACAACTAAGGAGACTCTATATAAGGCCTTGATCATCAGTCCTGCTTTACGGCGCTGGTGCTTGGACTCTATTAAAAGCGGATGAAGATATCTTTGGTCGTTTCGAGAGAAAGATTCTTCGTAAAATTTTCGGTCCCGTTTGCGTTGACGGGCTTTGGAGAAGGAGATTTAACGACGAACTATACGAGGTGTACATCGACGTAGTAAAAAAATTGCGGACACAAATGCTCCGACCCGTAGTCTTCGAATCCAACCCGAAGGGAGAACGCAGTTGAGGAAGACCTCGCCTTAGGTGGCGCGCACAAATAGTAGTAGTAAGTGCCACATAAGTAAGTAAGTAAGTATCCGTATGTATGTACGTAGGCAAAAACATTTATAATGATGATTTTCTAACTCTTAACATGAAAAATGCAGCAAACATTCCATTTTAAATTAAAAACATAAATACACCGATTTAATTCACAAAAAGTAAACACTTTTGACATTTGCCAGCCACCTGAAATCAATGTAGCAGAATTGTACTAGTACAATTTTGAATGTGCACTCGATACGTGACCTCTCTTATGTGATCATACCAATATATTTACTCGATCACTAGTTAACTGATGTCATAATTCGACCACTGAACTTATGTCCGATGGGGTGGGACATAAATCCGTAACTCGATTGTGAATTTATGTCCCACTGAACGGGGACTTACATACATACATACATTTGTTCTTGGGCCCGAATTGTTACCATTGTCTCAAAAATTGATATTAATTCTAGATTTTTGTCATTCGAAATTTTTTTTTCTATATTTTGTACTATTCGATTTATTCTTTTTTTACATTCGAAATATTGGCTTCGAGATTTTTTTTATTTTAGATTTTCTTTTTGAGATTTTTGTTTTCTAGATTTTTGCATTCTATATTTTATTTTTCTAGATTTGACGCAAGTCGTTTTATAAGTACACCAGTAAAAAGGAATAGCAACTGCTCTTATCCGGCTCCTATTACTGGCCATCTCTAATGTTTTCTTCTCCCAAATCGCAAAAAAAAAAAAACAAAAATTCACTGAACATATTTTTTATTAAAATGTCAAAACAACTCGCAAAGTAAAATCATAGTAAATAGCTTTGTTACGAGTATTCACAGTAACACGAACTCTTGCCGATTGAGTTACATAGTACATAATATCAAAAAAAAAAATTGTCGTCGCAATCGAATCCGTTCGCTGATTGACATTCGCAAAGTAGCCAGAAAGTGTATGAATATTTTCAATTTAGTATGTATTTATTATTCTACAAATTACTGCTGTACATACTTTATACATATACATATGCATATGTGTATTTATTTAGATTTGTTTTTAGAGAGTGAAAGAAATTTAATCTTCAAATTTGTTCCGTAATTTGGAAGATTGCTAAATTTATATTTTTATTCCCTTATAGAATAATATATACTGTGCTTTGTTATTTTCTACGTGCCTTCTAAACTCAAGTATCCAAAATGTGTGTACCAATAACGAATTTAATAGTCGGCTTTAGTGGTAGTATGGAGCTAAATTTTAATGTACAGAAAGTCATGTTTAATTTTACAAATATGTCATTAAAGACCAGAGTAATGCCAATGTACTAATTTAATAGCACGAACAATACTAAAAAGGATTAGATTTGGTATCTAGAATACTAAAATTATGCGTTAAATTGTAATTGAATTTAGCTGAAACTGCATAAGCGTTATTCGATTTTCATGAATTTTAAAAATTCCTTAATCTTCATTGTTTCATTGAAACAATTAATTACTACATATTTCGTTATACAAAGTTAATGTTTGATGAAAATAATATTATATTAGAGTTTTAAAAAGAATTGTTATGGAATCCAGTTTCAATTTAGGAGGGAAAATGGTACCAACAAAGAGTATTAACTTCAGTGCATTGGTATCACCGCTTTATATGTATGAACAAGCGAAGAAAACAATATCAGCTGATTTTCTTTATTTCGACTTACGAATGTCAAGTGTGTAGGCATCTCCTGATACTGGTATGTAAAATAAACGTTCAATTCAATTTTAAATTATAACCACTGTCCTTATAGCACCATGGAAGAAAATAAAAATTCAAATTCAAGTGCAAATATGAAACGTCAAACCAATGTTATGTAGTAGATCCAATGAAAATGTATTAAATTCTTTTTAAGAGCCAAGTTTAAGTAAAAGCCGACTATTGAACATTATTAGTACACTTTAGACTTAAGTGTGTATTAATATTTAAGTTGACACTTTTTTAAGTCACGATTAATGATTCGTTGTTAGTAAGGCCCATTATTATTTCTTATGTTTCAAGCTTGCTCGACTTCTTGTAGGGTAATGAATTATTTTTGATTTCAAAAATATAAATTTGGTTGCAAACTCTTTCGTGTTCTTGGAGCACACGCGCCAGGAGTTGTGTCTAATAGACTAATAAATAAACTGACAAGTGCTGGAGTGTATAACAGTTCAACAGTTTTAGCAGAACTGTGCGATAGAATTTCTTACTCGAAGAACCAGTGATGGACGTTTATTATGATTTAGGCTATGATTACGTAACAAGCGAGTAATGCAAGCTTCCACGTGGAAAACGCGAACTCGTGCCAGCGTAAACTTGTAAGATGTGTGATTAAAATTGAGTTAGTTGATGCTTCAGCTTATATTTCGTTCAAGTGAAGTGCACAATATGCCGCTATTTTTATATGCAGATAGTGTGCGGTTGGCATAAACATTTTTAAAAAAGAAAAAAGTTGTATTCGTCTTTTAAATGAATTGCGGTCGGCTATAGGTGAATATTACCACTTCCATTAAAGCCTTAAGAACGGTCTTTCAATGTTATCTCCGTAACGTATAAAATACCGTCAACGAGAAATTGTTAACTTTTTACACTCCAGCTTCGATTGGTATAAATTTTCCACTAAGCTCGCGCTTGCAATTGCAATTCAATTCACTGCAGTAAATTTAAAAGCGCGAGCTCGATATATCACGCGGAAAGCGTTGTATTACTTATGCCGGGCGTTTGCGGTATGTAAAATACCCTAGTTATGTGAGTGGATGTCCAGAGATTTAAAAAATGACCACGTTAGGATATGTACAAGCAAGAAGTGTATTAAAGAAATAGATACAGGAAGTACATATTACAGAGTTAACACGGCGCATGCAGGTCACGCCATATGAGCGTGACGGCGAATCGTTGCAGATTCGCTGACTCAGCTTATTCAGGTTCGAACATGTTCCCATGGGAAAGTGCAACGGGACCAGGTGGCCTGCATGCGGCACCGGATATTCTGCATGCTCTGTGACCCATTTTCGTCAATTCAGCAGTCTGGAGTTTGGATGCTGGAACCGTTGGCAATGAGGAAGGAACTTGATTAGAATTAAGTTAGTCTTAAGTTTGACTTGTAGGAGTGAAGTAATTAATAAATAAGATAATCAAATCAGTGCGGAGTTTTTTATTTTTGTAAGTCGAACTGTTGGGGGCCTAAGCCTCCCCGTTCGCTTCGGGAGGAATCGTTAACTACAGTAAATGTGAATGTGATGTGACTAAATAGAAACTATTTAAGCAAGAGGGCGTTCAGTGTAATTAGGGTTGATGATTATTTATAATTATATTTGACACGGTATCGCCCGGAATTATCACTTTCGCTGTCCGTTGTTCAAGTTGTGTTATTAGACATGCACTCTTTCGTGCGAGAAATCAAGTGTTTAACGCTTTAGCGCACTAAGGAATGTACATAAGTAAGTACTACACTACACGTAGTAAAGTTATTGTAAAATTTCATGCATGAAAATTATTGAGATATGTCAATTACAGCAAAGAATGGACCGCGTAGCTTTATTTTGAAGTATTTGCGTTTCGTCCATAATATCAAGTGAACTCATCAACACTATTGTCGGGAAATACTGAAAATGCGACCTAATGATGGGATTGTATATTTTGATTGCCGCTAAAATACATTCTTTCTTATTCTACGAAAAATACCAATTTTTTTGACCCCATTTTTTTAACATTTATTCAGAATATTTTCGTATGATGTTGTCTTTTATTATACCGAGATATTAAATTTGGTGAATGCGTTACGTTTTTTTATATTTGAACATAAAGAAAACCTGCAATTCGGAACGCATGTATGTCACCACTTTTTGGGCCTTAGATTTTGAGCTAGGATAATAAAATCTCTTGTCTGCACTTCTGTGCAAAAACACAGTACAACTGTAAACATTTGTTAAATACGTTTTGGTGAGAATGTAACTGGTGAGATTATGACTTACACTCGCCAAATTATTACATTCGTCTTTTTTAGAGGAACACAAGTATTAAAAATTTTTTTTTTTTTTCGTGGGTTGGTGAGAATCTTCAAAAGACACTATGAGACACCATGTACTCATAGCAGTGTCAGATTTTTACTGACTAAACGCACCCTTCCCTTTTTTTTGTTTTGTTTACTACAACTAAGTTTCCTTAACAAGTGGTTTAAGCTTCAATAATATTCGCGTGAGGCAAGTAGATTTTCAGCAAAATCACCTGCTAATACCGTCATTATTGCGCTAGATCGAACGGTTTCGTTCTTTAAAGTCGGCGCACAAGATTCCTCACGTCCAATGTTTGGAGTATGGCATGGTTGCAGTGACTATGAAGGCGAATATGGAGCTTCCTAGCGAAGTTTGTTATTTCTTCATTCACAGTTACGATTTACTAAGTCTCTTTGTATATCATTGTTTCTAATATACCAGGAAGTGTTCACGATTGCTCTTAACACTTTATTTTGAAAAGATTGTACAATCCCATAGTTGTATGTCATATGTCCATATAGGCTTAAGCACTTGCTTATATATAAGCAGTTTGTTATTTATACTTAGCTTGAAATATCTCCCAAGAAGCCAATACATTTCTCTAAAGCGGTTTTCAAGCTCATCGCGTTTCTTTTTAACGTGCGTTTTCCACTTTGTGTTGCGTCTAGTGTCATCCCTAGATATTTAGCTTCATTTGCATGTGGTATTTGTACCGAATCCATAAAAACGGGTAGATTGTTTATTTTCTTGTATGTGAAGTTAACATGCGCCAATGTTTTGTCCAGTCACAGATTTTATCCAAAGCCAAACCTTGTCGAAGGTCTGGGAGACGTCAAGTAAAGCGCTAGAACAAACCATTTTTTCTTCTAAGGCTTTTTCAATTTCATCGGTTATTCTGTAAACCTGGTCAATTGTGGAATGCTTGATTCTAAACCCGAATTGATGATCAGATATAAGTTGTCTTTCTACAATAACCGGTTGGATGCATTTCAATATGAGCCTTTCAAATACCTTTGATATTATTGGAAGAAGCGATATTGGTCTGTAGTATTTAAAAATGAAAAAATTCCAAAACTTCCAATAAAGTTAAATTTATTCGACTTTTTATCATGTGCATACAAATGTATTTAGGTACATACATAAGTAGATACATATGTATGTATGAAATTGAATAGCATAGATTTACCAAATAAGTAGATGTTGCTACTATCGAATTTCTAGATTTCTTTTTAATTTTATGCATACATACCTACATAAATTTGTATGTACATATATATGTATTCTTTAGATTTAAAACATTCAAATATACTAGGTTTACTCATATGCATACGTATATACTTATATACATGTATGTACTTACATACACACATGCATTATGTGATGTCTCCAGTTTGATTTCCGGAAAAAATCACCACTTTTGTAGCCGTATGCAATGCACATGATAGTGCATCATAGTTTTATATACGAGTTTTATCCGTAAATCAAGTGCATAAGAGGAATTAAACCAATTCACGAGAAGTTAGTTTGTTTACATTTTATATCTAATATTTTGATTAATTTTGCTTGATTCGTATTAAGTAGATAAAACAAGTACATATGTACTTGACTACTAAATAAACTATATTTTACTTTCTTGGCGATCATTTTTTACTTGCACCTTGGTATAGGCAAGTATATTATGTATGTATGTAAATATTTTTGAAAAATTTCAGATTCGAGATTTTAAACAAACTGTGACATTACTACGATGGAAAAACTCGAAAAAGTCAAATATGTCTGTCTATGACCTCGACCGCAGCTTAAAGTCCTGGAGGGATTATTTATAAAGTATGTGGAGTCACGTTTCATAGCAAAATCGGGATTTTAATTCTAACCTCAAAATTAAGGATACTTTACTTGAGGCCGATTTGATTAAAAAACGAATTTTTGGAAAACGGCTCTAACGAATAAAAAAATTTCAAATTTGGATTAGTTTGGGCATCTGCTATAAGATGAAATCATGTTTTTCGAATAATTTATAAACCTTAACATAAAGATGCAAGTAAGTAAATGCGACAGTCGATTTTTTTTATAATTCTTACAAGGAAATTCATACAGGCTCGTAATGAATTTCTTGTCGTATTTTCAGCTACATATACATATACAGTTGTATGTATGTACAATAATGTCTCGCTAATTCGAATTACCTTTAATCCGAACATCGCTAATCCGAACCTATATTTTTTTTACTATGTACTATACAATCCGAACCTACCCCAATTGTGGGCGCCGTGGCTCAAGTGGTTAGTGCGTTAGACTACGGAGCGAGGGGTTCCAGGTTCAATCCCCAAACAACACCTAAAATTTCTTTTACGGCCCCACCTCTCGCGAGCGTCTGACAAACATCCGCCCCACCCCTACTTTTGATTACTGCCTGACACGTGTTTGCCATGGATTCCATTAATCGGCGACATTTTTCAACGGGAATGTCGTGCCACTCTTTTTAAACTATACGCCATAGTTCCGCTTTTTTTTGTTAAATGGCTACCAACCGCCTTTTTTAAATCCCCCCATAGATGCTCTATAGGATTTAAATCCGGCGATTTTAATTGTCATTCCATTAGATTAATTTTCTGTTCTTTAAAAAAATTGTTCATCAGCTTCGAGGTATGTTTCGGGTCGTTGTTTTGTTGTAGGACCCATTTAAGAGGCATATTTTCCTCTGCATATGGGAGCATTGTATTCCTCATTATATCAGTATACATATGCTGATCCATTTCACCCTCAATTAAATGCAGTGGTCCTACACCATTCCAAGAAAAACATCCCCAAAGTTGAATATTTCCGCCTCCATGTTTGACGGATTTTATTGTGTACTATGGCTTAAGTTCTTTTAGTGGTGGCCTTCTAACCTTTTGTCTGCTATCACTTCCAAACAGATTGATTTTGGTCTCATCCGTCCACAACACATTTCTCCATTTTCGGCAGCCTTCAGGACCACTCCAATTCAAATGATCTTTTGCGAACTGTATACGGCTCTTCATGTTCTTTTTTTTTTTAATAGTGGTACCCTTCTTGCTATTCTTCTATGAAGATTACCTTCAACAAGTCTTCTTCTAACATTGTTACAAACTATGTGTCAAACTTAATATACCCTTAGGATAGGGTATAAAAAATATAGTACATTATATTATAAAACCATAATTATTCATATTTTAGGACGACGCACCTATTTTTGCGATCAAGCGCAAGAGTTAACATCAGCAGTTTTTGCAATTTATTTTTTTTTTCTTTATTAAACCATTTAGTTTAATAAATTTGTTGAATTGCTATAATTTTATTAATATCCCAGTAAAAAACTTCAACTTACTTAAGAAAAATATTAAAAATTTTAAGTTTTAAAAAAAAAATTCTTCACACCTTTTTTTGACCTGCTGTGTATATACATACATATGTACATACCTAGTTGTACAAACTTATGTAAACTGAGTTCTTGTTTATTCTATTTTACTCAAAGGATGACGTTCAAATGAACTATACGGAGAATGTTTACACTTATTTGCGTTCGTATGAAAAAAAAGTGCCGTGAAATAAGGCCAAATTCAAAAATTTGGCATTATTATACTTATATATATACATATGTACATACTCTTAAAATCATTTCATTCTGCACACATACAAAATTTATCAAAAGAAATCTGCATTCGCATCCGTAGAAATCGAACCTAGAACATATACCAAAATTGTATCTTTTGGATGCTTTGACTTGGTTGGGAATGCCTTTTCCAGGTTTTCACTATTTATAACTGACCTGTATTACTTTAGGAAGAGGTATCCCTAAAATATGGTAGCGACCGAGTAATTTGTGCCCCTGTTTTTAAGCCTGAGACATATCGTCGGTCGTATGCCAAAATCACGAATGTGCACTTTTCAAATAGTGCTCATTTTTAAAAAAATAAAACAACCTAATAATAGACAACTTTAATTTTAAACTTGTACAAATATAAACAATTAAACTTACAGCCTATTAAGATATGTCAACATAATTCACAAAAAATTCTTAATCGATTTATATTAAGAGTTTAAACATTATAAATAAATTCGCTCAAAAAATGCACATTCGCGGTTTGGGCATCATGTCGTCGATATGCCACTTGACAATGTTGCAGATCATAATAAAGTTATTTCGTTCGAGTTGCAAAAAAAAAACAATGGGAAACGTTGTGTTAATAATAACTTGATTTGGCTATCTGACCAATTGTTATGATCACTGTAGGTAAAAAAATTTAATTATTTAAATACACTAAACAAAAACCTTTTCCATATATGTACATATGTACCTTTCTTCCATTTGACACCGCTAAATATTTGCTTTGAAACAGACAAATTATTGCTGCGCAGGTTGCTTGGTTTTGACTTTCAGTTGCTTTACAACTGCAAAAATGAACTTTTTACTTGAGCAGTAGTGCCAAATCGTTAGATTTTTGAACTCGTTGCTTTACTACTGCCGCTGCGCAGTTGGCCCAGTTGAATTGGGCCTATATCTCAGCTTAAAGGAAAAAATAAATGAAATAAATGATTTTAAATATTTATACAAGAATTCAAGTAAAAAGTAGGTGTATTGAAATTATTTTCCATTTTTAAAAGTTATTATGGATCAAAAAAACGAAAAACGAAGAGAAAACAGATCATCATCATGCTATGGCCTTCAAATGTTGCTTAAGTCTCACCATAAACTGTGATGCAGAACTAGTTCGGTGGAAGACTGTTGCCATATATAAATGAAAAATTGGCGTTTAGATACTAAACATGAGGAGCGTACTAGAACCAGGTTACAACTTCGGATGGATATTTATTCTAAAAAAAAACAATGTTTTTATAGTAGTATGTTATGGTGGATGTCTTTTGTAAGCATTTGGTTCTTACTTAGAATATAAAACGCAAAAGTTTGAACTTTAGGGAGAGAATCAGCATTCAAATCAATATACATATTTACATAGGTGTGTAAATGTGTAAAATTCCATTGTTAAGTCATTGAGGTAATTAACGATCTAGATAATCCTAATGCTCTTGAATATTTGAATGTATGAATTGCCAGAAAGCATGAATCGAAGATGCGTCATGTTTTCGGCAATTGCTCAAAATTATCCTCATTTGGAATAGATTTACTTTATCTAATTTAAGGAAATCTGCTTTGGGGCTTACAAACTTTAACAAAATATATACCTACATATGTACTGACTTACCTGGATGGCGCTACAGTCCGGAGTGGACCTGGGCCTCAACCAACAAGCCTCTCTAGTCAGCTCGATCTTTAACCAGCTGCCTCCAGTTTCACACACCAAGTTGATTGAGGTCCCTTTCATCCATTCTTGACATTGTCTATGCCTTTGCCTTTATAGGGTCTATCTCGATTATTTCTCTATGTTACAAACTATGTGCAAAACTTAATATACCCTTAGGGGCAGGGGTACAAAGAAGCACCCAGTGCAATAACTGGATAACTCCACTTTTTAGCAAAATATGTTTTTCAATACATTTTGCATCGTTCGGTGTAGTAAAAATATATCTACGTTGACTCTAAGGTAAAGAAACTCAATTCTGTAATTATCGTCAACTTTAAAACTTCTGGGGTTGTCTTGTTTTTCCTCCGCAGGTGATCAATCAATAGTGATATCGGTCCAATCAGGATGTATTAGATTACAAAACTAGTTTGGCTCCATATTACGATATAAAAAACTGTGACCAACAAAGACAGAATCAAATAGACCATTTCAAAGTACCGCAGATTTCATTATAAAAAGAAGCTTCAGCTTTCAGCTTCTATTAGTCACCACGGGCCATTAACGACATACGACATTGCAGTAAAAGCAAACCTACAAGGTGACCCTTTTAGACCAACAATATTCCAAACAATCTTACCCTCAACACCAAAAAATATGAGGACGTGATTACTTCGGCGAAAAAGTATTTTACTCCGGCAGATATGCCCTTTTCAAATAATTTAGCGTCTCAAGAGTGTGTTTTAGAAGCTGAAAATGAAGCTCGAAGATGAAAATGAAGCTCTCCATTAATTTTCACCAAAAACGGTGCAAAAACAAGACAAGTCCAAAAACCAAAATATATTTTTTTTACTTAAAAACTTTAATTTTTGAAATGTGTTAAAACTAAAAACATGTGTTTTTATGTTTTCTTTCCAAAAAAATTCTTTATTTGTAAATATTTTGTTTTTTTTTTTTAGTTTTCTCAACATTTAAAAAAGTGGAGTTATTTGGTTATTGCACTGGGTGCTTCAAATAAGTAGATCTATTGTTTACTCAAATTTCATTGCTAATAATATTTTTCTCCCTTTTATATCAACCGGAAAAACGTCGCTTTGTGAGGATTAGTAGAATTTTTCTTGTACAATCAAATTTTATTTTCATTCGTCATTCGATACATGAGCTTTCAAGTGCCATCATCCCAATGAGGATCTCCACTTTCTTATTAAGATTAAAGCTGTCATACATTCTGTGCAATCTCCGATTCAGTACACTGCTGGGTTAGGTGTTCATTTTTAGCGTCTCTGATTTTGTTCCTGATCGCCCTGTTTAACTCTTTGTATCTGTGCGCAGTTTAGTTTATTTTGCCTTTTTCCTCCATTAGTGCTAGAATTTCCCCTATCATGCAGTCCTTTCTTGTCTGCTGATTACTATTGTAGAGATATTTTGTGCGCGTTTGCACTAAAACCTCTTTAGGCTCTGACCTCTTAGAGTTTGTCTGGTTGTATAAGTTCTGGATAAGTTTTCACCCCTTTTACGGTCCATGTATATAGCCTTCTGAGGGGACCTTGATCTGTTCATTATGGCTAGTTCGTTTAGCTGACAGTTTCAATTTTGGCATTAAAGACTCCTATTAGTACAACGTGTATGCAGTGGCTCAAGTGGTTAGTGCGTTGGACTACGGAGCGAGGGGTTCCAGGTTCAATCCCCAGAAAATATCTAAAATTTCTTTCACGGCCCCACCTCTCACGAGCGTCTGACAAACATCCATTCGTGTAAAGAATATAAGACGCACAACACGAATGTTTGTGAGAAGCTTGGCACTGGGTCTCCCATGAACCTGTCGCGCCAAAAATTTGTATTTTTTTTTTGTATTAGTACAACGACTTTAGTTTAGGTGGCGCTACAGTCCGGGGTGGACCTCTCCAGGCAGCTCGATCTTTAGCTAGCTGCCTCCAGTTTCGCACACCAAGTTGGTTGAGGTCCCTTTCCACTTGAGCGCACCACCTAAGGCGAGGTCTTCCTGTACTGCGTCGTCCCTCTGGGGTGGATTCGAAGACTCTCCGGGCCGGAGCATTGTTGCCCATTCGCTCTACATGACCCAACCATCTTAGTCGTTGTATTCGAACTCTTCTGACTAGGTCGATGTCTCTATATAGCTCGTACAGCTCCTGATTATATCTTCTTCTCCACTCACACGAAGTATTTTTTCTCTCATAAAAACCGTCCTCATCCATTTTTGACAAAGTCCATGCTTCTGCGCCGTAGAGCAGGACTGGGATGATCAAGGTCTTATATAGGGATACTTTAGTTGTTCGAGAGAGGGCATTGCTACACAATTGCCTTCTTAGCTTAAAGAAGCAGCGATTGGCAAGAGTTAATCTTCGTTTGATCTCAGCGCTGGTGTCATTGTCTGAATTTATAGCAGATCCTAGGTAAACAAAGTCCTTAACTACCTCAAGGTTATATGCGTCGGTGTTGTGTGTCCTTTTTTGTTGACAGCATATACTTTGTTTTGATCTCATTAACCGTTAAACCCATCTTAGCCGCTTCCGTCTCAATGCTCACAAAAGCACTACTGACATCACGCTTTGTTCTTCCGATTATGTCAATATCATCGGCATATGCGAGCAGTTGTACGGACTTTTGAAAAATTGTGCCTCTGATGTTGGCGTGTGAGTTCTGCACAATTCTTTCTATCGATCGATGTTGAAGAAATCGCATGACAGCGCGTCGCCCTGTCTGAATCCTTTTTTGACATCAAAGGTCTCGGTGAGGTCTTTCCCGACCTTGATGGAGCAGCGTGCATTCTCCATCGTCATCCTGCACAATTGGACGAGTTTGGCAGGGATGTCAAAACTAAACATAGCTCTATATAACTCTTCTCTATAGATGCTGTCATAGGTGGCCTTAAAATCAATAAAAAGGTGGTGAGTATCGATTTGAAATTCCTGGGTTTTTTCCAAGATCTGCCGTAGTGTGACAATTTGGTCTATAGTGGACTTTCCTGGCCTAAAACCACACTGATATAGACCAATCAGATTGCTAACAAAAGGTTTTAAGCGTTCACACAGAACAGCAGATAAGATCTTGTAGGCGACGTTGAGGAGACTTATTCCTCTATAGTTGGCGAAGTTTAGAGGGTCTCCTTTCTTGAGGATCGGGCAAACAATGCTGAGGTTCCATTCATCAGGCATGCTTTCGTCCGAACATATTTTGCAAATGAGTTGGTGCATGCTCCTTACCAAGTCATCCCCCACTGCTTTGAATAGCTCGGCTGTTAGGCCATCAGCTCCAGCAGCTTTATTGGATTTCAGCTTAGATATCGCTATCTTAACTTCATCCAGGTCGGGTGAACGGAAATGTTGATTATCATCGTCCAGATTGAATGGTTCATTCTGCCTGACAGCGGAATTTTGGTCATCGTCGCCGTTATACAGTCTGCAGAAGTGATCTTTCCATATCTTCAACATTGACTGCGATTCTACTATTAGGTTTCCTTGTTCGTCCCTGCAGGCTTCGGTTCTGGGTTTGTAACCTTGACATGTTCGTTTTACCTTCTGGTAAAACTTCCGAACTTCATTCCTGCAATAGCATCTCTCTATTTCCTCAATCGCGCGCTTCTCATGCTCCTTGTTTTTCCTTCTGAGAAGCCGGTGCTCATCCCTTCTTTTCTGCTCGTAGAGCTCACGAGCAGCTCTGGTCCTTCTGTGCAGCGCCGCTTTGTATGCCATCTGTTTTTCTGCATTTGCTTGCCGACATTCTTCATCGAACCAGGGGTTTCGTTGTGGTGGTCGAGAGAAACCCAGCAAATCAGATGCGGCATCCCTGATGGCTTTTTGGCAATGTAGCCACTGGTCTTCAGTATTTGATGCTGGCGTCATAGGACCTCTTGAGAGATTAAGGGACACTCGATCGGAAAAGGCTCTGGCGATCTCTTGCGATTGTAGCTTTCCGACGTCAAACTTTCTCACAGTATTTCCTTGTCTTCGCGATGTTCTTGATATCCGCATCCGTACCTTGGCTACAACAAGGTAGTGGTCCGAGACGATGTTCGCTCCTCGGAACGTTCGGACATCCATCATACTGGAAGAGTGCCTTGCGTCGATCGCAATGTGATCAATCTGGTTGACGGTTGACTGATCCGGAGATCTCCATGTTCCTTTATGAATATTGAGATGTGGGAATTGCGTGCTAGCTACTACAAGATTTTGCCCCATTGCAAAGTCGATTAGCCTGAAACCGTTATCGGAGGTGGTGGTCGTGCAGGCTATGCTTTCCGACAGTACTACCAAAGATGCTCTCTCTTCCTAGCTTTGCGTTAAAATCACCCAGGACAATTTTAGCATCATAGCTAGGGCACTGCTCGAATTGTTACGAGACGTTCGTTCACATGCCTGAAACTCAAGACTTCTTGCCTAAGTCTGTCTCCAATAACAAACCCGCATCCAAATAGGCGCTGCTTCTGTTCTCGGTAGCAATCGCCGTAGTAGATATCGCAGTTTTTCATCCTTCTTTTGCCCGGCCCGTTCCATTGCACTTCTTGGATGGCGGTAATGTCTGCTTTACAGCAGTCCAGGGCATCCGCTAATTGTTCGGCCGCACGTGGTCTGTTAAGGGACCTAACATTCCACGTGCAGAACCGAAAGTCGTTGTCCTTATCACGTTTGCTTGGGTCGTCAACAGTTAAATCATCCTTATCCGAGGCGGTTGGTGTTTTCGTAACTATTATTTTTTTCCATGGTGGGGAAGTTGCCCCCACGCACAACCCCCAACCTGGAGGACCAGTACCTTTTTATACCCCTAGGACGAGAGGCCGGGTTCTCCCGGGACCAGTAACCCACTTCGGTGATATGAATACTGCCGTTGGCCCATTAAGGGTTCATCCGCCACCAACTCTTTTCCAACACCCTGATTCAGTATTGGAGATCCCTATAGACCTGTGATTCAAGCATGTCGAAGCAGCTCATATAGGGATAAACACTAATAGTTTGGCTTAACTGGAACTGGTAGATGCCACCGTTGATTCCATCTAGAGAATTCGTCCGCTGCCGCCTGGAACAAAAGGAGGTGCCTTAGTGAGAAAGCACTCCTCCCCCCTCTCTCGTTTGCTGCCACCAACAACCTTCCAAAGGGGTTGGTTACCAAATCTCCAGTCGAGGTACTAGCCACCCAGCAGCCACCATCGTGGAGGTGTAGAGTAGGACGACGACTACTTTTCTTTTTGCCAGTGACATGAAAACAAAAAACTTAGCTTAGTTGCCGTTGTCCGTTCAAGAACTTTCGGCCACCAAACTGTCCTTAATCTATTCGCTTCTTTTATTACGTTGTCTAATTTTTCGGACTAAAAAAAACTTCTAACATTCCACGTAGCAATATTGAAGTACTCACCAATAATTCTTATTATGCTTTGACCATCAAGGGCTGCCGTGTACATAACACCTTTTCATTAATTTGCTGATTTTTTTGATTTTATTATGTATGTACATACATACGATGATTATTAAGGGAATATTTTAAGTAAGAGGTGTTTTCCCGCTGCCATCCTCTCGTTCTTTCCTACACTTCTTTTATACTTTCTTACTCTGCTTTGTTATTCATGTTAGTGTGACGTAATTCTTAACCCTTTGCCTTTGCCATTGCTTTAGATGTTTATCGTTGTTTTTGGACTGATATGACACTAGAAAGTGACCAACTAGAAGAAGTGTTAAACTTAATCCTCTTTCGATTCGATTCGAACTCGATCCCTCAATCCGGTTACAGTGAAAACTTGGGTTGAAACTCAATACATTTTCAATCCATTCATATTATAAACGTGGTACATATGTATGAACTTATTATTGAAACGAACTCTTCTTACATTGCAGACAACCTCGTGTTGTGCAGTTGTATGTGTTGCCGATGTCACAATCTCGCTAATATTTTACAACTCGCTGTTATCAACCTACACATATAAGTACATATATATTTGCTTGAACTTTAAGATACGCATATTTGCGTAAAAGATTTAAATATTTAGCATTTAATTATATGGAAACAATTGTAATTGTGGTAAAATATTCCTGTATCTTATTAATACAGAAATTTACGATACTTTTTCAATTAATCTCTTGTTTTGCGTGTTTCTAATACTCAGTTAGAAAAGCGTTTTCAAATTGTAGTATGACATTAACAATTTATATGTGCTAAAATATACTTATGTTTATATTGGTCCATAATACCTAGTAAACAGATGCATCCAGGTACCGTGAAAAATGTAGGCAAATAAATCGTAAAACTAACAATTATTTATTTTATTTATTATTCTTTATTATTACTTAAGTAATTAAATTACAATAATTATAGAAGTATAGCACTAGCTATTATGCCTATCGGCTAGTTATAGTATCAATGGGTTAGTTTTAAATTTATTTATAAATTTTTAGAGTTCCTAATATCATATGTACATATATGTATACAGTTCTTATGTTAGTTTCTGTTGGTGTTTTTGATAGGTCAGCAAGTGGGGCGATAGATAAATGTTTTATTGTATTGTGGATGCTCTGGCATTCGAGTAGATGTTTGACTGAGAGGACGGTATTGCTGTTTGGAGGATCACTTCGGAACAATAAATGGAATCGTAGAAAACATTTAATCATGTTTGGTTTACGGTTTGGAGGGTATAAGGCCATTTCTCTCTGGGGGTTGACTGTACAGTAATGGTGGGTGTAGTCCTTCCAAATATCCCGCCTTGTATTTTCTCACTCAGTTTTTTTTAATTATTTCTGGAGGTCCTTTTTGTTGCATGTAGAGAAGGTAATAAGTGGTCCTGTTGTTGCAGCTTTGTCTGCTTCTTCATTCCCTATAATTCCAACATGTCTGGGAACATACAATTTTCAGCCTATTTATACCCTATCCTAAGGGTATATTAAGTTTGACACATAGTTTGTAACATAGAGAAATAATCGAGATAGACCCTATAAAGTATATATATTCGTGATCAGCATCAATAGCGAAATCGATTGAGCGATGACCGTCCGTCCGTCCGTATGTCACCGCTTTTTGTGCCTTAAATTTTGAACTAGGAAATTTCATATCTGGGTTTCTGACGAAAAGATTCAGTACAAGTATAAATTTTTTTTTTAAATTGCCACGCCTACTTTTTTATAACTTCACTAAATTATATGAAACCGAAAAATTTTGTTAAGTCCAAATATTTAGGTATTCAGATTCCCTACAATTCACCCATAGAACAGTTTTGGCCACGCCCACTTTTTGGGGGCGTTTTCATAAAAAAACCGATTTTGATGAAATTTTACATGTAACATCCTCAAACGTTCGAGGTTATAGCCATATTTGAGTACGAAATGCAATTTGGCCACGCCCATTTTATAGAGAGGAGGATAGGGTATCAGACGATCAGTTCCAGATGGATTGTAGCTTTTCTGTATGTTTTTGTTTACGATTAGTATGTCCTTGAGCCCTTCTATTATATATGTCGCGTTGTTAATATTTTGGATGGCGGATATTGTGGCTGTCACTGCAGACAATTATCTTTTTGTTTGGAAGTAATTTTGTAGCAAGGAATACTGCAAGAACCTCGGCAGTGAATATCGAAAAATACTGGGGCAATATACCCTTCATAAGTGAATTGTTAACACCGTCTACCACCTTAAAAGCGGTGCGGTTTTCTGTTTTTAATGCATCTGTGAAAAGCAGAGACCAATTTGCATCTACGAATTTTTGCGTCATGTCTTTAAACATCGCCTTGTGTTCCTGATTACTTGTAGTCAATCTATGATAGTGAAGGTCGGATATAATAGAGGATTCATCAAACAACCATTGAGGATGGCTAGGAGTGCTCTGAGTTTGGATTGTGATAGACATATCCGCCCATACCGAGGAGTGCAACGCATTGTAAATATAGTATTATGGGGATGCTCGAGATGAGAAGAGCCGTGAGATATCCAAGTCTTTCTTCGACCGAAAGGAGACCAGCTTCTACTAACATGCCCTTATTGGTGTTCTGAAAACTTTAAGGACGACCCGAGCGGCCGAGTGATACTGCGGTTTGAATAGTGAGAGCGAGGCCTTTGGGCATTTGCCGTAGATTACTAGGCCGTAATCGGTCTTTGACAATATAATGGATTTAATAACTCTAATTAGAGTATTGACATGTGAATGAGACTGCTTTGATTTGTTAGATATTTAATTATATTTGATCTAGTAGCTAGGCTTTTTTTACATATGCAAAGTGATCCTTAAAGTTAAAGTTAGAATCAAAAATAACGCCTAATATAAGTACATACTTAATGAATTAACATTACAAATACATATTGTTGTTCTTAAAATTAAGGGAAATGTGTTTTGAACAGCTCGTTTTTTACAAAGATGTACATAGTATTTTAGTTTTTGCAGAGAGATTGCACCATTGGTCTATATCTGTTAGGATACTAGAGAATGTGGTTGCTGTTGTGAACAGACAGTGCCGAATGGTATTATATTTTTGTAAGATTTGACTTCATTAATTGAAAGCGATCATAAAAATAACTACCGAGAGTGGTGATCCTTGGGGATACAATTTTCGAAACTATAAATTTGGGAATGTGTATTGTATAGTTCTATTCGGAACTGTCTGTGAATTAGGAATGCCTTGATGTATTCCAAAATATTTGAACTTATTTTCCATCGATTGAGTTTGTTTAAAATTATGTGAATGCCAGTTCTGTCAAAGGCTTTTTCAAAGTCGAATGACAGAATTGTAATATGGTTCTTTGATCATAATGCAGATGAAACAAAGTCGTTAATATGAAGGAGATAATTTATTGTGCCCGAGCCTGCTTGAAAGCTACTTGATTTAGATTTATGTGGTTGTTTTTTTTTTTTTCTAAAAACCATTAAAAACATTTTGAGATAATCTTCTCTAGAATTTTCTCGACACATGGTAAGAGGGATATAGTAGGCGAATGGTTCCTTTGTCAAAGATAAAATTATAAAGTGTTATTATTATTATTATTATAGTGTTGTTTGAGGACTAAAGGTGCATTTTTGATTAAGGGGTATGATATTCCGTCGAAGTTGGGAGTTTTCCCTTTAGCCGTGCGAAGACTGTTTTCCAGTTTAATAAGTTTGATGGGAGATTCGACCGAGCTAGCAGAAAATGGATGGTAGAGGTAAGGTGGGTTGTTATTTATTACAGAATATGTAGCTTGGAGGAAATCAGGTGAAAAATTAGAGTCACTGGCCTGATTAGACCAGGTTTTGGCGAATCGCTTAGCAATATCAGCAAGGGATGTTAGTGTGTTTGTATCAGATTTGATGATATTTATAAAGCGAAGATTATGGTTGCCAGTGAGTGGTCTTATGTTGTACCAGAGTTGTTCACATGAGGCTTTAGGATCAGGGACCGTACCCAATTGACCTATTTTTTTCAAACGGCTGTTAAAATAGGTATTTGTTGCCCATTTTTATAAGTGGAACAAAGTAACAATTTTCCGTAGCAATCTATTTTTTTTGTCCAAGTAAATGGGTTCATTCGACTCAATTTCTTTTGGGCCAGTGAAGCCTGGTAAAATATATATTTATATTTTTTTGGGTGGAGCAAATGGGTTAGTTTAACACAATAATTTTTCGGGGCTAAAATATTGGTTCCAATCAACACAATATTTTTTTGGGTAAATAAAACTAATACAGAAGACCCATTATTTTTTTTGGTGCTAAATATAGGGCTTTCGAGTTTATGCTCGATGTTTGGGGGTAGGCGTAATAACCTGCACTACTAGTTTTACCTACATATCCATACATATATGTAAGAACATATGTACATATGTACATACATTCACAATTTCTCTCAATCTTTTTTTTCGTTTCATAACCTATTTCATCTATGTAAATCAATCGAGAAATGCGAATGAAAAAAAGAATGCAAGTGATAAAATAAAAAAATAACTTTTAAAAATGTATATCAAATATGTACATATGTATATCATTATTTTTAATTTTTACCATTACAACTTCCCAGCGGGAAAAAAACGGTTCAGAAGGGTTTTGTAAGCACATGCAAAGAAGCTCGAAGTGCTTACTATTTTTCTTGCTGGGTTACTTTCAAATTGAGTTTGACGTAGTTTAAAACACTATGAAAATATTATAAAGGACCTAATATTTTACCCAGAACAAATGAAAATCCTCTTTTACCCATTTTCGATGGCCCAAGCAAATTCTTGGTCTAGTAAATCGATTTATTTTTTTAAATAATAATATTGGGTCAAATGAATTTTTTTGTTTCGCCCAGAAAAATAAATGGCTAACTAAACCAGTTTTTATCAGCCCAATAAAAATAAAAGGTGGAAATAATTGGTACATTTGGCCACTTATTATACGTGGTCCAAAATGCCCAATTGATTTGGCTCGTTTTCAAAATGCGTTCATTTCTATAACAAAAATCAACAGACAGCTTCATGAGCATTACCCATATGCAATTCCTTTTAATTTAAAACCTCAACTTCTACTAGCCTTTTTGCACAAAAAAATAAAAATACCCGATATTTTCGATCTCTGTTTAGGATTGATGTTTGACGTAAAGTTTTCATAACAATTTTTTTTTTTTTGCGAGTTTTTCTGCTTTACGGAATTGCGCGGTGTACTTACTAGCGGTAGGCAAAAAGGTTTTCGTGATTGGGATACTTTTTGAAATTATGCTTTCTGTTTAGTTTTTCGGAGATTACTGATTTCGTAACTTCACCAAGCGACTTCACTTCTAATAGTTTTGTGTATGAGGGCTGCTTCTTTATTTATGTTGAGGTATGGCACTGTGGATGTAATTAGATTTGATGGTATGTTTTGAAACAGGGACCAGTTGGCTTTATCAGTTTGGAAGCTTAGAAGCGCCTTAAGTTTAAGGACCGTCACTGTTGTGATTAGAGGCAAGTGGTCTCTACCGTGTGTGCTGGTGAGGAAGTGTTGTGCATGTGGCGTATGGATATAATTATCAGGAAATGACGGATATGTCAAAATGGGTGAAGGTATTGTGTCTCTACCCACAATGGGTTCATTTAATTTAATACAACAAAGTTAGAGTTGATAGAAAGTCTTCCACAAATTTGCCCCTAGTTTTTATATGCCGGAGCACCAAAGGGGGGAGTTGAAATCACCCGTAATAAGGAGTGGGAGGGGGGAGGGGGCTGGAAGGTATTTACTATATTCTCAATTTCAGAGAGAGAAAAGATTTGTTCCGGAGGGATGTATAAGGATATAATTGTGATTTTTATTTTCACTTGCACCTATACCTACATATGTACATATAGGGCAAGTATAAGTACATACACCGCTGAAGAAGTCCTGCAAATCTGCGCAAAAATCAAGGACGCTGTTCGACATCTTTACCAGACAGATGACGAGCAGCGAAGAGGCTTGGGACGCAGTTAACGACACTGTGACTACAATAATGAAAGGGCAGCGAAGACAGGAGCAGCAACGAAACGCAGTGCAGCAGGCTGCTAACTTGAATGAGCCGAGCACATAAGGCTGAAGTCCCCCTCGCGATGAAATGCTTGACGGCAGTGCCGCGAGGACCAGGGGTAGAAGGGGAGGTGGGTTTAGTGGGTGGAAATCCCACACTGTTACTGAGTACGGGCTTAGTTTCGTCTTTAAAAGATTCCCACCTTCCTACGGAAAAAAAAGGTACATACATACATATGTACATATGTAAGTCTAAGAACATTATGTATAGGTTTCATGAAAAATTTCGAACTTGAGATTTTAATCAAATTTGACATTACTATGATGGAGAAGTCCAAAAAAGTAGGTTCGCCAATTCCGTCCGTCTGTCTGTCTGTATGTTCGACTGCAGCCTAAACTACTCGACGGATTTGCTTCAAACTTCATATCTGGGGTCTATAGGATAAACCATAGAGGCGTAATTGGAATTTTTATTCTAAACCAAAATTAAAGGTACTTTACTTAATGCCGATTTCACTAATAATGGATTTTCAGGAAAACGGCTCTAACGATTTTGATAAAATTTTATATGTGAGTTAGTTTGGACGTTTTGCGCGAAAAATACACATAACGGTAATTTTACGAATTGGGTGTTTCTCGACTATTTCTTCAACCATTGGGCTTAAAATTTATACTTGAAGTGGGTAAATGCAAAGATGTGACATACCAAGTTTTGGAACTTTCACGCCCACTTTTCAAACTTTTTCCAAATATTTACTAGAAATCGAAAGAAAATGTTAAAGCAAAATTAATAGGCCTTGAAGATCTCTATAATTCACCTGAAAACTATACAATATACATATATTATATTATGGCATAGAGCACTTTTTGAGGGATTTTTAATTGTCGGACAATAGGTCGTAATAATTGTCGGGCTTGTCATTGGGCCCCGGGCTCATGATTTATACAATAACGAACAAAATGGTTATGAGTTTAATAATGTTAATTGCGCGAGAAAAATTTTGCAAAGGATTGAAAAGTGCAAGGAAGACAATAGTTGTCAATATGTGAAATAAAAACACAACCAGAGAAAAACAGGTCTTCATGCTACGAGAGTAAGGTGATGACCGAAAAAAAATAACAATTTTTTGCACCATGCTAATGAATATAAAGTGCACGACTTTTATGCTATAGTTTTACAATCTATACAGGTTTCCGAATGTACCAAAACCGTTTATTCGACAATTAAAGATAAATTAAAATCCATTAAAAGAAACGCCCCCAAAAAGTGGGCGTAGTTATATACAATGTATGAGTTAATTATAGATAGTTTGGATACCTAAATATTTATTTGCTCCTACTGATTTTTTCGACTTCTAGTAAAACTTTGTTTACAGAGTGAATAATGTTTACAAATGTTTACGTTTTTCTCAAAAGCCCAGATATGAAATATTATCCATGTAGCTTAAAATTTAATGCCCAAAAAGTGGTGACGTATAGACACTATTGATGTTGATTAAAAATATACATACATATGTATGTTCTTCAATTATTGCCAGTCAGATACCGGATTTCTTGAGTGCAAGGAATTTTATCTCAAACACAAACATTGCTGTGAATATACTGTTATAAAAATTACTTCTGACTTGGATATGACATTAGACTCTGATAGCACTACTTTGTTGGTGCTTTTGAACTTCTCTAAGGCTTTCGACTATATTGATCATAATATATGTATTATTGATGAAACTCAAACATAATTTTAACTTTTCATCTACTGGACTTACATAAGTTAAGGGGTAAATATCTACAAAAACAAAGAAAACGTTACCTCTGCACCATACCATATCTCCGTCCTATCTTCGAAAAAGCATTTGAAAATATTGGCATTCATGTCGCTTTAAACAAGATGGTCCGAAGACCAAGATTTCGTGTTGCGCGTGTTATATTCCTTACTGCCTACTGTTTAATGCCATATGCCGAGGGTAATTTTTAGTTTGAGAACCTTTTTAATGACTGTTTTACTTTCGGATGTTTGTCAAACGATCACGAGAGATAGGGCCGTGAAAGAAATTTTAAGTGTTGTCTGGGGGATCGATCCTCGAACCCCTCGCTCCGTAGTCCAATGCACTAACCATTAAGCCAAGGCGCCCAGAGCACAACCAGTAGTTTAAAATATAAGGTAAACAATCTTTGAAAATATTATATTCAAAATTATTTTTTAGTATTTGCCTTGACTCTAAGTTTAGTTTTTATTTATATTTGCGTTGCAGGGCAACAATTATACAATAGTAATACCTTTCCTTGCTGGTATTAGGGCATGCTTTAACAGTATGTATATGGGCTTTTGATTTTCCCTCACAGTAGAAGATGAAAAATTTAATTTTCGTATTTTTATGAACAATTTCATATTTTGGCTATTTAGTTCCATAGTTCCATAGTTCCATAGTCCATAAATAAAAATCGTGCATTTTTGAATTTAACTTTTAAATGGCTTCATAAAGATTTTTTGTTTATTTTTTCCTTTTTATATATAACTAATACAAACTTAAACATAAGCAAACAAATATTGTTTCATAGAAACATAAAAGGATATAAATTAATTAGTAATTTCACGTGTTGGCATAAGTATTTTGACAAGAATATAAGAAAACAATGTTTAAACATAATAAATGTAAAGAAATGAAGAAGAATTTAGTAAAATGTATAACCTCCTTTGGCTTCAATAACTTTTTGAAGGCGTCTCGGTACTGAATCTACTAAATTTTGAAGAATTTCTGGAGATACCTCATTCCAAAGTAAAGTGACCTCAGAAATTGTCTCCTCTCTGGTTTTATTTAACGAAACTGTTGTTTTGTGTTTCAAAACAGACCAGACGTTTTATATGATATTTAAATCTGGACTTTGAGGTGGCCAGTCCAAAGTGTTAACACCAAGATCCTTCAAAAAGTTAGTTACCATCCGGGCTTTGTGGCATGGGACATTATCTTGTTGCAGGATAAATGATTTTTTGTTGAGAAAATTTGTTTTTTGATGAGTTATACTCAAAAGAGCTTTCATCTGTCCATAGAACGCTTCTCCAGAACTCCTTTGGATTGTGCACATGTTCCTTTGCGAAGGCCAGTCTTTTAAGCTTGTTTGCCTTTGATATCTACGGCACGTCCCTAACTTTTATTGTCTTAAAATCTGCTTCCTTTAAACGTCGTCGGACAGTGCGCTTACTGATTGGATTCCTGGCCGTCAAATTCCATTCATCTGCAGCAGATTAAGGCTTCACAAAAATATTTTTTTTAAATTCCCATAGAAGGACTCGGTCTTCAGTGGGCGTTGTTTTGCGCTTAGCACCTGACCTCGTTAAGATTCTAATGTCATTATGCTTTTTAAACTTATTAATTTGATAGTGCACAGTTTGACGTGACACATTTAACTCATTTGCAATGTCTTTTACTGCCATTTCAGTGTTAAACTTTGCTACCATTGAAGATTTGATAACCGAACTCAACTCAGCCGTTTTACCCATGGTTTTTAATAACTTTTAATAAATTCTTAGTTTTTTATCAACGTTTAATATCAATTAAAGTTAAATACAAAAGTTGGTTGGTATTCACGTGCTCAGAAGTGTAAAAACATTTACACAAAGATTCCGTCAAAATACTTATGCCACGCAAAAATTCGTTGCCTACATGCATTCTTATCAGCAGAAAGAGAATGCAAACGGTAAACAATATAAAATTTGGCATGCATAGAGCTTAAAATATATTCTTTGTTTTGCGCAACATTTGCGCACCATTATTTAACGATACTAAGCAAAGCTAAGTTCAAAAGTCACATAAAGCTTTCGTCAAAATACTTATGCCGACTACTGTATAGTAGTAGCGTTTACTATTCACAACGTGTTTTATTCTTCCAACAGGTTCTTTGTAGGAAAAGTAAGTAATTTTCTGAAATGTATTATAAGAAAGTAAAAAATAAATATAAGTCCCTTCGTAGGAGAACGCAAGTTGAAGAGTAGTCTATGCTAACGTAAGCATTTTCTTGGTTATGTCAAATATATTGTTACGCACAATATATTACACAAAATTGGTATACAGATTCTTATCTTGCTAAGTACAAACATAGCCACGCTTGCAATTTGGTATCAAATCGCAAGAGTGATACTAACGAACACATTAATCAGTGAAGCTCATATTGAACATATTACAAGTTTTTTTTAAAGACTTGGTTTGATGAAAAAATAAAGTATAAAGTTAATAAGTATTAAGTTAAAAGAGAAATAAGAGAGATAAACCCTATAAAGTATAAATATTCGTGATCAGCATCAATAGCGAAGACGATTTAGTCATGTCTGTCCATCCACCTGTCCGTATGTCACCACCTTTTGGGGCTGTAGTATGCTATATTTGTTTAACGGTCGAAATAAATAGCTAAAATATGAAATTATTCATAAAACTACAAAAATTTAAATTTTCAGTTAAAGTTAAAGCTCGCTATAATACTAGCAACGAAAGATATCCATACATTCATACAATACTTCTTCATTTATATTGTTGTCCAGCAACGCAAATATAAACCAAAATTAAACTTAGAGTAACATCCCCCTATAACCAGGGGGATCATATCATGTTCGCCAAAAACATGATGGATGACATTGTGCATATCTTGCTTAACCGCTTTTAAAGTTTTAGCTTCTAATAAAAGTTCATATCTTCTGAGCTTAATAACGCTTAAGATAACAGTCCTTATCCGGTATATTTTGGTCTATAAAGTGTCTCTTAGCCCTGTTTTGCAGCTATTAGTCACAGCTTCCAATTTATTACGAAAATTTCGAATCAATTGATTGCTAAACTAAATGTTTGCTATATTTGCCTTCCGTCATATGGATTTTTTTTTAAATTTTTTTGTTAAGAGTTGTTATCTCCATCGGAAAGAATTGGTCAGTCACAGAAATCCATTTTCTTTGATATTGATACTAATTTTGAAGCACTGAAGAAGCAAATCGGATTCCATTTGTGTTGAAGTCCGCTGTAGTTTATGTTGCTTATGTGATCTGGGCTTTTACACAGTTCACTTCTGGCACATGTAACACAGTATTTGTTTCAAAGGTCGAAGGAAATCACTTTCCCCGCATGCAAACCTTGCCGATGCTGAAATTGCCTGTCTACCAGAGTTTCGGTGTTAGCTACATACATACATAAAGGTGCTTACTTGTATATGCCAATATGCACATTAAACACCTACGGTTTCTATCGGAGATCTGCTAACATTTTCGTCGATTATAAAGAGTTATATATTTAATTAGATATTATAGAGTTAATTTAGTGACATGATTGCCAAGACTATTTGCCTATCTATGTATAAGTCTGAAAAGTTTTAAACATATAAAGTAACACTTAGAATATCAGAAATCAATTTGTTTTGAGATATACATGCATATTGGTCTAATTGTGTCTACTTTAGAGGAAACACACTTCTAACCAAGAGACCTTAAACTATGTCAACTCTCTCAAGGAAGGATATATGTACATTAAGTTACTTTCATATTGTAATGATTTCATTAGAAATATTGCATCAAATACATATCACGTTTTCATAAGAAAAACACAGATTTCGTAAGATAAATAATTCAAATTCAAATTATTTTTCAAAAAATATACATACATACATATATAGACATATAATACATACGTTCGCAACAAGAAACGAAGTATATGAACCTAAAATACACTCACATCATGGCACACCGAAACCGTACTCATATTTTCCACAATCAACAAAACCATAATAAAATATTTTCGAAATCGAAAATAATAATTTTCTGAAATAAATGCTATAGCGACCAAAATTTTAATTAAAAACTTAATTGTACTAAAAAAGAGTCATACGAAATGTAGTGGTTCTCAGTAACTACGAGACGAAAGCTATTTTTTTTCTCCTTTATCGGCTACATAGAGTTTCCCTTTAATATTCTACTAAAAATTTTGTTTGAAAATATTGAAAATATCATGTGGAAATCATTGTTTAAATTGACTAATTTTATAGATTTTAAATCACTAATATCTCGGAAAGGAAGGAGACTTTCAAAATTCTGGTCGGTAATATTGGAGATCTGTTCGTTACCTTTCTGAAGAGTCTAATATCATAATGTAAGCCGATCTACAATTTTATGCAAAAAAAACAAAAGTTTTCTGCGGAGTTTTCAAATATTACAGCAACAATAATATTTTTCAAAAATCTGGTCGATCACATTGCAGATAAAACTCTATTCTTTAATATGAGATAAAGCACATTTAAATTGGTTCGCAATTCGCTGAATGGCATTGTAAACCGATTGCTCATTTGTCGTGTTTTTCAGGCAGAGGCCTCTTAATCAATTTCATCCAATTTTGTCGAATGGCAGTGTACATATGTAAATATGTTTTTTTTACGTATTTATTTATGAAAAAAAAATTGTTGTAAAAGTATACATTTCAATTTTTATTATGTTTTTTGTTTTAGATTAAGACATGAAGAAACCATAGAATAAACTACTGACAATAAAATAAACTATCACTGCCACTTAAAACCATGGACAGCTCTAAAAAGCCAGATACTCCGAATCCCCGCAAACATGCCAATATTTTCTCACAACTACTCTTTATCTGGTCAATACCGATGTTGTACAAAGGTACAAAAAAAGGCCTTGGACAAGATGATCTTACAAAATGCCTTAAAAAAGATCGCTCTGAAGATCTCGGCGATAAGCTCGAAGAGTAAGTTTCATACCAAGATTTGTTTGTGAACATGTTATTACATATGTATTTAAATTTTCAATCAGTCAATGGTTCAAAGAGGTAACCCGTGCCCATCGTAAAGGTAAGCCACCGCTACTCCGCAATGCGATGCTTCGAACTTTTTGGTCGTCATGCGTCGTCGATGGACTTATATGCTTGATCTATATCATTATAAAGTGTGTATGGTATGATTCCCTTCAAGATAATATTTGAAATTTCTTATACAATTAGATCCACGATACCAGCGGCTCTGGCGCAACTACTACTTCAATTTCAGCGACCAATACCGGTAGTTGATCTACGGGGCAATACGGACGATTCACTCAAGCATGTACATCTTTTATTAAATCGCACAGAGCGTAGCGTTTCCGACATAAGTGGTCCGGGTAAGACGATTGCATTAGAATTAGATTTTAATCTTTTATTCAATATGAAATGAAAATAACGTATTCAATACAGCTTGTTGATACTATATCAAAAAAGATGTGAGGATTATAGCATTAAATGTATATAAATATTTATTTATTGTGATATGTCTAACTATATCCTTCTGTCAGTCCCTTGAATTGTCTATTGCTTATGATCTATAATAGCTAAAAAATACTATAAATTAAAACATATATGTACTAACATAAAATAAGTGTAGGAATGACTATTTGCTTGTTGTCTTTTGAAGCATAAGCAACTTAATCGATTTTCTTGACGCATTTGTAACGTCTAAGTTACAATAAATGGTTGTATCACAGTTTCTCCAAAACTTGTAGACGTAGGAACTTTTATACATTATTGTCCCTGGTTCACCCCGGACTGTAGCGCCACCTAAGTAAGTAAGTAATTACTTATTGTCTGTAGATAAGAAGGGATTTCCCGAAATTCGAGGTTTAAGAGGAAAAAGGTGATTACCCAGCACTGACTCACTGACGGATTTTGAAAAAAAAGAAGCTGTTTTTACTAAAAAAAAATACTACAAAATAAATTGAATTTGTGGCAGAAGTTAAAAAAAAATGATACGAAATACCAAGCTCATTGAAACGTTAACCGATAGATTCAACGCCAGGCAGATGCAAACCTGTGTTGAGAAATAAGGGCAACACCACCAAATATTAATCAGTGCATTTAGGGTAATTACAAATAATTTATATTATGTACATATGCATGTACTTTAATTTTCCTACTAGTCATGTATAGTTTTCTACCTAATCTGCTAATTTTTGTGTACACCCAAAATGTGTACATCTACTTATTCATATTATGTACTTTCAATACACAATAAATATGTACATACATATATGTAATTTGTCATATTTTCAAAGCTTCCAGGTACTCTAGGCAAAAAAAACCGCAAAATTATTTGTAAGTAAGTATTAGTAAGGTGCTTTAAATCAGACGTTGTAATAAATTAATTCTTAATATGGGGGGATTTTCAGTTGTACATTTAAACGTAATACAATACTACATGGAAACATGTCGGGTAGTTATTTATTTCGTTGAATTAAAATTACTTCATGTTATCTAAGTATGTCTTTTAATTTGATTGCTCCGATTGACTCTCATTCCAAATATAGTTTCTTAATTGCCATATCTATTACTAGGTTATTTATATTTTCTAATGCTAACACGATTAAGTAGATCAATGCATCACCAAATCAAAGCTCTTGCGCTTTTTGTCATTCCACAGAAAGCAGAATACTCGTACACTATTACCCTACTTAAGCGGCATCATATTGTATTCAAATGAATGTACTATCTGCTGTTATCTGCCCTAAATATTTTTAGCGGTATCAATTCAATGCGGTAACACATCTCTTTCAATGTGACCTAGTAATAAATAAACTTAACAACAACACTGATGGTTGCATAAAGTAGCTCTTTGACGTGTGATAATATGTGTCAATCTCTGATTTATTCTAGGAAGTAATGCACTGGAAGAAGGCGATGCAAAAATAGAGCATATCAATGCACTCACCAGCAATCTTTCAGAGAGTATTGGTTCGCCAATCGATTATATTTGGACCGACGTATACTGGTTGGCGTCCATTGTAATTATTGCAACTCTTATTGGATGTTTTTTAATTCACCATGTAGATCTGAGGCAAAGACTACTGGGTGCTCGAATGAGAATTGCCTGTTGTTCTCTCATTTACAGAAAGGTTAACGAATGAAATGGCTTGCTTTTCCATTGAATTATTAATTTTAGTTTTTTTTTTTGTAGACTCTTCGTTTGTCGAAAAAAACAGCAGGTACTACTCCTGCCGGGTATCTGGTTAACCTCCTTTCTAACGATGTTAACCGTTTAGACTACGGCTTTATTTTTGCACATTGGATATGGATTCTCCCAATCCAGTCTGTACTGATTTGCTATCTGATATGGCAAAAAATTGGAATTGCAGCTCTTATTGGGGTGGTGGGTCTTCTTCTAAAAACTGTTCCTGTGCAAACAGGCCTTAGTAAACTATCTTCAAAACTACGAATGAAAATTGCCCAACGGACTGACAATCGCGTAGGCATAATGAACGAAATAGTACAAGGCATACAGGTAATTAAAATGTACGCTTGGGAAAAGCCCTTCCAAGCTGTAGTAGCCGAAGCAAGGCGTCGTGAAATAAAACAGATTCGATATGCATCGTACTTACGTGGCTTTTACTTGAGCACAATGGTGTTTACTGAGCGTTCAACACTATACATTACTATCGCAGCAGCTGTCCTACTAGGTCAATCTGTAACGGCTGACGTTGTATTTTCTATGGCACAATATTACAACATTCTTCAGGTGAATAACAATAAATTGAACTTTGTTTGAAGAACTCCTGTGAATATTTATTGAGATTTCAGCTTGTTGCAGCTATTTGGTATCCACTAGCAGTGTCCTTTGGAGCAGAGGCACTTGTTTCAATTGAACGCATTCAACGTTTTCTTATGATGGAGAGCCATGATGAGAAGACCCGTGGATTGACACAAAAGACAGACTATTCTACTGTTGAAAGTAACTCGCAAGCTATTTCAATTAAGGAGGTTGACGCAAATTGGGATAACACCAAAACTTTGGCTACGTTGCAAAACATTAATATAGATATAAAAAAAGGTCAACTTTGTGCAGTCATTGGTCCAGTTGGAGCGGGAAAAGTAAGTTGAAGATCTGTTTCAATAGTCTCACGATAATGTTTTTATATATTGTTTCTAATAACAAATAATACTTATTTTAAAGAGCTCACTTCTACAATTATTACTCGGAGAATTGCCAATCGCTAATGGAAATGTTGTTATTCATGGTGATGTTTCCTATGCATCTCAGGAGGCGTGGCTTTTTACTGGAACCGTTAGAAATAACATTTTATTCGGTGAAAACTATGATAGAAAACGATACCATGAAGTAACGAAATGTTGTGCATTAGCAACCGATTTTGAACAGCTACCAAATGGAGATAAAACAATTGTAGGTGAACGCGGCGCATCATTATCGGGTGGACAGAGAGCGCGCATCAGGTAACATAAAGTGATAAATTATAATACTTGATCTGTTTAAAAGATTAGTGTCTAAATAGAATTCACACGAATTTATTTTATTTCCTTCATCTTAACAATAAAACGAATTATTTCAGAGCGAACCACTTTTATACCCTATCCTAATAGGGTAAATTTGATACATATTTTGTAACAGAGAAATCGAGGTCGACCCTGTAAAGTATATATTATATTCGTGAGCAGTATCAATAGCGAAGTCAATTGTGTCATGTTCCTCAGTCCGTTTGTCCGTATGTCACCGCTTTCTGGACTATAATTTTTGAGCTCGGAAGATAAAATTTCATATCTGGTCTTTTGAGAAAAAGATGTAGTACAAGTATAAAATTTTTTGAAATCCGCCCACTTTTTCATAATTTCATTATTTTATATGAAATCTAAAATTTTTATTAAGACCAAATATATTGATATTCACATTGTCTACGCCCACGTTATAGGGCGTTATCATTAAAAAACCGATTTTGATAAAAATTTCCATATAACATCGTCAGACGTTCGTTATCGTCGTAGTTAAAGAAAAAAATCCAATACGTGCACGCCCACTTTATAAGAGCTGCATAGGAAGAATAATAAGGTATCCGTTTAAGATGGATTGTAGCTTTTCTGTATGTTTTAATTCAATTTAGACTTAATTCGAATACATCGACAATTGCTAAAAATATAATTCGATTGTCGTTTTATTCAGTTTCAAGAGAAAACAATCGAATCGAAGCGAAGCAAATGGAAACGAATCGAGTAGAATCGAAAAGGATCGAAATGAGACGATTAGAATTGAATCGAATCAAATTATAGAGAATTTGTTTGAAGAGAATTTGAATTATAACAATGCAGGGAATTGTGGGTACTAATGGTCAATTGTAGAAATGTTTTTTCTAGATCTATACATCTGTGTGTTCGTTGAATTCTCTTCTTACAAGAGAATTAATACTCGTTAACTCTATACCTAATTTTTATTGTTTATCATTATTTATTTTATCATCATTTATTGTTTATTATTTTAATCTTTGCATTGAGATACCCTTTTCTAGATTTACAACTTCATCTTGCATTGATTTCAAATGTTATTATATAATTGAATTGAATTTGATTGATTTTTATTTTCTTTTTCCATTATAACGATTAATAATATAAATCAAAATAACATGGCATTGCCGTCTGTCGATTGACAACAACTATTGATAATAATAATAATAGTAATAATAATATTTCAAAATTCAATGCGAGTATGCGGTTTCTATAGGCCAGCACGATTTTGCAATATTTGAACAATTTCGGTACATTCAGCTCATTTAGATGGTTAATTACTTCGCCTTCAGATAGAAAATCAGTACCGCAGATACTACGTCGAGTTTCCCTTAACGTTGGACACTTTCCGATAAAGTGTACCGTATCGTCCCGTTCCCCCACATTACATATGCCGCATACGATAGGAAGGTCTTCTCTATGGGAAATATAGTTCAAATTAAGCAATTCCCACCTCAGTTTAGCAATCGTAGATATTTCCTCCACTTTATGTTCGTCCCGAAAATAATTAAGGTGTCGTAGGTCGTGATTTAGGCGCTCTACTGGATGCCTTTTCTAGGAATTTCTCCCTCCACTTTAAATCCACTTTCGCAATAAGTTGGTACAACACTGGCTTCCATCTCGTGAGATCCGTTACTTCCAGTTCTGTATCTCAAGGACACTCGCAAAAAAAGGACCAAAGTTCGCGTAACTTCGCGGTTCCAATAGTCGCAGATTCAAATCTAAACTCGGTGGACTCTAGTAAGGGTAAAACAAAAAAACAATTGGAATAAGTGCATCTACCGCCAAAAGAAAACTCGTTTTTTTATGTATATATTCTTAGTTCCTTTTATTTGTCTCGATGCCTTGACCTGTTTCCGGACGTAATGTCGTGGAGGCTGTGCTTGCCAATCGTCTTACCAAAGATATCCTCCTTTCCTCTCTTGGCGTATTAGGAGATTGCTCGTAAATTTTGTCGAGGAGCTCGTAGAAACATTCTTTCGTGGCGTCGTCTTTGTCCTCTGTGGGGACATGAGCGCATATAAGGCTTATGTTGGCGAATTTAGCCTTGATGCAGGGTTGTCATAAGTCGTTAGTGTCGAAAGCTTAAGACTTCTTACCTAAGTCTGCCGCTTTCTGCTCTCTATAACAATCACCGTAATAAATGTCACAGTTTTTCATCCTTTTTTGTCCGGCACCAACACTTTTCCTACGCCCTGGCTCAGCATTGGAGATTCCTATAGACCTGGGATTCGAATAAGTCATAGCAGCTCGTATAGAGATAACACTAGATAGTCCGGCCTGACTAAAACTGTGGACGCCACCGTTGATTCCATCTAGAGAATACGTCCGTTGCCGTACGGATGAAGAGGAAGTGCCTTAGTGAGAAGACACTCCTCCCCATCTCTCGTTTGGGTTGGTTACCCAATTTCCAGCCGAGGTACTAGGTACCCAGTACCCACCAACGTGGAGGTGTAAAGTAGGAGTTGATAGTGACAGGCTAAGGTGAGAATAATTCGAATATTTTCATTGAGTCTATCACACAATTTGCAGGATACGATGATGTAAGAATTACTAAAATTTGTAGTCTGAGAAGCAGGTAGCATAACAACAAAGCGAGAACTACTATTTAAGATATATGCATCATTGATAGGTCTTTGCAAATAGTCACCTTTGATGACAAAAATATCTTAAGATAGTAAAATTAGTAACCAACTGGTAGAATTTTCGTTAGACTAAATAGTTCCATAGTGTGAGCTAAGGGAAGAATTACAAATTGTTCTGACGGTGCATTTTAGCAGTACAACCAGTTTTTGTAATTTATTTAGATAGCAACAAATTCCATATTGAAATTTTAAATAAAATATTCCATAAAAGATTGTTTTTAGAACAAAATTTTCTAAGGCGGTAACAAAGCGGATTGAAGAAAACATACTGGTTTAAGTTTGTAAAGTACTCCGCCCACCTTAGATGTTGATCTATTGTAATACCTTGATTTGATATTTGAAATGTTCTGCCGTGTCAATTTTAAATCAGTTAACATTGCAGGCGACATCTGAAAGAAAATTTCAGAACTATGTTCCGAGTAATTAATGTTACATAAAATATGCCTAGTACAATTAGATGCATGGAGCATAACTTCTTCATCTCTTTGTTCCAAGACAGAAAGACATTAACTTTGTTTTCTGACTAACAATGAACTAATGATCTGCAAACCAAGTCCTCAACAAACTAACAAAATTACAAATTTTTGGCGCGACAGGTCCATGGGATCCATGGCCTAGCTTCTGGCAACCATTCGTGTTGTGCGTGATATATTCTTCACACGAATGGAAGAGGCCTATTGTTTAATGCCGTATTCGAAGGGCAATTTGTGTTTTGAGAAGCTTTTCATGACAGTTTTACTCTCGGATGTATGTCAGGCGCTCGCGAGAGGTGGGGCCGTGAAAGAAATTTTAGGTGTTGTCTGGGGATTTAACCTGGAACTCATCGCTCCGTAGTCCAATGCAATAACCACTTGAGCCACGTCGCCCAAACATCGTGGTTTATTTCACTACTTAAATTTTAAGGATTACTTGGGTTTAGGTCTAGGTCCAAACACACTTAGCCCAATAAAAGTTTATTGTGATGCGATGGATTGCACTATTTGGCTACCTAAGTCTAATTAAACCAACGGGGGATTTTAATAAAGCTAAGAAGGGTCGTAACGACTAATGACGCCAGTTCGCCTAGGTAGTAAAAGAAGTAAGCTCTTAGATAGAGTAGTGTTTTTTGGAACAGAGCTGAGAATGGTTTCTTCCTCCAGAGTCGTTCACAGACCATCGTCGTGGAAAGACGTGTTTTGGCTTCTCTGAATCATACAGTGTGTTATAGTTGTGCAAAAGTTCGCGGTTTTTTAATAGCCGAAGTGGCAGTAATAGTGGTTGCAGATCGTCATCCGGACCGACACTGGTTCAAATCCGGGAACCAAAACAAATACAAGCAGCTACAGAAATGGAAAAGGGTCCGCCGACGAAGAGGAGGACTACCCATACATCTACGACGAAGAAGAAGACTATCCATACGTCTCCGACGGCGCGGTGGGGAGGGTCGCTATACGGGTGAGAACAACACCTTCGCCAAACTAGCGTCCTCGGCGTCAGAGAACGAGGATGAGACACTGAAGAGCCTGAACAGCAGCATCCAATTGCTGCAGCAAAAGGTAATTCAAATCAAGGCCAAACAAACGGCCAGAAGACTAAAAGAACGCTAAGAATAGCTTCAGTGCCAGCAGCAGAAACAACAACAACTACAACAAGAGCAGCAAATGCAACATCCTAAGCAGGAATAACAAAAACAGCCACAACAACCGCAGCAGCCGAAGCAACAACTGCAAAAAACACAGCAGAAACACCTCAATAACCTAAACAGCAGCTGCAATAACCTAAACAGCAGCTGCAACAACCTAAACAGCAGCAGCAACAACAGCCACAGCAGAAACAGCAGCAGGAATAACAGCAACAGCAGCAACAACAACAGCAACAGAAGACAACAAACGAAAGGGTGCCGCCAATCAACACTTTCAAGGTGGAACTTAAGGACACAATTGAATTATGTAAGCCGGCCACAGGCAACAATTTTTCAATTAAAAGGTTTAATAAGGATATGCATTCCCTTCAATGTAATACGGTAGAACAATATCACATTATTAAAAATTTGTTGAGAGACTCGACTACGGAGTTCTTCTCCTTCACCCCGAAAGGGTTAAAACTGCACATTATGCTGCTGGAGGGGTTGAAACCGTCTTCCGAACTGGAGGAGATCCTCAAATTGCTCAGGGAAACAAAGTGCGACAGACTTGAATTCGTAGGAGTTAAGCCAAAAGGGAGAACCGAAAACTTCCTTTCTTTCTAGTTCAGCTTTCGCCCAACAGCAAACTGTAAAGAAGGAGCGAGAGCATTCTCCAATGCGTTCGCTGCCAAAGGTTCGGGCACGCCGCGATACGATACGTACAGTATGGAAAGGACACAAGAGAGAAGAATGCCCGCTAGGTAAGGATAGGGCTACAGATAAGGAACAACTTTCGTGTGCACTATGCAGGAACACGGGGCCCACAGCTAACTATCGGCGTTCCAAGTTATTAGGAAATTGAACATGGCTCGTCAGCAGAAGATCGTGATGAAGCGATCACCTGGTCCCGCTCCATCAAATCAAGTCGTCACACTCCAATTGACGTACATCCAAATGGCGGCCGGTTACGGAAAGACGCAAAATAAAACAGCCAAAGGCTGCTTCAAAGGCGTCAGTGTCTAAAGCACCTGAGGCGCAAGGTGACTTGATGGCTATCTTGCTCTCGATTCAAGTGCAGATGGGCCAGCTTTAACATCAGTCACAAGAGCAGGCGATCAGATCTACGCGCTTCTGCCGAGCCTGCGGTGAATGTGAATTCACTGATAAGAACGTAGAAACTCACATTTTATGTTGCTAGATGATGAAAATCCTGATTTGCTTTTTATTAGCGAAACTAAGCTAACTCAGAGACATAAGTTAAGGAACAATAGATATGATATAGTAAGAAGAGACCGACCCAACTCCACTGAAGGAGGTGGTGTCGCGATCTTTATTCGTAAAGATCTGTGATATAACAATACAGTGTACAGTGGTGAAGTGCGAATGTTCCAGCGTGCATCGTTTGCATCCCTCTCCATAGTGGAAAGAAGATGTACGTGGTCACGGTCTATGCGCCTGAAGCTACTCAACCTTCTTTATTTATTTCAGAACTCGAGACACTTTTCCGATGTCTAAGGTTGGAGTTGGAGGAGAATTATCTCATGGCCGGAGATTTAAACGCGAAGAATAGGGATTGGGGAAATAACACACCAAATCCTAGAGGGAACCTACTACTCAATTGGTGGGGTCAGCACATTGTCGGTTTAGACTCTATGTATAAGCAACAGATAGTCCGTCGTTTCCCAGAGGCGACTACTATCTGGATCTCATACTTTTCGACGTACGGCTACAACTGACCGACACGAACCGACAAACTATAAACTGTCAACACACTTTTGTATACAACAGCGACCATTGCGGACTTGCCGAAATAACGATTCCCAACGAAATTGCGGAATTGGAAGAGTTTGTCCAAACGCATTCCTTCAATTACAGTAGAACGCGTTGGACAGGCTTCTCCCGAGTACTGAATAGAGCACTCTCCTCGAACTCGCTCTACCCACCGTCCAATAGGAAGCTGTCAAACGAGGAGCTTGACAGATATCTAAAACAATTGGTCGAGACAACCAAATGAACTACAGACAGTACGATACCTCGGTATCAACATACTGACAACGTAGATATATTCCGCAACGCGACTATCGACGCACTACACCAACAAAAAAGGAGACTGTTGTCAAGATTAAAAACCTGACAGTTTACTGACAGACAAAACTCGGAGGTTAGGACACTGAAGTCGCTGATGAAAAACCTCCACAAATTTATCAAAGAAAACTACAGATTGACGGTGAATGCGTATTGAGATAACGCTATCGAGAATGACGACTTCTTTGTGATCATCCCCGTTCATATCTTCGAACGGGGAATGAGATCTTCGTCTCATTAAGAAGTAAGAAATCCGTGGGTATCGACGGAATACCGAATATTGTGCTACGACATCTCCCTCTAGAAGCGGTGGACATATACACCACCCTCTTTAACAATGCGTTGAATATTCCCATTCCCAAAAAGGCAAAAAATACATCCAATCCGACAAATCTCCGGTCGATAAGTCTCCTTCCGAACATCAGCAAGGCGTTCGAAAAAGTGATCCATAGAGCCCTGAGTAAGTGGGTTGAGGACAGAAATACAATCCCGGACAACCAATTCGGTTTCAAGGCGGGGCATGATACCCCAAATGCCGCGCATAAACTGGTCTCGGATATCCAATGGAATAAAACAAGAAACAATGCACGGGTGCCTGCCTAATTGACTCTTTTACATGTTGAGTAGGCTGAGTATAAGTAAATCACTGCTGTATATTATTTATAATATGCTCACCAGTAGACAGTTCGTTGTGAAAAATGGCAACGTGACTTCTGCTGGTGTATTTCAAATTAAAATGGTCTGCAGTTAATTCGCCTATCCTTTTCAACATTTCCACTAGCGATCTCATACGTTCTCTTCACCATGCTATTGCGTACGCAAACGACTTGATTGTGTACAGGTCAGGTCCAAAAATAGAGATCATTACAATACTCTTACAACGTGACTTCGAGACGATCCAGCGATATTGCGATGACTGACAGATCGTCGTTATCTAGGGCCTCTAGGGACACCAGAAAGAATTGGCGAAAGTTCTCCATCGTCAGACCGCACGGACAGCCATTGGCAAGCACAAGTGTAGTCAGATACCTTGGGATCTGGCTAGATCAGTATCTAAATTTTAACAAACATATAGATACATTATAAAAAATAAAAAAAATAAAAAACAAAAAAAGTACGTATTTTGATTAAGTAGGTTAAGATTTATTTTGAGGTAGTTTAGGATAGTTTTAAGTTTTACAAAAAATAAAAAAATGTTCTTACACAAACTTTTTCCAAAAAACACATTTTCTTTGTTTAAAAAATAAGTTAGATAATAAATAGAAATATAAATAGCACATAAGTTAGGTTAGGTTTTAAGAATTAAGTTTAACTTAGAGTGCGCGCATAGGGCCAGTAAGTCATTAGTACATAACGTAGTTAAGTTAGTTAAGCTAGTTTTAAGCGTTTTTTGTTAGCATGTCAGAATTAATGAATTAAATTTAATTAAAATGCGTTGAAAATAAAAAGTGAATGGTTTCTTTCTCCTCTTCCCTACAGTTTCTGCAGAAATCATTTTACAAAATGCTCAGCCTTTTGGCATGTTGGCCTATCAGACAGTGTACAGTACACTGATCTCTGATCAATTCAATCTCTGACCGGTTCAAGAAAACTCGGCAAATACGCTTCAACAAAAAACAAATCAAAACTCGGTACAACGTTTCAGATCAAGCCTTGGCTAAATCTGTCTCGAAATGTTGCAAGTAAAGAGATTTTTTCCGTTTACAGTTGATTTTCCTAAAAGCTTCCAACTTTAGTAAGACTTTACGAATAGCTAGGGGCATTCCGAAGCTCCGCCATTTATGGGTCGTGCCCTGTCTGGCGAGCTCATCAACCTTGCAATTGCTCCCAATGTCTCTGTGGTCTGGCACCCAACTTAGCTGAATGTAGCTCAGCCATCTCCAGAAAAGACAATCGTCAGTTTAACACAGCTTTTGAAGTGAAGGAGCACGATTCCAGGAATTTGATTTTCGTTTTTTTTGACACTAAAAATGCTAATATCACAAACTTCGTAGTTTAGAGGTTACATTACATATTACATAAGTACATACACTACTATTGGAGCCAATTTAATTTAGATTTTTTACTCTCTACTGATTAACATAAAACCGCCGCACAATCGAGCGCTAATTTCCCCTTCAAAACCAAGGAATTCTTAATTGGGGCCAAAATCCACGAAGTTATGTAAATAAATAAATGCTTTTCGTGGTACTTCATTGCATTTTCCAGTACGTAGGTACCCTGCGATACTCTATATGTATGTATCTATGTACATAAATATGATCTCATACACAATGCAGCCCCATGAAATGAAATCGTTGGAGTGCATTCATTTGTGCAGTGAGAATAAAGCCAAATTTAACACCCTATCGTGGAACCCGACGGATCTGAAATTCACTTCACCCATTCGATTCACGTAAATCTCTCATAGCTATCGTGGAACCCGTCGGATACGCTTTGTTACCGACGAGTAATGTTGATTGGGAAGTGCTCGTTTGACAGCTTATTTGAAAGGAATTTGGGGTTAATGATGACTGTGATCATAATTTATGAATTTAATTTTTGATGACGAAAAGAAGGAATAAATAAATAAATATTAATGAATAAACAGATAAGGCAAAATTACTTCTCTCTTCTCTTCATGAAAATTGAGTTTTTAAACTGATGTATTTAGACCAATAAATCTTACTAGAACTACAAACAACAACGTATTATATTTTTTTTATAGATTCTCGCTATATTCTGGACTGTCCTCCGTCGGTTAGTTAAATTATCCTTTGTTATTTTGGGGTATTCGTTCAGAAAACTACAACACAACAACCAAATCCGCAATGAAATAGTTGCGGATGTCAAATGTATAGGGAGATTCGATCCGTGCGTTTTCCACGATACAGTGAATCTCATTCACATTGCCGACATGTGAATCGTTCACTTCTGCGGGTTGCACGATGCAAATTTCTCATTTTTAGTGCATCATTCCCCCCGACGGGTTCCACAATAGGGGTGTAAGATTTCTCGACTCTTGAGCTTATTTCCATTTTAAATATGTTTTATCTCGTAACAATCAGAACAGTGTATATAATATATTTGATATTATTTTTAACTTTGGCCTCATTTCAGTATTGAAATGGAAATAGTTCCATTTTGGTCTGATTTTCATTTCAAAAGTGAAATAAAATATAACTACGAGTTCCATTATAAAACTGAAAAACGTACTACTTTAAACTAACTGTAACATTTTTTATTTCAGTTTAGCACGAGCTGTTTATAAACAAGCTGCCATCTACCTTTTTGATGATCCTCTAAGTGCTGTCGATGCACACGTCGGCAAACATCTTTTTGACGAAGTTATTGGTCCACGTAGTCGCCTAGCAAATGAAAAAGCTACTCGACTTCTCGTGACTCACCAAGTTCACTTTCTTACCGAAGCAGATTGGATTGTAATCATTGAAGATGGGCGCATTTCACGCCAGGGAACGTACAATGAACTTGCCAATAGTGAATTAGACTTTGCTAAATTGCTAGAACGAACAAAAAGTGAAAATGACACTGATTCTAACATTGATCGTCTCAGTGAAGATTTAACTATATATGAAGACGATGATATTCCATATATTGATGGGGTTCGAGGATATCAAGCACTTCGGCAGCGTTCCACCTCCAGTACAAGTTCGTTTAGAAAATCAGTAAGTTAACACAGCGGCTGGTAAAGAATGTATTTAACATTGTTGTTTTAGGCCAGTTCCGATAAAGATTTTAGTGATGATCAAGAGGTTGCCGAAGATCAAGCGGAAGGTGGAATTTCAGGCAGAGTTTGGTGGGAATATTTTCGAGCTGGAGCTAGTGTTGCCGCTTTGTGTGTACTTGTGTTCGTGATGCTGTTTTCTCAAGTTGTCTGCAGTGGCTCAGACTACTTTGTGAATATTTGGACCCAACAGGAATACCTTCGGATAAACAATGAAACCACATGGTTGACCACTTATGAATGTCTCTATATATACGGATCGTTAATTCTTGGCGTTGTTGTGGTAAGATAAAAAAAAAAGTTTGTGATTAAAGGCAATGCTAATTATGTTCCTAAAGATGACAATAGTGCGTGGATACCTCTTCTTCAAAGTTTGTATGCATGCTTCGAAGGTATTGCACGATCGAATGTTTGGTTCAATTCTACATGCAACTATGCGCTTCTTTGACACTAATCCCTCAGGCAGAATTTTGAATAGATTTTCTAAAGATATGGGCGCCATTGATGAGTTCCTCCCAAAGGCTATGATGGATTTTATCCAAATCGCTTTGGTTATGTCTGGAATTCTTATTTTGATTACAATAGTGAATCCAATTCTTATTGGAGCGTTGGCGATTGCTGTGGTGGTATATCTTCTGATTCTGAAACTTTATTTGAGACCTTCACAGGATTTAAAGCGTTTGGAAGGAATTCGTATGTAAACGAGAAGATTCAAAATTTATGTTTGCATTGCTAATGAGATTTGGTTGCATCTTAGGTCGAAGTCCCGTATTTTCTCATCTCTCAGCCACTCTTACTGGTATCTCCACTATTAGAGCTCGAGGTTTACAAGATCTCGTAGCCAGAGAATTCGACAATCTACAGGATGTTCATAGTGCTGTATGGCAACTTACGATGTCTGCTAATACAGCTCTTGGACTATGGCTTGACTGTGTAAGTTGTGGATTTCTTTCATCAGTGGCTTTTAGCTTTATCGTCCTTCATCATCGTAAGTTTGTTTTGCTATGTAAACTTATACCATTAGTATTTAAATGCTGCATTTTAGAAACATTTAGCGGCAACGTTGGTTTAGCTATATCACAAGCTATGATTCTCACCGGAATGGTTCAGTACGGAGTTAGACAAGTGGCTGAATCCCTTCAGCAGATGACAAGTGTGGAACGTGTACTTCAATATACTGATCTAGAACAGGAATCTCAAATTGCAAAGAAGCCACCATCTGAATGGCCAGAAAAAGGAGAGCTTAAGTTTAAGGATATGTCACTGCGCTATGATCCTAATAGCCCAGCTGTGTTGAAGCACTTAAATATAACCGTTAAACCGGGTTGGAAAGTTGGCATTGTTGGCCGAACTGGCGCTGGAAAATCGTCACTTATTGGCGCACTTTTTCGGTTGTCCAATATCGAAGGTGGAATCTACATTGACGATATTGAAACTGGAAGTATTTCGCTAGAATCGCTCCGTTCAAAAATTTCAATTATACCTCAGGACCCGGTTCTATTTTCTGCAACTATTCGCTATAATTTGGACCCATTTTTATTGTACCCAGATGCTGATTTATGGCAAGCTTTGGAAGAAGTAAGTCTTATTTGCCATTTTCCACTTGGCCAATTTTTCTAAATTATTAACTATTAATTTACAGGTAGAACTGAAACAAGCGATACCAAGCCTTGATTATATGGTCACCGAACGTGGAAGTAATTTCAGTGTCGGTCAAAGACAGTTAGTGTGTCTTGCGCGAGCAATTTTACGCAACAACAAAGTTTTAGTGTTGGATGAGGCCACTGCCAATGTCGATCCCCAGTAAGTATATAATTATCAATTCTTACTAAGTCTAGTTCGTTTATTATTGTTTTGCTGTGTTTAGAACTGATGGGTTGATCCAGCGTACAATCCGTGTGAAATTTAAGCAATGTACTGTACTCACAGTTGCACATCGTCTTCATACTGTTATGGATTCCGATCGAATACTGGTTATGGACGCGGGAACTGCAAAGGAATTCGACATTCCCTATATTTTATTGAAAAATCCAAATGGGGCATTAAGGCAGATGGTGGAAGCAACCGGACATCATGATGCGGAAAATCTAAAAAAAATCGCTCGTGATACATACAAAGCAACGTCATCTCATGAAGATCAGTACACAAAGTTTACTTAATAGCTGACAACGATCTACTTAAGATTATTTACTTAAAAATGTTTTTTTATGAAATACTCTCAAGCACAAGATATTTCACGGGCTTAAAGGGAAGACTTACACACTTATCTGTGCCTTTTGTCAAGATGTACTTCTTTTTCATTATTACTTTAAGAACACAGTTAAAACTATACAGTTTTTTTTTTTATACATGCTTACAGCAGTAACATTTATTATACTTTTAAGAAGAAATAAATATATTTACAAACTTTTTTAAAGTTAAGTTTTAAAAAATAAAAACTGTATTTTATGGAGACAATTGGATTCATTAATTAATTTACTTGCTGTTTCTTCCCAGAGATGAATAAACTCGAAGAGGTATATTTGTTTCCCTTTCTCCCTCTATCTCGCTCTTTCTTTCATATTTCAGATCTTGTTCACATATAAGAGGAAGTAAAAAATCTACACAATTGTAAAGAGTTATAGAGGAGAAAGCAACCAAAATCAATACCAAACCAAATGCAATGGCCACTTTGCTAGATGAAAAATTAACACCCTTATCGTAGAATACACGGTATCTGAGATTCACTTCATTCGCTCGATTCACTTTCACTTTCCATGTGCATCGTAGAATACGCCGGGTGAACTACACTATAAGTATTTCAAATTCGAAGTTGACATTGCAAAACAGCTGTTTGATGGCAATTAATGTAGGAAAATAATTTCATATTTAAACTTTAAAATACATACATGTGTACACCAGTGCCAAAAGAAAACGCCGCACTATTAAAATTTTATGATTATTCAGTTCCGGGACTGCAGTTTTTCTGTGATCTGCATATTCTTTTTGATGCTCTAGACCGCGACAAAGTTAAGGAATTTTACGATGGTTTTATGTGAAACAGATAAATGACGTATTCTCGAAAATTTCAAATAGGCGCATCGCAAACGTGGGATGCCACTAAAGCACTGTGAGACGACTTTTGCAGAAACTAAGCATATGCATGTTATGGCTTGGGACGCAAAAGAAATAGGAGTCTTGGCCGTATTTTAGTTTTGGACGGTTCCTTAAATGTAGCGAAATACAAAGAAATAGTTGCTGATGATGTTTCTACAATAGAGCAGCTATGCTGCTACATCTCATATGCTTTGAGGATCCATCTATAGGATTTCCAATCTATATAGTTACTTGACTTCATTGATTAACTGAACTACAACAAACAACCTATTATATTTTTTTGGAGAGTCTCCCTATATTCTCGACTATCCTTCGTCGGTTTTTTAAATTAACCTTTGTTTTTTTGGCGTAATCCTTCCGAAATATACAACACAACAACTAAATCCGCAATAAAATAGTTGCTGATGTCAAATGTATGGGGAGATTCGATTCGTGCACTTAAAACTTGACGTGCGTGCGCCTCCTTTCTTGCCCAAGCTTAACCCCAGTGAAAAATCTTTTTCAAAAATGAAGCCGCACGAATTACGTACCTTAACATCAACAACAACAGCATCTTCGCACCGGTCCTAAGAATAAAACACTTGATATGCACTTGTCCTAACAGAAGCCATGTACCCGTAACATCACAAACACCAGCTTAACTTCGCACTGGTAATCAAGACAAAACACTTGCCATGCACTTGTTCTAGCAGAAGCAATGTACCCGAAATATCCAAAACAACAGCAACTTCGCACCGGTCATCGGGACAAAACACTTGCCATGCACTCATTCCCACAGAAGTTATATATCAGTCATCATAACACAAAACACCTGTGATGCACCTACTTCGGCAGACATTGGAAAACATCAACAAGTTGATATGCTGCGCTGAAACACTTGTGCCATGAGCACAGTTAACTCTAGCTTATTAGTATATCATTTTTAGTTAAGTTAAGCAGTCTTTTGGAAGAAGTCAAATAAAGCACATCGTGCACTAAACCATTGTGACTACAATAGTGACATACATATGTACTTACTTACTTAGGTGGCGCTACAGTTCGGGGTGAACCTGGGCCTCAACTAACAAGCCTCTCCAGTTAGCTCGGTCCTTAGCTAACTGCCTCCAGTTGCGCACTCCAAGCTTGTTCAGGTCCCCTTCAACTTGTGCGCGCCACCTAAGGCGAGGTCTTCCTCTGCTGCGTTGTCCCTCCGGGTGTGATTCGAAGACTCTTCGGGCCGGAGCACTCGGACTTGCTTCTCATTTTTCCAGGATCTGCCGAAGTGTGAAGATTTGATCGATTGTGGACTTTCCTGGTCTGAAACCACACTGATAGGGCCCAATCAGGTTGTTGACGAAGGGTTTCAGACGTTCACACAATATGGCAGATAGGATCTTATACGCGATGTTGAGGAGACTGATACCTCTGTAATTGGCGCAATTGAGCGGATTTCCTTTCTTGTGGATCGGGCAAACGGTGCTGAGATTCCATTCATCAGGCATACACTCATCTGACCAAATTTTAGAAATGAGTTGGTATATGCTCTCTACCAGGTCATTTCCAGCTGCTTTGAACAGCTCGGCTGGTAAGCCGTCAGGTCCAGCAGCCTTGTTGGACTTAAGTTTGGATATTGCTATCCTTACTTCGTTTTGGTCAGGTGGACGGAAGTTTTGAAACAGCGTCATCGTCTAAATTGAATGGTTCATTCTACCTGACAGCGGAATGTTGGTCTTCATCGCCGTTATACAGTCTGCAGAAGAAGTTTTTCCATATTCTCAGCACCGTCTGCGACTCTACTACGAGGTTTCCTTCCTCATCTCTACAGGTTTCTGTACGGGTCTTGTTGGCCTGACACGTTCTTTTTACCTGTTGGTAAAACTTCCGTACATTATTCCTGGAGTATAATCTCTCAATATCTTCGATCGCGCGCTTCTCGTGCTCTTTTTTCTTCTTTCGGAGAAGCCGATGTTCTTCCCGTCTCTTCTGCTCGTAGAGCTCACGAGCAGCTCTCGTCCTTTTTTGCAGCGCCGCTTTGTATGCTTGCTGTTTAGCTGCATGTGATTGCCGGCACTCATCGTCAAACCAGGGGTTTCTTGGTGGTGGTCGGGTGAAACCCAGCACATCAGTTGCGGCACTTCTGATGGCTTGTTGGCAACGTTGCCACTGGTCTTGCGCTTGATGCTGGCGGCATAGGAGTCGTTGAGAGATTACGGGATACGCGTTCGGTGAAGGTTCTGGCGATCTCTTGCGATTGCAGCTTTTCGACGTCAAATCTTCTCACAGTAGTTCTTCTTAGTTGTGGCGTTTGGGATATCCGCATTCGTACCTTGGCTGCAACAAGGAAATGATCCGAGTCCATGTTGGCTGCTCGGAAGGTTCGGACATCCAGAATACTGAAGGCATTCCTTGCGTCGATCGCAATGTGGTCAATTTGATTGACCGTTTGATGATCAGGAGATCGCCATGTCCCCTTGTGGATATTGAGATGAGGAAACCGTGTGCTTGCTATAGTGACGTTTCGCCCCGCAGCGAAGTCAATAAGCCTAAGTCCGTTGCCAGACGTGGTCTCGTGTAGGCTGTGCTTTCCAATCGTCCTACCAAAGATGTCCTCCTTTCCTATCTTGGCGTTAAAATCGCCTAGGACGATTTTAACGTCATACTTAGCACATTGCTCATATGTTTTGTCGAGGAGCTGGTAGAAACTTTCTTTGGTGGCGTCGTCCTTGTCCTCTGTGGGGGCATGAGCGCATATTAGGCTTATGTTCGCGAATTTAGCCTTGATGCGGATTGTCATAAGACGCTCGCTCACGTGTCGAAAGCTCAAGACGAACCCACATCCAAATAAGCGCTGTTTCTGTTCCCTATAGCAATCACCGTAGTATACGTCACAGTTTTTCATCCTCTTTTTGCCCGGGCCATCCCATCGCACTTCCTGGATGGCGGTGATATCTGCATTGTAGCAGTCTAGGGCCTCTGCTAATTGTTCGGCTGCACGCGGCCTGTTAAGGGTCCGAACATTCCACGTGCAGATCCGAAGATCGTTGTCCTTATTTCGTTTGCTGGGGTCGTCAACAGTGGGATCATCCTTATCCGAGGCTTGTCGTAGTGTCGTAACTACAGGTTTTTTACGTGGTAGGGAAGTTACCCCGACGCACAACCCTCAACCTGGAGGACCAGTTCCTTTTTTTACCCCTAGACAAGGGGCCGGATATTCCGGAGTCAGTACCCCGCTTCGGGGATGTGAGCGCTGCCGTTGGCCCATTAAGGGTTCATCCGCCACCAACTCTATTCCAACACCCTGACTCAGTATTGAAAATCCCTATAGACCTGGAATTCGAATATGTCGAAGCAGCTCATATAGGGATAACACTAATAGTTCGACCTAACTGGAACTGGTTGACGCCACCGTTGATTCCATCTAGGGAATTCGTCCGCCGCCGCCTGAAGCAAGAGAAGGTGCCTTAGTGAGAAGACACTCCTCCCCCCTCTCTCGTTCGCTTCCACCAACAACCTTCCAAAGGGGTTGGTTACCCAATCTCCAGTTGAGGTACTAGGCACCCAGCAGCCACCATCGTGGAGGTGTAGAGTAGGAGTTGATAGTGAGAGACTAAAGCGAGAACGCTTGTGTTCCCATATGTTCCGCATCACTACCCTTTGACCACTGACATACATATGTATTATTAGTTTTAATATTCCTTTTTTTTTTCAAAATTCTTTACTCACGCACGTCAAGTTTTAAGCGATGTCAACAGGGACCATACCTTGGTTCCAGTAATTGAAGATACATATATGTATAGTTTAGAACAAATTTACACAAATCGTTTGCGATAATTATGTAATGGATATGGTTTTGCTCATTCCAAAGGCGCATATGGACAAAACATTTTTTAAAAATATTGATTTTGTTGTAGAAGTCTTCTAAGTTTTTATACAATTACAAAGTTGAAATAAATTTGTGTTTTGTTTAAATTTGTTTGCTTTTGGTTTAAATATATTTGTTCTTTGGTTATTCATATTTGCTAAAAGGTTAAACTTATTTGGTTTTGGGTTAAAGTTTATGACGCACTAAGTTTTGGAACTGCCACGCCCACTTTTCAAAAAAAATTTACTAGAAACCGAAAAAAAATTTTAAAACATAATTGATAGGTCTTGAAGTTGTTTATAATTCACTTGAACAATATATATGGCCACGCAAATTTTTTGAGGGCATTTTTACAAAAAAACGAATTTGTGAAATCTCCCAGATAGCATCAGAGATAGAAGTAGAATGGAAAAATTCGAATTAATTGGGAATGCAGATGCAGAACACTGCATTTCATTTGGAGTGAAATTGAAATTCGATTTCAAGATTGTCGGAGACATTCTCCGAAAGGGGATGGACGTCGAACCACGACTACCGGCAATGCATTTTTTTTCTGACAGTTATGTTTCTCTCCGAAGTTCTTCGACACATATGTATTTGTCGCGGAGAAATTTTCCGATTTATCGAGAAAACACCGGTTATCGTTTTTTAAGTCGTTTCGCTTTTTAAGAGTTATTACAGAAATTGAACGCCACAAAAGACCTTCATTGGTAAGTATGTACACTCCACTTACGATCCATTCTTAAAAACCGAAACGCCTTAGAGAACGACAATCGGCGTTTTAGTAAAACGCCACGTGGAATAGGGGTGAATACATTTATAGGCGTTTAAAATTTATATACGAAAACAGATAGTTACCATGAAGGTGGCATGCGTTACAATCGAAATATTATCACGATTCGGAACTCTTTCAAAACGGATAAGTACATATCTAAGCGATGCCTTACTTGCCAATGTAAATGTTTCAAATGCTTGTAGAACGAAACGAAAAAACACCGAACTTATGTCCATGTACCAATTCCAATTATGTACTATTTTCATTCGTTGACAAACGAAACTGAGCAAGTTTTATATGTTAATAGTTCTTGACAACACTTTCCAAGGCGTTTTTTTAGCTAGTAGAAAATAAAAGACATTCAAATTTTGTTTTATTTTATAATTTGCCTGTTTTCAAATAATTTTAATTTGTTTGTCTTACGATCACATTTTGGTGGAATGAAACTAGAAAGATTAATTTCAAAATAATAATAACAATATTTTAAACATCAACATAATTGCTTCATTACAATGAGAAAATCAATCAATCGTTTGCTAGAAGTATTCGACGGGTTTAATGTCAACTACTACTCCACTCTTGATAGTTTCAATAGGAATCTTCTCCGATACATGTCTAACCTATAAAGAAAGTTCTGAACCCGATCTGTAAATAAAATGCTTGTTTTCATCAACTGCTTCTCCTCGAGACATTGCTGTTCTTTTAAATTATCTAAGTGGTGTGCAGCCTTTTGATATGTGAATATGCCGCCGAAAAAAGTCCAAATTGTTATCTGGGGCCAAAGAATTTGTGTAAAGTACAGCACTGATGTGGAGAGCTGGAAAAAAATATGTTAAAATTAAAAATGATTTCAATGCGACATCGCACATGACGCATCGTCTGATCGAATGCGTTTGGTACAAAGAACAAAGCGGTAACGATTTTAAAAAATATCGCGCTTATTTTTTACATTACCTGCCACATAAGGAAATCGCTGATGCGGCTTTCACCAGACGTTCGAAAGAGTAAATCGGGTGGAGACGATTCCCTCGTGTACATACACTCTCCTAATAATCTTTCATTAATGTCTTCTGCTTTAAGAACATCAGCACCGAACCGCAACACTGCTTCTACTGCCTGCGTTATTTCATCATGTGATGTATAAGAAAATGCAATATTTAAAAACAACTTGTCATTTTGCTCAGTACAGAGAACAGCCTTTGCAACAAGTTCTTGAAGCTCGAGTGGCAGTAGCGCAATATTTCCAATAACACGTATGCGCACACCGTGTTCCCTTAACTTGTCTTCCTCTATAAGCAGTTTCTCGAACTTCTCTTTGGCCAGATTAAGAAGACCATTCACTTCGTCCTCAGTTCGCTTGAAATTTTCTATGCTAAAGGCAAAAGTTGTAACTTCTTCGATGCCTACATCAAGGCACCATCGTAAACACTCAGCCAATTTTTCAAAACCTTTTGAATGTCCATCGATTTTGGCAATATGCTCCGACTTTGCGAAACGCCGGTTTCCGTCCATAATAAATGCTATGTGCCGTGGCACCCGCCCGCAGCGGATGATATTCATGGCGAGTGTTTCGTACCATCGGTACTGATAGTCCGATACCCAAGACATTTGAATCAAAAATTATATTCTGTTTTTTCCTTTCAACTTATTTACGCTTTTAAATATAACGATACCGTTTGATGTTCTGCTGACTAATTAGCTATACAAATACATGGCTTGTAGTTTACTTATTAGATTTAAACTAGATTTAGACTATGTTGTTTATTAACACATGTTTGTTGTGCGTAAAAGTTGGAAAAAAAGAGTTCTTATTTAATTGAAAATATTTTCTCGCAATCTTGTGACAATCAGCCCTTCTGACACTTCCCTCAACCGATAGATGACGATGATGTTGACGTTTATCTTTTGCACCATACGTCAAAAATGTGTCCCTGGGTTCAGCCGAAGCAGCAGTTACTGCTCCAATAAACATCGAATTTATATCGATGGTATCGAAATGCACTATTAAAATAATCGAATATTTTTAACAGTTTTTGAGGTACTAGACGAACTATTCAAATTTTTGGAACGAATAATATTTCTTTTCTTTATTTTACCAAGAAAACTAGTTAAGTTTATTCCATTAACAAATTAAATACCAGAGGCTCTACTCGTATTATGAAAGGCTAATACCTATGGTGGCAACATCTTCGCTCGACTTACTCGAATTCTATGCCGAAAAACTCTGAACTAGAAAAAATATATACTGTAATCCGCCTGGAATGTATGGTATGATACCTTATCCTTCTTTTGCATAAATCTTAGTATCCTGTTTGCTCTAAATTTTAGCTCCTATACAGAAATGTCTGCAAAGATAAAACTTAGCAAGGAAAGGAGTATCCTGATCGCACATTAAATTCTTAACTTCATACAGATGGGCCAAACAAAAGTCTCCAAAATAGCTGTGTCCAATGAGGTTGTTCTGGACTGTTCGGAACAGAAAAGTACAACTTTTGGTGTTCCATGAGGAATTTTCTGTTCTGAACTGATCTGATTCTTGTTCAATGACATTGTTCTAGACCAGTTTAGAATAGGATTTTCTGCACTTACTTTTTAGTTAGAACATATTCGTGAAAACTGTCGAAATCAGCTGTGATCGTTTTGTTGTCATTAATTTGTTAAGTCTTGTGGTTAATTTTATTTCAAATAAGTTTTCATTTATTTTAATTGATACCGAATATTACGATAGAGTATTTTTAATTCATTTCTTTGCAAAATTTCAAAATATTTACACTTTCAGGGAAGACTGAAGTCAGTTCAGCCCTGGGCTCTGAGGAAACAAGGAACAAAAAGATGGATAGGGCAGAAGCAGAACGGATAGTAACTCCAGAAGCGGTCAGTAGGGCGATAAAAACGTTTTCTCCTTACAAGACCGCTAGACCGGATGGTATATTCCCAGCTTTAATTCAATGGGGTGCAGATCTCATTGTACCAAGGCTTAGGGGTACATACGTTACATGCGTAGCGATAGGCTACATACCGGTACATGGAGAGAAACAAATGTGGTGTTTCTTCCGAAACCGGGAAAAAAGGACTACACCGAAGCGAAGTCCTTCAGACCGGTCAGCCTAACATCATTTCTGTTGAAAACAATGGAAAGAATTGTGGTGGACCATATGGAGAGCACGGCGCTGAAAGCGTGTCCTTTGCATACAGAACTGTCCAACATGCATACAGAACTGGCAGGAATACGGAAACAGCGCTACACCAGGTGGTACGCGTTGCGGAAGAGGAGATGAATACCGGAGGCATCGCAATGATCGTAATAGTGGACATTGAAGGTGCCTTCGATAAGATATGCTTTGAAAGTCTGCAAGTAGCCTTAGATGAACGCAGGGTTAACCCATTGGTGGTGAGATGGTTGGATAATATGCTGAAAAATAGAGCGATAAATATTCAGATCGGAACTTCACGACCTAGAAAAAGGGTTAGCAGAGGTGTCCCGCAAGGAGTTTTGTCACCTACTCTGTGGAATATAACTGTGAACTTTCTCCTGAGAAGACTTAAAGAGACTGGCATCCACACTGTGGGATATTCCGATGATATAGCAATAATGGCAAGAGGTAAATTCATGAACATCACAGCAGATACCATGAGAAATGCTCTCAGAGTGGTGGAGCTGTGGTGTCAGGAACAAGGACTCTCCATTAAAGCGAAAAAGACAGATTTAATCATCTTCACAAGGAAAAGGAGAGATCTGGAATTTCAGCCCTTGACACTTTTCGAATCGGAACTACATGTGACCAGGAAGGTTAAGTATCTGGATGTATACCTAAATGCTGGACTAACTTGGAACTTCCATGTAGAAGAGAAGATCAGAAAGGCGAAAAGGGTGCTTCATCAGTGCAAACGGGTATGTGGACTAAGGTGTGGAATCTCGCCGAGCTCAGCATACTGGATGTACATGATGATAGTTAGAGCGATTATCACATATGCGTCAGTTGTATGGTGGCAGAAAGCCACCCAGAAAACTGTAAAGAAGCAATTAGATAGGGTCCAACGTCTGGCATGTTTAGAGATCGCGGGTGCAAACGAACGACACCAACATGCGCAATGGAAGTGACCCTAGGTATTCCGCCTGGACTTATTTATTAAGAAAGCAGCGGCTTTGACGGCACTTCTTCTGCATCGGGATGCCAAGTGGCGCAGGCGTGGTACGATCTACGGTCATAGGAAGATCCTGGATCTCGTGAAAAACGAGATTAGGGAGTTGAATATGTCCATGGATGGAATAAAGAGAATACGTGTTTCCGAAAGGTATCACAAAACTCTTATTGGAGATGGAACACTTCCGGAAAAGAAGATTGGTGATATAATCACTTTTTATGATAGATGGCAAAGCGGGGGCAGGTATCTTCTCAGAAGAACTATAACTAGCCTGTCATATTATTCTGGGGAAATATACCTCAGTCTATCAAGCCAGGATGATTGCTCTGTTGCATGCGTTGGATCACCTGGAAAAGGGTCAGGTTGAGGGTAGAAACGTTACCATAGCACAGTAACAATCAATCAGTGATTAGATGCATGGAGCAAACAGATATCAATACATCAATGGCATTGGAATATTTTCATAAACTCAATGAGTGCTCATCTCAAAATGAGATGATGCTGCTCTGGGTGAGAGGGCACGTAGGGACTGAGGGCAACGAAAAGGCGAACTCTCTGGCAAAGCAAGGGTCAACCTTGGAGTTCTCTGGTCCGGAACCATTCGCTGCAATTGGCAGAGGGATGGTAGCACTCTTAATTAGCGCGTGTGGAAACCCAAAGAAGGTGGTCAACCGTGAAAGGTTGCAGGCAGGCGAAAATGGTTATTAAAATGCCGATTGGCACCACTCATAGCGAAGTTCTAAGCTTAGGGCGAAGAACACTGAAATGGGGGTAGACTTATCTACAGGTGATGGAAATTTCGGGTATCACCTAAAGAAGATGGGTCTTCTGGATGACGACACCTGTGAACTATGCCTGGAGGGAGACGGGACGGCAGCGCATATATTGTGTCAATGTCCGGCGTTAGCTATCAGAAGAAGGGAGGTCCTGGGGAGCCACTGAGTAGATACCCAGAGGATCTTAACCACTTTTGCTCACTTTGATAAGTCCTCCTGCATCAACTGTATACACTCATACGGGTTTTTTCTGGAGATGAAGAGTAGTGCATCATCAGAAAATAGTACAATCTGAGAATAGTTTAACTCAGCTTCTATGTCGTTAATGTAGATGTTAAAGCGCAAGGCGCCAAAAACGGATCCCGCAGAAGTTTGGTCAGCAAAGTGTCCCTGTGAATTGTCTCGAAATCTCTTTTAAATTTCAAAAATACGGCAATCACACAATTACCAACGACGATCTCCTCTTACGAGTTAATTAGAACGCTGTTTAGTGCAGTTTCACATGAATGCTTCTTTCTGAACCCTGATTGACTTTCTAGGAATAGTCTATTGGTTTCAAAGTATTCCTCAAGTTGTATTTGTACGATTTTTTCCACTAATGTCTCGTAGACCGGAAGAGCGTTTACCGGGCGGTAGTCTTCGCATTTGTTGGATCCATTGACCTTGACAACTGGGATGACAACTGATTCTTCCCAAATAGCGGGGAAGGAACCATTACTCATCGCATTTCTGGATATGCGATATCTGTCCCAGGTACTTTCACAGCCATCACATCTTTCACATCCATATCTGTTTATTTGTTCACGTTTCAATTGGAGTAGTCTTTTACTATACCACTTATTGGTATCCGATCTAGTGATTTTAGGACGAATCATTGTGTTTGTAATTCTCAACAGCTCATCTTGGACTACTCTACCAATTACATTTGAATCTTCGCTTAGAACTAATAGAATATACATATTCATATACATATACATATACAAATGCATACATATTCATATGTACATACATATATTGACACCAATAATGTTTTGGGTTAAAGTAAACTCATATAAACATGCATTGAATGAAAATCTTCATCAGGAATTGGCATCTTTTGTGATTTCGTCAATGGTGTTACCATTTGCTAATGCAGAAGTGAAAAGGCTCTTTAGCAAAATGAATGTTATAAAATGCAAGCGTTTAAGGGCGTATACCGATTTTGATGAAATTTTACATGTAACATCCTCAAACGTTCGAAGTTATCGTCGTAGTTCAGTACAAAATGCAACATGGCCAGGCCACTGTATAAGTGCTACATAGGAAAGAGGATAGGCTATTATACGATTATACTGAATGGTAGTCATAAACCCTTGAGCGCAAGCATAAATTAAAAAAAAAAAATAGTAAAAATATGCATACCCTTAGGATAGGGTATAAAAGTCATAAGACTTCTTAGGTTCAACCCTGCAAATGATGATACAAATGATTATTTGACATCTATGTATGTTTTTTTTTTTCATGTTTTAAGAGTTTATAAGTGACGTAACCAGCCACTGTTATGCAGATTAAGTTAAGTTAGCTAAGTTTGAAATGGCTGCCAGCCATACCCAACTTACACTTAAAATGCCACAAAGATCCTGAAAGCTGGTGGCACCGATTGCGGAATTGTGTCATATCAAGACAGATGTGGCCCAACTACAACTGATCCAGAACAGAAGATCTACAAAACAGGATTCGCACAGACATTGAAAGGATTAGTACAGCTCACTGGTCCATAAGAATACAAGCGTCCAAACTAGGCTTCCCATTTAACGAACATTGTCCGAAAAAGTAACAATGTTTCATCTCCTATGCGGGCGTTCGGCTCTAGGCGGGGAACTCTTAGGATAGGATATGGCTAAGAATACAAAATCAAACACAGATTGTCAGAGAAAGTAAAATAAAGTGCACGACCAGGTCGTACGTACTTGCACCTTAATGCTATAAGTTTACAATCATAAAAGCACTGAAATTCAAGTTATCTTTTGTAAAACCGCCATCAAAAAAATGGGCGTGCCCATATATGATGCTAAGATGAATTAGAGAGATTTTCAAAGGCTATGAATTATGTTTTAACAATTTTTTTCGATTTCTAGTAAAATTTTTTAAAAGTAGGCATGGCAGTTCCAAAACTTGGTATGTCATATTTTTGCATTTATCATACCCACCTCTGATATTGATTTCAAGCCCAATCGCTGAAGAAATAGACGAGAAACAGCCAATTTCTAAAATTACCGTTATACGCATTTTTCGCGCAAAACGTTGTATGCCATCTAATAGCATATGCCCAAACTAACTCACATATGACATTTTATCAAAATCGTTAGAGCCGTTTTTGAGAAAATCCATTTTTAGTGAAATCGGCCTTAAGTAAAGTACCCTAAATTTCGAGGTTAGAATGAAAATTCCAATTTCGCCTCTACGGATCATCCCACAGACTCCAGATATGAAGTTTGAAGCAAATCCGTTGAACCGTTTAGGCTACAGTTGAATATACAGACAGACAGACCGATAGACAGGCAGACACACATTTTTGGACTTCTCGAGTTCATATCCGAAGAACAATTTTTTGTTTGTCAGACGCTCCTGTGAGATGGGGCCATGAAATAAGTTTTAGATGTTGTCTGGGGATCGAACCTTGAATCCCTCGCTCCGTAGTCCAACGCAATACTCACTGTATGGGTTATATAAATATTGTATACACTTGTACATGTATTTGCTTGTATAAGAGTATATAGGAAATTATTGGTAGATTTGTAAAAAAATATTAATTAAATTCTTACATATACATAGCTTTAATTTCAGTCTTTTTAATGGTCTAGAATATTTTTTTAGGTTTTCCTATTTTATTTACGTAACAAATAAATGTGGCACTCGCTGGCAATAATTTTATATTTGATGAGACTTAGTGTACTCGTAAACAATATCAAAACAATTGTGTGGCTTTGTGCCAAATCGATAAACTCGATGAAGAAAAGTATGAGGTGTGTAAGGCTTTGCTACTTTGGACAGTGAAACCACTTATCACATGGGCTGTACGAGCTATGTATGATTTTGTTTTCGCATCCATCCCTGCATGTAGAAAAAATAAAGTGCACGACTGGGTCGTACGTACTTGCACCTTAATGCTATTAGTTTATAATCGTATAAGCACTGAAATTCAAGTTTTTTTTTGTAAAAGTGGGCGTGGCTATATATGATGTTAAGGTAAATTATAGAGATTTTCAAAGCCTATGAATTATGTTTTAACAATTTTTTTCGATTTCTAGTAAAAATTTTGAAAAAGTAAAATTTTTTAAAAGTAGGCGTGGCAGTTCCAAAACTTGGTATATTATAATTTTGCATTTAGCATATCCACCTCAGATATTGATTTTAAGCCCAATCGCTGTAGAAATAGATGAGAAACAGTCAATTTGTAAAATTACCGTTTTCGCGCAAAACGTGGTATGCCATTTAATAGCAAATGCCCAAACTAACTCACATATGAAATTTTATCAAAATCGTTAGAGCCGTTTTCGAGAAAATCCATATTTAGTGAAATCGGCCTTAAGTAAACTACCCTTAATTTTGAGGTTAGAATGAAAATTCCAATTTCGCCTCTAGGGATCATCCCACAGACCCCAGAAGCAAATCCGTCCAGCCGTTTGGGCTGCAGTCGAATATACAGACAGACAGACAGACAGACAGACGGACAGACAGACAGACAGACAGACAGACAGACAGACGGAATTGGCGGACCCACTTTTTTGGACTTCTCCATCATAGTAATGTCAAGTTTGATTAAAATCTCGAGTTCGAAATTTTTCACGAAACCAATACTTGCCCTATAGGTATATGTCCAAGTAATAGAGTTAGCGGGAGGTAAATACATATCGAGTCTGTTCCTTTACTTTCTGCACTAAAACCCGCAAAATCACACATTTCTAGAAGTGGGGATAATTCTCTTAAAGAATAATGAAAATTTCATGAAAGTTAGGGAACGCATCGAACAACAAAACCTGTGCACAACTAAAATGTCATGTATGGGAAAGAACAAAACACGAGAAAGTCGATTAAACTTTCAGAAATCTTCAGAAATAAATACATATATGTATGTATGTGTCCAAATCAAATAAAAATATTTAATTCTGAATAAATTTAATTGCTAGGAGGAAAAGAAATATCTGAACTATTTTTATTATATAGTGCTTTTGACAGAAAGTATAGTAGTTAAACTGATAGAAAATGCTTTACTCTCTCGTGTGCTCTCTCTTTTACATTTTTTTTTTTGTGTTAAGGAATGGAGTTGAACTAGAATTCGTAACAAGAATTCAAGTAAAATAATGCAGTTATGAAAAAGTTGGTGTGGCTGTGAGTGGTTTTAAAATGTATTTACACTAAGTGCGTTTGTTTGCAAGCCCATATGGGATTGTTGGGATATTTGCATGCTAAATAAAACAACAACTAATCCCATATGGGCTTAGCTGAGCCCAGATAAATTTCGTGGCTAAGTTCTTAGGGAATAAATGCGGTGAAGAATTTCAAAAATTTCTCAACTGCCCAGATATGAAATTTCATTCTCCTAGCTCAAAATCTAAGTACAACGCCGAATCGTTTTCGCTATTGATACTGACCACGAATATATATATTTTATAGGGTCTATCTCGATCATTTTTCTATGTTACAGACTATGTAGCAAAGGTATATTAATCCTTAGGATAGGGTATGAAAATACAACTTTATAATAGAGTTAACAGCTTAAGACTTTAGAAAGGCATGTCCACTCTTGAACACTGTTGATTTTAAATAATACAATTTTAAAACTATTATAACAGTCTAACTTATATCAGTGTATGTGTTTAAGACATCTTAAGTATACGAATAATCCATCAATTTGTAAGGTGCGATGTGCATATATTGGCACTGCATTAAAAAGATTTATGGCAGTGGTTGTTAACCTTTTATAGAGAGCAAATTTCCCGCAACACGAAAAAAATTCTGGAATTTTTAAATCGGAATTATCGGCTGGACACTATTTTGCCATTTCAATGGTGATAAAAAATGTTGCATTCAATTCAAATAATAGTATGATGTAGTTAACTATAATATTATTATGATAGAATACATGCTTCACAATTTTCTATACCACAGTTTGAGAGCCACTAATAAATCTGCAAAAAAAAACAGTTGGACAACAACTTCAAATCAAGAAGAACGATTGACAAAAAAAAAACAACGAATACAAGTAGAAAAGGCAAAAAACGAAAAGCAATGGCTGACGACGGACTCCGTCGATAGTTTTGTGTAATGTGAAAGAGCAAAATATCTTCAATTTCGAAGTAAAAACTGAAATTTCCACAATATAAATGCACTCGATTAATTCGCTCCCATAGCCCCTCAATTAAAATGGATAATAGACAATTAGCAAACGAAAATATAGTGATTCCAGGTAAACAAAAAAGGTTGATTGAAAGAACCCACGGAGAAAATTTTGTGACAAAAGATTCCAATATTCGGCCAACCAAAAAACTAACTGCTAATAGTTATTCTGAAATAATAGAATGCCCTATTCTCGTTGCAGAATTATACTTTCTGATATCGAAGTTTCTCGCAGCTGGACCTCTTACGGAAACAGCCAAGGTTCGTTTATATTCGCCTGCAATCAATCATTTTTGCCCCAAAGAGACGATGATGGCGAAACTAACGTAATTTCCATTTATTTTTGATTGCAGGTCCTTATTCAGGAGCTCGAGCAAAAAAAGGTACGTAATTAAAATACTCGAAGTGTAAGACACGCTCGTGGTTATCTTTCATACAAATCTTCTTCACCGAAAACACTTTTCCGGGTCTGATTTACAACTTTCTTCATCAGTTCCTCTGTTCCAAACGAGACGTCCACTTGTTTCAAAGTCTAAAACTATACTAAAAATTGAGTCGAATATTCTGCTATGGTTTAGCACGTGCTTTTGACTCTTTTTTTCTCGTATTTTTCAAAAGAATTACCGGAAAAAAGAGATCAGAATGTCCCAATACGGTTTTTCCAAAATAACGAAAGTATACGTCGAAAGGTCAATCATGGCCTATTAATGTCCTTGCGCTTATTTAAAGGCGTTTGATTCCTTCCAAATTAATTTGTTGCATCAAATTGATATTGCATTTGAAATGTACATATGACCATGACCATTTCAACTTCACCTCTCTCTCTTTCTCATAGGTTCTGCCGAGACGCACTGACTGGCTGGGCAATGAACATGACCAATCCTTTGATGAATTGGTAAGTGCCGCTGGATGCAATATTTTTTTTTATTATTTTTGATTTTTGCATGTAAAATAATTTATAATCAATCCATCCTTATTTACTGGCCTACAAAATTAACAGCTTGCTGTTCCTTAAAATGTTTTATCATATTATTAATGTTTCGAGCATAGCTGATGTAATTAAACTTTTCAATATCTACTTTTGTTTTTTTTTTTTTTGTTTTCGGAAAAAGGATTGTTTTTTTTTTTTTGCTGATGCAACAGAATAGAATTGTACAGCCATTTTGGCACCTGCATCCGAACACAGACATAACATCTCATCAATCTTCTATCCGTGTCAATATATCCACACCTTTGCATAATACAATTTTGATTTCTTTTACTCTTCATTAAACTGGAATCATTTTTGGATTTGTTGTGCGATATTAGTCGACGCTTTGAAAGAATGGGTCAATAATTATGTAAGCGGAAAGGTGTTTATTATTTAGTCATAAACACCACTGCCGTGAAGACGCCATGTTGTTTATTGTTTCGCCGCATTTCGGGGGATGGAAACAATAATTCAAACAATGTTTGGAAATTTGTATGTAGTAGCAAACTTATTTTATTTACATACATATTTTATTTATTTAATTAGTTTAGAACACTAGATGTAAAATTGATGAAGGATATCGCATACTTGTGCACTATAATTTTTATTTCTAATTCCATATGTTTTGATTGCTTGTAATTGATTTCAGATAAAATTTTTGAAAATCTAATTATTTCATTAAGGTGTAATAATTTTCATCAAAATATTTTTTCTTTGAAATTTTAATGGCACAGCCATTTTCCCTGCAAGTAGTTTGGTAAAGAGACAAGGATGTCTATATACCTGTTCCTATTGCTGTTTCGCGTGAAAACGACATGTATCATTTAATTTACAACATTGACTCTCAAACTGTCTTGAAAAGTTTTTACGATTGATTCGTTAAAAAAATAATTATGTAGTGAATATGTACATACATATATATGCAGATGTGTAAATGAAAAAAGTAGTTATAATTGAGCATATTTAGTTAAATTTGTGTTTCTATTATAACTTTCTACTCAAATATTTGAAACGTTTGTAAAAAAAATCGTAAAGAAGTTAAATGTGAAATAGAATTTTTAACAATTTTGGGTTGGATAAGGTTTATGCAATGAAACTGATTGATAAATTGGAGCTATTTGCAAGAGTTGCTCAAGTTGCATTTGCTTTTCAAGAAAATATTAAATTATATGTATTCCTTATTGTAACAACCAATAAACACAGAAAATTGTCCCCTACTACTTCAAGTGCCCACTTAACGTACTCTCATGTTCGAATTTCTCCAAAAGGTACATAGAAACGCAAAATACAAACTAACTTTCTATAAGAATGGTGTTCTCGTTTTTCGCAACAGATAATACCTGGTTTTAGGTTCAGATAATAGCCTTACTCTATCCTAAGACTACGTTCAGAAGACGATATTTTTCTATGGGGTATAATCCCGTATTCGTGAAACGTATTTTTCGGTATTCGTGAAATTTATTTTCCGGTATACAGACTGAGCTTGTCTCTACGATTCGAGAAATATCGCATGTATTTATCGAATACGTGACACTGTAGCGCCTATGTTTATACTGTGTTATTCGCCTGAATAACGTTTTCGCTTGAATTCGTTAACTAGTCGGTACTTCGGTAGCTCTGCACCGGTCTTGTAGAGTCAAGATGGAAGACGAAAAAATCTAATGGAAAAATGTGTGTAATAGATAGATCTATAGTTTGTAACATAGAAACATATTCGAGGTAGACCACGTAAAGTATATATGTACATATGTATATTCATGATCACTACCAATAGATTGAACCGCGAACGTTCGTCTACCTGTATGTCGCCTTAAATTTTGAGTTAGGATGAAATTTCATATCTAGGCGTTTTAATGACATTTTTCATGTAATGGAATTTATTGTTGTAATTCAATAAAAAAAAATTACAGTACGATCACGCCCTCTTTATAGGGGCTGCATAAAAAGGAGAATAGGGTATCAGACGATCGGTTCCCGATGGATTGTAGCTTTTTTTATATGGTTTTTTTTTTAAAGATATGTAATTGGGTGCTGGGCTTTGAAGAGTGGTTCTGCCAACTAGCTAAAATAAAGTTCATAAATGAAGATTAGGATTGTTTGAGCTGAGGAATAGTTGACATCAGAAGGAAGTTCCTTTGTGGAAGTGTTTGAACCTAGTCCGAGCAATGGCGGTACATTCACATAAAATATGTACGGCAGTTTCAGTGTCCTTAAACTATAAGACGTGTTTTGTTGGGATCTATGGAAAATAAAGTGAAAAATTCTCAAAAAAATCCCCAGTAGGATTTCTTTATGTTTGAAGTTTGGTGCCCCTGCTTGCCATCAGCTTGCCGTCTGACAGTTGGCAAAATATTCGGAATAAACAAAACAATTTTGACTAAAACTAAAGTTAATTTCCTAATACATACTAACAATGGTTGCTATGTGAAAAAATTATGTATGTAATTGTTGCTTAAATTTTTGGAATATAACTGATCATTCAAATAAAAGAATCATCATCTAAACAAAGTGAAGATATATACATATCTACATATGTACATACATATGTATGTATGTATATTAAGTTTGTCACATAGTTTTTAACATAGAGATATAATCGAGATATACCCTAGAAAGTATATGTGCATATTCGTGATCAGTATACATATGTATGTATATAGCGAAGTCCGTCCGTATGTCACCACTTGTTGGTTCCTTAATTTAGAGCTAGGAATATGAAATTTCATATCTTTTATTTCAACTTCGTTTAAGAAGAAGAAGCAGTATAAGTGAAAACATTTTTGATATGAGTCCACGATCACGTCAACTTTTCACGAAAAAAATCATTAGGACCAAATATTTACGTAATCAAATTATATACCATTCACTGGAGGTGGAGCCGTGAAATAAATTTTAGATGCTGTCTGGGGATCGAACTTCGAACCTCTCGCTCCATAGTCCAGCGCAGTAAAACTGGATATTCCAGTTTCTGATATACCACCGTACATTAACAATTCCTTTAAGCACTTTATTTTGAAAAGTTTGTAAAATGTTAATATTGCTTAAAGTCGTCTACATTGGTTTTAGCACTTGGTTGTATATAAGCAATCTGTTCTTTATATTAAGTTTGGAATGTTGTCCAAGCTCCGTATTTATTTTCTACCTTCTTGCGTATTTTCTTTAGATGCGACTTCCATTTCAGCTTTGTGTCGAGTGTCATTCCAAGATACTTAGCCTCGTTCGCAAACGGAATTCGAAACGCGTTTGACAAAATTTGCAAATTATTTATTTTTTTATTTGGTGCGATTCGCCAAATTTTTGTCCATTCATTTACTCTATCCAATACTTCTTGCAATTTTCCGGTAGTCTCTTCGATGTGTACGCATGTTTGATATTATCATTGTTTCTCAATCCAAATATTTAAGCTTTTTTGTATATGTTTATATCCTATACTAAGGGTATATTAAGTTGTATACATAGTGTGTGACATAGAAACAATCCAAAAAAATATACACATATGTATCTTCGGGATCAATAGCGAAGACGATAAAACTATGTCCGGTCAATCTGTCCGTGTTTCAGTGTTCGTGCTCGTGAATGTGTTCAGTATGTTCACATCCACTTTATAAGGGCTACATAAGAAAGAGGATAGGGTATCATACTATCCATTCCAGACGGATTGTAGCTTTTCTCTATTTTCACAATTTCTATACCTTGCTCACACATATGTAGTTCCATTTTCTTGAACCGTATAATTTTTTCTTTACAGCTGTGAAAAATTAACAGTTTTATGTTAGACAACTTTTAAAGGAAGACTTTTTATTATTTAAAATATTCACGTTTTACTTCAACTATGTATATGCGTGTTCTTACTAACTCGTGAAAAATTTCGAAGTTTCAGATTTTAATCAACCAACTTTACTATAATTGAAAAACTAAAAAAAAATTCCAAACTTTATGTCCGCGGTTTAGTTTTAAATTAGAGGAATGTCATTTAGGAGGATTCTGGCGAAAAGTTTGAACTTCAAGTCGAACATAAACGCAGTTTAGAGAACAACCAGTGGATTGAAATATGAATATTAAAATATGAATAATAAAATATAATACTTTCCTAAGTTTTAAATTACTAGTAGCAAGGACTACGTATAGTAGTCGAAATAATATTTTTGTGATAGACACGCTGATCGTTTATATTGAGCGATTATACTCCAGGATTAATGTACAGAAGTTTTACCAATAGGTAAAAAGAACGTGTCAAGCCTGTACAGAAATCCGTAGAGGTGAAGAAGGAAACCTCGTAGTAGAGTCGCAGTCGGTGCTGAGAATATGAAAAAATGTCTTTAACGGCAACGAAGATAATCATAGCGGTGTCAGGTTGAATTAACCAATCATCATGACGAATATAACCAAAACTTCCTTCCACCTGATCATAGCGAAGTAAGGATAGGAATGTCCAATCTTAAATCCAACAAGTCTACTGGACCTGATGGTCTACATGCCGAGTTGTTCAAAGGATTTGGAGATGACTTGTTAGAGAACTTTGAATTTGGTCAGGCGAATGTATGCCTGATGAATGGAAGCTCAGCATCGTTTGCCCGGACCACAGGAAAAAATATCCCTGGAATTGCGCCATTTCCAGAGGTATTAGTCTCCTTAACACCGTAGGCAAAATCTTTCTTCAAGCGTATGCTGACGATATTGGCATTATTGACAGAACATAGCCGTTGGTTCGCTGGTATTCAAACGGAAGCTGTCAAAAAGGGTCTAGCGATAAATGATGGCAAAACCAAGTATATGCTGTCAACAGGAAGGTATAACTTTCCTATAATACCTCTTGCCAATCGCTGTTTCTTTGGGTTGAGAAGGCGATTGTGTAGTAGAGCGCTATGAAGAACAAATATGGAGATTATGTATATGACCTTGATCGTAACAGTTCTGCTTTATGGCCCTAAAGAGATTCTTCGTAAAATTTTTGGTCCTGCTTGCCTGGACGGGTTTCGGAGAAGAAAATTCAATGACGAACTATACGAGCTGTACAGCGAGTTTGACCTAGACAAAAAACAAAAAATCTAATCGAAAATTGTCCTCTATAGTCTTCGAATCTAACCCGGTGTTACAACGCAGTAGAGGGAAACCTTGTCTTAGATGGCGCGCACAAGTAGAAGGGGACCTCAACCTTCTTGGAGTGCGCAACTAGAGGCACTTAGCTAAGGATCGTTTTAACTGGAGAGGATTGTTAGTGGAGGCCCAGGTTTACACCGAACTGTAATTCCACATAACTAAGTAATTAGATAGAAACGCTGGTTGTGTTGGTTGGTTAAGATCGGCCCTCGATGGGAAAATGCACTTAGACCAGAGGAGGTCCATTGTGCTGCTGATGTGTAAGGTGGGTGGGTCACGATGAGGTATTTAACATAAGACGTGGGCGCCTTGATGTTGGTGACGGTTATGCTATTAAGGCCAGAGGAGCATTGTCTGGCTAGTTCGTCAGCTTCACAGTTCCCTGGTATGTCGCAGTGACCTGGTACCCAGCAAAGGTGAGGTGATACTGTCCAGATATCTCGTTAAGAGATGCGCGGCAGTCTTTCACTGCCTTGAATCTCGTTGTGTTGGATGCAAGGGACTTGATGGCTGCCTGCCTGTCGATGTACATATATGACAATATCCGATGTTGATACATACTGCATTAACCGCCAGTCAGTCACGAATGGCTGTGACTTCGGCTTGAAAAACGCTGCAGTAGTTTGAAAGGTTAAAGGAGAGGTGAATATCCAGGTCTTCGGAGAAGACTTCAGCACCGACCCAACCGTGAAGGTTGACAGCGATTTGTGGTACAGGACATCCCGTTGTGTCCATTCAGTTCTGTCTGGTATTGAGAAATTATGGCCCAAGTTGAAGCTGTATTCAGTGAGTAGTAGGTGGTCGGTGACTTGTGGAAGATGACGAAGCATCAGTAATATTCTGGCATGTCCAATGTGTTGCTCCTTTCATTGTTTAGAGCTTCTCAGCCTTATTGCTGAGCAGGCAGCCAGTTGTTTACTGACGATGTCGATTGGGAGTAAGTGGAGCATAGTCTGAAGCGGTGCGGTGGATGAGGTTCTCAGTGCACCAGTAATACTGAGACATGCAACTCGTTGGATCTTTTCAAATATTATTAGGTTGGACTTCTTCTCCAGTGCGGGCCACCAGACCAATACTCCATACATAATGATCGGTTTTATTACCGTAGCGTATAGCTACGGTCGTCTGGAACCTGGGGGCTGCGATTCGAAGGTGCACTTTGCTTGAGCATTATTGTCCATTCGCTCGATGTGGCCGAGCCAGTGTAGTCGATGTGTTTTGGCTTTTTGGACTACCTACATCCACATCTTGGTACAGCTCATAGAGTTCGCGGTTGTATCTTCTTCTCCATTGGATCTCCTCGCATACGGGACCGAAAATCCGACGAACAATTTTTCCTTATTAATTACATAATTACCCACCACTAATTTCAGAATTCTGGTCGACTACATTGGAGATCCATTATGTATGTATGTAATTACGTTGCCAAAGAATTTAATATCATATTTTGTAAAGAACGTCTGTAATTTGCAGAAATTAATAATCTGGTCGGGCACATTGCAGTTACAACTCCATTATTCAATGTCATAACAATTGTTTCAGTCAGTTCGCTTCCGCTGAATGGCATTATAAACCGATTTCTTATATATCGATTTCAGGGTATTTTTCGGTTTTTCGTGGTTCCTTAAATCATTTTTTGTGGAAATATAACTGTACAATTTAACTGATTACTACAAGAACTGACCAAATAATGTTCAATTGAATTATGGAAAAAATTAAAATCTATACATTTTTTCGATTTCTTGTTCAAATTTTGAAAAAGGTTAATTCCAGATATGAAGTTTAAAGTAAATCCGTTCAGAGATTTAAGCAGAAACACATTTTTATAATTATTAATATTAGTTATTATTATTAGATTAATAGATTAAAACCTCAAGTTCGAAATTTTTCTCGAAAAAATGCATACGTACGTACTTGCAGGTATTTGCATATAACTATTTGGTGCGATAGTCCGGGATACATAGCCTAGCTTTTTAAAACCATTCGAATTCTGTGTGATGCATTCCGTGTGCATGTGTTGCATTGAATGCCGAAATCTAAAACCCGCTAACCTATGCAAGAGAAAATAAAAACAATTGCTTGGTGAAGCTTTGAAGATAGTAAGATGGTTATCGTCCAATTTATTAGGACCTGCGCATGAACAGGGATAGATGGGTTTTAATGATTTTGTTTGAATTTCAATAATATTATATTCAATTAATAATTAGTATAATAAAATAATAATTAGTAGTAAGCATAGCATAAGGACTTGCCCAAAACAACATGAAATGCGGTAGCGAGAGGGAATTTCACACGGGAAGTGAAAATTTTTGTTTCGCGAAAACATTCGAACTTGAGATTCTAATCAAACTCGACATTACTATGATGGAGATGTCCAAAAAAGTGGATCCGATAACTGTATACCAAAACCAAATTTTGGTATAGAATTAGAAAAAAAAAACAACCGACAGTTGTAGAAAAACACTTTATTAGGCATACTATATTAGAAGAATAAGACTTAAATTTACAAGTTTGCAAACTTATCAAATAAAGGTGAACGTACGTACGACGCAGTCATGCACTTCATTTACATATCACTTTATTTTTAATTTTGGCGTGACAAACTTAACAAACAACTGATATTATTTTGCAGGAGAGCAAGTACTCTCATATTGGAGCTAATCATTTGTTGGAGATATGTTGTCGTGTTGGACCAATTCTTGACAATGAACTTACACCAGCTGTACCTGGTATTATCTCCCTTCTAGGCAGTGGTCGCCAAAGTTTGCTTCGAACAAAAGAAAGTATATTTCGCCCCAGATCTTTGTTGGACTACTGCACGAGAGTGCATGGTGTATCTTTACCAGACTCTGCAGTAACAAAGCCAATCCATAACATAGGTAAATTTCAAACAAATTTGATTCAGTTTGTCAGTATATTTTTGTGTTCGTAAATAGATAAAGTTCTTATTGGTCGGGAATATGGCGGTCCTGTTCGACGTAAACTTGTCATTCCAACTAGTTTATACAGCAAAGCGCGTCTACTGCGTCGCACTGTCGGTCATTTATCATCTGTTTACTGTGTCCTTTTTGATAGGACTGGGCAGTATGTCATCACGGTAAGGATATATCAAATTCATACTAGTCAGTGTGAAAAAATATTAATTATATTTAACAGGGCGCTGATGATCTTCTCATAAAAATCTGGAGTGCTATTGATGGCCGCCTTTTGGCGACATTGCGGGGAGCTTCAGCCGAGATAACAGATATTGCTATAAATTTAGACAACACTATGTTGGCCGCAGGTTCTTTAGATCGTATTCTTCGGGTGTGGGACCTACAAACTACTTCACCAATTGCTGTGCTCACTGGGCACACAGGAATGATTACTTCAGTGAATTTTTGTCCATCGCCTCGAGGCGATTTAAAGTACTTAGTAACGACTAGCACAGATGGGTCGATAGCATTCTGGCAGTATACTACCCCACGCGCTGGAAAGACGATATTTGCGCCCAAACCAATACAGTATCATGAAAAGTTGCGTCCTGGTCAAGCACAAATGATGTGTACTTCATTTTCACCTGGCGGCATGTTTTTGGCCGCTGGATCAGCAGATCATCACGCAAGAGTGTATATTATGTCGGAAGACGGTCCAAAGAGGATACTTGAGACGGAGGCATACACAGATGCTGTCGATTCAGTACAATGGGCTCATCGAGGTCTTAAGTTTATATCTGGAAGCAAGGATGGAACAGCCCATGTTTGGACTTTTGAATCTCAACAATGGAAGAGCTTGAAATTAAATATGACTGAAAGATTGCTGACGTAATACAACTTTGACAAATACATTCTATTGAATAATAATAACATTATTTTTTTGCAGTTGCCCGGAGCCAGAAGAAGGCAAGAAATTAAAGGTTACTATGGTAGCATGGGACTATTCAGATAAATACGTCATCACGGCTGTTAATGATTTTACCGTAAGCAATAGTTTATCAATAATCTATTATTATCTATTATAGGAAATTTTTATTTTTAGATAAAAATATGGCATTCAAAAACGGGTAAACTACATTGTGTGCTCCGTGGGCACAAAGATGAGTTGTATGTTTTGGAATCGAATCCAAAGGATGAACATGTACTGCTTTCCGCTGGTCATGACGGACAAGTATTCCTTTGGGACATTGAACAGGGAATTTCTGTAGCACATTTTGTAAATCATATTGATGGTCAAGGTCATGGGGGTGTTTTTGATGCTAAATGGTCGCCTGATGGTACAATGATAGCGGCCACAGATTCACATGGTCACATACTTCTCTTTGGGCTAGGCATTGGTCCGGACCGATTTAAAAATGTAAATTGACTAAATCAAGGCCTTTCTAAAGTTTTATATAATTTATGTCGTTTTTTTCAGCTCCCAACGGAACTTTTCTTCCATACGGATTATCGCCCCCTACTTCGAGACGCACAACATTATGTTGTTGATGAACAGACTCAGATTATGCCACATCTTATGCCACCACCATTCTTAGTTGATGTCGATGGGAACCCTCATCCACCAGTTTATCAAAGACTAGTACCAGGAAGAGAGAATTGTCCAACAGAGCAATTGGTGCCAAACATTACAATGGGGATGGAAGGCGTTGAAATCGACGATAATGGTGGGTTTTCGCATATTGATCGCCTCATTGAAGCGTTGGCCAATAGACAAGGACAGGATCCGGCACCAGACTCCAATAATGATCGTAATCGCAATAATAGTTTTAATAATGGTAGTGGAAATTCACCACGTGGAGCTGGGGCAATAGGAAGAGCTCTAGCTGCAGCACGACGCCCTGGAGACGTGGAAGGGGTTCGCCAGAGTAGTGGCAATTGGCAAAGGGAGACAAACTTCAAATTTATACGCCGCATTTACGTGCGACCAATGAAATATTCACAGCTACAGAATTTAAGGCAGACGGTGTATGCTGCTGGTCAATATGAAATGGACCAATATAAACGGGAAATGCGTCGCAGGCCTATTATGATCAATACATCAAATGCGAACACTGCACTCCAAGCATCCAGCCGTCAAAGGGGAGTTCGTAATGCACGCCGAGGTCCTCGTCCAGCATATCGCACAAGAGCTGTACGAGGTCAGGAACATGTCGAAGAACCACCCGAAGAGGAAGAAGAGGAAGAGGAGAGTAGTAATTCTTCCGGAGACACTAGCTATTCAAATGTAGAAGAAAATCTCAGCGAAGAAGAGGAATCGTCGACAACAGATTCAGAATCTTCTGATTACTCTGATTGGGTAGCAGATAAACCAGGACCCAATCTAGAACCTCCAAAACGATCTAAACGTAAACCAGTTACACGACGAAGCTCCTCTGGTAGTAGCGATGATACATCTCAACGCAATATATCGGCTACTGCGGTCCCAAAAAGCCGTCGCAAACGTGTGGCAATTCCAGATAACATTACTGGAGAAATTCCGGAGGTATATAAACCTCCAGAATGGTTGTCTGAAGTTATACCTCGAAAAACTCCGTATTACCCACAAATGGGCGACGAAGTAGTTTACTTTCGACAAGGTCATCACCGTTACTTGGATGCAGTGCGGTCCAAAAAGGCTTATAAACTGACACATAGCTCAGAACCATGGAGTTTCCGGGAACTACGTGAGCATGAGTTGGTGCGGGTGATTGGAATTAAGTATGAAATACGGCCACCAAGGCTATGCTGTCTCAAACTGGCAATGCTAGATGAAGATGGTAACATGACTGGAGTAACCTTCAAAATCAAATATCATGATATGCCAGATGTATTGGATTTTCTTGTTCTGCGACAGACGTTTGACTTAGCTGTGCAGCGAAATTGGGGGATTGGAGATCGATTTAGGTGAGTAATTACTCTATCACCGTTGGAATATCAATTGATAAAATATAAATTTATTCCAGATGCATGATTGGGGATGGCTGGTGGATGGGCCAAATTGAATCACGACATCTCCTATCACCTGAATACCCGAACTCTTATTTTATGTGTTTCCGCGTTCGATGGGACAACGGAGAGTACGAGTACATGAGTCCATGGGATATGGAACCGATCGATGAAAATCGTCTACCAGACGAGGTTGGCGGAGCAGTTTCGGTTCTGCCTGAAGAAATTCGCGCAACGCTTTATCAACCGAAGTCGGAAGAATGGCATCGTGGAGATAGAGATGGTTCTTGTCGGAGAATCATCAACGGTCTAGAGCAAGTGATGCGTTTGTCAATCGCTGAACCATTTCTTGCACCGGTAGATCTAAACATTTACCCTAACTATGCGTATTTGATTGAGTATCCCATTGATCTAACAACAATTAAAGCACGGTTCGAAAATCATTTCTACAGGCGAATTACATCTGCTCAATTTGATGTGAGATATCTGGCAACTAACGCTGAAAAGTTTAACCGAAAACACACAAACATTGTTCGGCATGCTAGGATTATTACAGATCTGTGTCTCCGCATAATCAGGTATGTAAATTACGTAGTAAAATGAACGAAGAATCTAATTTCAATGTTTCGTTTATCTATTCTAGGGAGCAAAATGATATCGATGTTGCACCTGTATACCACCAATTGGTCGATATATATATTTCTTCCGAATCGGAGAATGATAATGAGAATGAGCCAGGTCCTTCTACGAGCACTGCGGGCCCATCAGTTTCGGCTACATCTCGTCGAAGCAATGGAAGTAGCAGAAGGTTCGAAAGAGCTCTTATAAATAATTTGGATCAGCAAAGATATATAGGTATATACGATTTCTATTTGCAGATCTATGCGAACTCGTTCGGATGGGGATTGGCGGACAGATTGTCGACAATTGTTGGAAATGATGTGGCTACGACCGGACTCAACGCCATTTCGCGAACCCGTTGATACTATGCAATTTCCAGACTATTTACAAATCATTGATACACCCATGGATTTAAGAACGGTTAAAGAAGACTTGCTTGGTGGGAACTATGAGGATCCACTGGACTTTGCAAAAGACGTACGATTGATATTCCAAAATTCGAGAAACTACAACACCAATAAGAGGTCTCGCGTAAGTAATTTTCAAACGATACCCCACAGATGCATTGAGTTTTGAGTGTTTGATGTTTAATTGTTCTGCCTTCGTGCGGAATCACATCTCATTGCTCGGCACATTGCTCGCTTTAATTCATCACGAAAACAAATTCTTCCTCCCTTTCCATTCATGCTTTCTACTCCTGTCTGTCTGTTGTCGTTGTGTGTATAGGACCAGTCCATGGTAAGATATATGTTTTTTTTACACTAAAATTATTCCTTTGTGTGCGTTGTTCTTTTTTTAACATTTATTGGATTATTTTTTAAAAAAGAAGGGGTAGTTATCTTTTTATTCGGGTAATGGATGTCGGTATAGAAGCAAATTTAAGAGAAAAGGAAAAGAAGGTGCATGACAATTCAATTTGCTGTGTTATTTAACATTGAAACCGATAGTCATCTATTTAGTTTTTCGATTAAATAAAAGTATAAGTGATTAGATGTGCTTTGTTTACATAGCTGTGATGAAGAGCTCGTCTTTCCTTGGCAAGGGAGAAAGCTGAAGTTTATTTTTATTACTCCTTTCCATCGTCAATTAGTCGTTTCAGTTACAAATCAATATGGAACTAGATAGCTGTTGCTTGGCCGATTTCTCAATCTGTCAAATCCTTGGTGACTATTCTACGATACCAATGCCGCAACTATGTATTTACTGCATCCTTGCCATAGACTCGGTCACGTTTGTTACTCTGATCTTGGCGTCACCTATTTATGAGCACATACTATAAAATTTGTTCTTTTAATTTTCCGTTGCGGCTCGATTGGTCGGCGTCGTATAAGGGTAACTTCTTCCTCTAATCTGAAATCTCGCCATTAATTTCCGGTTACTGATAGAGCAATATAAGGCTAATATATTACACGTAGGCGAATAGTACTTTCTCGCATTGAACCATCCAGTTTATCTCAAGACTTTGATTTTGTACAATATCTATCACTTCTCATTTTATTTCCTAATTATAGATTAGGGTTTTGGGAAGCTTATTTCCGTTTGTCGAAAAAATGTCATCAATAAAGTGTGCTTCCAGGGCATGATACATATGTATATGCTTTTCTTTTTCATGGTATTGGGGTTAGGTCACAGTGATTGCACAAGAAAACATATGGAAAAGCTACAATCCGCCTGGAACGGATCATAGGGTATCATAGGATCTCCTTCGTATGCAGCCGTTATAAAGTGGGCTTGGGCGTATTGCAATTATTTTGTTTTTGAATTACTGCGATAACTTCGAACATTTGAGGACATTACATGCAAAATTTCATCTAAATCGGTTTATTGATGAAAACGCCCCCAAGAAGTGGACGTGGCCAAAACTGATGTATGGGTGAATTGTAGACAATCTTATTATCTACTTTGATTTCATTTAAAATAGTGAAGTTATGAAAAAGTGGGCGTAACCCTGAACGGATTTCAAAAATATCTGCATCTGTACTGCTTCTCTTTCTCAAAAGCCCAGATAAAAAAAAATTTAAGGCCCAAAAAGTGGTGACATGGCTCAATCGATTTCACTATTGATACCGATCACGAATATGTACATACATATGTATATACTTTATAGGGTCTATCTCAATTATTTCTCTATGTTACATACAAACATATGTAGTGTCAAACTTAATATACCCTTAGCACAGATACTAATATATATTCTCTGTGCCTTTTAGGATAGGGTATATAGGTTATAGGTTGTATAGGGTTATAGTGCATCATAAAACACTAGGCACCTAGGCATTTTGTTTTTGAATTACTGCGATAACTTCGAACATTTGAGGACATTACATGCAAAATTTCATCTAAATCGGTTTATTGATGAAAACGCCCCCAAGAAGTGGACGTGGCCAAAACTGATGTATGGGTGAATTGTAGACAATCTTATTATCTACTTTGATTTCATTTAAAATAGTGAAGTTATGAAAAAGTGGGCGTAACCCTGAACGGATTTCAAAAATATCTGCATCTGTACTGCTTCTCTTTCTCAAAAGCCCAGATAAAAAAAAATTTAAGGCCCAAAAAGTGGTGACATGGCTCAATCGATTTCACTATTGATACCGATCACGAATATGTACATACATATGTATATACTTTATAGGGTCTATCTCAATTATTTCTCTATGTTACATACAAACATATGTAGTGTCAAACTTAATATACCCTTAGCACAGATACTAATATATATTCTCTGTGCCTTTTAGGATAGGGTATATAGGTTATAGGTTGTATAGGGTTATAGTGCATCATAAAACACTAGGCACCATTGCGATCCCTAGCGAACCTTCGCGGTAGGAAACGTTAAACGCGCATATATTTAATTTTTCTACAGAACCTAATTGGGTACAGTGCCTTGCAAATATATAACCGCACCCTGTAAAATCCGTTTTTCAGGAAACTCTAAACAGATACAGGCCCCTTATTTTTTTTTTATTTTATGGCATCAAAAAACAAGTAAGTAGAGTAAAAAAAATCGGCGATATTTGCTTTTGGGATTTTTGGCAATAAAAAACTGTTTTGACTAGCTTGCAAAAGTATATAATTAGTATGAGGTTATATTACCCCTTTTTCAATAATACTAAAAATTCCATTGGGCACAATCCCAACTAGCTTTCTTAATAGGGAATCCCCTAAGGAATTTCATGCACCTATATTTGATTCTTGGAGCTCGGGAATGTTCGGGAATTACCAATTTTGGGTATAAATTTGGCGTGTAATGATTCCCCAAAAATTTCCTTGCGGATTGCAACCCAGAGAACGTGCCAGCCACTCCATCAATCGAATGTTTTGGGCTTGAACCCATTGCAAACTTTGACGACTGATGTGAATCATTGCATTATCTTATTGAAAGACATGAGGTGTTAACGTGTATTTTGTATCTGTTTACTTCACAAATGTCAAAGTAGAATTGACATTTGCCGCCATTTGCAAAAATTATAGCATCTTCCGATAGGGCGATGACTTTTGTGCCACCTTGCTACAAAGGTACAATCCTGCTCAAAGGATCACCTTGGTAAAAGCTACAAACCGTCTTGAACGGATCGTATGATACGCTATTCTCCTTTCTACAAAGTGGTCGTTGCCATATTGCATTTTGTACTGAAATATGACTATAACGTCGAGCGTTTACATGTTACATGTAAAATTTCATCAAAATCGGTTTTATGATGAAAATGCCCCCAAAAAGTGAGCGGTGCCAAAACTGTTGTATGGGTGAATTGTAGAGAATCTAAATGCCTAAATATTTGGTCTTAACAAAACTTTTCAGTTTCATAAAATTTCATCAAAATCGGTTTTTTGATGAAAACGCCCCAAAAAGTGGGCGGGGCCACAACTGATGTATGGGTGAATTATAGAGAATCTAAATGCCTAAGTATTTGGTTTTAACAAAATTTTTCGGTTTCATATAATTTAGTGAAATTGTGAAAAAGTAGGCGTGGCAGTTGGCGGATTTCAAAAATGTTTGCACTTGTACTGTATCTTTTTGTCAGAAACACAGATATGAAATTTCATCCTCCTAGCTCAAAATTTAAGGCCCAAAACGCGGTGACATACGGACGGACGGTCATCGGTCAATCGATTTCGCTGTCGATGCTGATCACGAATATACATATGTATGTACAGTACGAACTCGATTTACGCAACTAATAGAAATTACGGCAGTTGCAATAACCGAGATTGTTGCACTTACCGGGTAGCATTTTTTTAAACAAAAATGTATAGTCAAAATAGCAGTTCTTCTGCATAGAAAATAACAATTTAATAATAAAACATTTTGGAAACCAAAAGCAGACGCTGTTTTTGTAAAAAAAAATTTATTCAGAAACGAGAGGTTAGACCATTACAAAAATTAACATGCACACAGTCAAAATTATGCGTTTTCTTCCGCCCATTGTAGACACATGCTGAAGGATCGAACTGCAACTTCCGTTTTAACTTTTGGTAAAGAAGTTGCACTAATCGAGGTAGCTTTTTTGAAAGTTGCTCTTCTCGATTATTTCTCTATGTTAAAACTTAAATAGGGTATAATTAAACACAGAAAAATGTTTTTAATATTCATGAAATTGACTTTATTTATATTTATTTATCTATGTATATGCCAAATTTTGAAACGACCACTCCCACTTTTTAAAACTCCAATATTTTTATACCCTATCCTAAGGGTATATTAAGTTTGACACATAGTTTGTAACATAGAGAAATAATCGAAAATAGACCCTATAAAGTATATATATTCGTGATCAGTATCAAAAGCGAAGATGATTTAGCCTGCACTGGTGACTGCACTGTGAAAGTGTGCAGCCTCACTCGGATCTCAACGGATCCATTGTGTTCCCCGGTGTGAGATACCTGAAACAAAACAAGACTATTACCAAAACTTAATCCATGTCGGAAGCGGTCCTCGTAAACCGTCCGGTTTTCGTGATGAATTTTAGGGTGGTTTAGGTGGCGTGTTAGTTAGTTCGTTGAGGTCGTTGAAAGATACCTTTCCAAGGGTCGAGTATCTTGTTCTGTTACCCCCGGTCTCCACTAGCTATCAACTGATAGCTTGCTATATAGTATGCTATCATTATAGCTCGTGGAGACCAGTAAAGCAAGCTATAATTTGATAGCAAGCTATAAACAGCAAGCGATATAGCATGCTATGTAAAACATGCTTTGAAAGCAGCCCAGGCTGACATTTTGTTGTCAATTGCAGTGGCAGTGTTGCCATAATAAATACTTCTTATGTGGTGTGGACGCGTTATTTTTTTTTTTATTTAATATATATACAAATACAAATTTTTGGCGCAACAGGTCCATGGGACCCAGGGCCTAGCTTCTCACAACCATTCGTGTTGTGCGTGTTATATTCTTCACATGAATGGAAGGGGCCTACTGTTTAATGCCGGATCCGAACGGCAATTTTGAGAAACTTTTTCATGACAGTTTTACTCTCGGATGTTTGTCAGACGCTCGCGAGAGGTGGGGCCGTGAAAGAAATTTTAGGTGTTGTCTGGGGATTGAACCTGGAACCCCTTGCTCCGTAGTCCAACGCACTAACCACTTGAGCCACGGCGCCCACTATTTTATATTTATTTAATATATATAGTTGTGATTTTATGAATGTTACTGTACAAATTAGGAGCTCTAATTTAACTCTAATGAATAAATTAGGAATTCGGAACGCAGGAATTCAGTGAACTGAATTGAAAATGTTGGTTTTCAATCGAAAGGTAGAACAGGAAAAAAGTTTTCAAAACTGTCTCGCAACAGGAGACTACTGTCAGACTTCATTTTTTGTCCACTTGCAAAACGGAAATTCATCTTGCACCCCTAATGAGAATGTATGTAATTAGCTAATGACTTTATTATATATTTCCGGGATTTCCGGAGAAGTCATTGTAGTGTTCTTTTTGCTAAAAAACGGATTAACCCAAAATTGATGTTTTCTTTTTTTTTTTTTCTCTGTCGATTTAACTGGTTCAATAATTTCATTGCTTTAACGCACTTCACGTGTTTCCTATTCGGCGTCGCCATCTCAATTAAAAAATCAAGCTATGAGCATTACAGACATTTTTAAAATTTGGTAGATAAATCGTTTCTCTCGTTTTTTACTTAGCAAAAATAAAATAATTTATTTTATTTCCAAGGAAAATCATCTGGTAACACTGCCCTTCAGTGCCTTGATACACTCAACACACCAGATTCACTGTTCGTCGTCGCCATCTGAATTAAAAAAGCATGCTATGAAATGCCCACCACAGAAAATTTGACAGTTTCTCTGCTGTCTGCTTTCTGCTTTCGCTATTGCTATCTGCTATGGATTTATAGCTAGTGGAGACTAAGGGTCAAGGCTTGGACATTCCCAGAGGAAATGTGTTGTGTCTTCCTCTACTTTCGGGTCGCCGCAGCCTCTGCATAGGTCTGTGGTGCTGATTCTCATTCTTCTGAGGTGGGACGCCATTGAATAGTGGCCTGTGAGAATACCTATAAGGAGGCTTAGCTGTGGTCTATTCAGCGATAGGAGTTCCCTAGTCTTTCTTCTGTTGTATTGAGTCCAAAGTCTTCTCGAGACTCTGCATGAGGAGAGAGTTGTCCATCTTGTGTAGGCCATGTTGAGAAAGTCCAGGTCTACTGCTAGGTCTTTTGATTGTGATCCGTTCCTCCATTTCATTCCCGTGGACGCCCATGTGTCCCGAAATCCAGTATAGCGTGACGTTGTGCTTTGAGCTGAGGGATTTGAGTTTCTTTTTGCATCTCTTGACCAATTTCGAGTTGGTTGAGATGGAGGTGATGGCTTTGATGGCTGCTTGACTGTCTATGTAGAAATCGATAGGTACGTTGCTATTTAGAGTGGATAAGTCCCGGCAGGCGTCGGTTATATCATAAACTTCCGCCTGAAACACACTAGCGTGGTTGGGGAGTTTCAAGGACCGAGCGATTTGAGGTGCCTCTGAAAATATTCCTGAGCCCGTACCTTCTTCCATTTTTGACCCACCCGTGAAGATGGATATGGAGTCGGGATTAATGACATTCCCATTTGTCCAGCTCTCTCTAGAGGGAAATTTGGATTCGAGGTTAAGGCTGAAGTTCGTGTGGGGAGAAATGTAATCGGAAGGTAAGGTAACATTTGATCATTAGGTGATAGTGCTGTGTCCAAATTGATTGTGTTTTCACATCTATTTCCTTTGTTAACAAATCCAGTGGGCACAGCCCTAGGTTCAAGTGCAGTGGTCGTTCTAATTGCGCTTGTGGTACCTACACATGCTAGACGTTGAATGCTTGTGAAGGTGTTTAGGTTTGTGGCTTTTGCGGTTGCGGGCTACCAGACCAAACAGCCGTATGTAAGGATAGGTCTAACGATGGCAGTGTACACCCAGTGGATTGTGGCTGGTTTTGGCCCCAATTTTTTCCCGAAGATTCTACTACATGTGTAAAAAGCAATCGAGGCCTTCTTTGTACGTTCTAGAATATTTTCTTTCCATGTCAATTTACGATCTAGTATGCACCCTAGGTATCTAGCCTTATCTGATATTTGGAGTTGAACTCCATTCAATCTAGGTGGCTCGAATTCGGGTATATTTCTCTTATTTGTTAAGAGAAATAGTTCGGTTTTTTGTTCATTTAGACCGAGACCACAGTGTTTAGACCAGTCTTATGAGTTTAGCACAATTCTTTCAAGTGTGAGAGCTTGTCTAAATCCTTTTTTCACATCAAACATCAAAGGTCTCGGTAAGATCGTTTCCAACCTTGATGGAACAGCGAGAATTCTCTATCGTCATCCTGCACCGGCGAACGAGTTTATTGTATAGCTCGTCTCTATAGATACTGTCATATGCGGCATTAAAATCAATGAAAAGATGGTGGGTATCGATTTGGACATCTTAAGTTTTTTACAGGATCTACCGAAGTGTGAAGATTTGATATATTGTGGATTTTCCTGGTCTGAAACCACACTGATAGGGCCCAAACAGGTGGTTGACGAAACCTTTCAGACGTTCACACAATGGGGCAGTGTGAGGATCTTGTATGCGATGTTGATGTAATTGGCGCAATTGAGGGGGTCTCCTTTCTTGTGGATCGGGCAAACGGTGCTGAGATTCCATTCATCAGGCATCTGACCAAATTTTAGAAATGAGTTGGTGTCAGGTCATTTCCAGCTGCTTCGAACAACTCGGCTGGTAAGCCATTAGGTCCAGCAGCCTTGAACTTTAGTTTGGATATTGCTATCCTCACTTCGTTTTGGTCCGGTGGACGAAAGTTTTAGCTATCTTCGTCTAGATTGAATGGTTGGTCTTCGTCGCTGTTATACAGACTGTAGAAGAAGTTTTTCCATATTCTCAGCACCGACTGTGACTCTACTACGAGATTTCCTTCTTTATCTCTACAGGCTTTTGTACGCTTGCATATGCTCTTTTTTCTTCTTTCGGAGAAGCCGATGGTCTTCCCGTCTCTTCTGTTCGAAGATCTCACGAGCAGCCATGTGCTTGCCGGCATTCTTCAGTGAGCAGGGGTTTCTTGCTGGTCATCGGGTGAAACCCAACACATCAGTTGCGGCACTTCTTATGGCATGTTGACAGCGTTGCCACTGGTTTTCGGCACTTGATGCTGGCGGCATCTTCGGGATATGCGTTCGGCGGATATTCTGGCGGTCTCTTGCCATTGCAGCTTTTCCACGTTTCGACGTTTCGGCCCGCAGCGAAGTCAGTTAGCCTAAGTTCGTTTCTGGACGTGGTGTCGTGAAGGTCCTCCTTTCCTATCTTGGCGTTAAAATCACCTTATACGATTTTAACGTCATATTTAAGAGCTCGTAGAAACACTCTTTGGTTTTTGTTTTCTGTGGGGGCATGATCACCCAAAGATCGTGACAGTCACATTTGACAGTTTACCGTAATTTTCCATGCGTCATTATCAGGAAAAGATAAAAACTTTCACACATACATAAGTTGTTTCACCCATAACAAAGTTTGAACCATATGCGTATATGTAGCTGCTACAACAACATGGAAAATCATTCGTTAAGCTAAAGTTAAGCAGTTAATTTTGATAAAACTATTTGTCTAGTATTTAGTGATAGTTTTCATATTCCAAATTAAGAGACTTCTCTTAAAGTTGTCTTAAAGTTTATGGCATACGTAATTGCATGGGTTGAACACTGGGTGTTCTTGTAGAACCCAGTCATTTTACAATATATGATTGTTTTCAAATCATACGATTATGAATTAAAACGGTTTCTCGGTTTCATCCGAGAAGACATTATCACTAGGAAGTGTTCTGATTTCGAGTGTTATCCTCTACTTCGTGTACATATGGATAAAATTTAACTTTAAGTATACTTTACCCATTGAAACCTGGTTGTGTCAGGTACATAAATTCAGACTTTAGTTATGTACAATAAATAAACAAATCTGTTAAAATAAATGTGGATGAGTAACTCGACTGCCTACTACGTAACTAGGCACATATCTCACGTGTATTGAAATAAATGTATGTAAGTATATATTACATACATTTTCACATTCAAATAGTTAACAATTCCTTCCTGTAAGTTTTCCTCATTTCGTAATCGGCATAATGGCCAGTAAACGCAGTCCAATTGAAGAATTTGAGATAAAATTAAGATTCTAGCTCGTTGGATTCAATAAATGCTGAAAGCGAAAACAATTCTTATATTTTGCATATAGATTAGAATGGTACAATAACAAGAGGTTTCCTATTTCCTTTGCATTTAACTTCAGAACTTGGAAAAGAGCTTACTTACTTACTTAACGGGCTCACGACCCGTAAAGAGTCTCTGCCTGAGACACGGCAGCCTTCCACACTCTTCGATCCCGGGCACGCTGCTTCTGGCATCCGCGATAGCTTGGTCCTTAAAACGGAGGTTCGGTCTTCCTTGTCGTCTCGAACCTGGGGGCTGTGATTCGAAGATCCTCTTTGCTGGAGCATTATTGTCCATTCGCTCGATGTGGCCGAGCCAGTGTAGTCGACGTGTTTTGGCTTTTTGGACTACATCCACATCTTGGTACAGCTCATAGAGTTCGCGGTTGTATCTTCTCCTCCATTCGCCCTCCTCGCATACGGGACCGAATATCCGACGAAGAATTTTTCTTTCGAAAGTGTTCAGTATTTGCTCTGCTTTCCTGCTTATCGTCCAGCACTCAGCTCCATACAGCAGAACTGGCAGGATGAAAGTCTTGTAGAGCATACATTTCGTCTTCCGAGTTAGGAGTTTTGACCCCATTTGTTTCGCCAAACCGAAGTAGCAACGGTTTGCTAGGGTAAGTCTTCGTCGAATCTCCACTAAGGTGTCATTCGTGGAGTTGATGTTTACTCCGAGGTAGGTAAACTCCTTAACCACTTCGAAGTTACTGTTGCCAACAGTGACGTTCTGTCCTAGGCGGTGGACAAATGCTTCTTTGTTTGTTGACAACATGTACTTGGTTTTGTCCTCATTTACTTCAAGGCCAACTCGTTTCGCCTGTTCTTCAATTCCCGTAAAAGCCTCTAACACGGCGCGCTGGGAGCGACCGATGATGTCAATGTCGTCTGCGTATCCCAGCAGCTGGACAGATTTGTTGAATATAGTCCCTTCCGTGTTTACACCTGCCCTGCACACTATCTGTTCTAGCACAAGATTGAAAAAGTCACATGATAGCGCATCTCCTTGACGAAATCCGGTGCATGTTTGGAATAGTTCTTAGGAACTGTTTCCGAATTGCACGTTGCACCGCGTGTTTTCCAGCGTCACGCGGCACAGCTGGATCAGTTTAGCCGGGATCCCGAATTCGGCCATCGCCTTGTAGAGCTCAAGACGATGAATGCTATCATATGCGGCTTTAAAGTCGATGAAGAGATGGTGAGTCTCGACTTGAAATTCGTTGGTCTTTTCCAGGATTTGCCTTAGTGTGAAAATTTGGTCGATCGTCGATCTGCCGGGCCGGAAGCCACACTGGTACGTGCCGATTAGTGTGCTGCAGAAAGGCTTCAGACGTTCACACAGTACGTTGGATAGGACCTTATATGCGACATTAAGCAGGGATATGCCTCGGTAGTTCTTACAAGACATAGGATCACCTTTCTTGAAGATGGGGCATATAGAGCTGATAGTCCAGTCATCGGGCATGACTTCATCCACCCATACTTGGTTGATGACTTGGTGCATGCACCCTACCAAAGCATCACCACCATGTTTGAAAAGCTCTGCTGGTAGACCATCAGCGCCGGCGGCCTTGTTGTTCTTCAGCTTTTTGATAGCTGAGCCGACCTCTTAAAAACATCTACTATTCCCTGTGCTTCGGTGACTAGGTTTCCTTCACTGTTTCGAAGAGCCTGCGTTCCGGGCTTGAAGACAGCTGCCAGTTGCTTTCCTAAAAAACATCCGGATGTTGTTCCTATCGCGGGACTCTTCGATATCCTTGAGCTAGGAGGCTGCGTGGGCCTCTTTCTTCTTACGCAGGATCTTCTTCTCCTCCCTTCTTCTGGTTCGATACTCTTCTCTCGCTGCCCTTGTTTTGCGCTGCAGCGCTTGCATATGTGCATTTTCTGTCACCTTTTTCCGACGCACGCATTCATCATTATACCAAGGGCTCTTTTTGGGTGGTGGCTGGTAGCCTATGGTGGTCTCTGCTACCCCTTTGATGATGTCGCGATACTGATTCCACAGATTGTTGGCGTTTGTGGATGGTGAATGCACAGCGGAGAGTCTCTCGCTCAGGCGCTCTCTGTAGACTCTGGCTACTCCAGTCGTGCTAAGGCTTCCAACGTTGAATTTATTTTTCTGGGCGGCTTGCAGCTTCTTCTCGTTTGGATAGTCGAGCTCTGAATTTAGCTGCAACAAGAAAATGGTCAGAGTCGACGTTTGCCCCTCTGAACGTTTGCACATTCAGAATGTTGGATGCGTGCCTCGCATCTATTAGCACGTGGTCGATTTGGTTGGCGGTTCGACCATCTGGAGACCGCCAGGTTGCTGTGTGGATTCGTAGTCTTGGAAACCTAGTGCTACTTATCACCGTATTAGCCGGAAGCCGTTGTCTGCTGTCGTTTCGTGGAGGCTGTGCTTTCCAACTAATCCGCCGAAGATGTTTTCCTTACCGATTTTGGCATTGAAGTCCCCGAGTATGACTTTGACATCATACTCCGGACAGGCTCCGTAGGCTCCGTCCAGGAGGTCATAAAACTCCTCCTTGATAGAGTCTTCAGCTTCGTCGGTAGGGGCGTGTGCACATATTATGCTGATGTTTTGAAATGTAGCCTTGATGCGGATCACAGCCAGGCGATCGCTGATCGGCTTAAAGTCAATTATCATTGAGCGTAGCCGATTTCCCACGACGAATCCGCATCCTAACATGTGCAGTCTTTTGTGGCAGCTGTAATAAATGTCGCAAACTTTTCGTTTTTGCATACCTGATCCTATCCATCGTATCTCCTGGATCGCGGTAATATCTGCCTTGTACCGCGTGAGGACAGATTCAGGTTTTTGAATAGCACCAGGAGTGTACAGTGTACGTACATTCCAGGTGCAAACTCTTATATCATAGTCCGTGTACGTTTCCGGGTCGTGGTATTAAATAACTAGTGTTTTTTTTTACGTGGTAAGGAAGTTACCCCGACGGCACAACCCCCAACCTGGAGTGCCAGTTCCATTTTTTGAAACTCCTAGGACGAGGGGCTGGTTTTAAACCGATGTCAGTAACTCGCTTCGGGGATGTGAGCGCTGTCGTTGGCCCAATAAGGGCTCATCCGCCACCATCTCTTTTCCAAAAACCTGACTTATTCTTGGAAATCTTTATCGGTCTGAGCTCCGAATATGTCGAAGTAGCCCAGATAAAGTGCTATGCTTCCATGTGAAGCTGTGACGCCACCGTTGACCCCATCGAGAGAGTTCGTCCGCTGTCGTATTTATAGTGCTGCTATTTTCTCCTGTTCAACACTCGCGCTTATAAGTTCAGCAAGTCGGGTCCGGATGGACACCAACCAGTACCCGATGGCTACCACTAGGAGGTAAAATAAGTACAATTGATGCGCAGTAACAGTTACAACACTGGACGTCGCCAAGTTGACGCCAATCAGTGCCTACCCTATTCCTACAGCATCCAGCCATGGAAAAGAGCATACTCTTAATATTTCATACTCTTCACAGGTAGCATTGCAAATGGACATTCATTTTCTATTATAATTTTGCAGTTTGGAAAATCCATATGTATGTATGTATTTATTCAGTAATGATTTTATGTGCAGGACAAACTATTATTATTATTTCGGCATCTTTTGCTATCCACTTATCTTTTTTTGCTCTACTTCTATTTCTTAAGCAACGGCGTTGTTTTAATGTATTACATATATTACATAAAAGCTTACATATGTATGTACGTATATGTACGTGCAAATAGTTTTAATAGGCTCCTTTTATGTAATGTGCTTAAAATGAAATAATTTTTTTTTTGTATCATGTGCAAAATATTCATCAATACAAATATTAATGTTCAACTGTATATGTACATTCTTTTTCAGTGCATCATGATGTTTCACAAAATTATTACTAAGAGTTTCATAATTTTTTTTTTGTGTTTTGCAGATTTATTCGATGACACTGCGTCTCAGTGCTCTTTTCGAAACGCACATCAAACAAGTCATTTCTAACTGGAAAGCAGCTCGTCGACGTGCGAACAAGGCCAATACCAAACGCACACCAACTGATCGAAGTCGTAATCGTTCTGGTCCCTCAACTCGAGCAAAAGCAACAAACGGTCGAACGGAGAACCGTCACAGCTCCGATGACGACGACGGGGATGAAGAAACAACGCAGCGTCATCGTACTACGGCAAATGGTAGTCAACATCGTAGTAGCAACCGGAAACGATTGCCCCGAAATGCATCAGCTTCCTTATCAACCACCGCCTTTAGTTCGAATCGAGTGACATCGTCCAATTTAAGTGAATCACTGCCGGGTCCCAGTGGCCATAACCTACGTCGTAATGCATCCCGTCCCAATAGTCAAGAGATTGATGGACAAAGTTCGAGTGAATCCAGTACGTTGACCAGTGATACGTCATCATCTTCAGAGGACGACAGCGATAGTCATGATAATAATCAAGGTGGAGAGGGGAAAATTCGAACCCCAAAGAAAGGTGGTAGTGGTGGGGGAGCAGGAACATCCGCTCGCAATAAAGGTAATGATTCCGAGGACAGCTATAAGCCTAACGAACGTCGCGGAGTTATAAAGCGAAGAAAAATACAGAAAAATAAACGAGAAACAAAGAGAAATCGAATAACTGGTTCGGCTGACGAAGAAGAAAATAATTGTGAAAAAGGAAAGAGACGCTGTAAAACAACATCCAAGCGGGCAGTAGGGGGAGGAGTTAGTATCACCAAAAGAAGCCATCGTAGAAAGGATAATACTTCGGAGGACGACCAGCATTCCGCTGATGCAGATGCGGCAACTATACCCGTACCCCAGCAAACACCAAAGAAACGCGCAGGTCGACCTGTAAAAATTGCACATCAACCATCAACATCTGCAGCAGCAATAGCAGCAGCCTCTGCTCCGGTTGAAATAGAAAGCCCCTCTAGAGCTACCCGAATAAGTAATCGTCGGACAGCAGCTGAAACTGATCATAGCTATCATCTACCTGTGCGAAATCTGCGCAATGTCATGGTGGATTCAGAGACTGAACAAGAAGTAGCTCGCCCAACGCGGTCAAGCACACGACGTGCGATCCTGGAATGGGCTCGAGGGAGCGCGGATGAAGACGAAGAAGATGATGATGATGACGAAGAAGAGGTAAGATTATTACAAAACAAAAATTCTATTGAAATAATTGATTGAAATATGCATGATAGGTTGTTCCTACACGTTCTCGCGGAAGTTCTCGAGTGTTGAAGAAAACGTCAGATTCGAGTCAAGATGCAGGAGGTGTAACCATAAATGGAGCAGTAAGTACAGCTTCAACAAGTCGCGGAGTTGGTTCGTTGTCTAGCCGACAATTGAGAACGAATCGCAACACAAATGTCGTATCGGAGGATGACGACGACGACGATGAGAGTGATAATGAACCACTTGCTTCCAGCCAAAGTCATCGAAGACAGAGATTGGGTAAGAAATATCTTGTGATTCAAGCTTTAGCAATGAGAATTTAGGCACGCAGCTCCATAATTGTAGTAACATGAGTGAACAAACTAATTTTTTTTTCTGTTTGCGATAGCATAAATAATGATATTTGTTGCAACAGGCCTATGTACAAATATGTGCTTTTCAAGACCATTCCTGTGAAACATGTTTTATTTTTCTTTTAACCTAACCTAACCTACACTATCCAAATGGCAGTTCTTGTGTAGCGAAGCTTTCTTTTGGTCTACCAAAGTTATATTGATAAAATCTCAAAATATAATTGTTCTTAGTAAAAACAAAAACGCATACAAACGTAGAAGGAACGGTTTTTTATTTAGCACATATCAGTTAAAGCAGGTCTTCGTAAGAATAATAAGCCAAACGTGTTATATAAGTAATTTAAATAAATTAGGCAGTTTGGACTTCATTTCTCTGGCATTTTGATAATAAATATTGTTTTTCTTTTAGCGGATTGATAGTGAGTGAGAAATAATGATTTACAATCATCAAAACCCTGAATTTTTTTTTAGGTTTTTTAGTTTGTGTGCTACTAGATATGTCAAATAAGTCAAAATAACAGATTCATGTAGTTAAAAATTTTATTTCGTATCTGGTAATCTTGGAAAATACCATCCTTCCAGAAGAACAACAAGTTGTTGTTGCCTTTTTATTGCACAGTTTGCAAATAAGTTGTTGCTTTTTTCCCGTGTGTTTTTGTACAGGTAAGCTTGGAATAAGATGATCAACTCCGTCAAATCTCGTTTCTACTTCGCGCATCTTGCGCTGGTCCTTCCACTACGCGATACAATTCGTTGATTGGACTTCAAAATACTAAGGACTATTTGCCGCCGAAAAGTTAGATGGTCTAATTGCTTTTCTTGTCTTTGGTACAATTGCCAAGCATTATTTTCACAAACATCGATCAGATGAGCAATCAAAGGAAAGTACCACTTTTTGCCTCTTATATTTACCCTATAGAGTGATATATTTTGATCGGCTCGATCTATTCCGCCCATTTTTAAATTATATGTGTGAAAAGCTTTGGGCTGTTCAATTATAACTTTTTTTTGGCTTCCCTTGAAAAGCGATTGGCGTTATATGTGTGAAAAGCTTTGGACTGTTCAATTATAACTTTTTTTTGGCTTCCCTTGAAAAGCGATTGGCGTTCTTTAGCGGTCTTACACTATCAACATTGGTGGCAAGCGATACAATATTGTTATCGTTTCAAAGGATAATAGAAATACCTGCAAATGAGAAATGTACGATTTTAGTAACAAAAGGAATAATAATAACTACAGAAAAACTAAATGAGAAAGTAATAAGATATAGCGAAATACCTGTATTTTCATCTGTTGCGTATTCCCAGTATCCTCTTTTGAGAGACTTTATAATTTTAGGATCTTTGAGGGGACTGTTTTTGGAAATCCTATTACTGCGTATAGTTCCAGACGCGTTCTTGCCTTTCTCCTTTAGGTCAAACAACAAATCAAACGATGTAAAGAAGCTGTCAAAGAAAATCTTGTACTGTATGTTCTTTGGGAGAAGATGTGTTTGCTCCCTGATAGGGCTCGAGCCAATTTAGATATCCAGTACTTGTCCCACCGCACCAGAATTTGAACCCAAACCGAATAGGCTTTCCTGAAAATAATACAAATATCCTTTTACATTTGGACATGCTGTTTACAGGGTGTATAAATCTCTTATTACCTTTGATGAATTGCTTGCATCCATGTCCCCCGAAGTATGGAACCATAGATTCATCCACTGAATGAAATTCTTCATGCGGTGCGAATTCACGAAAGTTTGGGTTCACAATATCTAATAATGGACGTATTTTTGAACACGATCCGATTTCTTCAAGTTATCGTTATCACATGTATGAATATTTGACATGATAAGCTGGAAGCGATCTCTTGAAATTGCGTTTGATATGAGTTCATTGTGTGCATCAGGCTCTTTTTGCCAGTACATGTTTTTCCTTCGAACTGCTGCATATCCACTCAGTAAAAGGATAGCGATGGAAATCAGCATTTCGTTTTCAGAACAGTTCGGAACAAGATTATGGTTTGCGACATACTGATTTGTGTTTTTCACCAACATATTTAGGACCTCGTCATCAAACAACATACGGAAGTATTCAAGTGGTGATTTTCCTGGCTCTGAATTGCAGAACAAGATAGCAGGAAACTCTCCCATGGTTTGAAGTAGCTCATTTTGTGTCCAATTCAAAGACCTTGCGGCAGTCTTTTTTGCTCCCAACTTTCTTCATTTTTTACCTTCTGGTGGTGCAGGAGATACCTGTTGTTGAGACGGGAACGTTTGATATATTGACTGCAGCAAGGGTCTGTATTTGAAGACGTATCTGCTTCTAGTATTTCCTCGTTGTTCTGATTGGTGATGTTGACGACAACTTCTGAGTGTAATTGACTTTTTGGCACGTTATCTATGATCGGATTATCTTCAGCCCCTGAGTCTTCGTCCGTCAAATCCTCATTTGTATTAGTAGGAGGTAAGACTGTCACATCCAATAATTTTTTTCTGGAGAAAAAAAAGTAATTGTGTTGTAATACAGTCCTTTTAGAAGGATATCAAAGTTTGTTTGAGAAAATTATACCCACTTTTAGGAATCTGGGATTTTACGAATTTTAGTGCAGAATGTTAAGGATGGTTAGGCGCCATGAATTGTATTTATGCCAGCGAGCGATCACTGAACAATGCCAATAAGGACGATTATAACTATCACTATGTATTACAATGAGGTGCAGTAGCTATAAAAGGTATGTGTATATTAACACCTTTATCGTCATCATGAGGTTAACTGAAAGATAAGTTTGCATAACTTATGATATGAATTTGTCAGCAGTACCAAACAAAATAAACACCAGTTGGATTGTTGGACATCATCAACTCTCCACACTCATTATTGTAATTTTATTTGCTGCTCCAAAATTGTATACGTCGTTTATATTACATCATCATATTTTGAGTTTCAGTGTGCGCTCTTTTCTTAGGAGCTGAGCATTAACGGTATTAGTGAATCAATTTGAGGAACAATTTGTAGCCAGCGCAAATGTGTACTCCGCAGTAGCATACACATGCATATTTATGAAAAGTTGTTTTTGTTTTCTGTGAAAAAGTTGGTTGTTTTTTTCAACGCAATATTCACTTTATGTATCACTGTCTCCGGGCGGTCGTGAATCACTCGTGGCCGTTGTGCGTTTGCTGCTTTCTGTTGCATGCATACATCACAGGCTCCTGTCAATCCTCTTCTGAGTTGGTTGAAAAAATCACTTGACAGAGCAACATCTTGTCTGAATCCTTTATTGACATCAAAGGTTTCGGTGAGATTGTTTCCGACCTTTATGGAACAGCGAGCGTTCTCCATTTCAAGTGGCCAAAGGTGTCTTAGTAAAAAGCACTTCCCCCCCTCTCTTCTGATGCCACTAACGACCTTCCAAACGGGTTGGTTACCCAATTTCCATTCGAGGTACTAAGCACCCAGGAGCCACCATCGTGGAGGTGTAGAGTAGGATTTGATATTGAGAGGCTAGTGTGAGAGCGCTTGTGCTAACATATATTCGAATTCAATACCATTTGACTGCCGGTGGTTGATCCATTAAGGGATATATCTTCCATCATCAGCTGAAGTACTTCAACATCAAGAGTGTGTTGTTTCCATCTCCTTTTCAGCGGCTGTCTTCTCTGCTCTCTTCTATTTTCAATGGTACTGGATCGTTGCTGCTTGATCGCCTGTTGGTCGCTGTGCGTATATATGGCGCATTCTGTCCAAGCAGCATTCCTTGCCAAACACGTGCTCATAAAGGTGATATCTATTATTGACCATCTTCCATTTTTGCTGAAAGAACTGTGCCCAAAGATGCGAACGCCTCCAGGACTGTTTTTGCTGTGGCGTTTGTGGTACGCGAACCCCATACTACCGTACACGCTTTGAAATCGCCTGCAATCGCGACGCGGTTGCTATCTCTTTCGGTGGTTGAAATGTTGTCAACTATTCTGTCTGGGAGGCGCGTAGCAGCTGAAGAAATATATATACCATTTACTTTAGCCCACACGAAGCGTGCCCGGCGCGTCCTCATTTTCTCTTCGAATGATCGTTGACCGCATTATCCATATTGCTACTTTGCTTGAAGTGTCGACTGTCCGAGAGAAAAATCCTTCGTAAAATATTCGGTCCCGTTTACGTTGACGGGTTTTGGAGGAGAAGATTCAACGACGAACTATACGAGCTGTACAGCGACATCGACCTAGTCAAAAAACAGCGCATCAGTCGTTTGAGATGGCTAGGACATGTAGAGCAAATGGACACCAGTTCTCCGGCCCGCAAAGTCTTCGAATCAAACCCAGAGGGACAACGCAGTAGAGGAAGAAAGTTAACACAAAAACAAAGAATGACAGACCATCTTCAAGATGACGAATATGGCTTTCAGTAGTTTCCAAACTTTAAAAAATGTAAACGATAAGCAACACGATAGTGATGGAGTTACATGACGCAAACTACGGCGATGGAACCTCGAACCCTTCGCTCCGTAGCCCAACGCACTAATGCCTTGTCTTGTCTAATGTCTATTGTATTGTTGAATATAATGACACGATGATCACTATTCTATAGTATATGTATAGAGATCAGAGACTTGCCATTTTGTTCTTCTCGGTCACTGGCGAAAGTTACACCTACATACGTAATGATGGAGCCTGAACTATATCTTTTTAAATGTGTCATTGTTTCCTTGGTTTAGTAGTACAAGGTCAAGGCTAAAACGCATCCAGCAATGCCACCCTTCTGTGGTTGCTCCTCGTACTATTCCCTTCGACTGCTCCAGAGTTAAACCCCCCTCGTCATCGTCCACAAGTACCTCAGGCATCTGTTGGTACTTTTCCATGCACTCACTTGAGAGCTGCAGAAGTGGATTCACTGAATTTTGGAGTAGAGGAATTTGGTTTTGCTACGCAGTTTTTGGTTTTATGTCCCTTGCTGCAATATCGTCTAGCAATATGTCCTTACACACACTCTGCACCTATTATTTGGCGTCATGGAGCGATGATTTCGTTCGCTACATCTGTTGGGAAGTTTATAAGGGCAGTTTATGTGCCTTAAAGAATAGGTGTATATAACGTATAGATACGTTTTATGGCTATAAAGTCTGTCTTATACATTTTTTCGATCTCGTAAAGAATATGGAAAAGATAATTTTTTTCAAACAGGGAATTTGGTCCGAACTTGTAACGCCGTATTCTGGCCTATATTTGTTACGTTTCTAAATTCTGATATTCAGTTATGAAATCTAAGCCTAACCCAGAAAGCGAAGACAAAAACAGTCCATTTTCAAAAATCTGTTATTAGGTTAGGTACCGTTGTACGTATTTTTTTCAAAAACTAAAATCTTAAATTTTAAATAGTTCACGAAACACATACTTTAGTTGTAAGTGCAAATAACAATAGATCGGATGATGTTGTGCAAAAAATATTTTCTTCCTCATTATCTTCCTTCCAAATAACTTCTTATGTTGGAATACTATACTGCTCTTTTTTCATCAACTACATCAACATTTAAAAACACTGTGATTACTTTGCTTTCTTAGAAAATAATAAAAGTCTATTTGCATGCATATTTGTTTCGAAAAGCCTAATCCGAGTAATGCGCTGCAATTATCAAACTTTTTTTGCCTTTTTACAGATCGGGAATCCCAAAGTGGTACAACAACCAGAAATCTACGAATGCCGATTTCAACAAATTTTCGCAGTACACGTTCGCACACCACAAATCAGGATGCAATGCCATCTTCCTCCTCGACCGTATTACGTAATTCAGGCAGCAGTTCTCACCAAGTACAGGTTGATCATAATTACGGAGAACCTGGGCCATCGACGATACGTAACACTCGGCGAGTTCTCTCACGTCATCAGCGTAACGCCGACGAACTTGATTTAGTCGAAGATCCACTTGAAATGCCAAATCTCATCGGAAGTGTATCAACACGTCTGCGAATGCGAAATAATGTAAACAGTACTACGCCTCTAGACCTGCCTACTGCAACAGTAATAGTTCCTCGTCGAGGAAGATCTCGGTACAGCCAGGAAACTAGTGCAACTGAACCAGACGTCGAAGAGGACGACAATGTAGTAGAAGAAGAAGTGGAGGAAGAAGATTCGGGTGGTTCTGATGAAGGAACCGATGGGGGCTCCAAAGATTCAGACTCTGATGACAATCAACCACTTACGTCGTATGTATCATCGCGTAGCGTACGACCACCCAACCGGCGTTCATCAGCAACAACAGGAAGCAGTCGAAATTTCCGTCACATTCGCCAGAGAAGAAAACGACATATCAACTCTGACGACGATGATGACGATCATGACCCCGCTTTCGATGATGACGACGATGATGACTACCAGGGTAGACCTCGACAGCGTGGATCACGCAATACTCGAAATCAAAAGCGACCTCGCTACAATGAAGATTCTGACGATACTGCCGATGGGCGAGTGAGACGAAGAGTTCCACTCAGACATGCAAATGGCAATATGGCAGCGACTGCCCCAAATAGTAACGAAGATGAAATAGAGAGCGATAATAATGAACACCGAGTAAGCGTCAGCAGTAGGGGCCGTGTCCGTAAGATCTCTGCCAAGGCTAGGGGAATATTCAGGGACTAGCATTCACCTTTGCGGTCGGCCATCGGCGCCCGCCGTTTAATTGTATCTACATCTACTGTTAGTGCTTCATCTACCAGCAACAACAGCTCGAGGACGAGAACAACGTTCTTGCGTTTCTATTGATTAATAAATTGAGAACGAACCATTTATTCCACCGATTTTTTTTCTTGACTAAGTTTAACGTCGCATCCTTTCATATACATAATATAGTTTGTACATTCATCAATGCCATCATATATAGTGATGTAGGCATTATTATCATCACCGTCGTCGTTGCAAATGTCTGGCGCTTATGCCTGTTCAAAGCTGTGTTTTTTATCTGTAAAGTGAAATGTGTAGGAATTTGTTTATATTACTTATGTTCTGCTTTAAGCAACGGTATGGGAAAGAACACTTTTATTTATATTTTCCCATTTGAACTAATTATATCTACTTAAAAAATAGCTTCTGTACCAAGTTTATTGAGAATTTGTAACTGTGTAATAGTATAATTTGAGAAGCGGAAGCTTATTATTAAATATGTAGTAGTAAAGATCATCTGAGGCAAATTGAAAAAAATTGTTTTTTCTTTTGTGGATATAATATTTAGCCCTTCAAAAAGTAAATTTAATTATCAGTAATATTATTACTATCACTATTAATGTGGTCATGTTATTAAAAGAAAAACAAAAATAACTGAATAAAAGATTAATTTTCTAAGCTAAGAAAAGAAAATATTACAAACGAAACTGTTTTTTTTTTGTTAGCAATTAATATTCTTGCTAGGGTTCGGAAGATAAAACCGTTCCATAAATAATTAACCTTTTATTTCTCCAGTAATTAAACACATTCACTTTTTTTAATACTTTGAAATCATCAAGTACTTTATTATTAATCGCTTTGTAACCCTTTTACTAATCCACTTTTTATTATCCAATAACATTTATTTAAAACACCAATTCAATCTTAATCGCAAACCAAAAACATTTATTTAAATCTGCTTATATTTCACCTTGTACAAATTCAACACTGGTAGGGGTCTGGTAGGGGGATTCAAACATCATTTCACTGTATACAAAAACCAGGGAATATGCCGTTCCCAATCACGTTGGTAGTCATCTACGACCTTAGAAAGACGTTCGTTCAAAGTACTGTTAAAGCGTTCTACCATCCCGTCCGATTGTTGATGAAGTGGAGTGGTTCTCGTCTTCTTGATTCCGAGTAGTTGGCACACGTCTTGGAATATGGTCGAAGTTTTGCCCTTGGTCAGAATGGAGTTCGATTGGTACACCAAATCTACTCACCCAGTTGTTGACGATCTGCTCCACGATGGTCTTAGCTTCTTGGTTAGGGATGCCAACCGCTTCGGCCACTTGCTGAAGTAGTCCATGACTTACTTAACGGGCTCCCGACCCGTGAAGAGTCTCTGCTGAGACACGGCAGCCTTTCACTTTCTTCGATCCCGGGCACGCTGCTTCCAGTTATCTAGACCAAGCGCTCTGGCATCCGCGATAGTTTGATCCTTAAAACGGAGGTTCGGTCTTCCTAGTCTCGAACCTGGGGGCTGTGCTTTTTGGACTACATCCACATCTTGGTACAGCTCATAGAGTTTGCGGTTGTATCTTCTCCTCCATTCGCTCTCCTCGCATACGGGACCGAATATCCGACAAAGAATTTTTCTTTCGAAAGTGTTCAGTATTTGCTCTGCTTTCCTGCTTATCGTTCAACACTCGGCTCCATACAGCAGAACTGGCAGGATCAAAGTTTTGTAGAGCATACATTTTCGTCTTCCGAGTTAGGAGTTTTGACCCCATTTGTTTCGCCAAACCGAAGTAGCAACGGTTTCCTAGGGTAAGTCTTCGTCGAATCTCCACTAAGGTGTCATTCGTGGAGTTGATGTTTACTCCGAGGTAGGTAAACTCCTTAACCACTTCGAAGTTACTGTTGCCAACAGTGACGTTGTCTTTCTTTGTTTGTTGACAACATGTACTTGGTTTTGTCCTCATTCACTTCAAGACCAACTCGTTTCGCCTGTTCTTCAATTGCCGTAAAAGCCTCTAACACGACGCGTTGGGAGCGACCGATGATCTCGATGTCGTCTGCGTATCCCAGCAGCTGGACAGATTTGTTAAAGATAGTGCCTTCCGTGTTTACACCTGCCCTGCGCACTATCTGTTCCAGCACGAGATTGAAGAAGTCACATGATAGCGCATCTCCTTGACGAAATCCGGTGTATGTTTGGAATAGTTCGGAGGATCTGTTTCCGAATTGCACGTTGCACCGCGTGTTTTCCAGCGTCACAGCTGGATCAGTTTAGCCGGGATCCCGAATTCGGCCATCGCCTTGTAGAGCTGAAGACGATGAGTGCTATCATATGCGGCTTTAAAGTTGATGAAGAGATGGTGAGTGTCGACTTGAAATTCGTTGATCTTTTCCATGATTTGCCTTAGTGTGAAAATTTGGTCGATCGTCGATCTGCCGCGCCGGAAGCCATACTGGTACGTGTCGATTAATTTGCCGCAGAAAGGCTTCAGACGTTCACACAGTACGTTGGATAGGATCTTATATGCCACATTAAGCAGGGATATGCCTCGGTAGTTCTTACAAGACATAGGATCGCCTTTCTCTAAGATGGGGCATATAGAGCTGATAGTCCAGTCATCGGGCATGACTTCATCCACCCATACTTGGTTGATGACTTGGTGCATGCACCCTACCAAAGCATCACCACCATGTTTAAAAAGCTCTGCTGGTAGACCATCAGCGCCGGCGGCCTTGTTGTTTTTCAGCTTTTTGACAGCTGAGCCGACCTCTTCAAAACTAGGAGGGGGGATGGATTCTTTATTGACTGGATGCGGGTTCTCTTCTTGCCCTATCACTCTCTCCACTTGATGCCCATTAAGTAGCTGCTGGAAATGCTGCTTAAACACATCTACTATTTCCTGTGCTTCGGTGACTAGGTATCCTTCACTGTTTCCAAGAGCCTGCGTTCCGGGCTTGAAGCCAGCTGCCAGTTGCTTGTCTTTCCTGAAAAACATCCGGATGTTGTTCCTATCGCGGGACTCTTCGATATCCTTGAGCTGGGAGACTGCGTGGGCCCTTTTCTTCTTACGCAGGATCTTTTTCTCCCGCCTTCTTCTGGCTCGATACTCTTCTCTCGCTGCCTTGTTTTGCGTTGCAGTGCTTGCAAGTGTGCATTTTCTGTCACCTTTTTCCGGCGTACGCATTCATTATCATACCAAGGGCTATTTTTGGGTGGTGGTTGGTAGCCTATGGTGGTCTCTGCTACCCCTTTGATGATGTCGCGATACTGGTTCCACAGATTGTTGGCGTTTGTGGACGAGAGTCTCTCGCTCAGGCGCTCTCTGTAGACTCTGGCTACTCCAGTCGTGCTAAGGCTTCCAACGTTGAATTTATTTTTCTGGGTGGCTTGCAGCTTCTTCTCATTGGATAGTCAAATTAAGCTGCAACAAGAAAATGGTCAGAGTCGACGTTTGCCCCTCTGAAAGTTTGCACATTCAGAATGTTGGATGCGTGCCTCGCATCTATTAGCACATGGTCGATTTGGTTGGCGGTTCGACCATCTGGAGAGCGCCAGGTTGCTGTGTAGATTCGTAGTCTTGAAAACCTAGTGCTACTTATCACCGTATTACGAGCTGCTGCAAAATCGTTTACCCGAAAGCCGTTGTCTATTGTCGTTTCGTGGAGGCTGTGCTTTCCAACTAATCCGCCGAAGATGTTTTCCTTACGGATTTTGGCATTGAAATCCCCGAGCATGATTTTGACATCATACTCCGGAGGCCTATGGTGCCTTAGGCTCCGTCCAGAAGGTCATAAAACTCCTCCTTGATAGAGTCTTCAGCTTCGTCGGTAGGGGCGTATGCACATATTATGCTGATGTTTTTTAATGTTGCCTTGATGCGGATCGCAGCGAGGCGATCGCTGATCGGCTTAAAGTCAATCATCATTGAGCGCAGCCGATTCCCCACAGCGAATCCACATCCTAACATGTGCAGTCTTTTGTGGCAGCTGTAATAAATGTCGCAATTTTTTCGTTTTTTCATACCTGGGGCCTGCAGTACAATTTAACAATTCTACTGTACCACAAAAAAAGCTCTACAATTGTTAAATATAAAAATTTCCCTTTTTTGTACAAGCCAGTTGCACAAGTTAGTGCTCTCGTGACAGCTAGACAATGCGGAGACAGATAAGCGTGATGGGTAAGGAAACTGTTTTAGTAAAGATCCGTGGAAAAAAATATTCATTTTGGTGCGTTTTCGGAAGCGGTAAGTAAACAAACGAAAATAGAAGCTTGGACAAATATATTTAGTCTGGTTTTAAGCCAGATTACCGTCCTTATGGGAAATGTTGCATAATGTTGTACAACATTTGAATATGTTTGCTACATAAACAGGATTAACGCATAAGTGGTTAGGGGATGAAAAAATTTCTTTTAGTATACCAAATAAACACTCTATTAACTATTGTACCTTTCTGCAGAAGCACTTGTTGGATGAAGGTTTTAGACGATAGGCACTGTCCCCTAATACTACAGCTTCAGAAAACGGCCTCCACCCACCTTCCATTTTCTGATACAGAGTGCTATTGCGCAATACCCTTGCATCGTTGACACTTCCAGGCCAATTGGCACTTACATAATAAAATGCGAGATCGGGTCGGGTGAATAATGTCGCTCACGTTTTCAGGCCAGCGTACATGGGCTACAAATTCCACTTCAATTATGGCAGATGTGACTTTGGATACACAACGGCAAACTGTGTTCTTACCAACGCCGTGCATGTCACCTATAGTGTGATATTGAGCTCCAGAGCCAAGCCAATGCAGAGCTATTAAAATTTCTTGTCAAATGCCGAGACTATTGTTTCGGTTTGTTGGCGACATTAATTTATCATTTAGTCTTTCAACAAGATAAGCCACTACACGATTTGAAACACGAAATTTTTTGACAAATATGTATATCTTCGTGGATTTCGAAATTAATACGAGGCTTGGCACTTTAACTACACGATGTTGTTCTTCATCACTTTCATCCGAATCGAGAAAGAATATTTTCTTTAGAAATAGTTACACATACATACATATATTGTAGGTACCTACTCGCTATATACTGCACTCGGCGCACGCTATATATCAATAATATGTACTGACGAAAGTCAGAACAAGATATAGGCAGTACTAATACAGTACATATCCACATACAACCCTCTCCTGCTTGGATTTCCAAGTGATACTTAAAGTACACATATATTCAAACTTGGTGCTTCAATAAAACAAAAGTAGTTTACGTACGTCATATAAAAACAATTTCAAATTTCTAATTGAAACCTCTTAAAATCCGACTTGTAACGACTTAATAATTCTCAATTTGCACGTTAAGTTTTTCTAACTATTAAACAAAAGTTTGTGAAATTTTGTCTACACTTGTAGCTTTGTGGTACAGAATGTGGGGAAATTGCAAATTGCAGATTCAAGTTTTTGAATAGCACCTGGAGTGTACAGTGTACGTATGTACGTTCCAGGTGCATACTCTTAGATCGTAGTCCGTGGACGTTCCGGGTCGTGATATTAAATGAGGGGGTCCATAATCCGAGGCTTGTGTCTCTCTCATAACTAGTGTTTTTTTACGTGGTAAGGAAGTTACCCCAATTTGGAGGGCCAGTTCCATTTTTTGAAACCCCTAGGACGAGGGCCGGTTTTAAACCGATGTCAGTAATCCGCTTTGGGGGTGTGAGCGCTGCTGTGGGCCCGGGAAGGGCTCATCTGCCACTATGTCTTTTCCAAAAACCTGACTTATTTTTGGAGATCTTTATCGGCCTGAGCTCCGAATATGTCGGAGTAGCCCAGATAAAGTGTTATGCTTCTGTTTGAAGCTGTGACGCCACCGTTGACTCCATCGAGAGAGTTCGTCCGCTTTCTTATTTATAGTGCTGCTATTTTCTCTTGTTCAACACTCGCGCTTATAAGTTTAGCAAATCAGGTCCGGATGGACACCAACCAGTACCCGATGGCTACCACTCGGATGTAAAATAAGCACAATTGATGCGCAGTAACAAATACAACACTGGACGTCGCCAGGTTGACGCCAGTCTGTGCCTACCCTATTCCTAGAGCATCCAGCCATCAGTCCAGTCCATTACTACTAGGATGTAAATGCGATGTCAGCCGGAAATAGTTCAAATGGTGCACTCACGTTATATAGATGCATTTTTTCTCGCGTCTTAACTCTCGGTCTTTTGCTAGCTGCACATGCGACGCATTAACGATGTGTCGTTTCTTGCGCTGAGCCAATTAAATCTTTCGCGTACTTTCTCCAGTGTCTTGTTCGCACCTATATGGACTTCGGATACTCGGTGTTGCATTTCCTGTAGCATTTCCCTTACTCTTGACCGCGGCATGATAAGCTGCATTATGGAGGCCTTCCCGTCTGGCCTTTTCCATTTCCTCTTCAAAACGCCTTCTTGTATATGGAGGGAGTCCCACTGTGCCCAGTAGGCCTTAAGGACTGGGCTTCTGCCGGAGATGCCTCCTCCGCTTGGTTTCTCCATGTGCTCCTTCCAAGCAAGTATCGGCACGATATCGGGGCATTCCGAACTTCGTCTACACTCTCCACCTGCCACCACCAAATGTGCCAGTCGTTTAACGTCTGCTTGCAACTGCTGCAGAGTTTACCCTTTTCATCTGGATTCTTCTGCGCAATTGGACCCCGTATACTCGCTGCGTATGATCGTCCCCAAACCGCATCATAATAGCTTTTTCTAAATTGTCGTAGTTGCGTTGTTTATACCCTATCCTAAGGGTATACTAAGTTTGACACATAGTTTGTAACATAGAGAAATAATCGAGGTAGACCCTATAAGGTATGTACATACATATATTCATGATCAATAGCGAAATCGATTGAGCGATGACCGTCCATCCGTCCGTCCATATGTCACCGCTTTTTGGGCCTTACATTTTGAGCTAGGAGGATGAAATTTAATATCTGGGCTTCTGAGTAAAAAATACATTACAAGTATAAAGATCAAAAAATTGTAGTATTTCAGTACAAAATGCAATATCACCAAGCCCACTTTATAGGGGCTACGTAAAAAGGAGGATAGGGTATCATACGATCCGTTCCAGATGGTTTGTAGCTTTTCTGTATGTTTATAACTGTAGATAAGATGGTTGGTTGGTTGGTTAAGATCGGCCCTCGATGGAAAGATGCACTTAGACCAGAGGAGGTCCTAATTCGCCTAATGTAGCTTTTCTAGTGTTGACAAGCGCAGGCACCTGCACAGGTGGTGACTGATGGTCTCCTCTTCCTCTTCGTCCATACAGCTTCTACAGAAGTCGTTGTGGGGGATGCCCAATCTTTGGGCATGTCTTCCTATAGCACAGTGTCCAGTCAGAGTGTTAACTATCTTGGAGAGGGTTCCTCTCTTATGTTTTAGGAGTCCAATGGTTTATTTAAAATTGGGCACAGTAGCTTTGCGATTTGACATTGGTCGAGTTGCTGCCATCGATGGCTGGCACATTTCTCCGCGTCAGCGTTGATGAGGTGTTTAACATAAGACATAAGCGGCTTGATGTCGGTTACGTTTATGCTGTTAAGACCAGAGGAGCCTCGTCTGGCTAGTTCGTCCGACTCACAATTCCCTGGTATGTCATAGTGACCTGGTACCGTGCAAAGGGTGAGGTTGTACTGTCCAGCTATCTCGTTAAGAGATACGAGGCAGTCTTTCACAGCCTTGGATCTCGTTGTGCTGGATGCAAGGGATTTGATGGCTGCCTGACAGTCGATGTATATGACAATATCCGATGCTGATACTGTATTAACCGCCAGCCAGTCAGCTGCTTGACGAATGGCAGTGACTTCGGTTTGAAAAACGCTGCAATAGTTTGGAAGGTTAAAGGATAGGTGAATATCCAGGTCTTCGGAGAAGACTCCAGCACCAACTCCGTCCTCGGTTTTGGACCCATCTGTGAAAATTGACAGCGATTCGTGGTACAGGACATCCCGTTGTGTCCATTCAGTTCTGTCTGGTAATGTTGAAGTTGTATACAGTGTGCCTGAGGAAGATGGCGAAGCATCAGTAATATTTTGGAATGTCCAATGTGTTGCTCCTATCATTGTTTAGAGCTTCTCAACCTTATTGCTGAGCAGGCAGCCAATTGTTGCTGACGTTGTCGATTTGGAGTAAGTGGAGCATGGTTTGAAGCGCTGCGTTAGATCTTTTCTAATATAATTAGGTTAAATGTTTCTTTTCAGATAACGAACTTGTACTCAACCTTTAACTATTAATGTTGTTAAATTGGCTGACGTGCAATCTTAGTTTTTAAGTATTATCCCCCATGTTCTGCATTCCACTTTTAGTGAATTCAACCACCGAAAGTGGAATTACGTGTTTTGCATTCCGACCGAAATTATGATTTGTGAATTGTAAGTTCGAAAGTGAATGTGTTTTGGTGTTCTACATTCCTCTCGAAACGATAACAGTCAATTCATGGAAATTGGCGTTCTGCATTTGAGTGAGTGAGTTGTGTGTTGTGGATTGAATACACTGGATGTAAATTTGCGTGTTAGCTGTGAAAATTATAAGCATTGTGAAAAATGTACGTAAAAAAAATATTATCCATTTAAGTTTTTGAAGAATCAATTTATTTTATAGGGGAAAACACAAAAATCAGAGGCAAGAGTATTATCTTGAACTTTATGGAGGAAAATCCAGATTTTGCTAAGGGCTTAGTAAAAGGAGACAAATCGCTTACGGATAATTTGTGGAGCAAGTTGATACAACGGTTAAACAGTGAAGGACCGCCAACTAAGGATGTAAATGGATGGAAAAAGGTAAGAATTTAAATTTATATTTTCTTGTTAACAAAATGAAAAAATTGAACATATTTTTTTTAGATGTGGTTTGACTGGAAGATTAACATTAGAAAAAAACTTGCTCACAACAAGAAAGAATTAAGAAGTACTGGAGGTGGACCCAATAATACGCAACCAATTTCAGCAAAGGAAGATACTATCGCTAAAATTGCAGGTATCTATACCGTACAACTGCTTTCGGTGCTGAGAATACTTTCACCAATATTTCCATCGGCGAAAATCTGGAAAAATTCTCAGCCAACCATCAACTTCGCAAGTTTTAGGCGATAAAGAAAACAATGTAAATAGAAACTGAAAGAAAGAAAACAGCATAGATACATAAATATATGGATGTGCAGGAAGTAGCACTGAAAGGTATATGCGAGAAATTAGAAAAATCTATAGATATATGTACATAAATAAGGAAAACATATAATATATGTAGAAAAAAGAATATACCGCACTTTGGAAAACATTTCGGATATCTTGAAGGGGCAGGCGGACGAAAATAAGCCTTTAAGGGTAGAACAACTTGTAATGGACAAAAATGCAATAAAACGTACAGAAAAGCTACAATCCGTCTGGAACGGATAGTATGATACCCTATCCTCTTTTCTATAAAGTGGGTGTGGTCAAATTGTATTTTGTACTCAAATATGGCTATAACGTCGAACGTTTGAGGATGTTACATTTAAAATTTCATCAAAATCAGTTTATTGATGAAAACGCCCCCAAAATGTGGGCGTGCCCAAAACTTTTGTGAGGGTGAATTATAGGAAATCCAAATGCCTTAATATTTGGTCTTAACAAAAATTTTCGGTTTCATATAATTTAGTGCAGTTATGAAAAAGTGGGCGTGACAATGGGCGGTTTTCAAAAATTTTTACACTTGTATCTTTTTCTCAGAAGCCCAGATATGAAATTTCATCGTCATAGCTTAACAATGAAGGCCCAAAAAGCAATGACAGACGGACGGACGGACGGACGGTCATCGCTCAATCGATTTCGCTATTGATGCTGACCACGAATATACATATATACTCTCTAGGGTCTATCTCGATTATTTCTCAAAAACAAACTATGTGTCAAATTTAATATACCCTTAGGATAGGGTATACAAAAAACCTATCTATTATTACCTATCTTATAATTATCTACGTTATATGTAAGACAAAATAAATGAATTATCACTTTAGAATATATTATCAATATCTAATATGAATTAAAAGATATTTGTTTTTTTAAACTCATCTTTTGTTAAGTAAGATTTTGGGCAATTGAATCTCTTATTCTTCCAGCTTCCTTAAATCGCTCTCCATATTCATCACTTTCAAAATGATGTTCGATTTCCTCTCTTATTTGCTCTCCTTCGATTTCTAAATTACGGGTTTTGCACATATTATGGAGGGCACAGCAAACGTTGATGATCTTGGCAGATTTAACTGGCTCATAGTTCAAAGTATTCAACAAACGCCTAAACCGGGTTTTTAAGTTACCAATAGTTTTTTGGACAACATTCCGAGCAGCGGAGTGCTTTTTGTTGTAGTTAGATTGTATAGTTCCTGTTTGCGCTGATTTGTATGGTGTTAAAACAAATGGCCCTAGACTGTAGCCCGCATCCCCAAGCAATCCCCGAGCAATGCACCGCGTTGACCATTTTCAAATTTTTCGACGAAATAATTTCGGGCATCACTAGCCATATTAGAGCATCATGACTGGATCCAGGCCGTGTCGCATTAATTGCTCTAATTATCATCTTGTGGTCGCAAATCTGTGAATAGTTATTTTAACTATAAATTACACGAGAGTTAAGATTAGTTAAAAGGCACACACAATTAAAGCATTAATGCTAAAATATCCTTTTCTATTAAAGAACAGATTGGAGTTACGATGGGGCTTAGTAATTCGAATGTGTGTACCATTCAAGCAACCTATTACTCCTGGAATTCCATATTTTTCCAAAAAGAACATCTTTTCTTCTTCCAACTCTGTGCACTGTAGTTTGATCCAGTTTGTACTGCAAAACGTTTAACATCTCGCTAAGAACTTTGCTGACTGTAGATTTACCAAGGCCAAGATCAAAATCCTTTCCCACTGATAACTTGGTAACTTCCTTCGGCAAAAAACAGTGATTCGATTTAATCCACTTTCACTCGAAATGAAGAACACGGCGGTACATAAGGGTTTTTTCTTTGTAGCGTTTTCCCTTAAATATAATTACTTAGTATAATAATGCTATAATTCGTCATAAACATTGTACCTATATTGTAGATGTAAAGAATTATGTTCTGTATCTCTTAAACTATTTAACTATTTACTTTGTAAATCTAACTTCATTCTGCAAATAAATAAAATTCTGAATTCTAATTAGGTTGGACTTCTTCTCCAGGGCTGCCCACCAGACCAATACTCCATATATGATAATCCGTTGTATTAGAGTGGTGTATAGTCAGTGCATAGTGTTTGGTTTGGCCTCAAGTGGATCCTACTGCCTTTTTGCATATATATAGGACAGCCAGGGATTTGCTGGCACGTTCGACTATGTTTTCTCTCCGAAGAAGCTTGCGGTCAATCTTTAGGCCTAGGTAGGTGGCACTATTTGAGAGGAAAAGTGGGGTGCCTCTTAACTTTGGGAGATTAAAGTCAGGTAGATAAGATAAAGACTATAGCTTAACCTGGAGAAGCTTTCGTAAATAAAGAGAACATTAAGCCCCCTCTCCTGCTCTGTCTCGAGCGTATGTCCAAGATGAGTAATCAAACAGTTGGTGATTGACTCTTTATTAATTGAAGCACTTTTCTAAGAACATAATAACACTAAAATTTACTCATTCTGTTTTGGCATTTTGAAGATTTTGGTATCATTTTATATGGCTTTTTTAAACTTTTTCATTTCCTCACAAAAAATGAGGATTTTTTAGACCATTTTAAACAAGAAAAAAATATTGCACACTTCACATAATGGAAACCCGCCCCCACATGTTTCATGATCTTACATCATAGGTCACTTCATACGTAGAGCTAAATACTCGGACCTGTTAAAGCATATTCAGGTTAGCTTCAGCACGCATGTGCCCGCCGAGGCACATGCGTGCTGAATCATGTTGACATGATTGGCAGTAAGTTTAGGTCTACACCCAGAGTCATGGATACCTTATTTGACCCACCTTGACGTATTCAGCTCAGCTCAATAAAGAAGGCTGTTTAATAGGAAACGTCAGCGCTCACATCTTGTGAGCTCTTGTACTACAAAAATACAAATACAAATTTTTGGCGCGTCAGGTCCATGGGACCCAGACCCTAGCTTCTCACAACCATTCGTGTTTTGCGCGTCATATTTTTTACACGAATGGACGGGGTCTACTGTTTAATGCCGTGTCCGAAGGGCAACTTTTGTTTTGAGAAGCTTTTTCATGACAGTTTTACTCTCGCATGTTTGTCAGACGCTCGCGAAAAGTGGGGCCGTGAAAGAAATTTTAGGTGTTGTCTGTGGAGGTGTTGATTGGGGATTGTCTGGGGACCTGGAACCCCACGCTCCGTAATCCAACGCACTAACCACTTAAGCCACGGCGCCCACCCCTTGTACTAGGGTCCCCAATTAAAGTCTTGGTAGTTTCCTTACGTTTCCCTACGAGACAACCAACAGTTTCGAACAAGGATGTCAACTGTTGATGATCCCACCAACGTAACAAGGACAGCAACTTTTGGAACTGTATAGGAAATGTTCGGATCATTATTTTCAACCTAAGAATGATCATTACTGTGTATTGGTACACTCAAAACTACAGAGAATAAATTACATATTTCCTAAATAATCGAATATGAGGTAAAAATATACACGTATTTGTTTGGATTTTAATTAATTTAAAGATGTACTATACATTAAGCAAAACCATTATTAACCAAAATTTCAGTTAATAGACCCCTCAAAGCAAAGTAAATGTTGTACATATATAACTTTGAAATGTGGTCACTTTTACCAATAACCCAACAAGTGGCTGTCAAAAATGCAGGTGATTTTTCTTTTTCTCCATTTGTTTACTTTTTAGCTCAAAAAAGAGTAAATATATTTCTGATTTTAGACAACTTTTTATATTTTTTATTATGCCACTCGATTTGACGTATTGCACTGAATTCAAATCTGTACTCAGATGTTGTCGCATTTTTTCCGTTTAAGAAATATAACACTTTGAAATTGTCGTGAAATAATGTAAACGAAGGCAGTGGGTCGTCGCGGGTGTATTTGGAAGTGCAGTGGGGAGTTTAGGATGTTAAAACAATATCTTTTTTTATAAATAAATGAAATATGTCTTACACAAATAAACAAATTGGTATAATGTAACTTCGAAATTGTTGGAAATGGATATTTAAATTTTTAATTGTTTTATTTAAGTAATTATTATTCTGTTGTGTTATTATTCTACATTTGTATGAAATTTCGTACAGGATTGAGTTGTTCTTCGCTTACGTTCTTACTGATTTGTAGAAAAGTTTAATTTAAAGTACATATATGTACAATATACATATATGTACATATGTAAAAAATATTCACAGGAGAATAAATTGATAATTCTCAAATTTTATGTGTAGATCAAAAGGCTGATCGGAAACTTCTGTTCTGTTAATCTTTAATGAAAAAAAAACTGCAGGTGGTTAAGCCAGTATACAAAATTAAAAGGAAAAGAATAAAACAAAGAAAGACAACAAGATATGCAGGTTAATGATAACACATAAATATAAATATAAATGATTTGAAACATACGTTACATTTTGAATTAACTATTTTAAATGTAACGTACTTTTAAAAGATTCACCTCGAAACGAAGAATATTTTTGGTAGTTGTTTATAGGACACAGCATGCCCTCCACAATTTGTCGATTTTTGACACATATTGTTCAAGATGGCTGCGCCCTTATGACAGTTTTAGCTCCCGTTGGTGAGCAAGAGTGAATTAGTAAGTTTGCAGGCAAATTACACATACATTCTTGCTCACCAACGGGCACAGCTTGTGGATTCGAAAGAGAGACCCCCTCGAAGTTGACCATCTAGGATCTATTTCACTAAATAAGTATCTTACAGTCGCGAAGTAGAGAAACTTAATCATATTCCCTACTAATGCCGTCAATTACTTTTCCCAGAAAAAGCTCGCTGAACTGAAGTCGATGCGTACGTTTCGAGTTCTAGTCGCCAGTCGGTGACTGTTTGGTGATAAATATTTGCTGCATCTGCTCTATTTCTGGTGCTTTTATTTCTACATCACATTCACATATCCAGCTTCCTTATAATTTATAGTTCCTTGGAGTTGACAAAGACCAAAGTTTACGGACGGCTAGAAGCAAGAATAAACCTAACGGTCCCGAAGCTTCTACAAAGCCACATGACAAGGTCAGAGTGTTGCGATATTCTTGATCGAAGCGATTTTTATTACATTACATTAAAAAGGTGTAGGTGAACAAGAATTGTTTCGTATATTTAGTTGTACGATATTGGGATGATAGAAAGAACGATAGAAGCCGCAAGAAAAAAAGAAACGAAACTCCCAAATCAAAGTATTGGGGTTAAAGTAAGAAACAGATTAAGGAAATGGCCACAGAGGGTAGCTCGCGATTCACACACGATACAGAATTTAGAAAAAGAAAAGGGTCACAGTTTTAAACATCGGAATGAAATCTTCGGTGACTAATAAAACGAACTTACTCGAAATTATATATATACAATTTACCTACTCGAAATTATATATATACAATATCCTATACGACTAATAAAACTATCACAAATCTACAAGGGCTAGGTGAAAAGTTCTCGGCCTGACAATGAAAGACTGCGATTCTCCATTAAAAAATGATTTTATTTTTCTACATAATCTCCCTTAACTTCAACACACTTGGTCCAGCGTTTCTTCAACATCAGTATTCCTTCTGGGAAGTGAGAGTCTAGAAGGCTGTGAAAATATTCATCTACGGCCCTCTCGACTTCTGCATTGGATACGAAGCGCTTCCCAGAAACAAATTTCTTCAAGTTTGGGAACAAATGGAAGTCTGAGGGTGCCAATCCGGACACCAAACACCGCACGATATTCAAGTTTATCCATTTTAACGAAAAACACGCAAGACGTCTACTGCAAAAATTCGTGTAAACAAACTATTTGAGAGAACAAGTTGAAATTTGTCATACGAACTAATGAGAAGTGCACCCATGTCATAAATTTTTGCTGATTGGAACGCCATCTCTGCGTCAGGCCGAGAACTTTTCACTTTACTCTAGTAATATTAAAAAAACACTGTACTTATCTGCCTTTCACTAGGGGTTGGGTATGTTCCTGCTAAACTTCTGGCAATCTTGGGGGAGGTTGAATTTTCTCCGCCACAGTTACTCGTTGTATCCTGGTCTCGTCTTTTGGTTTCGTTCTCGTGCTTGTTGTACTCGTGGTTTGGTATTTGCGTTCTGGTCTCTGTTTTTGGATGTTTATTGTTGTTTTGTCTGGATCCTTCCTGGATCGTCGATATTTCTCTGTCTTTTTTTTATTTTCTCAAACTCTTGGCTTTACAGCACCTCTCTTATAAAATCTCTCTTCTCTCAAAAAGAACCTCTCGTAGGTCTCAAGCTCAAACCAAAAAAAGGCGACGTGTCGAGACATGTTCACGTTCTTATAGGTATGTTCATACACTCGTACGCATTCATACACCCACACATTCTAACACTCACTCTCAAGACGAATTCAGCCCTCTCCAACGATCTTAGATTTGAAGAAACAGTTCCTGACGCCTGTCTCTCTGTCGGGGAACTGTATGGTGGAGGCTGAGTTCGCCTTGTTCTCTCCGCTGCAGTTGATTTAGCTGCCAGAGCAAAGGGAGTCACATCCAGAGCTCTGACAGCTTCCTCTCTCACGGCTTCAAGTTCTCACTCTCTCATAGAACTGTTCGTTTTGAGTGACTGCTTGGGTTCGCATTTACCCTCCTGAACAGGGCTAATTATAAAATTAAATAAAGACTAATTAAATGACTCATAGTGAAAGGATAAGTTTACCGCGGAAGCTACAAATACAAATACAAATTTTTGGCGCAACAGGTCCATGGGACCCATGGCCTAGCTTCTCACATCCATTCGTGTTGTGCGTGTTATATTCTTCACATGAATGGAAGGGGCCTACTGTTTAATGCCGGATCCGAACGGCAATTTTGAGAAGCTTTTTCATGACAATTTTTACTCTCGGATGTTTGTCAGACGCTCGCGAGAGGTGGGGCCGTGAAAGAAATTTTAGGTGTTGTCTGGGGATTGAACCTGGAAGCCCTTGCTCCGTAGTCCAACGCACTAATCACTTGAGCCACGGCGCCCACCGCGGAAGCTACCTATCGAGAAAATCATCGTGCAGACATTAAGGGACAAAAGGGTACCCAGTGAATCGAGAGCTATCCTTTACATAATAGATTCAGGTTCCTTTTTGGGAGATTTGGTTTATAAAAGTATTGGTGTTAGCACGCAAACAAACAATAAATTATAGGGGGGGCTCTCGGCCTTGTGAATTTGGCAGCAGATGATTTTTGGATTGGTGGGGGACCTCGTTAACTCCTTCGATGAATTTATAGAATTGGTAAAAAAGGATCAGGATGAGTCTCCAGGCGGTTTGCCTGGCTCTTCCTGCTTCATACCGTCCGTTTGGCCCTTGGGTACTTGCTTTGTTATCCCCTTCGAGCATATGGGAAAGAGTAAGCACTGGGTTGAAGAACAACCTAGGAACGCTCAGTTAACCCACAGGTCTCAGAGAATAACGGATAAAAAGAGAAAAGGCAAGTCAAAAACGGTGGAAGGGTGCGAATGGGATCGAGCGGCCAAGGAATTTTGTGCATAATTTGAATGCAACAAGGGTACGACTAGTAGAAGATCTGCTCTAATGACAGTTCCGCTGTGAGAGTGTGGATTTGTACATAAACATACTCTCGATATCGAGGGTCGGGACTATTAGTATTTTTTAAAACTAAAAAAACATGCAGAAAAGCTAGAATCCGTATGACACGGATGATATAATACCCTATCCTTCTTTGTATAAACCCTACCTCAAATTTTTATTGAATTACTGCATTTGATTTTAATGATTTTTTCGATTTCATGATGTTATGTAAAAGTGAGTTTGACAGTGGCCGGGACAGTAAGCGGATTTGAAAAATTTTGCACTTGTACTGTGTCTTTTTGTCAGAAGCCCAGATATAAAATAAAATTTATATTTATAATTTATATTTATTTTATATCTTTTATATAATTTATTTATAAAATTTCGGCGCAGGGACATGCCTAAGTCCCCGGGACATAAGTCCCATTTTTTTCTTTTGTGACCTGTGTCCCACTTAACTGGGACATAAAACCCAAATTGAATTAGGGACTTATGTCCCACCCTATCGGGACATAAGTCCAACATTTTTTTTGCCGAAAATGGGACATATGTAAGTCCCAAATTCCAGCAATTGGCCTTATAACACTTTGATAGAGCGACATTAGGCAAATTTTGCTTTATGCACATACTCAACCTCACACCTACCTGAAATCCAACAGTGACCACAAGCAAAATTTGCCTAATGTAGCTTTGCCATGTACTTACTTGTTCCATGCTGTTCTGGGTATTTGAATTCTCTAAGATTATTTAAAAACGAATATATTAGGTGGGACATAAGACCCAACATTTTTTGATTTGACTTATGTCCCGATGCGGTGGGACATAAGTCCCGAAAGTCCCTGCGCCAAAAATTTAAGGTCCAAAACAGGTGACACACGTCTGGAACGGATTATGTGATACCCTATTCTTCTTTCTTTCCATCAGTTCTAATAGAGTGGGCGTGGTATATTATGATTTTGTATTGAGATACGATGATAACGTACATATGCAGATGTTAGTTGTAAAATATCTTCAAAATCGTTTTTTTTTTATGAAAACGCCCCAAAAAGTGGGCGTGGCGAATTATGATGTATGGTTCAATTGTAGACAATTTGAATATCTAAATGTTCAAGACCAGATATTATGTAAGTGCAAGTAAAAGTGCAATATTAGGAGCAAAGCAAAAAAATGAAGATAGAGTTCACACGGATTGAAACTTTTCAATGTGGTTTATTTCACATTAAATTAGTCAATAACTTGAACCGTATAAATAAATAAATAAATAAATAAATAACTATATTTAAATGAATTTTTTTACAATATAAAGTTTGTTGTATAAAACTAGTTGGTACTCCTTACAACATTTTCATCATAATCCTCTATCTCGTCGCCTCCTTCATCTATTTCCACGTCTGTTGGTCTTAATGGATACCCTTCTTCAGGCTTAACAATTTTAACACCTTTCGTTCCAAACTGAAGGCAATCATATGACCTAGGAAAACAACAGACATATTGAAAGCATATATGTATGTACATACGTACATACAATGAGTATGTATTTACATATACCTTTCAAAAAGCTCATATCCTTGAAAATATCCAGCCAAGTCCATGCAAACATGCATATTTCGTCCAAAGAAGTACACGTCGTAGAATGTTACACAAGCTCTAACAAAACTGAACCGTGGCGGTCGGAAACAGAACGGAGGTGGATTTTTGCCCGAAACTCTTTGCTTGTATAAAACATGATTATTTACCTTCATTCGGATATCAAAAGCAAAATCTTCGGGTTTATATACGATTTCCATACACCCATTCATACCGATAACTGTTAACATAGCTGTCAAAGAAATAATGGTAAATAAAACATTTGTAAATAAATATAATACACATTTTTAAATTACAAGTACAGCATTTGCAAACTCCCTTGTCACAAGTACAAGGTATTCGACTGGTTAGTTGACCTAATGGATTTGATGGCCAAGCAATCTGTCTAGGTTGCTCTTCTGCATACAGTTTATTGAGGTCTGAGTTTAGTGCGCCTAGTTCTCTGGTAGCTTCATACGCAATATCGATATCTAAAAGCAAAATAAATATACAGAACCCATATTTGTATAAAATAATAAATTTTTGTTTAAGACATATAGAAAAGTTATAGTCCTTCTGGCATGGTTCCTTTGATACCACATCCCGTATCTTTTGCATCAACCCTTATAAAATAAGCGCATAGAGCATGTTTATATCCTTTTAACAATAGTCAGGTTTGGAGAAGGTTGTTCAAATATTTGTACTCAATCCTAAGGGTATTTTAAGTTCGAGATAGACCGGAAAAACTCGGCTGATCATTAACGAAAATATATGTATAATATAGTGTATGTACATATTATGTACGTATACTTTATAGGCTCTTATTATTTTTCCATACTACACTTACACTTCTGGTAGATTAAAAAAAAAACCTTCACTGTTTTTCCGACTACATGTACATAGTATGTATAAATGTGCAATTCTACTTTTTTGGGAGATTTTTATAAAATAGCCCGATTTTGATTAGAAGATGTGCACCGATTATGAAGTACTAAAATAATGAACTCGTCCTTGAACACAAAAAATACTTTTTTTCAGTATTTTTAATACATAGATATGGATTTAAATACTAACTACTTATTAATTATAAAAACAAAAATAAAATTTAAATACAAATTACAAAAAAATACAAATTTTTGGCGCGACAGGTCCATGGGACCCCCAGGGCCTAGCTTCTCACAACCACTCGTGCTGTGCGTGTTATATTTTTCCCACGAATGGAAGGGGCCTACTGTTTAATGCCGAATCCGAACGGCAGTTTTTTATTTTTGAGAACCTGAAACCCCTCGCTCCGTAGTCACTAACGCACTAACCACTTGAGCCACGGCGCCCAAATACAAATTACACTTCACTAAATTAACAAAAACACAAAAGAACGTAAAATGAAAACATTGAAAAAAGTGACTAATGATCTCTATATGACATACCACAGAATTTGTAGTGCAAATATCGCAAATAAAATTAGTAGACTCTGCGCCCGAGCATTCTACGTAGTACCACTTAAGCCAGGACATGCATTGTATCCACTCCTCCCCGCCTTTATTATCGCTAAACAAGCCAAAACAATAACCGCACTCCGCCCCGCGGTCAGGATCACGTTTTTGCAATGTAAGATGGAAAGTCAGTTGACGAATCTGAGTAATCCTGAGTAATGAGGAAGACGAATCAGACAGCTGTTTTTTCTTAGACTTTGTCATCGTCTTCTACGGTTGAAGGCCGCTCGTTGATGGTAGATTAAATGTATTTACTCCTTTATTAACTTGCTCCTTTTTCTGCTGCATTGATTTAGATGTTTTTAGTTTAGCTTTGCATGGCGATGTTGGTGAAGTGACATCACATTTTGATGAGAAAAACGAATCCGCCTGCTGTTTCTTCTTAGACTTTTCATAGTCTTCTTCTTTTGAAAGCCGCTCGTTGATGGTTGCTCAAATACATATATTTGCTCCTTTAATAGCATGGTTCTTTTTCTGCTGTGCTGCTTTAGATATTTCCAGCTCAGCTTTGTATTGTGGTGCTGTGATCTTACATGAGAAACCTGATTTCCTTCCCCTATTTCATATTTTTTTCTTAAGAGAAGGGTAAGGTGAAATAAGTTACGGACTTATAAAATGGCTTGGGGGCTTTGGGCCTTTGAGGACTTAGTCTTGGGCTGGAAGCACGTGTATCTTCCACCGGTGGTACGCGTTCCTGCTCATTAATCGCTCTTCTTCTACAAAATACGGTTCAGTAAAAATATTTCGGGTAAGAGGATAGATCCCAGTAGCTTTGAAACCATTAACTGCTTATGAAGCGGATTGAATTCGTATGTAGATTTTTCCAAACATCATAGTTGCTCACAGGTTTATTGGACTGCGGGATTTCTTTACAATGTATAATAATTTTTTAATGCCCCCATAACTGTCTTATACACAGGCTGCATTTTGTACGTAGAATGACGTGGTAAACACAATATTGTTACATTGTTTAGACCCGCAGAATCTATGAGATCGATGTTGCGCGTATGGCTATAATGCCCATCTAAAATCACTAAGACGGGTTTCTCTTTTGTTGGCTTAGCAAACTCCAAAAAGTGCTGAAACCACTCAAAGAAAATATCTGTCTGTATTCAGACAGAGAAGCGACACTTGGCAATAGATACTGCTGGAACTCCCTTCAGGAGGAACAAAGTCTCCAGCTGCGTTCATACATAAACATATTGTTATTAAACGGCCCCTTTCGGCTGATGTCAGTGCACCAATCTGCTGTTTTCTTTGGCTGCGAGAATGTGATTATTACATCTTTTCGCGTTAAACCGTATTACCTCCTCTCCATTCCAAAGACGGACTACACAAGATGTTCCCCTAAGACTGAACTTAGAACGGTTTTTCTGCCAAGTGGTGTGTTGACAGCTTCATCAGAAGGCGAATTAAAAATTCTGAAGAGTGTAGTGCGAGTAACATGAAAAAGTAGTGCTGCTTTCTTGAAGCCCGTTGCTTTAGACTTGACGGTTGCGATAGCTTTCACCATATGCGTTTTCTGAAAATTGCAAGTTTACTTAAATAAAAAATTTCAACAACTTTTTTAGCTGGTTCCCAATATCGAATACTATTTCATATTAGGAACACGCTGATATTACATATTAGGAACAGGGTAACTCACTAAATTAAAAAACATACAGAAAAGCTACAATCCGTCTGGAACGGATCGTATGATACCCTATCCTCCTTTCTATAAAGTGGGCGTCGCCAAATTGCATTTTGTACTCCAATACGGCTATAACGTCGAACGTTTGAGGATGTTACATGTAAAATTTTATCAAAATCCGTTTTTTTGAAAAACGCCCCCAAAAAGTGGGCGTGGCCAAAACTGTTGTATGTGTAAATTGTAGGGAATCTATGTTATGAAACAGTGAGCGTGGCAGTGGGCGGATTTCAAACATTTTTACACTTGTACTATATATTTTTCTCCGAAATATCCTATCTGAGAAAAGAATTCAGCAGAAGTGTAAACATTTTTGAAATCCCCCAAATGCCACGTCCACTTTTTCATAACTTCACTAAATTATATGAAACCGAAAAATTTTGTTAAGACAAAATATTTAGACATTTATATTCCCTACAATTCACCCATACAACATTTTTGGCGGCGCTCACTTTTTGGGGCGTTTTCATAAAAAAAACTGATTTTGATGAAATTTTACATGTAACATCCTCAAACGTTCGAAGTTATCGTCGTATTTCAGTACAAAATGCAATATGGCCACGCCCACTTTATAGGGGCTGCATAAAAAGGAGGATAGGATATCATACGATCCGTTGTAGACGGATTGTAGCTTTTCTGTATGTTTTTCAATATTTCTCGATGACCTCGTAACGTTTTTAACAGGTGGAATTGTGTTCAGCGAACGTCAAATAAAGCTGCTTCTATACGCAGATGATACCGTCATTCTATCAGAAACTCCATTGATGTTGCAGATGACGATAAATAAGTTCCAAAACTACTGCAATTTATGGAACCTGAAATTGAACAGCGTTAAGCCCAAGTAATGATTTTCAGAAATGGGTCTGGAAGATATTCAAGGCAAGAAAGATGGACTTGGGAAAACCAGGAACTTGAAGTGGTTAAGGAGTACAGGTATCTAGGAGTTATAATTACACCTCAAGTATCATTTAAGCCTCATCTGAGAGAAAAATTAAAGGAGGCAAAACATGCAATAAATTGCAGTTGGCGGGGCATCCTTAGTAGGAAGAACATTCCATCGAGCAGTAAATTTAAGGTTTTTGAAGCGACCATGAAGTCAATCATGTGCTATGCTGTACAAGTTTGGGGTATTTTCGAGTACGAAGAGGTTGAAAAACTATTAAGATATTTCTTAAAAAAATGTTTAGATTACCCGAAAACAAGCCGACATATAGGTATATATGTTGCATCTGGAAACTGGTATATCTCCTCTCTACATTTTTACCTTAAGATTGCATTTTCTCTACATAGTAAAAGTAATGGAACTCCCAAGCAACCGCTTTCCACACATCGTCACAAAATATTTGGTACACCGGAAGCTGAATTTTTTTAACGAATGGTCCAACCTAAGCAACGAACATAATATGCAGCTACCGGACTATAATGCAGAATCTTGGCGTCGTTCTCTGAACAAGCTATTATCTGACATTGAGGAGTCTACCCGAGTGGATTTTAGAATAAAAGCGCAAGTGAGACCATGATCTGGCTGCGAGAAAATTTTTTCACGATTGGTTCAGAGTAGATGTAATCTCTAACATCTTTAAGGCCGGAGGCGAACTACTTCGGTTGAACTTTAGACCACTTTAGCGGCGGGAATAAATCTTAATCTTAATCTACTTAAATCTAATTCTCTCTTTTCTTCGGCTAATGGCAATGGCCAAAGTCTTTTATTGTAAATTATTGTAAAAAGAATTCTGAAGTTTACTAATAAAATTACTACTTACTACTTACTTAGTATGTAGTCTTAAATGCTATAAAACCCAAAACGCCAAAAGTACAAAAGCCCTTGAAATCACAGTATCTCAAAAAACCCCTAGACGTAGAATCTTAATATTATGCACAGTGATTCTTCATTACCTGCTTACGTGGGATAAGAATTGATTTTCCGAAATTCGAGGTCTAAATGGGAGAAAAGGGGTTAATATCTAGTTTTCAGTCATTAAAAAATTATTACACAGTCCTAACTCAATAATAGCTTATTCAATTTAAAAACAAACATACAGAAAAGCTACAATCCCTATAAAGCCCCTATAAAGTGGGCGTGGCCATATTGCTTTTTCTTTACTGAATTACGATGATAACTTCGACCGTTTGAGTATGTTACATGTAAAATTTCATCAAAATCGGTATGAGCGAATTGTAGATAATCTAAATATCTAAATATTTTGTCTTAACAAAATTTTTCGGTTTCATATAATTTAGTGAAGTTATGAAAAAGTAGGAGTGGCAGTGGGTGAATTTGAAAATTTTTTACACTTGTACTGCTTCTCCTTCTCAAAAGCCCAGATATGTAGTTTCATCCTCCTAGCTCAAAATTTAAGGCCCAAAAAATGGTGATATACAGACTCGATTATTTCAGATATGTGTCAAACTTAATATACCCTCAGGATAGGGTAAAAAAAAAAGTTTTTTTTTAGTAAATTCATCCGCGATTTATTTGAGATACATATATGTAAATCATCTTTTGCTTTTTCCTGAAGCTGAACAATCTTCAAAACAATTATATGACTTGATAATTGTTTTGAAGATTTCCAAAAATTTTCCGTCAGTGGAGAAAACAGACAGCAGGTGTGCAGCAGGGCTTTCATGGTCGTAGTGTGTATGTGTTTCCGCGCAGTAACTTGATCGTTTTTGAATTTCAGGGTACGATCTCTTTCAGACCACAAGACTAAAGGACCGGACTATTCTAACAAAAAATGATGCAGCAAAATTGTAGAGATCCAATTGTAAGAATTGGCGCTATGCACTAACATATGTATGTACATATGTATGTACGTTTATTTCTACTTAATCATAATTACAACGATAACTTCGAACACTTCAGGATGTTACATAGAAAATTTCATCAAAATCAATTTTTTAATGAATGCCCCCAAAAAGTGGGCGTGGCTAAAGACGATGTATGTGATGTATGGGTGAATTGTAGACAATCTGAGTATCTAACTGCGTCTAAATTGCGGAACATACAGGATATTTGATTGGAAAGTAACCTGCCAAAAGTTTTTATATCGTGACAAAAAAATTGTTGGATAAGTTAATCTTAGTTGCAGTATCTAACAATTAATATCGAAGGGTGGTGTTTTTAGTCAGTAAAAATCTGACACTACTATGGGCACGCGCTTGCTAATTTCATAGTGTCTATTGAAGGTTTTCATCTACCTTCGGAAAAAAAAATATATTTGGTCTAAACAAAATTTTCTCGGTTTCATACAATTTAGTGATGTTACGAAAAAGTGGGCGTGGCAGTGGGCGGACTTAAATTTTTTTTACATTTACATTGCTTCTCCTTCTCAAAAGCCCAGATATGATATCAAATGAAACAGATGGACATACATAGGTAAATCGCCGTCGCTATTGATACTGATCACGAATATATGTACATATATACTCTATAAGGTCTATCTCGATTATTTCTCTATGTCACAAACTATGGTGGGCAAATGATAGTGATGCGAATATATGGGAGCACTTCCTCTTGATCCAGGCGGCAGCGGGCGAATTCCCTAGATAGAATCAACGGTGGCGCGTCCCAGTTTCAGTCAGGTCGAACTATTAGTGTTATCCCCATATGAGCGGCTTCGATATACATATTTAAATCGCAGGTCTATAGGAATCTCCAATACTGAGGCAGGGTGTTGGAAAAAGAGTTGGTGACGGATGAATGGGCAAACGGCACCACTCACATCCCCGAAGCGGGTTACTGTCTTAGGGAAATCCGGCCTCTTGTCCTAGGGGTATAAGAAGGAAAGAGTATGAAAAACGGTGACATATTCAATGGTGACAATCTGCATCAAGGCTAAATTCGCGAACATGAGACTAATATACGCTCATGCTCCCACAGAAGATAAGGACAACGCCACCAAAGAACGTTTCTACGAGCTCCTCGAGAAGTACATATGTAAGTATATATAAGTATGACGTTAAAATCGTGCTAAGCAATTTTATCTCCAAGATAGGAAAGGAGGACATCTTTGGTAGGACAGTTGGCAAGCTTAGCCTACACGACACCACGTCTGGCAACGGACTTAGACTTATTTACTTTGCGGCGGGGCGTAACGTCACTATAGCAAGCACACGGTTTCCTCATCTCAATATTAACAAGGGGACATGGCGGTCTCCTGATCATAAAACGGTCAACCATATTATTCATATTGCGATAGACGCAAGGCATGCCTCCAGTATTCTGGACGTCCGAACCTTCCAGGCAGCTAATATCGACTCGGATCACTACGCTACAACAGAGAAGATGTACTGTGAGAAGATATAACGTCGAAAAGCTGCAATCGCAAGAGACCGAGAGAATCTTCGTCGAACGCGTATCCCAAAATCTCGCTACTACTCTTATGCCGTCAGCATCAAATGCCGGAGACCATTGGAAACGTTGCCAACATGCCATCAGAAGTGCCGCAACTGATGTGCTGGGTTTCACCCGACTAGCAACAAGAAACCCCCGATTTGACGAAGAATGCCAGCAAGCAACTGCAACTAAGAGGCACACAAACCGGCGCTGCAAAAAAGGACGAGGGCTTGGTGTTGAGAATATGGAAAAACTTTTTCTGAAGATCGTATAACGGCGACGAAGACCAACATCCCGCTGTCAGGCAGAATGAATCATTCAACGATGATAGCCAAAATTTCCGTCCACCTGACCAAAACGAAGTGAGGATGGCAATATCTAAACTTAAGTCCAACAAGGCTGCTGGATCTGACGGCTTCCCAGCCGAGCTGTTCAAAGCAGCTGGAAATGGCCTGGCAAAGAGCATACACCCACTCTTTTCTAAAATTTGATCAGATGAGTGTATGCTTGATGAATGGAATCTCAGCACCATTTGCCTTATGCACAAAAAAGTAGACTCCCTCAATTGCGCCGATTACAGAGGTATCAGTCTCCTCAACATCGCGTACAACATCTTATCTGCCATCCTGTGTGAACGTCTCAAATCCTTCGTCAATAACCTGATTGGGCCCTATAAGTGTGGTTTCAGACCAGGAACGTCCGCAATCGATCAAATCTTCACACTTCGGCAGATCCTGGAAAAAACTCAAGACGTCCAAATCGATACCCATCATCTCTTCATCGATTTTAAGGCCGCATATGACAGCATTTATAGAGACGAGCTATACAGAGCCATGTCTATTTTTGGCATCCCAGCTAAACTTGTCAGATTGTCGTCAGATCAAGGTCGGTAACGATCTCACCGAGACCTTTGATGTCAAAAAAGGATTAAGGCAAGGTCACCCGCTGTCATGTGACTTCTTTAACAACATACTTAAAATTATTGTACGAAATTCACAAGCCAACACCGGAGGCACAATCTTTGAAAAGTCTATGCAACTACTAGCCTACGCGGACTACGTTTGAGGTAGTAAGGGACTTTGTCTATCTTGGGTCTGCTATCAATTCTGACAATAACATCTCAGCAGAAATAAAACGAAGAATAACTCTTGCCGACGAACGAAACGAACTATAGGAGCTGTACCAGTCGTATGAGATGGCTAGGACATGTTAAGCGAGTGGACACCAACGCTCCGGCCCATAGAGTCTTCGAATCAAACCCGTAGAGGAAGACCGCGCCTTAGGTGGTACGCACAAGTAGACGAGGACCTTAACAAGCTAGGACTGCACAACTGGAGGCACTTAGTGAAGGACCGGGTTAACTGGAGAGGCTTCTTGGTTGAAACCCAGGTTCAACCCGAACTGTAGCGCCTCCTAAGTGAGTAAGTAAAGTAAGTTAAAGGTAAACCAAAATTATTAAATAATATAAGGGTAAGAAAATGAAATACATTCAGTTTTGTACGACTTGTACTTCATTAACATGTTCACTTAAAAAACAACAACAAATTAATACAGTGTTGAGTTTTATTTGACCTTTTTTGCAACACCAAGCCTTTGGAATCGATTTAAACAGATGTTTTTTTGTAACGTCAGACGAAATTTTATTGAACTCCTTCAAAATTAGCGTTTGAAGCTCCTATTTGATTAGTACAGCCTTTGTTTCATAGTTTACCTTTCCAAGTTCTTCCATAGATGTTCTATATAACTGATAGGTGCCCTGGTTCAAATGGTTAGTGCGTTGGACTACGGAGCGAGTGGTTCGAAGTTCGATCCCCAGACAACACCCAAAAGCTTTTCCTTTTATGGCCCCTCCTCTCGATAGCGTCTGACAAAAATCCGAGAGACCTTCGGACACGGGATTGATCAGCATCAATAGCGAAATCCATTGAGCGATGAACGTCCGTCCGTATGTCACCACTTTTTGGGCCTTAAATTTTGAACAAGAAGGATGAAATTTCATATCTGGGATGCTGAGAAAAAGATACAGTACAAAAGTAAAAACTACCACTACCACGCCCACTTTTTCATAACTTCACTAAATTATATGAAACCGAAAAATTTTGTTAGGACCAAATATGTAGGCATTTAGATTCCCTACAATTCACCCATACAACAGTTTTGGCCACGCCCACTTTTTGGGGCGTTTTCATCAAAAACACGATATTGATGAAATTTTATATGTAACCAGAGTTGCCGTTTTAAAATTGTCCTTCCAGTCAGATTTGACTGAAAAAAGACCAGTCAAAAAACTAGAAACCAGTCAAAAAAACAGTGAAAAAAATTAAGCACAAAACCAGGTGAAAATCCAGCCATTTCTTTCATATTTGCACATTTGAATGTATATACATATATGTATGTATGTACTCGTATATACTCGTACATTAAATTTAGTTTAAAAAAAAATAACAAGAATAACACGCATAGCATCTAAAAATTAATTCTAATAGTACATTGCAAAAAATCATAAATAAACTTTCTGCGAAAAAAAAATAACACAGGCCCTTATTGCGAGTGTCGATAATTGATAAATGATAACAGAATCCATTTTCATTCACGTATAGATACATATAAATTATTGTGAAGTTTAGTTTAAGAACTAAATAACTTCTGCATTAGATAAAGGGAGTACTAATACTGAAATGGCTAATCTTGCTAGATCAGAGTACGGGTTCTCATTCGCAGCTTCTTTGTAGTTGAAAACTTTACACCAGAATGATTCTGTGCTTGAAATATTCTCTCAGTTTGTGAGCATAGGGCTATCCCATTGCGAAAATTGTTTTCAAGTTCAGAGCAAGAATAGTAAATTCACGGTAAAAGTTTTTCTTCTATGGTAACTTTGATTTTTAAAAGGTACTGACTGAAAAAAATGCCAATTTAAAACTTTCAAAAGCAGTCAAAAAACAAAATTAAATACAGCTAAAAAACCAGCCCGCTGGATTTTAAAAAATCATTCAGCTAAATTCATATCAATCCAGTCAGATCTGACTGGAATATAGTCAAAACGGCAACAGTGTATGTAAATCCTCAAACGTTCTACGTTATCGTCGTATTTCAGTACAAAATGCAATATGGAGGATAGTGTATCATACGATCCGTTCCAGACGGATTGTAGCTTTTCTGTATGTTTATTATATGGATCACCTGTTTGGTATGACTGTGCAGAGTGTCATAAGATGAAATTACAAATAACACAGAACAAAGTCATTAAACTTATTTTTAACACACCCAGTAGTACACTCATTATTGAGTAGTACACTCATTATTCTTGGATTTCATGTAAAATAGTGAGGTTATGTATGCAAAAGAAAAGTTAATGTTAGAGATCAATACTTAAAATAAACAAAACAAAATTCATAAAACTTGATTTGGAAACGAAAAGCTAAAGTTGGAAAACCAATTGCTTCATAATAATTTGGTTAAAAAAGAGTGTCTTATTTTCCATTAGAAGAATACTAAAGAAAATATAACAAAAAATTATTTTTTTTTAAAACTAATATCCTTTTTATGTGTTCTCCCACCTTGAGTGTTAAATACAATGGGGGGTACATTTTTGGTACTAATTTGGTACTATTATATTAGGCCTAACATGTTAGGCATATAATTTGGAACGCAAAACTTGACTAACATGACAGTTCCATATGTCAAAAAAGGAATTTTCCAAATTTCTTTCTGTTTTCACTTTGGATTTTTTGTGGATCGTGATAGTTTCCATAACTGGAAGACAAATTAACTTATTTTAATAAAAATTTCAATTGCATCCAATTCAATTGCAATGAGTTTTTAAACCGTGTGCAGATGTTGTTTGCGAAATTTTATCAAAAATATGGCTGAATCACTTGTTTATTAATAGTGATTATAAACTCTATGGGCTTTATTTCCATTATTTCTCACACAACTCACCATGTACATACATGTCTGTCACTTACATGTTAGTCAAGTTCTGCGTCCAAATTCTATGGGCTACATACAAGCATACTTTAAATTAATTGAGTAGTTTCCATGTCGATCAACTAAATGGTCTTCATATTAATTTGGACTGTAAATTCAGAGTTCCATCATACCATACCAGCAACAAAACAAAACTTTTCGATCACTTCCGAAGGGTTTGTTGGGCACTTTACCTCACTAGGAATACTCTTTGGCTGATAGCATTAACGACCCTTTTAATTACACAACAAACCGTTGGCTTTGAAACCTCACACATATCAGTTACCTAGCCAATGCCAGGCTAGTAGAAGTTGCTGTTTTCCTGACAGAGCATGGTTATGGTTATATATTAGTGTTGTAGTTATGGTACAATGATGCTTAGCAATTCCTCGACAGCGGAGAAGTTAGTCTTAAACTTTTCATTAAGGTATATTGAGATCTTTTTTTTTTTTTAACCTGGTTAAGCGTATGTTACCTAAGAACTAAATTCTAACCGCAAATACGCCAAATCATCTCAGTACTTAATTTTATTAGTCAGACTTCTCTTGTATAATAAATTTACTTGTAGTCACAAGTCCGCCAGTAATAACTTTTTAGACAAATACTTTTATAAAAGAAAAAAGTTCCCCGTAGTTGTAAATTCACAGTTAGCTACCTGGCATAGTTGTAGTTATTACTTATTAGTCAATTGAATTCACAAATAAGTATTAGTAGATATTGTTGTTGTATGAAATGGGTCCTGGTGGCAAGGAAAACTTTGCAGTTTATCATTACTATGTACAAGAATCCTTACGCACAAGGACTCCATGATAGTTTTAATTTGAACTTTGCACTACATATGTACATAATATGTAATCCATAATTTAACCATTCTATGATATTTGAAAATGAATAGTTAAAGTTTTTTTACGCCTACTTAGGGATGTCACGTTAAACATTTGTGTTTTTGGAAATGTTTTCAGAATTTTCGGCTTCTTTCATGCCATATCTGATGTAATTTTTTATATTATTAATTCCAACCACTGCTCAATTACCATTTTCTGAATTTGACAGAGAAATAAGTCCACCAAAACAGGTTATCACAGACAGAAATATTATTGCCCCCATATTTAAATTAATTAGTATTAAAAATAACGATCCGTTCAAGTTCTATTTCAAACAACCGCACAAAAGTCTTTCGTAGATCTAGGTATATTCACGTTCGTTTAAAATTAAACACTAAATTTATTAATACGTCCGTTGCGTGAAGTGCAAAATTGAAACTGAGCGTGCTGTCTAAAGTAAGGTTTCGGAAATTCAGTGCACAACTTTCTTTTTTGCGAAGACACCCAAACAGAACAAAAAATAAAATCAAAACAAACATCTAAAAAGACATGAAGCGACCATGGCCTTGCAATACCTGGGTTTGATTTATATCAACCAGTTTCTACCAACTTGTTAAAGAGCTGATTGCTTGATCCGCTGGGATCAATTGGCCACCAAATTGTTGTTGCCGCGAAACTCACCTGGGTACTCTCACTTTTAATAGCCTAATGAGTGCAGTATGAGTGGTGGTAAGATTCAAAGGTTTACCAAATTGTTTGGTTCATAGTAGAAGTGGTATCAATGGGGACATTAATTAAGTCGTGTACACTGTGATTTCCAATGACTCGTGTCTTTGATAGTGTAAGAAAGCGTTATTATTTGGGATTTTCTCTTGTTTAGTTATAAATGCTAATTAGAATGTTGTTGTATAACATCTGATTGATTATTATACACAATAATTTTTGTGATTGCATAACAGCATGCTCAATAATATTTACAAAAGCATTATTTTCTTTATGGTGCCAACAACTGAAAGTGTTTTGAAAGAAAGAGAAAATTAGTCATATGCAAGTAATGTCGATAAATTATAATTTAAGATATTTGTGTTATTTGTTGAAATTGATTAAACAAATAGAGCTAGCGCAATTTTCAAAATTATTTGTTAAATTGCCACATTAGTGGAATTGTTTCCCTCTAGAAATGGAATATATTTCCAAGTGGAGTAGATTCCCAAGAAGTTATTTTGTAACACCATGTATGATGCCTATCCATTAGTCTTTGAAAGTCTTAAGTTTTAAGGGCTGGAGAGAAATTGTTTATACCTACATATACATTTGTACATAACTATAGTGCAAACGTATCTAGAATCCACTCACTCATACCTTAACTTAAACAATATTTATTATAGCTTATCCTATTACATACTGTGAACCTACACAAACAACAAGAGTAAACTTTGTCTAACCCTACCCATTAACAGTTAAATGCCTGTCAAGTCCTATCTAACAAATTCATATTATGTAGGTTGGTTGGTTGGTTAAAAACGGCCGTCGATGGGAAATGTACTTAGACCAGAGAAGGTCCATTGAGCTGCCGATGTGTAATGTGGGTGGATCACACTCTTACTCTGGGACCATCCACTCCTTTGTATGAAAAAGCTAATCTTAGCCGTTCAGGCGTTGTTGAGATCGTTTAGATCAGTGTTTTTCAAACTTTTTGAGTACGCGACCCCTTTATTAGTAAAAACATTTTGGCGACCCCCACATAATAAAGTGTCTGTTATTTAAAAAGCTACCTTCACCCTTCCAAACACGATCTAATTACACAAGATTTTACTTATTCGCGATGAAATTTTCTCCCGTGTTGCAATAATAAAAAAAAAAAACTGTAGCAGGCCTTGCAGTAATACAGTGCTGTCTGGGTAGCGTGAACTAATTATTGCACAAGCTGCCCATGCTAGCAAGTTTGTTCACACGGCAGTCTTGTACATAGTTTGTTCACACCGCACATTCCACTGCAGTCACAGACAAACTACATATGTATGTACAGTTTACCGTTTTATGCGACGCGAAGAATCTGGACTTTTGTTTATCTTACCGGCTTGCGACCGCGACCCACCAAGGAACTCTTGGCGACCCCCTAGAGGATGGCGACCCATACTTTGAAAAACACTGGTTTAGATCATTGAAAAGATATTCGCCTAATGTAGTCTTTTTAATGTTGGCGAGTGCAGGGCACGTGCACAGGAGATGACTGATGGTCTCCTCTTCCTCTTCATCCATACAGCTTCTACAGAAGTCGTTGTAGGAGATGCCCAATCTTTGAGCATATCTTTCTATAGCACAGTGTCCAGTGAGGGTGTTAACTATCTTGGAGAGGGTTCCTCTCTTTTGTATTAGAAGTCCAATGCACCTAGTTTTTTACAGCCGGCCATCAATGGATGGCCTCATTATCCTCGTCGGCGTTAATAAGGTATTTAACATAAGACGTAGGGGCCTTGATGTCGGTGACGTTTATGCTATTAAGACCAGAGGAGCCTCGTCTAGCTAGTTCGTATGTCACAGTGACCTGGTACCCATCAAAGGGTGAGGTTGTAACGTCTAACTATCTCGTTAAGAGATATGAGGCAGTCTTTCACTGCCTTGGATCTCGTTGTGCTGGATGCAAGAGATTTGATGGCTGCCTGACTATCGATGTATGTATATGATAATATCCGATGCTGATACTACATTAACCGCCAGCCAGTCAGATGCTGGACGAATGGCAGTGACTTCGGCTTGAAAAACGCTGCAGTAGTTTGGAAGGCTAAAGGAGAGGTGGATATCTAAGTCTTCGGAGAAGACTCCAGCACCGAATCCGTCCTCGGTTTTAAGCTCATTCGTGAAAATTGACAGCGATTCGTGGTACAGGACATCCCGTTGTGTCCATTCAGTTCTGTCTGGTAATGAGGAATTATAGCCCATGTTGAAGTTGTATACAGTGGGCAGGTGGTCGGTGACCTATGGAAGATAGCGAAGCATCAGTAATATTTTGGCATGTCTAATGTGTTGCTCTTTCCATTCTCAGCCTTATTGCTGAGCAGGCAGCCTATTGTTTACTGACGATGTCGATTGGGAGTAAGTGGAGCATAGTTTGAAGCGCTGCAGTGGGAGAGATTCTCAGTGCACCAGTAATACTAAGACATGCAACTCGTTGGATCTTTTCCAATATAATTAGGTTGGACTTCTTCTCCAGGGCGGGCCACCAGACCAATACTCCATACATGATGACCGGTTTTATTTCCTTTGTGTAGCCAGTGAATAGTGTTTGGTTTGGCCTCAAGTGGAGCCTACTGCCTTGTTGCATATATATAGGGCAGTCAGGGATTTCTTGGCACGTTTGGCTATGTTTTCTCTCCATAGAAGCTTGCGATCAAGCTTTAAGCCTAGGTAGGTGGCACTATTTGAGAGGATAAGGGGGGTGCCTCTTAACTTTGGGAGATTAAAGTCAGGTAGTTTATGATTTCTTGTGAAAAGGACCAGCTCAGTCTTCGTCGGATTAACGGAAAGACCACAGCTTTCAGTCCAGCTTTCAGACCAGACAGCATGACATCAGCCAGTGTCTGCGGGTATTTTCCTGTTACTAGTATAACGACGTTGTCTGCGTAGGCAATGACTTTGCATCCAGTTTGGTGACAGTGAAGTTCCTGTTATGGAGAGCGCCGTTAGTCAACAAGTGGTACCAAGTGGGGAGTTGACATCGGAACGGGAATCAACCGCTACGCACCTATCTGTACCTAATGATCTCCAACGCCAAATAGATGACCTTAACGAACAAACTAGAAAACAGGAAGAAATTACAAGGCTAAGGGAGAAACTAGCATCGTTATGTCGTGTGACTGAAGGTCAGACGTACAGCTTAATTTACAAAGATATTGAAGAAGCTGTACCAACGTTCTCAGGTGATGACAATTACTCTGTAAAGCAATGGATACGAAGTTTCGAAGAAGCGAAAGTTTTACACAAGTGGGATGAACAGCAGGCTTTGATATTTGCAAAAAGACTTCTTATAAACTTTTTCTGGCGATCAACCAACTGTACATCTTTGATAGAATTGAGAGTGTTGTTCACCACGCTGTCACTTCAGCTGACGTTCATAATAAATTAAGAAAACGGAAAAAGCGAAGTGATGAAACCGTTCATCAATACACACTTGTTATTCAAGAAATCACTTCCCCTTAGCGAGATCGATGAAAATGATCTTATCAACTACGTTATCAGTGGAATTCCAGACTTGTTGTACAATAAACAACTTCTATTCGCGGCAAACAGCTTGGATGAGCTAAAGAAGATGTTGCGAAAATACGAAAAGCTTAAGTCATATACGCAGTTGAGTAGTATGCAACGGGGGATTTCACACTCATCTTCTATGGGAATCAAGAAACAACCTGCAAACAACAACAGATGCTATAATTGCAACGAAAGCGGTCATATTGCCACCAGCTGCACAAAACCTCGCAGGGAGAGAGGGACTTTCTACAAATGCGGAAGATCAGGACATTTAGCTACCAATTGTCGAAATATTGCGCCAGGGAAAGGACCATCAACTTCGAAGGATGTACTTGTAATACAAGAGAAGGGCGAGGAGCCTGATCCGGAAGAAAATACAAATGATTGCGAAGACGACTTCTCTTTTGACGTTGCGTATCAATTCATAAATAATGTTAGTAACGATATTCTTAAATTTAAAGCAAAAACTATACTGGATACAGGAAGCCCAATAAGCTTTATTTAGGAGCAATGTGTACCCGTTTCTGCTTTGCCATCTCTTCGAACCGGAAACGCTAAATATGTTGGCATAAACAACAGCAAACTAAACATTGTGGGGAGAACAAAATGTCTTGTATCCGTGAGTTTTTTTAAAAAGCATGTTAGTTTTTATTTATTTGCCTGTAAAAAATAATACAATAAATAAGTCAGTTGTCTTATGTAGAGATTTTATCAAAAAATGCAATATTAAATCTACGATAGCCGAGTTTAAGCACAATTATACGAGATTTCCCAGTAGTAACAAACAAAATTTAGATATTAACAATATTAATGGAAGAAGTAATAGTAATAAAAATGAGACATATTTTAAAGAAAGTAATACTTACGACATAAATAATTGCACTGATAATGATAAGATTCAATATTTTGATTTTAACTCCAACTTAACTATCATACCTCTCGATTCTCGTGTAAATGATAACTTTAATAATAAAAATGGCATCCATGAAATAGCTTACGCGAAAGATAATAATCATATCGAAGATATATTTCAAATTGATACATGCTGCGTAACTAAAGATAATAATTTAAATATTAACAATAACCTAACATTCTCGGAAAAAGAACGTGTTGAAGCAATTATTAAAGAGTCCGCTTGCACTGATGAAAGTTCTTATAAAAAGCACCCGTATAAAATGAAAATTAGTTTAATTAGTTCAAATGTTTCTTTTAGTTGTACACCCTGACGATTGCCTTACTCACACGAAGTAGAACTCAAGCAAAGTTTAGATGACTTGTTAGGGCAATTCGAATATTTATAAATATTTCCATATTTAAAGACTTAATTGTCTATCACAAATTATTAGTATATTCCGACGATTTACTTGTCGCAACTGAAACTAAAGAAGAACATTTCAAAATTTTGCAAGAAGTTTCAAAACTTATACGCGATTATAACCTTATAAGCTAAGATTCGATAAATGTTCGATAATGCTAGAAATAACGTATTTAGGGTATGAGGTAAGTGCGAAAAGCATAAGCCCTAATGCAGATGTTCTAACAGAAGTAAAAAACTTCCCAATACCAAAAAACGTTAAAGAGCTCCATTCGTTTCTCGGCTTATGCTCTTACTTTAGAAAATTTATTAAAGATTTCTCACTAATATCAAAGCCCTTATATGATTTATTGAAACAAAATACAGAGTTTAAGTTTGAAACGAATGAACTGCAAACCTTTGAGCATCTTAAGAAGAAAGTGCTACAAGCACCTGTTCTAACTACTTATTCCCCACATGCCAAAACTGAGCTTCATTGTGACGCTAGCGCTTTAGGATTCGGTGCGGTTTTATCTCAAAAGCAAACAGATAACAAATGGCATCCAATTTTCTTCTTTTCAAAGAGAGCGTCTCCTGCTGAATCAAATTATCATTCATTTGAGCTTGAAATGCTCGTCATAATCTATGCTCTACGACGGTTTCATATTTATCTTACGGGAGTTAAGTTGAAGAAAGCCACAGATTGTAAGTCATTGGGCCTTACTAACAACCAAGTCTAGTATACGGCTTAAGTATAATCTCCACATTTTCCAAAATGTGTGTACCAATAACGAATTTAATAGTCGGCTTTAGTGCTAGTATGGAGTTAAATTTTAATGTACAGAAAGTCATATTGAATTTTACAAATATGTCATTAACGACCAGAGTAATGCCAATGCACTAATTTTATAGCACGAACAATACTAAAAAGGATTAGATTTGGTATCTAGAATACTAAAATTATGCGTTAAATGGTAATTAAATTTAGCTGAAACTGTATAGGCGTTATTTGATTTTCATGAATTTTAAAAATTACTTAATCTTCGTTATTATATACTGAAATACTTTACAGTAAAAATGTGTTTTTCATGAATGTTTCATTGAAACAATTAATTACTACATATTTCGTTATACAAAGTTATTGTTTGATGAAAATAATATTATATTAGGGTTTTAAAAAGAATTGTTATGTATTCCACTTTCCATTCAGGAGGGAAGAGGGAACCAACAAATAGTATTAACTTCAGTGCATTGGTATCACCGCTTTATATGTATAAACAAGCGAAGAAAACAATAACTATTAAAACATTATTAGTACACTTTAGACTTAAGTGTGTATTAATATTTAAGTCGACACCTTTTTTAAGTCACGACTAATGATTCGTTGTTAGTAAGGCCCATTGACGCTTACTCTCAATAAAAAGATGCTAAGGAAAACTTATTGGTTTCCTTCTATGAAGCAAAAAATTAAAGATTACGTAAAAACTTGCCTAAAATGTATTAATTTTTCCGTAGCATCTGGGAAAAAGGAAAGTGAATTACATATCATACCGAAAGGTAATAAACCCTTCGACACACTTCATATACCTATGAACACCAGGCGTAAGAAACTTAAAGAAACACATATTTCTCGTCGTCGATGTTTTTACTAAATTTACAAAATTATATCCTGTTAAAAGCACGACTACAAAAGAAGTTACTTACTTACTTACTTAACGGGCTCCCGACCCGTGAAGAGTCTCTGCCTGAGACACAGCAGCCTTCCACTCTCTTCGATTCCGGGCACGCTGCTTCCAGTTATCTAGACCAAGCGCTCTGGCATCCGCGATAGCTTGATCCTTAAAACGGAGGTTCGGTCTTCCTTGTCTTCTCGAACCTGGGGGCTGTGATTCGAAGATCCTCTTTGCTGGAGCATTATTGTCCATTCGCTCGATGTGGCCGAGCCAGTGTAGTCGACGTGTTTTGGCTTTTTGGACTACATCCACATCCTGGCACAGCTCATAGAGTTCGCGGTTATATCTTCTCCTCCATTCGCCCTCCTCGCATACGGGACCGAATATCCGCCGAAGAATTTTTCTTTCGAAAGTGTTCAGTATTTGCTCTGCTTTCCTGCTTATCGTCCAGCACTCGGCTCCATACAGCAGAACTGCCAGGATCAAAGTCTCTAACACGGCGCGCTGGGAGCGACCGATGATGTCGATGTCGTCTGTGTATCCCAGCAACTGGACAGATTTGTTGAAGATAGTGCCTTCCGTGTTTACACCTGCCCTGCGCACTATCTGTTCCAGCACAAGATTGAAGAAGTCACATGATAGCGCATCCCCTTGCCGAAATCCGGTGCATGTTTGGAATAGTTCAGAGGAACTGTTGCCGAATTGCACGTTGCACCGCGTGTTATCCAGCGTCACGCGGCACAGCTGGATCAGTTTAGCCGGGATCCCGAATTCGGCCATCGCCTTGTAGAGCTCAAGACGATGAATGCTATCATATGCGGCTTTAAAGTCGATGAAGAGATGGTGAGTCTCGACTTGAAATTCGTTGGTCTTTTCCAGGATTTGCCTTAGTGTGAAAATTTTGTCGATCGTCGATCTGCCGGGCCGGAAGCCACACTGGTACGTGCCGATTAGTGTGCTGCAGAAAGGCTTCAGACGTTCACACAGTACGTTGGATAGGATCTTATATGCGACATTAAGCAGGGATATGCCTCGGTAGTTCTTACAAGACATAGGATCGCCTTTCTTGAAGATGGGGCATATAGAGCTGATAGTCCAGTCATCGGGCATGACTTCATCCACCCACACTTGGTTGATGACTTGGTGCATGCACCCCACCAAAGCATCACCACCATGTTTGAAAAGCTCTGCTGGTAGACCATCAGAGCCGGCGGCCTTGTTGTTCTTCACCTTTTTGATAGCTGAGCCGACCTCTTCAAAACTAGGAGGGGGAATGGATTCTTCATTGACTGGATGCGGGTTCTCTTCTTGCCCTATCACTCTCTCTACCTGCCCATTAAGTAGCTGCTGGAAATGCTGCTTAAATACATCTACTATTCCCTGTGCTTCGGTGACTAGGTTTCCTTCACTGTTTCGAAGAGCCTGCGTTCCGGGCTTGAAGCCAGCTGCCAGTTGCTTGGCTTTCCTGAAAAACATCCGGATGTTGTTCCTATCGCGGGACTCTTCGATATCCTTGAGCTGGGAGGCTGCGTGGGCCCTTTTCTTCTTACGCAGGATCTTCTTCTCCTCCCTTCTTCTGGTTCGATACTCTTCTCTCGCTGCCCTTGTTTTGCGTTGCAGCGCTTGCAAGTGTGCATTTTCTGTCACCTTTTTCCGGCGTACGCATTCATCATCATACCAAGGGCTCTTTTTGGGTGGTGGCTGGTAGCCTATGGTGGTCTCTGCTACCCCTTTGATGATGTCGCGATACTGGTTCCACAGATTGTTGGCGTTTGTGGATGGTGAATGCACAGCGGAGAGTCTCTCACTCAGGCGCTCCCTGTAGGATCTGGCTTCTCCAGACGTGCTAAGGCTTCCAACGTTGAATTTCTTTTTCTGGGCGGTCTGCAGCTTCTTCTCATTGGATAGTCGAGCTCTGAACTTAGCTGCAACAAGAAAATGGTCAGAGTCGACGTTTGCCCCTCTGAACGTTTGCACATTCAGAATGTTGGATGCGTGCCTCGCATCTATTAGCACGTGGTCGGTTTGGTTGGCGGTTCGACCATCTGGAGAGCGCCAGGTTGCTGTGTGGATTCGTAGTCTTGGAAACCTAGTGCTACTTATCACCGTATTACGAGCTGCTGCAAAATCGATTAGCCGGAAGCCGTTGTCTGTTGTCGTGTCGTGGAGGCTGTGCTTTCCAACTAATCTGCCGAAGATGTTTTCCTTACCGATTTTGGCATTGAAGTCCCCGAGTATGATTTTGACATCATACTCCGGACAGGCTCCGTAGGCTCCGTCCAGGAGGTCATAAAACTCCTCCTTGATAGAGTCTTCAGCTTCGTCGGTAGGGGCGTGTGCACATATTATGCTGATGTTTTGAAATGTAGCCTTGATGCGGATCACAGCCAGGCGATCGCTGATCGGCTTAAAGTCAATCATCATTGAGCGTAGCCGATTTCCCACGACGAATCCGCATCCTAACATGTGCAGTCTTTTGTGGCAGCTGTAATAAATGTCGCAATTTTTCCGTTTTTGCATACCTAATCCTATCCATCGTATCTCCTGGATCGCGGTAATATCTGCCTTGTACCGCGTGAGGACAGATTCAAGTTTTTGAATAGCACCAGGAGTGTACAGTGTACGTACATTCCAGGTGCATACTCTTATATCATAGTCCGTGTACGTTCCGGGTCGTGGTATTAAATGAGGGGGTCCATTATCCGAGGCTTGTGTCTCTCTCATAACTAAATTTTTTTTACGTGGTAAGGAAGTTACCCCGACGGCACAACCCCCAACCTGGAGGGCCAGTTCCATTTTTTGAAACCCCTAGGACGAGGGACAAAAGAAGTTATGCAGTCTTTAAATTCGTACTTCATCCATTACAGTAGACCGAACCGAATAGTTTCTGATCGAGGGTATTGTTTTACGTTAGAAGAATTTTCAACCTTTTGTTCAGAAGCAAATATCAAACATATAAAAATTGCAACGAACTTTCCTCAATCGAATGGACAGGTGGAAAGGGTGAATAGGGTGTTGACGGCAATATTATCGAAAGAAAGTGATGCCGAGCCAGGTGGGTGGACTAAACATCTTAGTAAAGTCGAGTTTTCCATCAATAATACTTTTAACAGAATTACTGGGTTCAGCCCTAGTGTTTTACTCTTCGGTATTCCTCAAAAGGGCGAATTCAATGATAAGTTACGTGACTACTTGCAGAATAACTTTAGCAACGATGATCCATCCAATAAATTTGGGCGAAATTAGACAAAAGGCAAGTGAAACTATTGCGCACAATCAAACCACTAATAAAGCGTATTTTGATAAAAATCATAAAAAGCCGAATAAATACAAAATCGGTGATTACATTCTTATTAAAAACATTGTGAGTACAGTCGGTATAAACAAGAAACTTTTGGCTAAATATAAGGGTCCCTATGAAATAATCAAAGTTTTGCCTAATGATAGGTATCGGATAAAAGACATAGACAATCTGCAAATTTCTAGAGTTCCTTACAGAGGAATTTGCAGTCCTGAAAACATGAAGCCTTATAGTCTCTCTGATAAGCATGAATCAATTCAACATCAAATGTAACATAAATATGTATTCGATAATTAACTTTATTGTGTTTGATGTTAACTATGTTGTTTATCCTTATTTTGATGTCATTTTCTTTGTTGTGTTGCCATATCAAAAATTGAGGTGGATTTGGTTGTCAGGCTAGGCCTATCTGTAGGCTTAATATTTTCAAAAAAACACACACATTAAAATAAGTATCAGAAAAGAGAAATATTTAAATAACTGTTGTAACTACAAAGTTATGTATTACCACTTTTATGTATCATCTATGGCTTATATAAGAAGCCGCTCGAAAATTAATAAAACAGTTGTCAGTGTATTATTTTACTCTAAGTCCTGTAGAAGGGAACTCCCTCAGTTGCTGCTGCCAAGTCGCAAAGATGGTCTATACTTCTGTCAATGTATGACTATGAAATTTTTTATTGTCGTCGTCAAGATAACTGTGAAGCAGATTTCCTTTCAAGAGTGCCTCTAACATCACCCACGGGTATTAAACAGATCGGTATTTTTTATTTTCAGTCCAAGAATATTGAGTTAGAGCAGGTAAAAATCGAAACGAAAAATTCTTCTGTTTTATCGAAAGTCTATGAGTATTTGTTGTCGGGTTGGCGAAAAGATACATGTGTACTGGAGTCTGTGTCGCATTTTAAAAAGTTTGAGTCTAGGTTGAGTACAAATCAGGGTATTTATATTTTATGGAAATCGGGTTGTCATTCCGGAAAAACTTAGAGCTAAAATATTAAGACTATTGCATGAAAATCATTGAAGTTTAGTGAAAATGAAAACGATAGCACGTTCATATGTCTGGTGGCCATGCATTGATGAAAATATAAAACTTTTTGTAGAAAATTGAGAAATTTGCCAGAACACTGCAAATTTACCAAAAGAGACATTTAACTCATCGTATCCATTTGAACGCATTCATTTGGATTTCATGCATTTTGCTGGGAAAAATATATTAGTTTTAATAGACACGTACTTTAAGTGCGCCGTGGCTCAAGTGGTTAGTGCGTTGGACTACGGAGCGAGGGGTTCCAGGTTCAATCCCCAGACAACACCTAAAATTTCTTTCACGGCCCCACCTCTCGCGAGCGTCTGACAAACATCCGAGAGTAAAACTGTCATGAAAAAGCTTCTCAAAATTGCCGTTCGGATCCGGCATTAAACAGTAGGCCCCTTCCATTCGTGTAAAGAATATAACACGCACAACTCGAATGGTTTGTGAGAAGCTAGGCCCTGGGTCCCATGGACCTGTTGTGCCAAAAATTTGTATTTGTACTTTAAGTATTGTGATCTATGTAAGTGTTTTATCGTCTTGGAATGCGCAAAAATTGGTTGAACAGCTAATGAAAACATTTCTTTTATTCTCTTTTCTTCTATTACATTTCTATTAGTCTCTTACAATGGTCCACCTTTCAATGCTTTTTATTTTCAAAATTTTTGTCGACAAAATAATATAAAGTGTACTAAAAGTCCGGTTCTAATGGTTCAGCGGAGCGAATGGTTCAAACAGCCAAAAAGATATTAAACAAACTTTTACTAGAACGTCCCAACATGTCCTTGTCAGAAAAAATACATATACACGTGTTTCATTAATTAGAGAAATACGACGTCTACTGTGTCTTCTAAATCGCCCTCCGAAATGATGTTTAGTTTCAAGCCAAAAATATCATAGATAATTTAAATAGTAGGAAGAAAGTTGAATTTGATTTATCTAAAAATGTAATTAAAGATACTCTAAAAGTAGAAGTAAAAGAAAAAGGAAAAATGTTTATTTCAAAATGTATGCCTGCACATTGTAGTCCACCTTTTAAAGAGGGGGAAATTGTATGGTACAGAAATCATGAAGTAAGTTTTGTACATTATTTACCAGTTAAAGTTATGAAAGTTCTTAGTGTTTATACATATTTAATAAGTATTAATGGAATTATAAGAATGGTTCATCGTAATCAATTATAGAAATCTAAGTTAGACCTAAGAATTAACAATCCAAGCAACAATTATAAAAAGATAAGCGATGAGTTAGATACATTAGCATCTGCTTGCCCGTCGAAAGTCTTAGAACAGCAAGAAGTTGAGGCTGTAGAAAATGTTAATAAAAATTGTTTGGTTCATCAATCAGATAATGTTGAGATCAGGCGATCTGACAGACTTAAAAAACAAAAAAATGTAAAGCTGAACTAAATAATTTTGATACTTAAGCATTATCATAGTAGAAAAAAACCTAAGTTGTAATATGGTTATGAACCTAATTAAAAAGGGGAAGACCTTATATACCTCTACCCTATATTTTATTTAGCACTTTCATAAAATCAATTCGTGCCTACATGAAGCCAATAATGGTGCTTTATTATTATCATTAAGTTAACGCTAAAATCACAAGATGGTATATACAATTTTTGTATCCTAATTTTATTATATACCATTACGGCTTTCCTAAGTCTCGTGATTCCGCTCACCCACTGCGGATGTCGTTTTCTTAGTTAGATAGTTACTCCCTTAGAATTAATAAAAAGATAATATGAAGTAAAGTCCAGTGGTTTTATTAAATTCAATTCATTATCACAATAATAACATATGTACATACATTCGAAGTTATCATTATATCGCAATTCAAAAATGTTGTATATTTGTTTTTGCAAATGAAGAAGAATAGGGTGTCATACAATCCATTCCAAACGGATTCTAACTTTCCTATACGTTTTCTTTAGACTATAAACCGCTGATTAGTTTTCTTATAAAATTAAAAGTGTATGTATGTATACTGGAATTTCGTTATCAAGCAAAAAGTCAATTATAGAGCTTCCTATCAATTTATTTATGCAAAGTTGCATAAATATTCACTATACTAGATAGTGAACAGTTATTGCCTAGCAAAATAATTGTATAAAAGTGCAGAACTTTGCGTTTTTTTTTAATCCAAAATGTATCTTTTCATTAGTTTAGTCGGTGTTTTTTTTATTGTCTTACATGATATTTCTATCGCCGAGGAATACTTCGAAAACTACTACGATGAAATCGACTTGGACAGTGAATATCCTACTACTCGAAATGCCATACGTTGGGATATTCAAAAATGGCCAAATAATGTAATTCCTTATACCTATATCGCTGAATATACGCCAGCTCAACGTGAGACTGTAGATCGGGCATTACGATATTTCAACGAAAACACCTGTTTAAAGTTTGAAAAGCAGAATTCCACCCAAGATGCAAATGGACAACGAATTGTTATATTCACCACCAATGGCAACCGATGCGGAACCAGGGTGGGATACCAAGCAATACCAGGAAAAGCGCACAATGTGTATATGAGTCCACTTTGTTTAACGATTCCTGGTGCTGTACAACATGAGACAATGCATGTTATAGGTATTTTCCATGAGCAATGTCGCTCCGATCGTGACCAGTACATTGAAATCGACTGGAGTAACATCGATTTAAAAAATTATCACAATTTTATTAAGGTGCCAGTTGAGTATGCAAAGTCTTACGACATCCCTTATGATTACGGCAGCATTATGCACTATTCGGAGTATGCTTTTGCAAAAGATCCTCGAAGACCATCTATTAGCATACGTTCAGGCAAAGATAATCCTTATTCTAGACTGGGTCAATTAAACAAACCATCAGATGGAGATATCCAGAAAATTAATCGAATGTATCGATGTTCATAAGTAATGTGAGTTGGTTGTAATAATAACTACATACTTATGTACGTATGTATGCATATAAACCGTATTTCATAAATTAATAGTATTATAAATACATATGTACGAGTATGTATGTAAATAAATTTATGTACATATATATATAATTTGTGAACCTTATTATTTTTTTTTTTTTTGTAAGGTACAAAAATGATGGACAATGGAACTTCTTGAAACCAGTCGGTTTCGATTCTATATTTGCACATTTTAGTTTGACGCCGCGACGACACACTGCAAGGATTAAGCACTATATACCATAGACATTCATTCTCTAAGCTTAAGCAAAGCTAGGGCTAGGGTATCTCCTACATGATTGTCTACCATGTCGCGGTATAGGAGCTTAGTACCTACATTCAATCACTCTCGGGAGTTACTCCTCAGAGGAGACCGAAGACAAAGATAATCATTCCCCTCTAACCCATCACATGTCTCCCCCTGTCTTAATTCACATTCTCTCTCTTACTATGGACCGGATCAAGGTGTAATACGACCCGTGCTCGATGTGATCAAACAGACTGAGGGCCCTTAAGTTCAATCGATAACGGAGTATCCGAATATTTGACGCCCTTCGGATTATTCAGCCTTGTCTGTATAACGCGGGGCTCTGTGCAGATCGACCAATTTCGCTAGCTACTCGTGGGATCCAAACATGAACTCCAAAAACCAAAACACAAAAACAAACCCCTTATTCTAAAATAACAAAGCCATCTGCAGCAGAGTCGGCGGAAATTTTCTTTGAGGAACACCTTAAATGTTTCAAAATAGCTGAGAGTGACACCGTCTGCACAACAAAACTGCACAAACAAACGGGACTAGTCGCCGGTAGACCAGATAAAAGAAGGGAGTACACCGGCCCAGGAAAACGATCCAACCAAGAATCAAAGAGTGCTGAGCACTAAGCTGTCGAACGGAAAGGGACAGATTCACGCGTAAAGATCGCAGAGACTCCAAAAAAGAGAGAGAGAGAATAAAAGAGGTTACTTTAGATTACTTTAGTTAGCTTTTTAGAAAATACATCCGCACACGGCAGAAAAAGGAAAAGGAATAGGACAAAGGAAAAAAGAGCGGAAAGGAATGACATTAAACGCAGTAGATTTGTGGAAGTGAATATTTAATGTGTTATCTACATTTTATACAGAATACCCATCCTCAATTCCACAATCGGCTGTTTTGGTTTAATTCTGAAAACACATTCCTAAGGTCTTGAAACATCACATTCCTAAGGTCTTGAAACATCTCATTAAATGACGGTACTTTGTCTTGTCGATCACATTGCGCTCTCCTGGAACTGTCGGTTCCTGTTCTAACTTCAAGTTTGCCGGGATTGGCAATCGGTCCGGCTTACAATCCTTGAGACCAATTGAATTGAATTGAATTGAATTGAAAACGTTTGACCTTAAGTCCGACACACAGTTCCGGAGGTCCCAAGTCCCTTATCTCGAAGTTTTCAGTTAGGCGTTGCTTTAGCATGTGGAATTCCATCAGATCGTTCGTTGCCACCAGTAGGTCGTCCACATAAACGGTGATCAGCGTAAATTTTTCGTTTAGAATTTTGTAGTAAATACACCTGACATATTTGGAGGTCGTAAAACCAAGTACCTTCAAAGTCGCATCCAGCTTCAAATTCCACTGTCGTTCCACTCTGCTTTAGTCCATAAATCGCCTTGGTCAATTTGCATACTCGGTCTCCATCCGCAAAACCTTCAGGCTGCTCCATAAAAACAACGGTGTCTATTTCTGAGATAGGCTGAAGAAACATCTAGATGATGCATGTCCAACGTGTTTTCAATCGCAATTGCCATGGTTAATCGGATCGAACTAATGTTTGCCCAGGGGATGAACCAGATTTCTGTTACACAGATGCTAGCGTTGACAGGAATCAAAGCCAGAGAGGAACTGTGGAGAAATCCAGAGAGACTCTCGGGCTAAGATGGATCGTGGAGGAGAGACGAAAATGAATCCAACACAGTGGTCTGGGGTTTGTATTGCTTTCGGATTCGGTTTTCTATTCGGAAATGCAATCCAATTCTAAAATGAATTGGTATTTTGCATGGTTTTCGGATTGGGTACAAGTGCTTCTAAATTAAAACTAGGCATTTCCAAAAGTAAGGTTGTCAGAACAAATATCAAACGTCACTTAAATTACTTTTAGATTTTGTTTAGATTTGATAAGGTGTTGATTTTGATTTGTTAAGATAATTAAAGTGAATCTAAAGCTAATTGAAAATAAAAATAAGTAACAACGCACAAGGAACCAGTGGATAGTCTTGTTATATGGTTCGAAGATAACAGAGGACGAATAAAAAACATCGAGTGGAGGAAATAATTCCAGCTGATGCATGAGAGGTCAGCCATATGAATTATTGTTTATGTTCTGATGAATATTACAGTTTTGTGGAAAACTTTCAGCTGTCGGAGGAAGCCTTGCACACGTTGGAAGCAACAGAACATCAGATTCCGATTAACAGACATATCAAGCTGTACTATCAGGCATTGATAAAACTCTTAGATTCCATAAATACCACCAAAACTTCGAATTGCACAAATTTTTTCTGAACTTTTGGCAGTCTCCCTTTATATTTATCAGTCCCAACATAATATTTGTTTTTATCAATAACATTAAAATTACATTTTACATTTTTCTGAAAATTCTTCTTACAAACACACATCCGAAAGCAAGAAATCTTTCGAATGAATATCCGTAAGAATAGATGACTTTGACAAACACTTTCGGAATACAAAATGCCAAATCTTCAAAAAAAGAGTTGGTATGACTTTTCCTTTCCGCATTCCGATAGTGGCGTTTTCTATAGAAGTACAAAATTCCAATTTCTAAATTCCGAATGCATTTGCTATAGAAGCGGAATACAAAATAAGGCCCCTGGTTCGTAATCTCTCGAATAATATACAGTGCTGATCAAAATAATAGGTAATGAGCTGTAATAGTAATGGTAGCAATGATATCGACTGTCTGTCAATGATTTTTGCAAACTTTAATGGTATTGTTATTTGAGCAGACAAATTTCCTTTCTTTTGATGTATGTAAGGAAATTCATTTCTTGTGATTTGTACTAATGCAGCAGTCATTTTGCACTTGATCAAAATAATAGGTAATTGGTCTTCATCAGGGATTTGCTGTCTTTTTTTATTCAGAAAAAGGTAACCTAGTAGAGGTTTCTTATAATATCGAGTATTATACATATATATATATATAACGGTTTCGCTATATATTGTGGAGTGGTGAAACGAAAATTAATTTATTCGGCTCCGATTGCAAAAGAAATGTTCGAAAACCAAATGCAAAAGAATTTCACAACTGTTACAAGAAAAAAAAAGTTAAACATGGGGGCGGTTCAATAATGCTATGAGTACTTTTCTTGGTACGGTGTGGGTCCTATTTTCCAGCTCCATAATGTCAAGATGAAAGAAGTTTACAGCGAAATCTTAGAAAATATTATTTTGTCATATGTGGAGGACTACATGCCGGCACGGTGGCGCTTCTAGCATGACATGATCGCTCCATAAAAACAACGGTGTCTATTTCTGAGATAGGCTGAAGAAACATCTAGATGATGCATGTCCAACGTGTTTTCAATCGCAATTGCCATGGTTAATCGGATCGAACTAATGTTTGCCACTGGTAAGTAGGTATCTTGGTAGTCGACACCCTGAATTTGGTCAAATCTTCTTGCAATGAGGCGCGCCTCCCTCTTCTCTATCTGGTCTGTACTTGGTCTTAAAAACCAATCTTGACTTTATCACCTTCCGATTCAGCGGTCTGTCAACCAAGATCCATGTGTTGTTTTTGAGTAGTGAGTCGTACTCAATTCGTATCGCTTCTCGCCATTTCTTCATTGCACTCAGAGTCCACAGTTGAACAGAACTATTTTGATCATTGATGCTTTCAAGAAATGCAGCAGATGGTGCAGCACTATCCTGAAACGAAATAGAATAATAATTATTGTTCTTGGGTTCATTACCTTTCACTTGCATATTGCAGTCATTTTGAACAAATCTGATGTCTCTGCTTTTAATCTGATGTCTCTACCGCGTAACCAACAAGAATTCCCTCCTCCGATTTGTAGTGAAATTTTCCCGGATTAGAACCTTTATTCAGGGTGTAAACCTTTGCTCCGATCTCCCTGAGAAAAGCCACACTTGGTTTGCATCCGCTCCACAGCTCCTCTGGCGTAACATCGCCATTACACTTGGTTGGGCATCGATTTCGTAAAAACGCCACAGTGTTGACCAATTCTCCGCATTTGAACTTAGGTAGTTCGCCTTCGTTCATAAGGCACCTGGTCATTTCGGTCAAGGTCCGATTTGCCCTTTCAGCTCCGGTGTATGTGGGACACTCTTTTTATGCAGAATACCACTTTCCGCAATATAATTTTGAAAATCCTTGCTGCAATATTCCAATCCATTATCAGTCCTATCAGTCCACAAAAACCTTAAACGTTTTAAAAGCCTGAAGAGCTTCATTTTTTTATCTTAAAAAGTAGACAAATATCTTCCGTGAAAAATCATCGATGAACGTGATAAAGTATCTTGATTTTCCAAGAGATTCCGTCCGCATGGGGCCGCAGATGTCTGAGTGCACTAGCTGCAGTCGCTGCGATGTTTTCTTCTCGTTGCTGTTCGGAAAAGGGGTCTGTGTTTGTTTCGCTCGAATACACGTCGCACAGGTGGCGACGTCATCGTTGAATTTGTCTGGCAACCCACGAACCATCTCCTTTGACAACAGCTGCTTTAAAGAATTAAAGTTGATATGTCCCAGCCTTTTGTGCCAAGGCATAAGCGATCCATAGCGAAAACTAGGCGTTCCAGCTGTGCCACTGCTAATCTGTGACTTTTCATTTACGACTAAGTAGTACAAACCGTTTCTTTTTTCAGCTTTCATCGTTATACGATTCGATTTATCGAAAATGTTGGCTCCAGCCCCTTCAAAAACCACTTTGTAACCTTGATCCGTTGCTTTGCTGATCGATATGAGATTATCCGTCAATTTTGGAACTAGTAAAGTGTTGTAGAAGTAAAAAGATTTCTTTCCCTTTCGAACGCAGACGCCAGTTTTCGCAGTTCCGCTTCCCTTTCCGCTGATTAGATGGTTGTCAGCTAGTTTCACTTGGTTTGGCTCCTTGCATAAATTTCGAGTGACAAATGGCGACTCCTCTGCACATATATGTACATATGTGAAGTCGCTCCGCTGTCCAGGCACCATAATTTATTTTTATGATTTGACTCACACGTGATGTTTGTAGACTGTGGCGTACACTGTACGATGAAACCATGTTGGTGGTCGTTTCCACTCTGCGTTTGCCTGATTTTGTCACTCTTGCTCCAGCAATCTTTGGCCATGTGACCCCGCTTTCCACATTTTCTGTAATTATAAGGGAAACTATTACTCTCGGATCTAACCTTAAATTGACTTAGCTTTTTCTGACGTTTTTGGCGTTTAAAGTGTTTGGCACTAAGCACATTGTTGTTTGAAGTTTCCTTTCTTCTGTCGCCTACTTCCAGCAGTCTTGTGCAAACAATCGAATATCTCTGTAGTCTTCTGACAGACCATCTAGAAGTACTACAACTAGCAAATCCTCATCCAAGGTAGCTCCCAACTCTTTCGATCTGTTTGTTACTGTCTTGAATTGATGGACATATTCGGAAATAGATTGCCCTGTTGTCATTTCCAGACTGGTAAGCTTGCGATATTCCTCAGTCTTTTGGCGTGGTCCTTTTTTATCGTAGCACTCCGCTAGAAAATTCCAAACGTCTTTGGATGTCTTTAGGGTCGCTGCCAAAGCCACTATATTTGCTTCCATCGCAATAAGCAATTCCCGCGGGCGTCCAAATCTTTGTCCTCCCACTGTGCCAGCTCATCTCCAGCTGTTGCTGTTCACCCTTGATGTATTGGAGGAATCTTTCGCGATGCAACACGGCTTCCATTTGTGCCCTCCATGTGATATAATTTTCTCCGTTCAGGAGAGGTATTCTGCCATGTGGATTCGGTGTGCCCATAATGATCTTAATAACTTCTGTTTGATTAGAATTTCAGTAAAAATAAATATTTTAAAAAATCAATCTCGGTTTTGTTATGTCCTGGGCCCATAATCTGTTGAGTTGTGCACATTTTATTCCCAACACAATCTCTGACAGGCTCAGAATCAGGGTCACGGAGGAATCCAAACCCGGCTCATCCACCGTAAATAAACAAACTGAAACTCAACTACCTCGCCAACAACCGATAAGAAAAAGCCAAGGACTTCTAGTCCTGCAGCCCCGTAGCAAATATTTCTATGGAACATCTCCAAGTTGCAGTCGTCGACGCCAACCACCCAGAGGTCAAACTAAATGACGAGCAATGGGCCTTTGTGGAGACTGCACTCATAGACCGCATCTCCACAACCCGGTGCGATAAGTTTTGTCAAAACCCGTTACTTGGCCAGCTCTCCAACCTCAAAGGCTTCCGCATCCTCTCGTATCAAGACGAATACACCCTAAAATGGCTCAAAGAGGAAATCAGCAAAATGGAGACGCCATGCACAAATATGCATCTTCCTGTAGCACCGAACAAAGACCTACCAACGAAACCCAAAGCAATGATACATATTCCGGGGCCAACCATCTCCAACGAACGACTTGAACAGTTCCTCAAAGGCTCAAAGGTCAAGGTGAGCCCGTATTCCGACAAACCGGGGGTGGTGCCTACACCAGCTAACTGTTACGGACAACAATAAAGACATTGCCCTCATCCAAAGACCACCTATCGAATCCCTAGTGAACCTGGCATCCTGGCACCTTGACATCACTTTGTCCTCCAACACCAAATCATTAAAAATCACGTTTGTTTGAAAACAAAGAATATGATGTTAGGAAGTGGAAATTTAAGAGAAATTGCTATTTATCTATGAATAATACCTTGAAAATCCCGTCAGTTTATTTTCGTGTTTAGGAGGAGGAGGAGAAGGTCTCATTTTCGCCTCCTAGGCCATTTTACATGTAAAATCCTTCTTTTAAATTTTTTTTCGGATAGGCCATAATGAAAAGTACAGCCATCTTATTTAATAAAGTTACATAAATAAAACTTGAAATGGATTCAATAGCTTTGTGGTTAGAAGAAGGTTCTAGAGAAATTATTAAAAATAAGTCCAATATAATGGAACTTAATGATAAAAGGTAAAGTAGAAAACATAGTAATAAAATTACTCTTTTAAACATATAGGGCCTTACTAACAACCAAATCTAGTATACGGCTTAAGTATAATCTCCACATGTACCAATAACGAATTTAATAGTCGGCTTTAGTGCTAGTATGGAGCTAAATTTTAATGTACAGAAAGACATGTTTAATTTTACAAATATGTCATTAAAGACCAGAGTAATGCTAATGTACTAATTTAATAACTCGAACAATACTAAAAAGGATTGGATTTGGTATCTAAAATACTAAAATTATGCGTAAAACGGTAATTGAATTTAGCTGAAACTGTATAAGCGTTATTCGATTTTCATGAATTTTAAAAATTGCTTTATCTTCATTATTATTTACTGAAATACTTTAGTTTATATAAACAAGCGAAGAAAACAATCTCAGCTGATTTTGTTTATTTCGACTTTTGAATGCCTAGTGTGTAGACGTCTCCTGATATTGGTATGTAAAATAAACATTCAATTCAATTTTAAATTATAACCACTGTCCTTATACCACCATTGAAGAAAATAAAATTTCAAATTCAAGTGCAAATATGAAACGTCAAACCAATGTTATGTAATAGATTCAATGGAAATGTAGTAAATTCTTTGAAAGAGCCAAGTTTAAGTAAAAGCCGACTATTAAAACATTATTAGTACACTTTAGACTTAAGTGTGTATTAATATTAAAGTCATCTTTAATTCACGACTAATGATTCGTTGTTAGGAAGGCGCAAAGTAAATTATTTATGTCAATCGTTTTTAAAAAATTCCCATGCAAACTCAAAATTTTGGTAAAAAAAATTAAAAAAAAAGTTTAGACCAATTTTTTGCAAAATTATGAAATGAAGTGCTAAATTAGTTTTTTGTGGTCAATGCTTAGATCAATTCTGAATCGAACACAAACCGAATGGTTTTATGTCTTCTAGTTTTTGAGAAAATTGAAAATTACTAAAACTACTTTTTTACGAGATTTTTGTTTTTTGTCATTTACGGTGATATCACTTTGAGGATTAATATTGATGATAGGTTCATCTTTGTAAGTAAAGTACAGCAAATTATTTAGCGTTATCCAGAATGTACCACGAGGAGGTAGACTTGCATTGAATTCCGCATTGAAGAAAAAGTAGAAGCAACAATGCAACTCACATGTGATGCTTCAATGCCTCGAAAGAACTACTCCAACAGAAGAAGAGAGCCGGTCTACTGGTGGTCAGTTGAAATAGCCAAACTCCGCAGAAGGTGTCTGCAACTGAGACGATAAGTCACCAGAGGAAGAAGAAGACAAAATAACAACATCGAGCAAGTTATCGAAGAATTCAGAACCAAACGCCATGAGCTCAGGACAGCCATAAACTTGAGTAAGAAGCGCAAGTGGGAAGAACTCCGACAAGATGTCAACAACGATCCCTGGGAACTTGCATATAAGATCGTTATGCGAAAGCTTGGCACCCAAAAACCCACAGGAGCCCTAAGCCCAGAAAAGATGAGCCATATTGTAGATACACTGTTCCCAAGTCATCCTGTTAGACCACCCGACACCCCCTCTGTCTAACAACAGGAAATACAAGATTTCAATGAAGAAGAGCTAAAGATTGCTATCAATGGAATGCAAAACAAAAAAGCTCCCGGACCAGACGGTTTACCGGTGGAAGCGCTTAAACAAATAGCTCAATCCAGCCACAGCTTTTACTCAACATGTACAACAGCTGCCTAGTCGAAGGGACCTTTCCAAAAGGCTGGAAAAAGCAACGACTTGTACTTATCGACAACAATAAAGGACCGCCAAACTCCCCGTCCGCCGACAGGCCTTTGTGCATGCTGGATACAACAGGAAAACTTCTAGAAAAGCTATTGCAGCCACGCCTCATAGCCGCGATAAAAAGGAAAGGAGATTTGTCTGAACGACAATACGGTTTCAGGAAAGGTCGCTTTACAATAGGAGCAATAGAAGAAGTTGTAAGAGCTGTCGAAACTGCCCACCGAAGCCACAACTCCACCCGAAAAATTGTGTTACTGATAACTCTGGATGTCCGGAATGCATTTAACTCTGCTAGATGGACTGATATGCTGAGTGCACTCGAAAGAAGATTCGAAAAACTACTTGAGAGACCGGGAACTAATCTATCAAACAACGGAAGGCTTAAGAAGAAAATATATCACAGCCGGAACCGCTCAAGGATCTATCCTAGGACCAGATCTCTCCTTCGCTGATGACAGCACCCTCAGCTTCTCATATTCGTTCCCAGACTCACGTCCCTGCTCTTCGGCCGTAGAACTGGAACGGCAGCGTATGTTAAGCTCATTAAATTCCGATCTTGACAGTATAATTAAATGGGGTATAAACAACAGAGTGGAATTTAATGCTTCGAAAACCCAATGCTGTCAGCTGTCGCTAAAGCGTAACCTTAACCCTTTGCCATTATGAATGAATGGCACTTGCATCGTCGAAACCGAAAAACTTTCCATTCTCGGTATGTGTGTTAACGACCATCTTCGTTGGAATGACCACATATTCGAATCCGCCAAGAATGCTGCGAAATGTTTAGGATTCCTTAAACGGTGCAAGAAGTTCTTTACCCCCTCTGATCTGGTCTGGTGCTCCTAAGACCTCTTTGCACCTGCTGGATAGAATTCAAAATCGAGCGTTAAAACTAATAGGGAACAGAAGTATAGCGGAGTCTATTGACTCGCTCCAACATCGCAGAAATGTCTCTTGCCTTTCCTAATTCTATCGCTATTTTCATAAACAGTGCTCCAGCGAAATAGCCAGTTGCATTCCGCCCCTTCAACAATTTTCTCGCAATACCCGTCACGCTTTGAATGCTCATCAGTACACCCTCAAGCCTATTTTCGGACATACCGTCAAGTATAGAGATTCTTTCATAAACCGTACAACACGAATGTGGAATGCTCTACCAAGCTCACATTATTTCCCTCACATTATAATCCACAAACATTTAAGACCACCGTTCATCGGTATCTCCTATCTTCTCTTCCTAATTTCCCTAACGCCCGCGCTGTGTATTAACATTTAAAGGGTAGTAGTAAACCCTTGAGCGCGCGCAAATTATAAAAAAAAAAAAAATCTCTGGAACATCTCCTACGATGATATCCTTCGCATGGATGCCAGAAGATTCGTTCCTAGTCGGATACGCAGATGATGTCGCCGCAGTGATTACAGCAAGAGACACCGAAAGTGTACAGAGGAAGCTCAATCAGGTCATGCGAAGGACAATTTCCTGGATGGAGGGGCACGGGTTGTCCTTGGCTACTGAGAAAACCGAAGTAGTGCTCCTAACGAGAAAACGAATCCCCACGATAATCGACTTCCATATCGACACCGAGTTTATAACGAGTAAAAGTGCGGTAAAATACCTGGGAATAAGACTCGACGCGAAGCTGAGCTTCAGGGAACAGATACGGACGGCCGCAGAACGCGCATCAAAAGTGACAGCATCTCTGTCCAGGTTGATGGCAAACGTAGGTGGACCATCAGCAAGTAAACGAAAACTCCTGATGACGACAACGCACGCGATTCTCCTACACGGAAGCGAGATTTGGGCTGACGCACTGAAGCAAGAAAAGTACCGTAAACAGATGGCATCGGTACAGAGGATCGGTGCCTTACGCATAGCTAGCGCATACTGCACGGTATCGGAGCCAGCTGCTCTTGTAGTCGCAGGGGTTGCACCAATAGACCTTCTTGCAGCACAACGAAAAGAAAGCGGAAATTGGAGCGGAAGCAGCAATGGAGGAAACAATAGCGCATACACAACGGAAGTGGCAAGAACGCTGGGAGTCGGAAAGTAGAACGCGCTGGACTTCGAGGCTTATCAGAGACGTAAACGAATGGAGTAACCGGAAACACGTTAAAGTGAACTATTACGTTACCCAGTTCCTCACCGGACACGGCTACTTCAACGCCTTCCTACATAAGATAGGAAAAGTGAGTAGCCCTTCCTGCCAATATGGAGACTCGATTTCAGACGACGTCTATCACACCTTCTTCGAGTGCATCAGATGGGAATCCCTCCGTCAAGAATTAAGTAGAATCGTCGGCGAAATCAGCCAGGACAATATCATCCAAAAGATGCTGGACAACGAAGTACAGTGGATGCAAATAAGCACGTATCTGACCCAGATCCTGAAAATTAAAAAAACAAGAGGAGCTAGCTGAGGAAATGACCGAACCCGCTACTTAGACACGGACCCGGAAAAACTTAACGTGCAAATTGAGAATTGTTAAGTCGTTACAAGTCGGATTTTAAGAGGTTTCAATTAGAAATTTGAAATTGTTTTTATATGACGTACGTAAACTACTTTTGTTTTATTGAAGCACCAATTTTGAATATATGTGTACTTTAAGTATCACTGGAAATCCAAGTGGGAGAGGGGGGTATGTAGATATGTACTGTATTAGTACTGCCTATATCTTGTTCTGACTTTCGTCAGTACAGCTCATTGACATAGTATAGTATAGTATATAGCGAGTAGGTACCTACAATATATGTATGTATGTGTAACTATTTCTAAAGAAAATTTTCTTTCTCGATTCGGATGAAAGTGATGAAGAACAACATCGTGTAGTTAAAGTGCCAAGCCTCGTATTAATTTCGAAATCCACGAAGATATACATATATGTCGAAAAATTTCGTGTTTCAAATCGTGTAGTGGCTTATCTTGTTGAAAGACTAAATGATAAATTAATGTCGCCAACAAACCGAAACAATAGTCTCGGCATTTGACAAGAAATTTTAATAGCTCTGCATTTTCCTGGCTCTGGAGCTCAATATCACACTATAGGTGACATGCATGGCGTTGGTAAGAACACAGTTTGACTTTTGTGTATCCAAAGTCACATCTGCCTAATTGAAGTGGAATTTGTAGCCCATGTACGCTGGCCTGAAAACGTGAGCGACATTATTCACCCGACCCGATCTCACATTTTATTATGTAAGTGCCAATTGGCCTGGAAGTGTCCACGATGCAAGGGTATTGAGCAATAGCACTCTGTATCAGAAAATGGAAGGTGGGTGGAGGCCGTTTTCTGAAGCTGTAGTATTAGGGGACAGTGCCTATCATCTAAAACCTTCATCCAACAAGTGCTTCTGCAGAAAGGAAAGAGTTAATAGAGTATTTATTTGGTATACTAAAAGAAATTTTTTCATCCCCTAACCACTTATGCGTTGATCCTGTTTATGTAGCAAACATATTCAAATGTTGTACAACATTATGCAACATTTCCCGTAAGGACGGTAACCTGACTTAAAACCAGACTAAATATATTTATCCAAGCTTCTATTTTCGTTTATTTACTTACCGCTTCCGAAAACGCACCAAAATGAATATTTTTTTCCACGGATCTTTACAGTTTACAGAACAGTTTCCTTACCCATCACGCTTATCTGTCTGTGCATTGTCTAGCTGTCACGAGAGCACCAACTTGTACAACTGGCTTGTATATAAAAGGGAAATTTTTATATTTAACAATTGTAGAGCTTTTTTTGTGGTACAGTAATTATAGTTACTTGTTAAAAATGCATTGTTGACAAGTGCCTGTAGAATTGTTAAATTGCAGTTTTGTGGTACAGGCCCCAGGTATGCAAAAACGAAAAAATTGCGACATTTATTACAGCTGTCACAAAAGACTGCACATGTTAGGATGTGGATTCGTCGTGGGGGGCTGCGCTCAATGATAATTGACTTTAAGCCGATCAGCGATCGCCTGGCTGCGATCCGCATCAAGGCAACATTCCAAAACATCAGCATAATATGTGCACACGCCCCTACCGACGAAGCTGAAGACTCTATCAAGGAGGAGTTTTATGATACTCTGACCATTTTATTGTTGCAGCTAAATTCAGAGCTCGACTATCCAACGAGAAGAAGCTGCAAGCCGCCCAGAAAAATAAATTCAACGTTGGAAGCCTTAGCACGACTGGAGTAGCCAGAGTCTACAGAGAGCGCCTGAGCGAGAGACTCTCGGCTGTGCATTCACCATCCACAAACGCCAACAATCTGTGGAATCAGTATCGCGAAATCATCAAAGGGATAGCAGAGACCACCATAGGCTACCAACCACCACCCAAAAAGAGCCCTTGGTATGATGATGAATGCGTGCGTCGGAAAAAGGTGACGAGAAAATGCACACATGCAAGCTCTGCAGCGCAAAACAAGGGCAGCGAGAAAAAAGTATCGAGTCAGAAGAAGGGAGGAGAAGAAGATCCTGCGTAAGAAGAAAGGGGCCCACGCAGTCTCCCAGCTCAAGGATATCGAAAAGTCCGGCGATAGGAACAACATCCAGATGTTGTATAGGAAAGCCAAGCAACTGGCAGCTGGCTTCAAGCCCGGAACGCAGGCTCTTCGAAACAGTGAAGGAAACCTAGTCACCGAAGCACAGGGAATAGTAGATGTGTTTAAGCAGTATTTCCAGCAGCTACTTAATGGGCAGATAGAGAAAGTGATAGGGCAAGAAGAGAACCCGCATCCAGTCAATAAAGAATCCATCCCCCCTTCTAGTTTTGAAGAGGTCGGCTCAGCTATCAAAAAGCTGAAGAACAACAAGGCCGCCGGCTCTAATGTAAGAACTACCGAGGCATATCCCTGCTTAATGTCGCATATAAGATCCTATCCAACGTACTGTGTGAACGTTTGAAGCCCTTCTGCAGCACACTAATCGGCACGTACCAGTGTGGCTTCCGGCCCGGCAGATCGACGATCGACCAAATTTTCACACTAAGGCAAATCATGGAAAAGACCAACAAATTTCAGGTCGAGACGCACCTTCATCGACTTTAAAGCCGCATATGATAGCACTCATCGTCTTGAGCTCTACAAAGCGATGGCCGAATTCGGGATCCCGGCTAAACTGATCCAGCTGTGCCGCGTGACGCTGGAAAACACGCGGTGCAACGTGCAATTCGGAAACAGTTCCTCCGAACTATTCCAAACATGCACCGGATTTCGGCAAGGAGATGCGCTATCATGTGACTTCTTCAATCTTGTGCTGGAACAGATAGTGCGCAGGGCAGGTGTAAACACAGAAGGCACTATCTTGAACAAATCTGCCCAGCTGCTGGGATACGCAGACGACATCGAGATCATCGGTCACTCCCAACGCGTCGTGTTAGAGGCTTTTACGGCAATTGAAGAACAGGCGAAACGAGTTGGCCTTGAAGTGAATGAGGACGAAACCAAGTACATGTTGTCAACAAACAAAGAAAGACAGAACGTCACTGTTGGCAACAGTAACTTCGAAGTGTTTAAGGAGTTTAGCTACCTCGGAGTAAATAACAAATCCACGAATGACACCTTAGTGGAGATTCGACGAAGAGTGGAAGGCTGCCGTGTCTCAAGCAGAGACTCTTCACGGGTCGGGAGCCCGTTAAGTAAGTCATGGACTACTTCAGCAAGTGGCCGAAGCGGTTGGCATCCCTAACCAAGAAGCTAAGACCATCGTGGAGCAGATCGTCAACAACTGGGTGAGTAGATTTGGTGTACCAATCGAACTCCATTCTGACCAAGGGCAAAACTTCGACCATATTCCAAGACGTGTGCCAACTACTCGGAATCAAGAAGACGAGAACCACTCCACTTCATCAACAATCGGACGGGATGGTAGAACGCTTTAACAGTACTTTGAACGAACGTCTTTCTAAGGTCGTAGATGACTGCCAACGTGATTGGGAACGGCATATTCCCTGGTTTTTGTATACAGTGAAATGATGTTTGAATCCCCCTACCAGACCCCTACCAGTGTTGAATTTGTACAAGGTGAAATATAAGCAGATTTAAATAAATGTTTTTGGTTTGCGATTAAGATTGAATTGGTGTTTTAAATAAATGTTATTGGATAATAAAAAGTGGATTAGTAAAAGGGTTACAAAGCGATTAATAATAAAGTACTTGATGATTTCAAAGTATTAAAAAAAGTGAATGTGTTTAATTACTGGAGTAGTGGAGAAATAAAAAGGTTAATCATTTACGGAACGGTTTTATCTTCCGAACCCTAGCAAGAATATTAATTGCTAACAAAAAAAAAACAGTTTCGTTTGTAATATTTTCTTTTCTTAGCTTAGAAAATTAATCTTTTATTCAGTTATTTTTGTTTTTCTTTTAATAACATGACCACATTAATAGTGATAGTAATAATATTATCGATAATTAAATTTACTTTTTGAAGGGCTAAATATTATATCCACAAAAGAAAAAACAATTTTTTTCAATTTGCCTCAGATGATCTTTACTACTACATATTTAATAATAAGCTTCCGCTTCTCAAATTATACTATTACACAGTTACAAATTCTCAATAAACTTGGTACAGAAGCTATTTTTTAAGTAGATATAATTAGTTCAAATGGGAAAATATAAATAAAAGTGTTCTTTCCCATACCGTTGCTTAAAGCAGAACATAAGTAATATAAACAAATTCCTACACATTTCACTTTACAGATAAAAAACACAGCTTTGAACAGGCATAAGCGCCAAACATTTGCAACGACGACGGTGATGATAATAATGCCTACATCACTATATATGATGGCATTGATGAATGTACAAACTATATTATGTATATGAAAGGATGCGACGTTAAACTTAGTCAAGAAAAAAAATCGGTGGAATAAATGGTTCGTTCTCAATTTATTAACCAATAGAAACGCAAGAACGTTGTTCTCGTCCTCGAGCTGTTGTTGTTGGTAGATGAACCACTAACAGTAGATGTAGATACAATTAAACGACGGGCGCCGATGGCCGACCGCAAAGGTGAATGCTAGTCCCCGAATATTCCCCTGGCCTTGGCAGAGATCTTACGGACACGGCCCCTACTGCTGACGCTTACTCGGTGTTCATTATTATCGCTCTCTATTTCATCTTCGTTACTATTTGGGACAGTCGCTGCCATATTGCCATTTGCATGGGAACTCTTCGTCTCACTCGCCCATCGGCAGTATCGTCAGAATCTTCATTGTAGCGAGGTCGCTTTTGATTTCGAGTATTGCGTGATCCACGCTGTCGAGGTCTACCCTGGTAGTCATCATCGTCGTCATCATCGAAAGCGGGGTCATGATCATCATCATCGTCGTCAGAGTTGATATGTCGTTTTCTTCTCTGGCGAATGTGACGGAAATTTCGACTGCTTCCTGTTATTGCTGATGAACGCCGGTTAGGTGGTCGTACGCTACGCGATGATACATACGACGTAAGTGGTTGATTGTAATCAGAGTCTAAATCTTTGGAGCCCCCTTCGGTTCCTTCATCAGAACAACCCGAATCTTCTTCCTCCACCTCTTCTTCTACTACATTGTCGTCCTCTACGACGTCTGGTTCAGTTGCACTAGTTTCCTGACTGTACCGAGATCTTCCTCGACGTGGAACTATTACTGTTGCAGTAGGCAGGTCTAGAGGCGTAGTACTGTTTACATTATTTCGCATTCGCAGACGTGTTGATACACTTCCGATGAGATTTGGCATTTCAAGTGGATCTTCGACTAAATCAAGTTCGTCGGCGTTACGCTGATGACGTGAGAGCACTCGCCGAGTGTTACGTATCGTCGATGGCCCAGGCTCTCCGTAATTATGATCAACCTGTACTTGGTGGAAGGAGGAAGATGGCATTGCATATTGATTTGTAGTGTGCGAACGTGTACTGCGAAAATTTGTTGAAATCGGCATTCGTAGATTTCTGGTTGTTGTACCACTTTGGGATTCCCGATCTGTAAGGCCGCACGAACTACTGTTCGCTTATACGCCGAGGAGTATTACGGGGGACAAGCTCTTGCTGGAGCTAAGAAAACAGAAACGGACAGATGCAGACGAAATGGGTCGGCGGCGAGACGAGGCCCTTGCGAACATAGAGCAGACTAACCTTCACCAGAAGACAACATTTGCCTCCAAGCAGAGGAAGCCAACCCAGTACCAGTCCGGAGATCTTCACCCCTATCGGCAAATCCGAGGGAAAACTGTTTCCACCGAATCCACTCATCGTGGATTTCTATCGGAATGCATTTTCCCCGGACTATATTCGAAGTCATGTTCGAATGTTTTGACAGGAGTCTGTTGGCAAAGAATAAATTAAATGTAACGAAATCGCAGCTGCTTACACTTTATTGCTGGCTAACAATCGATGAAAAAGGTGATACCGTCTTGTGGTGCATATTGTCTTCAACGCATTATAAAGGATATAAAATTCATTCAAGGACAAAATATTCAAAACGACTGCAGAAATATGGAAGGAAATATCTGCAATATGGTTAATCTCTATCCCACAATATCATAAGCACGAGCGTTTCCACCAAAAAAACAATTTTGATATTTTCCAACTAACATCTACATACATGTTTGATGCTATCATAGTACGTATGTATATCTCAATCCAAAAATATAATACGTCACGTTTACTTTATTGGAGCTGATGGAACGGTATCATACAATGTGTTCCAGGTTGACTGTAGCTTTTTTATATGCTTATCTTATGCAATAGAAAAAATGTTTTCCCCGAATATTTTTGTGTTTCCGGGTACTAAATCCACCCATCCTGAATTTCCATCGAAATTCTTTTTCCCGAGAAACCAGTTTCTCCACTATAAGAATTCAAAAATCGAAAAGTCGAAAATGAGTTCGAATGTTTTGACAGCACACAATCATCACATAAACATCATTTGCAAAGAGGAGGAATAGAGAATTTTAAAATAGAAAAAAAAATAATACTTGGATCTATGTTAAAAAGTGCAGTTTTTATATGTTTGAATGTTTTGACAGGAGTTTTTTAACAAAAATAGATAAATGTAACGCATTCAATAAGTAAAAATAGCAACATTGAGTAACATTTATGTTAAAGACCGCAGCTTGGATTTGGAGATGATGAAAAATTTAGAAAGAGTAAATTAATTTTTATTAGAAAAAATCGACGACACAAATCTAATCCTTTAGAATTACCACAAGCAATGCTAGTAGAAGCAGTATTAGTAAAAAACAATGCCTTTAACTATGTACATACTTTTGCATTTTTTATAACTCGCTCTTGACGATTTCACAATTGATGCAATTTACCTTCAGAAGATTTTGCCAAAAACTTAACATAACATAAAATATAGAAAGATCTTCCTGACATTGTTCTTTTTTTCGTTTAAGTTCTCCAATAAAAGGCAGAAAAATTCGGGGAAAAAATTCTGAATTTTTTCACGATACCTATTTTTTTGACCGAATTTTTTCCCCCTTTCGAAGATTATTCACGATACCTATTTTTCGAAAAAGGGAAACATTCCGGGGGAAATATTATTCCTGATAGGGGTGATTCTGTACAGTCGATATGGATGAATACTACTTGCTCCTTTCCAAGTACCTGTTTCACCCAAAAAAAATTATAATACAGATACAAAATCTATAGTTACATATACATTTATTTAAATACCATCATTTAGAGTAAATAATTGCTATGATTTGTATATATTTTTTTATATTTATAACTATTTGTTGTACAAAAACTAAGGCGAATACGACAGGAAAAATTAATATGCCCTTAGAACTAAAAAAAATTAATAAAAACAAAAAAAAAATGTTCAATTAACTAGCAAACTAATAAAAAATGTTATAGATAGCTTTAACAAATACTCTACACATCATTTTCAAAAGGATTTGAGATAAGATTTTATTTAATTTTCATTAATATTAAAGACACTTTAATTCCAATAGTAAATATATTTATATATTTAAATTCGTTTATATAATTGTTTATTTGTAGATAAGTACAACACAGTTTTCATAAATCTTAGCATTTGTTTAATATTTATTTTAAAAAATGAGTTAAAATCGTTGTTTTTTTTTTCTTTCACTCAGTTTTTAAAAACATACATATTTCATCTTTTCAAAAACAAAAACCTGAGACCCGGTAAACATTATCTGAGGCCATGCATGTAATGCAAATTTAGTCATTGCTATATAATTTCGTAGTTTAGTGTCTATCCATTTAAGTTTCTCTGTTATCAAACAATATTGCATTTACATACATTTATGTATTTACGCAGCGCTTGTATGTACAATTTGGAAATTTCCCAAGCCCTGCAAATAGTGTCAATATCTGAGTACCATCATATGAGCCAAAACTTCTGTTTTTTTTTGTACCCAGTCAACGCATTCAAAAGTCAAGTCATCTAGGGTGTTGGTGGCTAGACCAAATGCTTCGATAATAATTTGTATAAGCTCGATTCAAAGTTTCGTTCGTTTATCTTTGTGATAAACTTCTTACCGTAGTAACTAAATAATCTTTGTTCTGTGGAAGACAGAGTAATATGTATATGTAAATATCGTTGTACGGTAACGTAGGACAATAAATCGAATTCATGTCCTATCTTACAATAGATCATTAATAGAAAAAGTCATGTTCGCTTACCCACATGTATGATGTATGTATGTACATATATATGCAATATGTTTTGAAGATTTAAATTGGAGTTAGAAGAACATCTTGCACATAGATTCTTTGTCTCTTTGTATTAGTATTAATTGTTTTTCACTTCTCTAACATCTATTCTATCTATGATCTCCAATGTTTAGTTTTTTCTGGTAATCATTATTATTGGAAGCGAATATAGCTTATTTATTTTTACTGTCAGTTATATTTCACCGAGAAGTGGAGCTAAAAGTTAACTTTTTTCTATAAATTTATTTGTAAATGATGTATAACAAAACATGTATACTACATAAGGCCCATTTTTGGGGGCATTGATGTTATGTCCCCACATTCAGATTTTGAGCTTTGAGAATGTTAATTTTTCCGACAGAAGTAGTATTGAAACAGATTAGTATATTTGGGATTTTATAATGATCTTCCCAATGGAAGTAATGGTACTTGAGGCTAGTAGAAATTACTCAAAATGGACTGACTATCCAAACTTATTGTATTGCGAAGCTTCTAATTGTTTACATAAAAGGATAATAAGAGACCTGCAACAATACTTTTGTATTTAGATAGAAAGAACAGCTCCCAACTCTATGAGCAATATGAAAATCGGAAAATACGTGTCTGATGACATAGATAAGCTAATCTCTTCAAGCAATTTATTCATTGGGAGTGTCTACATCTCCAGCCTCTCTGCCCTATTAATGAAATTTTACGACAATTAATTGGATCAACATTGTTAGGTTTGCATTATTACTTTTTTCTCATTTGCAACAAATTTAATACACTTTATAATTTGCATGTAACATATCTACATATGAATATGATAATATTTTTATAGTTTTAGGTGTGTATAATTTTGTTCAACGTGGCTTACATATAATTGAATTAAAAATCACAAAGTTTCTCTTGCACTGTTTTTTTATTTTGTTTTTAATTGTTTTCGGTAAGTGTGGTTTACTTGGCTTTTATCTAAAAAATATTAGCACTTTAGATTTTCATTCAAATACAACATGAAACCAATTATCAGTTAAACAAGTTTTTATATCTTGTGTATTTATATGAGTGTATCATGTACACATATGTATATATAAATAAATGAAATTTGATGTATGTATATATAGATATACATACATATTATGTTGTTATATCAAATTTCTTGTGCAATTTTCCAGTATTACTTCTTAGTAACAGCTAAAAATTTATGTATATATCTATATGCATATATGTATGTATTCTTCTCGTCACTACACTATAAATAGACTTTCATTTTAAGTTAAATTTTCTCTTTTTCGTAGATATATGTATGTATATGTATATATAAATTTTTCATATAATAAAAATAATTATAATAATATAATTCAATAAAGCTAAAATATTTACGAAATAAAAGTACAAAAAATATATAGTCAAAATAGAACGCTATTCCTAAAACTATTAGTCTTATTTAAGAAAAACTTAAAATTTAAGTGAAGGACAAAGTTTATTTCATTCTTGCTCACTGTAGGCGTTGACCAAAGTCAGAGAGTTGTTTATGCGTTACATAACCACATATGTTTCCATTCAAGGGCTGTGGGATCGCAATGTCTTTATTGCTGACAGATTTGACATCTACCATACCGAAGTTAATGTCCCCTATTGGAACGGCAGCAGCTTCAGGCACTGCAGAGAATACAGGCTTCCCCATGGCATCCAGCGTGGTATATCCGTTAAATGCAGGAGGTTCTCTAGTTTGCATCTGGCAAAGAACAATTAAAATAATAATAAATGAACACCATAAAAATAAAAATTAAAAGTTTGAAATCTGATTCTTATGCAAATATATACATACTATTTTTACGTATACCTGTAACACAAACTTGACATTAACATAATAGAGACGTTCAAATAAGTGGGTCTGTTGATTCCGTCTATCTGTCTGTACGCTCGACTGTAGTCTGAACGGCTGGAAGGAATTTCTTCAAACTTCATATCTGGGGTCTCTGGGTCACAATTCGAGCCGAAATCGTAATGATCATTCTAATCTCAAAATAATAAAGGGTAAAATCCCCTATCAATAAGTCAAATTAAGAGCTATGTATATACATATGTATGTACATACATGTACCTAACCGAAATGTTATTGTGTGGTGACGAAGAAAAAACGTTATCAGTAACTACTGGGCCGGGGGATCTCAATAATATAATTACGATTCTTGTTTTATGTAGAAACAGTAATGTTCGAAAACTAAGCAACTTTTTCCTCTACCGAAAATTTTAAAACGGCCACGCCCACTTTTTATAACTTTCTAGTATTTTCAGATTTTGACTAGAAATTAAAAAAAATTATTAAGACAGAATTTATAGGCAATACAATTCCCTTTAACTCACTCATACATACTATATGCCCCCGCCTACTTTTTGGGGCGTTTTTTTGACAAATACATTTTTTCAATGAAATTTCGAAGATAACATCCGTTAAAAGTTATCATGGTACAGTCCTCAAAAATACAGAATGACACGCCCACTTTATTAGACCTCATGTGTAAGAAGAACAAGTCCTGAATTTCAGTGCTTATAAGATTGTAAACTTATAGCATTAAGGTGCAAATACGTACGTATTTAACACTTATCTAAAAAATAAAATTGTGGAATACTGTCATTTATTGCTCTACCATCGCACAAAAGTTCTGCATTTTATTAATTCCCGTGACCTACTTTCAGACGTACTTTATTATATTTTAATGGAGTACAATGAGCAGGTGTACTTTCATACATACATATAAATATGTACGCAAAGTTCAAATAACGAATTCACTTATCAAGTTGTCTTACTTATTGAGTGAATTCGTGACCATGAGAGCAAAAGAATCATAAGTGTGTACTTGAATAGCATTCCGTAAAATAACTTACTTTTTGAAGAGCTTGTGGTTGCACATATCCATTAGTCATCATCATTGGTTTGATGTATCCATTTTCAGATGGTCGTAACTGGACGGAAATGGGTTGTATTACAGCTGGTGAAAATTTATCCTCAAGTGTTGCTGTTTCACGAACATTTGCATTTGGACTATGGGATGGTGAAGAAGTATACGAGCAACTGGTTATATCATTTAACTCTACTGAATCCGTACTTTGAGAACTCTTTTCGCTATCCTGGTGATCAGAACACACGAATGCACTGTTTTTATCCAGACATTGAACACTATTTAAAAAGCCAGAATCGTTGCCTATTTTGGATAACAAACGGTGATTTTCTTTGTCGTAGAATAATTCATCACTGCGCATAATTTCATCGTGTTCAATTGCATTGTCAACACCCTTTGGCGTATGTATATTTTCATCAAGTCCCGCAGGAATAACAAGTCCAATACTACTCATTTTATAGTACTTCTTGCGGGCAGAATAAAGTGTTGCACACGTCAGTAATGAAACAAGTATTCCAGCTAATGCAAACATTGTCATTTGACTGAACTGCGCTTCACCGCATGCATATAAAGTACCGTTTGCGAATGGGCCATTGAAAAGTTTATATTGGTTAAGGTCATTGTAACGTCGTAAATCATCTTGTATCCCACCTACACACATCAAAACCTCATTGCTATCCTCGTGAACGTCACTCGATTTTTCGAAGGGCGATTGGGTTGTAGAAGTCGATGTCGATTTTAAATTTTCCCGTTCATGTCGATGTCGAAGATGTCTCTCTGAAGTTTCATGGATTTGATAAGCTCCACCTATAGATGGATTAATTTCGGCATTTGAGTGACGACGCCTTTTGAGCGCACCTTGATGCATTGAACCGTAAATTGATGTATCACGTTTAGAAATTGTACTATTATCAACTTCACTCTTTTTGACAACGTTTACAGCTCGCACATCAAAAGTATATGAATAATCCCGATCATTGCATGGAGGGAGATTAATCTTACATTTGTTGCCAATAACTCGAGAGATTTTATTTTTCTCAGTTTCATTATTTTTCCAGACATTGACACGAATTTCGTAAAAATTAATAGGACCTGATGGAAATATTGGCTCTTCCCATCGTAACTCCAGTGAGTGGTCGCCTTTAATGATACTTAATGAACGCGGAGTTGAGGGAACTGAAATAAAATGTATTGTTAAAATAATTGTGGACAAAATTGAGTGGACAGTTGAAAAATATAACAAACTTTAACAGTTTCTATTAAAAAAGATTTTAAAATTATTGGTATTAGCTTAAATACAATGTATGAATGTAATTAATTAATGTAATATTTTTATAAAAAAGTATTTTATTGAAAAAATTAATATATGTAATGTATTTAAAAATATCTATCTAATACCAATTAATTTTTTTATAAAGCATATTATAAATTAAACTTGCTGGAAATATAAGCATTTCTATGAAATTTTCAAGTAACTATTACATTGTTGTCCCCGTAAAAAAATAGTCTAAACAAAAAATTTTATGTTTTTGACTTTTGTCACTTTTTATGCAATCAACTTCATAGTAGAGATGTGTAAAATTACAATTTCTGAACTACTTTTATTCTATTATTTCCGTAAAACCAATACAACGTGACATTCGGTTGGTGGATACATTTCTCTCTTCTTTAAGTTCATGTTAAAGTTTCTAATTTGGAATTTGGAAAAAAAATGTTTGGAATTGACTCAAAAAGATCTTTTCAACGATGTACATATGTACATACATTCATTTGCGCACATTAAACAGCTCAATGTTCATAAACTGTTCACGTATATTCATATGTACCTGTGCGGCACCAACTCGGACAGGCTGGTGGGGCTAAACTCAGGCAACTGTGGGGGTCACAGGTGGCGGATAGTGAACGGCCTGCAGAAATGTATGCTAACTGCGAATACCCAATAAGCAGACCCCGACCAAGAGCGGCAGAGAAGGAGGGCGTGGCTGAAAAGTTCAAGACAATACTACTAAAGGCAGATGGACCTCCAAGTTGATCCCGGCTATCGCGTTCTGGATAAAACGAGTCCACGGTGACTGCATCTACCATTTTAAGCAGTTCTCGTCCGGCCACGGTGACTATCGGAAATATCTACATTGGCTCACCTTTTTGCCCCGACCAGGAAAAGGACACAGAGCATACTTTTTTCCATTGCAGACGCTTCGTGGAATGGAGAAACAGTCTTCCAAGCCCACAGTGCCTTATAGAGCGAATGCTGCGCTCAGAGGATGACTGGATGGAAATTTCTGGGTTCGTAATAAACGTTCAAATCGAGCTCAGAAGAGTAAAGAAAATAAGGCGAGCTGTAACAGCAGAAACAGAGAGCATAGCATAAAGCTAACCAGCCAGCCCCGCGAAGTAGTACCTAACGGCAGTCCTGCGGGCATCGAGTATTTCGGGTCTGCGAATCGTGCATGCTGGTAGCCCGGAGTATTAGTATCTTTAGAAGATTACCACATCCATTGGCGCAACCAAAACAAAAAGAAACGTGTGCGGTTTCCAAAAATTCATATGCGCGAGCGTGAGTAATTGGTATTTCCATTACCGCACATGTACATATGTACATGTGTGAGTTTATGCTTATGTATGCGTCTCCCATATGGGCACCAGCAACGGAGGTCAAAGCATACATGAGGAGCATGAACGCAGCGCACAGGATCGCATCGTTAAGAGTATGCTGCGCTTATAGAACGGTGTCAGCGGAAGCCATAGGCGTGATTGCGGGCAGAATGCCCATTGACCTAGAAGTTAAAAAGGCAGCAGTTGAACGCGCCACCGAGCCGGAAGAGAGCAGAAGAACCAACATTGCCATACAGGCAGAGTGACAACGCAGATGGACGACTAGCACTAAAGGAAGATGGACATACGCTTTGATCCCCAACAGAAGAGTGGAGCAGTAGAGAACACGGTTGCTTCCGGGAGTATCTCTACAAATATAAGCACGTAGATGACCCATATTGCCCGCACTGTGATGGCAAAATTCAGAATGCAGAGCATATCCGGATGGAGTGCCGAGGATACTCGATGGCCAGAAACGTGCTAGAAATGGCAATAGGTGGGCAGGTAACATCAAGAGGGCTGATAACTTTCATGCTAACGACAAATGAAGCCTGGGAGAGGGTAAATAAAGTTGTCACAACTATAAAGCAGTAGTTACGCCTGGAAGAACGGACAGCTAGTACCTAAGAATATGCAAACTCCGGCAACTACCAACCAACAAAACATAAAACCTACACCACCAAACAAAGGACTAATAAACGAATACAACGATCGGATACACGACCAAAAGCAACCAAATACGACATATACAACTTGTAACATATTTACACCTACTACATACGCAACGAAACCACATACATATGAACACGCATATGTAGATATGCGAACATACATTGATACAAACTTACATGTACATCCTTACGCTCAACACACGGAAATACAACCAAATACGACATACACAATTCTTAACGTACATACACCTACTACATACGCAACGATTCCACATTCACGTGCATACGCAGATACATACGAACACATACTAATTAAACTTATGTACATATGACCATATTTACTTAAAAACACTCAGGCACACACACACATATCCAGAGACAGACTTTCGTGCACTCGCGCCTTCATTCCCGGACATGCAGACAAAAGAAAAGCAGCTACGGCTGAAAATCCCCCCTATAATGAAATGCCTAGCGGCGGTACCGAAGGTGTCCAGGGTTGAATGCAGAAGTGGTTTTAGTGGATTAAAGTCCCACACTCAGACTTTCGATGCTTTCCACCTTCTTATAAAAAAAAAATAAAAATAAAAAGTGCGTGTGTATATTCCAGAAACTATTGTTTGTGGGCGCCGTTGTTCAAGAAGCAGCACAAGTGTTAATTTTTTTTAAATCCGCTCACTGCCACGTCCACTTTTTCATGAATTTACTATTTCACATGAAACCGAAAAATTTTATTAACACTAAATATTTAGATATTCATATTGTCTACAATTCGCCCATACATCAGTTTTGGCCACGCCCAAAGACGAGCGTTCTCGTCAAAACCCCGATTTTGATGAAATTTTACATGTAACATCCTCAAACGTTCGAAGTTATTGTCGTAGTTCAGTACAAAATTCAATACGGCCTCGCCCACTTTATAAGGGCTGCATAGGGACGGAGATAGGATATCATAAGATCCGTTCAAGACGGACTGTAGCTTTTTTGTATGTTTATATCCTATCCTAAGGGTATATTAAGTTTGACACATAGTTTGTAGTAACATAGAGAAATAATCGAGATAGACCCTATAAAGTATATATATTCGTGATCAGCATCTATAGCAAACACGATTTAACCATGTCGCACAGTGGGACGACCCATAGCAATAAATAAAAAAATCAACTATTTTAGCGGTACTTTTGAGTTATTGGTAAGTTATCTCAAACATATATAAGGTCTACCTGCATTAAAATTATTTGGATTTGTCAACTCGTGCAACAGTTATAGAGCCGTAAACATTGACTTGTTGAAATTTTTTAGCAGACAGTGATTTCAAGTGTTTTTTACTTGTGCGCATAAATTCTTATTTTGCTATGGATAATTATAATAATCAAGGTATGAGAAATCATATGACATGTAAAGAAATTGTGTCTATTTCGTGGTTTTTTCATATGATGAGATAAGGAAACTTTGCACAAATTTGCGCCTTTTTTAATAATTGACATTTTTGTAGGTCAACTCTATCAATCAAAACTGGTGACCTTGCAAACATGGATTCAAAGTGAGATGTCAATGACATTTATTACCGTTGCTTCAAAAATTCATGAATTATTAGGTTAATAAGAGTCTTCTGAAGATATTGAACTTAAAATTTAAAACGTTTCCAAGTTCTATTAATTAAAAGTAAAGCAAAAATAGGACCACTGCCACAGACAACAGGAAAGGTTCATGCAAGTCAATGCACGATGGCTGAACTTTAGTTTCGTGTTACCATATAATTTGCTCAATCGTGTAATTAAGACTGCTAATCTAAATGTACCAAAGGTATGCCGTCATAGAATTTTAAAGAGTGTAGTGAAAAACGTCGCGTACAAGAACTCATCCCGCAACATAGTACAGAAGAGCTTGTTGAAATGACTGGTCGTTTTTCAGGGTCTCCTTAAAAATCGGATAAGACCTTAACTATTCAGCAAAGCTTAGCATTGTTTTTATCTGAGAATTGGTTTTGTCTAAGAGAAAATACGCTGTTCTCTTCTGTAATCAATGTACATAAAGATTGGATTCCAAGTGATTACAAATTACAAATATATAAAGCAGAACTCGTGCCTGAAATTGTTCCTGGAAACTAGGCATAAAGAAATTAATTTTCCTCAAAACTTTTACCAATATTCTACATCAATTTGCACATCACGGGACCGTACAGAGACTCAGCGACTGCTGTTTCTATTTAAATGACACAAACAAAAAATACTCTTTTTGTAGGATGGCAAAAAAGCATAAGTCCTGACTAGACTTTCTGCATTATTCGGTTTATGTATTGTTTTTCGTTATTGATGTACCTTTTAGAAAAATTAATGAAACAACCAGCATCATAAGTTTTATTAAGCACAAAACGCTCTTATAACAATGTCAGTTTCTATTCAATTGACAGGGAGTGTATGTAGTTGGAGAAAAAATTATATTAGAGTGTACTATTTACCTGATATCAACGTCTTGATGTGAATATCATTACTAGGTGCTGAACTTTTCACCGTGTGTGCGGTCACATAAATTTTGTAATCCGTAAAACTACTTAAATGATCTAATTTGAAGGTGATTTCAGTATTAGTATCATTAATAGTACTGTTGACAATGTGGTGATCGTTATTTTCCCTGCAATCAAAAAAAACTTCTTTAGGTTCAAATAAACATAAATGCACACTACTTCCTTACCAAATAGTATAGTGACGAATGTGACCATTACTGTTTTTTGGTGGTAACCATGAAATTACAGTTGAATCGCTGGTAATATTGTAATATTTTAGCTGTCTTGGCGGAGTTGGAGCTAATATAAAAACAATTTGGTTACGAAACTAGAATTTGTAATAATTAAAGATTTCACACTTACCATCTTCTGTAGTGGTTTCAAATACTGGATTGCTGATAGGTCCTACATCTTTTGTCGAAAACATCAAAATCCATATTTTATAAGTAGTATACGGCTCCAAAGAAGTTATGAGGTATTCTTTGGCGAGCTTTGAAATACTTATAGTAATCTCAGTACCATTGCAGTCCCCACTCATTTGACCAACACTATTTTCAACTTTGCAATATGTCAAGTTATATCCCTCCGTGGGAAAAAGACATTCAGTACTCCATTGCACTTTAATACTATTCGATGACATCGGTGTTGTTTCGGGATCCATTTTAGGTAAGTCCGTCCCAACATCAGCAGTACACATTGCCCACATCATACCAGTACTATAAGCTCGATAATTTGCTGACACAGCAAAGTTCAAAGTGTGATTTTGTGGTTCGGTTGTATAATTATATGTATATTTATCAACATGTTCAAAATGGATTGTGCCCTAAAAAAACAAACTTTAAACTAATTTTCAAACTTTAACACTTAGTAATGAAAATAGTTTTACCTTGCATCGACTCTGTGATTCCATTTTCGACATGCACCAGAACACCGTATAGTTAATCAAATTATCTAAATCACGTGGCTGCTGCCAGGATATGGTGTAGCTTTGATTGTGATATACCTTTTTTATCTTTTTTAATTTCTCGAGTTGTATGGGACGTTCTCGACTTGGTTGAACCTCTAAAACACTTGCGTTCGAGGACTGCCCTACTTCATTTTGACTCTTCACTTTAAATTCGTAATACGAAGTACTTTGCCATTGGTATGTAGCAGAAGTGTTATCTGTGTAGATCGGTGAGCTGTCGCTGTTAAAAACAAAAATTATCATTTGTATATTATGGATTTGACAAATACTAATAAGATTACTTGTAATAAGATTACTTGATTACGGCTTAATTCTTAATACAACCATTGAAATATGCAGTGTCCTTTCAAAAGTAGTGAAATTTAAGAAACAAATCGGTACAAGATTTACCATCCCTGAATAAGCGAAAATTGACCATAAGACCATCAAATTAGTAAAAGCAAGAGAGAAGTAAGCACGTACATATCTACGAAATAAGCAATACTACGAGATAAATTCTGAGCTGTTTGTTGTGGGGCACACACGCGTCGGGAACAATAAAAATTTACTTATTTTTATACCATTCATTACACTGTTCACATAAAATTTCGTGTAAAACTTATGAAAATAAAGTGGAGCGAACTCAACTAAAGGTGGTGTGTTGAGACTGCAATAGCCTTTCGCACGCAGCCTGCGTTAACGTCATGCCAAGAAAGCAAACAAACTCTGGCAGTGTAAAATATGCATTGCAAATAAACGACGCGAACCGCTATCCGGGAAAACGCCAGCATGCATTTCTAGTCCGATGTATCCAAATCAGCCAACATAACACCTGTTAACCAAACACCTTTCATTCCACCGAAGCGCAATGTTACAATATATTTGATTTACGCGTAAATACAAGAAGTAAAGAAAATAGAGGAACTTCAAATGAGAAACAATGAATGCGAGCTAAAAATTCGTCAACTCGAGAAGAAAGTAAATCATCTAGAACAACAACTCATCGGAAATACTATGTAACAACAACATTCCACCTAACTGCAGTCACACTTCTAGCATTGATTTGGCTCTGATGTCGACGTATCGAAGGAAGACATCGAAGGAAGACATTGACTTTTGCTACACCAAACGACAAATGAACGCACCGAACGATAATAGTATTCAAAGAAAGACAAATATTCTCGTTGCCAAATTTGTTTCTCGCCAGTGCAAGGAGAAGATGATTAAAGCAAATAGAGACGAAAACAGTAACACGCATGGAAAACCAGAGAAAATTTTCTTAAACGACTGTTTAACGTACCAGACACTTAAGAGAGAAAAAGGGTATCAATAATATATGGACTAAAAATGGGACAGTTTATATGTGGAAGAAGGAGGGAGAAAATGTAGTAAGAATTACTTGTGCTGAAGATTTGAATAAGAATAATTCTCTTAATTCTGTTTCGTGCTTAGTCCCCACTACATGTGAATACCCATTCAATTCTCTTAATTGTGTTGTTTCTTTACATCAAAACATACGTACATAGCACTAAAAAAAACTTTCATCTCTGGTAGCACATCTTGAGTCGTTAGTGAATTTATGTATCTATTGTCATTGTTTTGAGTGAAATTTGGCTCTATGAGGTAGAATTGGATTTGTATAACAGACCCGGATATACTGCTTTTGCAAATTGTAGTACTCGATTGTTTGAAGCTTAATTTGCTTAGTACTATGTTATGAAATTGTCTTTTGATTTCATGAATGAGAGTTATGCAATGTTGTGTATTTATGTACATATTGCATGCAGTTGCGAAAGGTACTTTAATTGGTGAATTTGGCGATGTTCTGAGTGCTTGTAAAGAGAAGAACTTAATAGTAATTGGTGGTATAAATATTGATATTTTAAATGAATTCGATATAGATACTGAGAATTCGATAGAGATAATGACCGTGTAACCGACTCGACGAAGTATTTCATTGACCATATATTTATGCGTACTCAAAAAAATAATAAAAACATGTTTAATGGTGTTGTATATGATCTGAAATTTATCAGATCAACTGTTTGTTCTAGTACCAAAATATTTAATTGTGGAAACTCCTTTGTAAAAAAGAGATATTGCACAACTTATGTTATTTTAAAGGAATGTTTACCATTTGAATTTTGGGAACCAGTTTATGATGAATTCAACCCTTCAATTACAATCGACGTCTTTCTTAAAATTTTTAAAAATCATATCAGAAATTGTACTACATATTCTCCTCTCATCTTAAACAAAAATAAATTTACTTAAAAATACTATGACTTTCTGTGCAAATCCGTGCACAAAAATATCGAAGAGACCCGTAACAAGTTTTATTCAGATTCGTTTGAACGAGCCAGAGGTAATGTACGAGATCAATGGAAGGTTGTTGATATGCTATTTGGAAACAAATAGACAACCAATAGGTATAAATAGCTTGAAGATAGACGGTAAAAGTATTGCTGATTCAGTCAGCATTTCCAACAAGTTTAATGAGTACTTTACCGAAATTTTAGAAAACTGACACCATCAGTTGGGATTTCAGTAGACTGCAATTGTTCTATAGGAACCACAAAAGACATGTAACTGAACAGCTTTGTTTTCCAATTATTTACCTCAAGTGAAATTTATAAGGCAAAAGTCTTGTACTAATGATGGTGTATCAAGTGTATTGTTAAAGAAAATGAGCTTCTATGTGGCGGACGTTTTAAGTTATTTGTTCAATCTTAGTGTTCCAAATAGTTATTTCCCTCAGCACTAAAGGCTGATTTATACCACTTTTTAAAAAAGGTAATAAAAATATTATGTCGAACTACAGACCTATGTATCTCCCTACTACCAATGTTTTCTAAGATTTTTGATAAACTCATGAAATCACACATATTGTCTCTTTTAAACAGAAGCAATTATTTTAGTAGCCATCACTTTGGTTTTAGACGAGGAATGTCAACCGAGGACGTTATCCTCAGTGTGTTATCTTATGTGTGTGTTTGTCGATATGACAAAAGCGTTTGCCATGGATGACCATGACTTGCTTCTAAAAAAACCACATAATGCTGGTTTTACAGAAAAAATACACAAGTGGTTTGCTTCTAATCTAAAAGGTAGAAACCAAAAAGTTAATATAAATGGGAGCTTTAGTGACTCTCGTATTTTGAAAAAATGGTGTACCACAAGGTTCAGTTCTTGGTTCTGTGCTGTTCTTAATTTACATTAACGCTTTCACTTAATCTAAATGGTGTTTCAACTGCATTTGCAGACGACATAGCCTTTACGTACCAATTTGATATAAGATATGAAAGTATTGCAATGATCTCGGAAGATCTAGAAACTTTGAGACTTTGGTTTACGGAACATAAACTGATTATTAGAGAGAAAACAATTTGATATAAGATATGAAAGTATTGCAATGATCTCGGAAGATCTAGAATCTTTGATACTTTGGTTTACGGAATATAAACTGATTATTAGCGAGAAAACAAAACTTATGTCTTTCAAAATATCAAATAAGGTTTCAAATGATTTTAATTAATGCTTCCATGCTTATGATTGTGAAACATTCTGTTTATCTGTACATAATTGTGGAAAATGTAATTTTGTTAGTACTTAACTTTGTTCTAATAATTGTTTTAAAATTGAATCAGTGCATCACTATAAATACCTTGGAGTATTAATTGATCATGACTTGAATAGGAAAGATCATATTCAAACTTTTAAATCGCATATGTTCATCAAACAATATTGTTCTAAAAAAGTATTAAAGTTAATCTATTACGGTCTTGCTCACAATGGTATCTCAAGTTGGGGTGGTTCTTATAAAAACACTTTTAATCCATTGTTGATAGCTCAGAAACATCTAATTACGATTATTTATAAATAAAAATCTTTTTACTCAGAGCTGGCCGTTATTTAAAGACCTAGAAACAAAAAGAATTCCCCAGGAGATCCGTCGCGGTCGGTATCGCTTTGCATGCTGGACACTGCAGGAAAAATACTGGAGCGCATCGATCGTCTGAACAGGTTGGAGGCGGCTATTGAAAATATAGGACAGCCAGCAGAACTCCAATACGGCTACCGAAAGGCCCGCTCAACAGTCAACGCCATAAAAATTGTAGTTAACACTGTGCCTTTATGTGGCACAGAAGGCATAAGATGGAAAGGCGGGACTAAGCGGTACTGCTCCGTCATAAAGCTTGATGTAAAGAATGCGTTCAATTCTGCAAATTGGATTTTGGGAGCACTTCGAAACATGAGGGTACCGGAATATACCATCATAGTAGTCACAGACTACTTCCGGCAGAGGATCCTCATCACACAGATGAGGGGTACCTCAAGGCTCGGTTCTGGGTCCCCTCCTATGGAATATAATGTATGATGGCATTCTTAGATTAGATATACTAGAAGAAAGTAAAGTGATAGAGCCGTCAAATAAAGAGCGGCAAGTAAAATGAATTGGTGCAGCAATGGAACTTGTCAACCAAAGGCCGATCTCTATCGGTTCAAGCTCGACGACTCACCAATTTGCCAGTGCTACACAAGTGGCGTACATGCTACATGGCGAGCGTATAAAGTAACGCCAACTCACCAAGGATGTATAAATGACTCTAACACAGTAATACTGACGAACGAACATACATACAAAGTGCACTTTTACACGGTGGGATTCTGTCCCTGCGACACACGAATGTCTAGAAAAGAGCAGGGAGTAGACCTAGTCGCATGGATAGGGGATTTGTGTGGGATTTTTGCGTTGTCTCTTTTATCTTGGTCGTAATTCTATTCATTTGCTTTATTCTTGTGTTCTCAGCGTTGCGCTTGTGTCAAAAATACCCTCAAAACACAGCAAATTATGAATGAAGGGAGAAAGAAATGTAAATAATACCCTGGGCACAATTGCACCGCATAAAAGTACGACAAGAGACGAAAAGAGAATATCAAAAATCCCATGCAGCAAAATCGCACCGTGTAAAAGCGCTCATACACTTTCGTTCGTTCGCACATACATACGTCCCCACGACGAAATGCTTAACGGCGGTACCGTGGGGAATAGGGGTTAGAGGCAGAGGTGATTTAGGGTTAAAGTCCCACATTCCGGCTTTCGTTGGTTAATTAAAATCGCAAGTTCGAAATTTTTCACAAAAGTAATACGTGCAAGTAAAAAAGGTTCAGTTTCATATGCATGTATCTATATATGTAGTACAGTACAAATATTATTGCACACCTTAAATCAATTTGTAAAATATTTTGTAAAAACAAAAACAAATTATGAAAAAATTATATTGAAAGAAAAAGGACAAACAAATTTAAAGAAAATTTAAAAATTATATTTAAATTGAAAACGCACAAATTCAAATTACTATAAATTTGCAAAAGGAACTTGTTAATTTATGAGCACCATCGATCTTTTAACGAATGTTTGATGATGTTTTAAAAGAACACATTGTCAAAACATGCTGAGTTTATATAGACGACATTATAATATACAGTAACTAGAAATCTTCTTAAAACTAGAAAGTGCAAATTTAAAAGTCAGTCTGAATAAAACGGAATTCTTACGAATCGAAACAGAATTTTTAGTATTAAAAATATCGAGTACTGAAATCAAGGCAGATCCAAAAAAGATAGAAGCCATTAAAAATATTCAAGAACTCATCAACTTGAAAGAATTGAAATCATACCTGGTATTAGCATATTATTACAGAAAATTTATTCAAGACTTCGCAAAAATCGCACAACCACTTACTCACCTTACAGGAGGAGATTTGGTAAGGAATCAATCCAGAAAAATACAAATAACATTCAACGAAGAGCAGAGGAAAGCATTTAACCAATTAAAAGAGCACCTTACTTCAAACGATTTATTAATTTTTTTAGACTTTGAAAAACCATTCACACAACAGACTCATCAAACAATGCCATAGTACCTCTAGGGAAAAATAGGTAAGAATAGACCAATCACGTATGTACATAGTTAGAAGCCCTAATACAACAGAACAAAACTATGCGGCAAACGAAAAAGAGATACTTGCTATTGTATGGGCATTAGATAATCTACGTAATTACTTATATGGTCCAAAAAAGATACAACTCGCGCGACAGGTCTATGGGACCTAGGGTCTAGTTTGTCACAACCATACATGTTGTGCGTGTTATATTCTTTACACGAATAGATGGGAGCTACTATTTAATGACGTTCCCGAATAATGTCCAAACCATGCATGTTAAAAACCGATACTGAAGTATGGTAACTTGGTCTAGTGGCCCTGTTTTTTTTTTTTTTTTTGTGAATTATGCATTAATTTTTTTTAAGAAATATCGTTAAAAAATTTGAAGTTAAATTCAATAAACACTGCTTTATAACAAAATGCAAAAACACGTCTTTTATTAAACAGATATGTAATAAGTCTTAAAAAAAGTTTATGCTAAGCAAAAAAAAGACAATTATAATAAGCCTTAAATAAGGTTTTAAATATTGATTATGCTAATCAAAGAGTAAGGTATATAAGGCAACCCAACGTATACCTGATGGCGTATGACATGCCCTGTGTTAGAATAAGGCATAAAATAAGGAATGTTGTATGTGACGCAATATTCCTTATGAATGACAACCCCTACATGCTAAGGAACAAATTGCTTTATATAAAGATTATGTTGTTTGCTGGGAGGAGCTGAGAACTAACGGTATTAGTAAATCAATAGCTGATATTTATGAAAAACTACATTTATTGATATTTGTTCATATCAGAATGATCCACAAGGAGATCCTCTCTCTTTAGTCTGTTCAACATTGCGTACCAGATCCTATCTGCCATATTGTGTGAACGTCTGAAACCCTTCGTCAACAACCTGATTGGCCCCTATCAGTTTGGTGTCAGACCAGGAAAGTCCACAATCGATCAAATCTTCACATTTCGGCAGATTCTGGAAAAAAACCAAGAAGTCCAAAACGATACCCACCATCTTTTATCGATTTCAAAGCCGTATATGACAGTATTTATAGGGACGAGCTATACAGAGCCATCTCTAGTTTCGGTCTAGTTTTCCCTGCCAATCTCGTAAGATTGTGCATTGTGAATGACGATGGATAATTCTCACTGCTCCATCAAGGTCAAAAAAAGATTTAGACAAGGTGACGCGCTGTCATGTGATTTTTTTAACATCATACTTGAAAGAATTGTTCGAAACTCACAAGCCAACACCGGAGGCACAATCTTTCAAAAGTCTGTGCAACTATTAGTGTACGCCGACGATATCGACATAATTGGGAGAACACAGCGTATTGAAATGGAATCTACCAAAATGGGTTTAGCGGTAAACGAGGGCAAAACCAAGTATATGATGTCAACCAGAACGGACACTGAACATCGACGAATTGGACAGACCGTCACAATCGACAAAGGCCCTATTCCGAACAACTAAGGAGATTCTATATAAGACCTTGATCATCCCAGTTCTCGTTTATAGCGCTGAAGCATGGACTTTATAGAAAGCGGATGAAGATATCCTCGGTTGTTTTGAGAAAAATTCTTCGTGAAATATTTTTCTTTGGAGAAGATTCAACGACGAACTATACGAACTGTACAACGACATCGACCTAGTCAAAAAACTGCTCATCAGTCGTTTGAGATGGCTAGGACAAGTAGAAGGGGACCTGAACAAGCTTATGAGTGCGCAACTGGAGGCAGTTATCTACCGACCGAGCTAACTGGAGAGGCTTGTTAGTTGAGGCCCAGGTTCACCCCGAAATGTAGCGCCACCTAAGTTGAAGTCATATCAGAATGGATGTACATACGTTGGCTATTATTATGTTGAATTCTGATAGGTGGTGCTATATTCCCCCATCTGAATAGAATTATTGCATGTACTGTTTAACGCATAAACAAATTGATTGAACGAAAATAAAAATAATTTATCGAAACGAATTCATTTTCATTTTTAACGCATTTTTAATTCTTTAATTTAACCTTACAAGCTAGACAAAAAACGCTTAAAACTAGCTTAACTAACTTAACTATATTTGTATTACTAACTTACTGGCCCCGTGCGGGCACTCTAAGCTAAACTAAATCCTTAATACTATGTCTTTCCACCTAACCTAACTTACTTATGTAATAATTATATTTTTATTTGTTTAATAATTTTTTTGACAAAGAAAATTTGGCTTAGAAAAAACTTTGTAGCATTTTATATAAAACTTAAATCTACTTTAAACTACCTTAAAATGAAAATACCTACTTAGTCTAAATACGTAATTAAATACGTACTTTTTTTTACAAATTTTACAGAGGAACAACACACACATAAGACACCCTTAGAACTATGTAAGCCAGGCTAAATATTAAACATAAAATGGCCAGCTTGCCCTACAAGGGCTAACCAGGATTGAGAGGGATCGACGAGGGAGTTCCCTCTCATTCTAAGAGCCACCAGAATTTCTGGTCCTGTCGTTGTATGTCTTTCAAATCACGCCCCGAAACCGACCTACTGAATCGGAGACGCTCCTCAGTACTCTGCTACGCCTTGGTCGTAGTTGAGTCACCTATCTACAGCTTTTCTGGCGACGTGGATGATTATAGGAAACCCCGCTCTGCCCTGGATCAGACCTTGTCTATCAAAATAGAGGAATACTTCTGGGGGGACAAAGCCGTTAAGGCGCACCCTATCGTGGTACATATCATTGGGGTAGTAAGCCCCAAAGATCAGGTTATTGGTCGAGTTCATTGCTCTTGCAATATGACCTCGAATCAACTTCACCAAGAAATTGTCCACTCTGATCAGACGCTCCTCAGTACTCTGCTACGCCTTGGTCGTAGTTGAGTCACCTATCTACAGCTTTTCTGGCGACGTGGATGATTATAGGAAACCCCGCTCTGCCCTGGATCAGACCTTGTCTATCAAAATAGAGGAATACTTCTGGGGGGACAAAGCCGTTAAGGCGCACCCTATCGTGGTACATATCATTGGGGTAGTAAGCCCCAAAGATCAGGTTATTGGTCGAGTTCATTGCTCTTGCAATATGACCTCGAATCAACTTCACCAAGAAATTGTCCACTCTGATCAGATTCGCTTTGTTATAAAGGACCTCATCGGAATAGAATTTTTTGTACTCAGACTCTGGTGTTCTGTACAAGTGAAGGCAAGCGCTCTCAAACACCCGAATCTTTTCCATTAAGCTTGCTCCAACGTTAAACCACACCGGACATCCATAGGTGAGCATTGGACTTATAAGGGCCGTGTAGCAGATGACTTCACCCTTGCATCGAGTTGGCTGCTATAAAACAGTCTCTTTGTAAGGGCAAATGCAACTTTGGCTCCGGCTAGAGCAGCATCTATGTATATGTTTGTTAAAATACAGATACTGATCTAGCCAGATCCCAAGGTATCTGACTACACTTCTGCTCGCCAATGGCTGTCCTTGCGGTCCCACGATGGAGAACTTTCGCCAATTTTTTCTGATGTCCCTCGAGGCCCCAGATAACGGCGTTCTGAACAGGATGATTTCCGACTTCTCAAAATTGATGTTCAACTTCATCGCAATGTCGCTGAATCGTCTCAAAGTCACGTTGCAAGAGCATTGCAATGACCTCGATCTTTGGACCTGACCTGTACGCAATAGCATGGTGAAGAGAACCTATGAGATCGCTAGTGTAAATGTTGAAAAGGATAGGCGAATTAACTGCACCCTGTTGCAGACTATTTTTAATTTGAAATACACCAGCAGAAGTCACATTGCCATTTTTCACAACGAACTGTCTACTGGTGAGCATGTTATAAAGAATGTACAGCAGTGGTTTACTTATACCCAGCCTACTCAACTTGTTAAAGAGTCCCTCTAACCATACGGTATCGAAGGCCTTCTCCAAGTCAATTAGGCAGGCACTCGTGCATTGTTTCTTGCTTTTATTCCATTGGACATCCGAGACCAGCTTAGACGCGGCATGTAGGGTATCATGCCCCGCCTTGAAACCGAATTGGTTGTCTGGGATTATATTTCTGTCCTCAACCCACTTATTCAGGGCTATGGATCACTTTTTTGAAGACCTTGCTGATGTTCGGAAGGAGACTTATCGACCGGAGATTTGCCGGATTGGATGTATCGTTTCCCTTTTTGGGAATGGGATGCACCAAAGCTGTTTTTTAATGCGCCGGATAATGTGCATTATCCAACGCATTGTTAAACAGAGTGGTGTATATGTCCACCGCTTCTAGAGGGAGATGTCGGAGCACAATGTTCGGAATTCCGTCGATACCCACGGATTTCTTACTTCTTAATGAGACGAAGATCGTTTGCAGATCTACCATCGATATGAATGGGGGATGAACCCTGTCATCGGCGATGGCATTATTTGCCATGTTACCTTCATTGAACACGGTGAAACCAGTGTTCTCAGATCGCCAGTCTTGCATATCACTTCGAAGGTAGAAGTTGTGCACAAGGACGCGATTATCCAGGTCATGGTTCGGATGAATGCTTTCATTCACCTTGTACACTTTCTGGAAAGTCGCTACTATAGCCTCAATCTTCTACCGGGGGACCTTCTATCACAAAGAAGTCGTCATCCTCGACAGCGGTATCTGGATCTATGCCTGCTGCTATTAGTGCTTGTTCGTGGTTCGTCGTTCGGGGTATCTTAAGACACGGAATGTCGTTGAAGTTAATCGTCCGAAAAATCTTATTGATTTGCGGGAACATATTGGGATTATTGGCTCTTACCGCCGTAATCTTCCCGTTCCAATAATTGTAATGTAATTTTCTTTGAATAATTTTTGGAGGTTTTTATCAACGACTGCAGTATCCTAACCGTCTGTCAGTAAAACTGTCTGTACAAGGTTTTTAATCTTGACAACAGTCTACTTTTTTGTTGGTGTAGTGCTTCGATAGTCGCGTTGCGGAATACATCGTAGTCGTACTGTCCATAATTTGTTTGATTGTCTCGTCCAATTGTTTTAGGTATCTGTCAATTTCCTCGTTTGACAGGTTCCTATTGGACGGTGGATAGTGCTCTAGACAGTACTCGGGTGAAGCGTGTCCAACGCGTTCTACTGTAATTGTAGGAATGCTTTTGGACAAACTCTTCCAATTCCGCAATTTCGTTGGGAATCGTTATTTTAGCACTAAGTCCGCAATGGTCGCTGTCGTACACAAAAGTGTGTAGACAGTTCATCGTTTGTCGGTCCGTGTCGGTCAGTTGTAGCCGTACGTCGAACAGCATGAGATCCAGATAGAAGCCGCCTCTGGGAAACGACATCGAGTCTAAACTCGACATTGTGTTGACCTCACCAATTGAGTAGTAGGTTCCCTCTAGGATTTGGTGTGTTATTTCCCCAATCCCTATGCTTCGCGTTTAAATCTCCGGCCATGAGATAATTCTCCTCCAACTCCAACCTTAGACATCGGAAAAGTGTCTCGAGTTCTGAAATAAATAAAGAAGGTTGAGTAGCTTCAGGCGCATAGACCGTGACCACGTACATCTTCTTTCCACTATGGAGAGAAAAGCACACGATACATGCTTCCAGCACTTGGAACCTTCGCACTTCACCACTGTACACTGCCTTGTATCGCAGCTCTTTACGAATGAAGATCGCAACACCTCCTCCTTGGGTGGAGTTGGGTCGGTCTCTTCTTATTATATTATAGTTCTTGGTCCTCAATTTATGTCTCTGAGTTAGCTTAGTTTCAAATCAGGATTTTTGTCATCTAGCAACTTAAAAAGCAGTGAATTCACATTCACCGCAAGGATCTTTAGGGTAATCTCCGCCGTGGTACCGATTACGACTGAAGGTGCGTTAGGCCAGGCAGCAGCGCGTAGATCTGGTCCACCCGCGTCGCCTGCTCTTTCCCTGACCAGCCGCCATTTGGGCGTATGTTAATTGGGAAGTGACGACTTGTCTTGTTCAAGTGGGACCAGGTGGACGCTTCACTTCGATCTGCTGCTGTCAAGTTCGATTTACTTTTTTTGATAAACTGGAACTTAGGGCAACCACGATAATTAGCGGTGTGCCCCGTGTTTCTATATAATGCACACAAGAGTTGTTCCCTATCCGTAGCCCTATCTTTCCCTAACGGACATTCTCCGGTCTTGTGGTTCTTGCCGCACTTCACGCATCGAGACTGCATGTCGCAGTACGACGCGCCCGAACCTCTGGCAGCGAACGCATTGAAGAGTGTTCACTCCTTCTTAGTTTCTCCCATCTTACAACGTGAAAGTCGAAGACTTTAATGCCTCTTAGACTATCCAACTTGCTATTGGGTGACAACTGTACCAGGAAGAACGGTAATTTTCGATTCTCCCTTTTTGCCTTAGCTGAGATAAACGCCTTGACCCCTACGAATTCAAGCCCGTCGCACTTTGTTTCTTTTAGTAAACTAAAAATCATCTCCGGCTCGGTGGACGGTTCCATCCCCTTTAGAAGCATTGTTTGCAACTTTTCCCCCTTCGGGGCAAAGGAGAATAACTCCGTCGTCGAGTCCCTCAACAGGTTTTTAATTGTATGATAATGTTTCACTGTGAAACAGTAGATCGCATGCCAATCTTCACTAAGCCTATATGTAAAAATTATTGCCTATGGCCGACTTACATAACTCCATAGTGTCCTTCTGCTCTATTTAATAGGTGTTGATCGGTGGCACTCTTTCGTTTGTCCTCTGTGTTTGCTGTTTTTGTTGCTGTTGTTTCTGTTGATTCTGTTGCTGATGTTTTGCTTCTGTTGATGCTGCTGTTGTTGCTGCTGTTTTGTGTGCTTTTGTTTCTGCTGCAGTTGTTGTTGCTTTTGATGCTCTGGGGCTCAAGCTGCCGCTCCTTTTCACGCCGTGCCATTTGCTTGGCCTTAATGAGGAGCACCTTTTTCTGCAGCTGTTTGATACTGCTGATCAGGTGCTCCAATTCGTCCTCCTCGTCCTTAGACTCCGATGACGCTAGCGTAGCAAAACTATTGCTATCGCCGGTGTATCGCCTTTCCCCACCGTCGGAGACGTATGGAAAGTCGTCATCTTCAGACTTCTGCTGCCTTGTTGTTGCTGCTGTTGCTTTTTCTTTTGCTAGCGCCCCTTCCCTCACCTCACCTGGCAGCTTTTCTGTTGAAGCTGATAGGGTTAACTAGGCTAGGCGTTAGTTTGATTCGCCTCCTCCTCTTCACTGTTCCTTCCGTGTAATCAGCTGCTGGGTAGTGGCCTGATGTGTCAGCATTGGAAGTTGATTGTTTGTCCTCATCTCCCGCTATTGGGACTGCGGCCCGTTGTCCTTCATCCATCGCGTGGTACTTGTTTACCACTTAATATTTCTGGTAATTTTCCACTTATTAATTAAATAAAAATAAAAAAAAAACAAGTGGATTTTGCCCGGGATCCGTCCGGTTGGCTATTAACCACTAATTCAATTGCGCCAACTTGACGCTTATGGACACTAAAACTTTTTTAGTACTTTAATTACCGCACCGTAACACTAATAGAAACCAAAACACGTCTTCCCGATACGATGGTCTGTGAACGACTGGCCTTATCGAAACGAAATTAACATCAAAGTGATCGTAAGTAAAAGTGTAGTTGTTTAAACTATTTTGACAAGGTTTTTTTTACGTTTTATTATTTTTCAGTTGCACTATCTCCGGTATGTAAATATTATTAGCGGCAACAACACATTGTTTCAACCTAACCTCAAGTTTAGTTTTGTGATTTCATATAACACAACATTAATTATATTTTTTTTTAATTTCAGCTGTGAAAAAGTTTAATAGCACATGTTAAAAAAAAAAAAAATTATTTTAGCGAAAACCAAGCCAAAACCGGGCAAAATAACGTAGGGTCTGCTAGTTATGGAATAAAAGAAAAATATTATTATATTTAGATCTTCAAAATATATATTATTTTTGGACAAAACTCTATAACTTGAGTTATACTACTTAAGGGGTTTGTTAACGTAGAACAATAAAAAACAGAACTAGATATCTTAACTTATCTATTTTAGAGAAACATTTTTTTTCAATTTCTAAAACTAAGTTTGTACTAATGACATCATTTGTCAAATATAAGTTGGTAATGAAGAAAAAAAATAAATAAATATAGCGATCTAGTCAACTGAAAAAAATTTCTTGTTAACTCTTTTCTAAGGAAGAGCATTTTAAGAAAACTTTGCACATGAAACTTCTGTATTTTCGAGTACCTACTACACACAGATATATAAATTCTAAAAAACAAGAACTCGTCAACAGTAACAGCTAGATCCCCTTTAAAAAAAGTTGTAGATATAACGTGGCACTTCCAATAAAACAAAACCAAATACTATGACCACCAAATCTAGAATATCAATGCATTCTATGAAAACCATACGAGGAGCAATGGTATGGATAAATAAGAAACATCTTGAAGAAAACTAAGAATTGGAATAGATTTTTGTTTGAATCTATTTTTTGGCAAAAATTAATGCCAGATATGGCCACCATATTTTCAAGATCTTAGCATTTTAAAAAATGTATGTAGATGAATTACCAGATAAGCCTATTAAGAGTCTCTTTTTACTTCCTAAAGACGGTCGTATACAAAAGTGTGTAGACAGTTCATCGTTTGTCGGTCCGTGTCGGTCAGTTGTAGCCGTACGTCGAACAGCATGAGATCCAGATAGAAGCCGCCTCTGGGAAACGACATCGAGTCTAAACTCGACATTGTGTTGACCTCACCAATTGAGTAGTAGGTTCCCTCTAGGATTTGGTGTGTTATTTCCCCAATCCCTATGCTTCGCGTTTAAATCTCCGGCCATGAGATAACTTCCTAAAGACGGTGCATTATTCTATACCAGAGAAGCTTTTTAAACTGATAATAAAGCTTAGAGTTCGTATACATTATTTCCAATGAGATATTTAGGCCAGTTCTGTTAAGTTAAAAGTGCTAGTAAAGGATTTTTTAACTTGGGACGACCCATATTCCAATGTGGTCTCTCGGCTATGCGTGATGTTGGCTGCGGTTTTTTTTTTGACGTTTCCATATTAATCAAGTTATCTAATTTTTTTTATTAAAATTCAACGAAGCTCTTTTCTGACTCAATGGCTTTGTTAATAAGCAAACTTGTCGCATTTGGGCAAGTCATCAACCCGAAGCCATTAACGAAATACCATTACACCCACAAAAATTTACTGCTGTGTGGGCTTCATGCTGGACGGGTTATTGGCTCATACTTCTTCTTAACTGATGCTGAGAACACAGCTTCATTCACTGGGGATCGGTAACGGACCATGTTGATTGACTATTTTTGAAATAAATTAAAAGAGGAGCATATTTAAATTCAACAAGACGGCGGCACATGTCACACAGCTGCTCAACCAATCGAGTTCGGTGACTATATTATCTCCAGAAATGGATCAGTCAATTAGTCGTCTCGTTTATGTGATTTGATGCTTCTGGAGATACGTCATTCAAGAGAATGCCCCTTCTACTCGTTTGTGTTTCAACACAGACAATGCGATTGGCTGTGAAAAGCTAGACATTGGGCCCATAGACCTGTTGCGACAAATATTTGATTTTTTTCTTCAAATCAATAAGCGAGTCGATTGAGCTTTGTTCATCTGTGTTCATATGTCACTACTTTTTAAACCTTACATTTTGAGCTAGAAGGATGTAATATTTTATCAGACATGCAGTGCAATTTTAAACACTTTTGAAAGGCGCCCACAGACAGTCTTCCTTTTTTAAAACTTCATATTTTTACGGGAAAACGATATTAATTAACTTTTGCACGTAACATCTTCATACATTTAACATTCGAAGTTATTGTTGTAATTAAATAAAAGTAATTTGAATATAAAAATATAAAATAAAACAACAAGAATATAAAATTTAAAAATTTGATAAAAACTTACAGTATAATTCCATCTCGTCGAACTTCAGTAATAACATATCGAAAATTCGGTCCATTTTCTCGGTAATCTGGTAATTGTTGCCAATATAAACGAAGATTTTGTTCTTTAGGATCAATATAGAAGCTACCCACATCCATCGACGGTGGATTATCTGGCCGTCGAGCTTTCGTAACAAATGACCCAGAAAATGATTCACTCCACATTTCGTCAACATTTATAGCTAGTACCGACTTGCCACGAACAGACACATCGTATTTACGAAACGCATATTCCAAGTTTTTTATCTCAATACTATAATGTTCACTATTATTTTGTATCAATGAACTATCAATATCAATCCAATCGAATTTTTCCGGTCGCAAACGGATTTCATAATGCAAGCCTTTGCATAGTTGATTGTAATGTTCAGCCTTAATTTCAACCCATGTTAGATTGACACTGTTTGCAGTAACATTTTTAATTATTACTTTAGGTCTTGCTGGGATAACTGAAATTAGGACGAAATAAAAACTCGCATATAAGAAAATAAAAACGTTGTGACTTACCATTCATCAAGTGTTTTATTAATATGGATTGATTAAGAATACCAAGTGAATTGTTTCCAGTTAGTGTAAAATTGTAATCTCGCTGAACTAAGCGATATCTATTATCTGTGATATTACAAATCTTCTCAAATGGCGTTGCACCGTCCTTGATCGGACAACTACTTAAGTAGCCCTGCAATTTAATAACATGACCTTTACGTACCTCATACTTAATGAATTTGAATATACATTTGTTAAGTTGAGTTTCAAGCATATTAGTTTTGTTATTAGGAGGATAATTCGCATGCATTTGTTTGGATATTATTTTATTGTTTAGTTGTAAATGTTAGTTTGGTGTTAGTGAGAGAAACCCATGCAAAACATAAATAAAAAAAGAAAGAAATACTAAGGTTAGTTATGTGATAAAGCAATAATATATACATATGTACTATATGAAAATACAGATACACATAAAATAGATTACTTAATACTAATTTGACTAAAGTAATTATTATAAATGGACAAAGGCAATATTATATGGTTTTGCTCATGGTATTGTTAGACGATGGTTTATTCATGAGTGGAGGAAGTGTGAACTTACTGATCCTGTATACCCTACCCCGAATTGATTTTGTGAACATTAGAACATTTTTGAAATCAAGATACATATATATTTAATAATTACTGAAATAGATTTTCGCACAAACGACTCTAAATTTAATATTTGTTAGTTATGATTTTCTCATACAAAACATACAGAAAAGCTACAATTCGTCTGAACGGATAGTATAATACCCTATAGTTTATCCTTTGTATTAGCCCTACTAAAGTGGGCTTGGCTAACTGCATCTTTTTATTGAATTACTATGATAACTCCGAAAGTGACTAAAGACAATGTATGTGTGAATTGTAGATAATTTAATGATTTTTTCGATTTCACTTAAAACAGTAAAGTTAGGAAAAACCGGGCAAATATGAAACTAATTTTTTTAATTTAATTGTACTGAGCTTCCTTCCGAAAAGTCCAGATATGAAATTTCACTGTTTTCGGTATTGAATTGATACTGGTACATACGTACATACATATGTATGTATGAATGTAGAGTGGCGTTTAACAAGGAGACAAACAATAGGACCACTATCCAAAATTCATCACTAATTTTTTTTCTATTGTTATAATAAACTTAGTACTTCGTGGTGTACCCTTTCTTCTCTATCACCACACGGACTTTTCTTTTCAGGGAGTTGACCACGGAGCGGCAAATGCTCGTCGGTATGGCGTACCAAACTGCGTGAATTCTGGTCCACAATATTGGGATTATGGGAAAAAAGAAAATGACTTCTTGTTTTATAATTTATATTTCACTCCGGTCTCTTGGAGGTTTTTACAACAAATAAAAAACAATGAAACGTTTACAATAGTTTAGTTTTTGATTTAAGAGTAATTCACTTACAAAGTGAATTCTACTGTAGTAAAACTATTAACCTTTTCGGACTTAAGGGTGTGTTAACATAACTCAAGGAAAATATGAGCAATAGTATTCATAATATGAATCTCATGATGTACAAAATGATGCCCCCAAAAATAAATAATTTTGATTGATTTGTTAACAAGTGGATCATTTATATAAAAAGACAAAATGAAATGATAATGTAGTCAATACATATGTACAAATCAATTTGTGATAATTAAATTAAATTAAACAGATCAAGAAAAAAATTAAATAAGCATTATTTAAAATTTTAGGAAAAAATTCAAAAAGTTTATTATTTTTCTTCCAATCGAAAACGTTAAAAACGATTTCTCGAAAATTTGGTGTTGGTAACTGTTTGGTGAATACATCTGCAGTTTGCTTGTCTGCTTATACCTATTTTAAAATTATTATGTTATTATCTGCTTATTCTCTAGTGAGGTGGTACTTTATGTCAATATATTTGGAACGCTTATCAGATACTGAGTTGTTGGCAATTGAAATGCTACTTTTGTTGTCTTCAAAAATAGTTATCGAACCTTTTGGTTCAAATTCAATACTTTTAAGTAATGATTTAATTCACAACGCTTCCCTGACACTTTCAAACAGTGCCATTTATTTAGCCTCAGTTGATAAGGCTGTTACTGACGTTTGCTTTTTTGTATTGAAGCAAATTAAATTATTACCAAATAATTTAAACAAGTAACCTGTGGTACTTCTTCTGTCAGTTTCACTTTGACTCCAATCAGCGTCAACATATCCAACTAACAACTCTTCGTATGGTAATTGTTTATCTAACTTCATTCATGTCAACCATATCGAACTGATGTTTTAAAAATTGTTTGAAATTTAACATTGTATCTATGTATGTACATATATCTGCGGTTACAACTAAAAGATCATCTACATATAGTATAACATAAATATTTTTATTTGGATTTTCAGCATCTTAAGCTTTCAGCATAAATCTATACATGGCTTAAAGTTTCTAGCATCTTGCTGATTGCTTTAAGCCATATACATATATATTTATGTATGTAACTTGCAAATCAAATTACTATTTTTATTTTCAAAGTCCTTATAAAGTGTAGTAATTCCTACTACTGGTGCGAAGGTTTCACTATAATCCTCTAAATATTTCTGACTAAAACCCTTTGTAACTAATCTGGCTTTATACCTATGTACATGGATTTCCGTCAACGTTGTATTTGATAGAAAAAAAACATTTTCAGTCAAAAATATTTTTATTAACTGGTCTATCTACAATTGACTACGTATTATTCATTTGTAGTGAATTTATTTCCTCCTTTATGGCTTATCCCAATGACTCCTATCTTCTCTATCTGCAATGTGTTGATAGTCTTTTGGAACGGAATAAATAATTGATTCTGCACACAATAAATAATTATTATTAACATCTCTTTCAACTTCATTATATGAGAGTTTTGGAAGATTTTTTATTCTCTCACTTCTTCTGCAGTTTCCCTCTGCAGTTTCTAAGTTTTGAGTTTGAATTTGGGCATTATCCTTTTCATCTATAGAAATTTCTGTTTCACCGGATTTACCTGTTTTATTGCTATTAACAGATTTGCTCTTATCGGCTTAAATTTAGGCATTTTGATTTCATTGGAGTTTTCTAAATTAACTCCTTAACCAAAAGACAAAACTGGTCTTGATGTATTAAAATTTGCTTCGTCAAAAATGACATCACGAGCTATGATAAATTTATTGATTTTTGGATTAAAAATTTTATAACCATTAGATTCATAGCCCATAAGAATGCCTTTAATAGATTTTTCATCAAATTTACTTTTTCGATTTTTATTATGAACAAAAACTGTGCTACCAAAAACTCTTAAATTATTTGGCTTTTTATTATACCACATTTCAAAATAAGTTTTTTTTTTGTTTGTAATGCTTTTAGTTGAATCATTGAAAGAGATTTTTCAGTTAAGGTTCTATTCATTCTTTCTGCTGTTGAGTTTTGTTGTGGGATATATGGTACAGTTAAATGAAATGAGATACATTTTTTCATAATTTACAATTTTAATTTTAAAATGAGCCTCGTTTTTTGCTGTATGTCCTTTAAAAACTTCAAACAGTTCGGATTTAAGAGTTAATAAATACACCACTACGTAATGCGTGTATTCATCTATGAACGCAACAAAAATAAAAATTATTATTTATTGTGAGGGGGCTTATTGGGCCACAAATATCCGAATGAATATTGAATAGAGGACGTTGTTCATGAGACCTACGAGAATCTTTATTTTTAGAAAAAGGTAAACATACTTGTTTGCCATATATGTACATATGCACCAATCGCAAAATAAATTTGTAGGAATTAGATCTTGTACAACATTGTACTTGTATTATCCTGAGCCATATTTCCTGATTTTATTTCTAAAAATTTATTTTTGCTATTTTTGCTGGCTAACAGAAAGGGTATTGTATGGTATTTCAGGTGAATATAAAACGTTTTCGATCACTCCTCGTACGCCTTCTGTGATGACTAACGCTTATTAATACCTTCAAATGTACTTCAACTTCTACTCTACACCTCCACGATGGTGGCTGCTGGGTGCCTAGTATCTCGACTGGAGATTGGGTAACCAATCCCTTTGGAAGGTTGTTAGTGGCAGCAAACGAGAGAGGGGGAGGAGTGTCTTCTCACTAAGGCACTTTCTCTTGCTTCAGGCGGCGGCGGACGAATTCCCTAGATGGAATCAACGGTGGCGTCTACCAAAATCCGGCCCCTTGTCCTAGGGATAAAAAAAGGAACTGGTCCTCCAGGTTAGGGGTTGTATGTTGGGGTAACTTTCCTACCACGTAAAAAACCAGTAGTTACCGAGCAACAGCAAGTTTCATATAAGGATGATCCCACTGTTGACGACCCCAGCAAACGAAATAAGGAGAACGAATTTTGGATCTGCACGTGAAATGTTTGGACCTTAACAGGCCGCGTGCAGCCGAACAACTAGCAGAGGCAATAGACTGCTACAATGCAGATATCACCGCCATCCAAGAAGTGAGATGGTACGGCCCGGGCAAAAAACCGGTGAAAAACTGTGACATATACTACGGTGACTGCTATAGGGGACAGAAACAGCTCTTATTCGGACGTGGATTCGTCATATGCGGCAGACTTAGACAAGAAGTCTTGAGCTGTCGACACATGAGCGAGCGTCTTATGACAATCCGCAACAAGCTAAATTATGCGCTCATGTCCCCACAAAGGACAAGGACGACGCCAGCAAAGAATGTTTCTAAGAACTCCTCGACAAAACATATGAGCAATGTCCTAATTACGACGTTAAAATCGTTCTAGTCAATTTTAACGCCAAGATAGGAAAGGAGGACATCTTTGGTAAGACGATTGGTAAGTACAGCCTACACGACCCCACGTCTAGCAATGGATTTAGGCTTATTGATTTTGTGGCGGGGCGAAATGTCACTATAGCAAGCAACACGGTTTCTGAATGCGTATCTCCAAATCTCTCGACGATTTCTATGCCGCCAGCATCAAGTGCCGAAGGCCAGTGGCAACGCTGCCAACAAGCCATCAGAAGTGCTGCAACTGATGTGCTGGATTTCACCCGACCACCACCAAGAAACCCCTGGCTTGACGAAGAGTGCCAGCAAGCACATGCAGCTAAACAACAAGCATACCAAACGGCGCTGCAAAAAAGGACGAAGCTGCTCGTGAGCTCTACGAGCAGAAAAGACGGGAAGAACATCGGCTTCTCCAAAAGAAGAAAAAGGAGCATGAGAAGCGCGCAATCGAAGATGTTGAGAGATTGATGTAGGTACACCTAATACACAACTCTTTCTTATTTTTAGGTTTTTAGGCAAGTCTCTTAGACTGGAGGACTGGACTCTTTCAGACGCACGTCCTGGTCGGAAAGTTTTTTTGGCTACCACCTTTTGAAATTTTTATATTGGAGCACCGTTTTTTTTAATTTGCTGACACTTGGTTACTTATGTTCAACTGTGTGGCAACAAACCCCATAGTTCTTACTGCTTGTGGTCATTCCTTAAGTCCGCCCTCAATAAGGAGTATACGTCCCCACCGTCATCAAAGAGCAGTGGACTAAAATCCCCACCAGCTACTGCCAGCCACCTGCAAATAGCATACCACGCCGCATCAAGGCAATGAAAAATGCTAAGGGGTTGTGAACGAAATATTGAGCTCTGAAATTCCAACTAAAATTTTTTTGGTGCAAAACCGTTTCAATGATAAAAGCATCCAAAACCTGTGAAAACACTATTTTTATAATTTTTTTTTTATAAATCAAGTGAATTAAATATTAATAAAATGTTATTTTTGTTTTAAATAACTTGCATTTATTTTTGAATACAAGTATTGAAACAGTTTTGCACCTAACTGTATATGTATGTAGTATATGTATGAATGTATATAGTACATACATGCACACATACATACATAGGTACATACATAAGTATGTACATATTTTATAGGGTGTATCTCGATTATTTCTTTGTTACAAACTATATGTCAAACTTAATATAACCTTAGGATAGGGTATAAAAATAATTATGTATATTGACCAACAAACTAGTTAGTATAAGGCTGTTTTTATACCAAAAAATTGTGTGCAACTAATTGAAAACTAAAAATTAAAAACACGCAACGCATATTAAATAAATAAAATGTATAAAAATAAACTTAGCACTTACCATTTGATGTGTTGAAAAGCTGAGCTTGTATTTGGTTAAAACCGTATTATTAGGTACTGTAAACTTGCATAACAGGTATGAGAAGTCGTATCCCCGACATCGGAAGTCAGTTACATTCGTTGGGGGAGTGCCTGTTTAGTAAACCATAGAAATAAAGAACATCCATAAATGAAATAAAGAAAGAAAGATAGATAGTCAGACAATATTCATGCAATTCTTACCAACGTAAAGATATGTGTAACCGACTCCGTGATCATTACATTTGCAAGTGAATTGGGTGGATTGTTCGGTAGCGTTACGAACCATATATGTAATCGCAGTTTCATTTACAATCTAAACAAAATTTAAAAAAAAAAATACAAATTAGTTATTACAATTTCTCGCAGACAAGTAATCTACAGTAGAATATAAAAATATTCGGTGTATGCTAACGAAATTGCAAATATGTACATAAGATAGATATACAAACAAAAATACAAGGGTTTGACTCAGTACAAGCGAAATTAAGACCATTTTTTTTGTTAAATGAACAAACATACATACGGACATATACATATGTACATATCGTCGCCTGAGAATTGTTTTGTCCCATATGCCATTGATATCGTTTCGAGAAAAACAAAGTCAAAGGTGTGCGCACTTGTTATTCAAAATTTGTGCGATAGGTTTTCTTTTTATTTATTTTTTTTTACCTATAGTTTGTTTTATTGTGAGCTTAGCTACTAGTTTTCAACGTCTTTTGCAGTAACATTGATAGGCTATGCTACTTTATTTAAAAGTCTACTTTTTTGTATCCCATAGGCTAATAAATTTACTTTGACAAAATGTATTTTAAATTGTATTTTACCAAAGTCCAGTTTATTTGCCGGGATCGAATATGTTTTAATTTTATTCCTATTCTGCGATACATAAAAATAACTCCATAGTGTGACCTGACCGTTAGTATTGTTCGGTACTATTTAACGGCTCAAGTGGTTACTGCGTCGGAATACAGAGCGAGGGGTTCGAGGTTCAATCCCCAGGCAACACCTAAAATTTCTTTCACGATGCCATCTCTTGCGAGCGTCTGACTAACATACAAGAGTATAACTGTCATGAAGCTCAAATAAAAAAGTGCCCTTCGGAAAAGGCATTAAACAGTAGGCCCCTTACAATTGTGTAAAGAATATAACACGCACAATAAGTATTATTGTGAGAAGCGTGAATGCGATTGCTGCACGTGGTGTGTACTGATAAGAAAACAAGTTTAAATTTATGTTGCCAAATGAAAAAGTGGTCGCCGTGGCTCCAGTGGTTAGTGCGTTGGACTACGGAGCGAGGGGTTCCAGGTTCAATCCCCAAACAAACTCCTACAATTTCTTTCACGGCCCCACCTCTCGCGAGCGTTTGACAAACATCCGAGAATAAAAATGTCATGAAAAAGCTTCTCAAAACAAAAAACTGTAGTTCGGATCCGGCATTAAACAGTAGGCCCCTTTCATTCGTGTAAAGAATATAACACGCACAGCACGAGTGGTTGTGAGAAGCCAGGCCTTGGGTCCCATGGACCTGTCGCGCCAAAAATTTGTATTTGTAAATGAAAAAAACAGAGTGTAGAGTGGTGCTGAGAGAATGTTTGGAGTATGCATTTATATTTTTTTCAGTGAATTGGGTAATGCCACAATATGTTGAAGATGATTACTTCTTGGTTATTCTGTTGATGAAAGATGAAATAATGTTTTGTTGATATGAGTTGGATCTGAAAATATGAATAAGAAAATTATACGCGCATAAAGTTTTTGACTTTTAACCCAAACAGGTTTATTGCCTGCAATAAATACCCACGCGAAAAATCCACCTTTGCGGAATTTCACTTCCGGGGTTCGTGCATGATACATTTTATATGGTGTGATCATCAGAATTCAAACGAAATAAAGAAAGTTCAGACGATTCCTATAGACTTTGCCCATAATTTAAGAGAACAGAGAACATTAAGAGAAAATGACAAGTGATTTCGAACGGACTATATAAGATTTATCTTATTTAACTTCCTTTCAAAAGGAGTTTTTCTTTTTTAGTTCAGAGCAGAGCTTGTGTTGCGAAAAAAAATGTTTGTTTCGTTTTTAGTTCAGAGCGCTGAGAGCACTTAATCCGTGTTCCTTTTTTTGTTCAGACCGTGCTCAGAGCACGCTCTATCAGCATGAATTGACAGCACATCCTGAGCAAAACCCGAGCACGATGAATTTGACGTTTGACAAGGTGTAAAAGAATGAAAAAACAAAATCGAAAATAATTGAAACGGATTGAAAATAATTGAATACACTTCGTACCTTTACATTGCCCCATATAGCTACCAGACAAGAAGTTAAAGCTCGTAGAATTCACTACCAGTCTTGGATTTGTGATAAATTGTACAATGCCTGAATCATACGAATTTCGTCATTGGTCGTATATATGGATCCCTCCGAAAACTTAGTATGTCTGCCTGCTTCACCACCTTTGAAAATGAAAAAGGAACTAGTTCGAACTCTAAAAATATTCATTGTTACCTATGGTGAAATAATTTATCGTATTTTCCTACAGTAAGACATAGTGCAACAAAATATGAAATCCACAACGGAAATAAAGCCACTTGCATTTTGTAAACTTATATTTATCCCCTTTCTGCAGTATTTAGTGTGATTGTACAGAGGCCTAGCGACTGATATTTCTATTAAACTGACCCAAAAAACAGTAGTTTCTATGTAGGATTGCGAAAAAGCATAAGAAACCATCCTAATTGGACTTCCTGCATTATTATGTTTATCCATTGTTCTTCGATATTGATTTAGATTTTAGAAAAATTAATAAAACAAACAACTTCAAAGACTTTAATCGCCGAGTGACTGGCAAAACTATAGATTTGAAATCAGCGCTTGACAAAACAAAAAGCAATTTTGTTACTAAAAAAATTCAATCAGCTAAAGACCAAAAATCAATGTGAAGAACTATAAAATCTCTGGTGTTAAAAAAACAGAAAAGTACAATAAAGTGTATTGTTTTTGACGATGTGAATGACTTTAAAACTATGTCGAGTAACTTTAATGTCTTTGTTGTTAAGAGTGTTTGTGATTTAAATAAAGCCATTCCTAGTGTCCAGTATGTGAACTATATTGAACCTGTAAATAAATTTTTTTAAAATGTTTGACGATAAGAGAACTCAAAGATATTTCAAACAACATGAAAAATAAGTAAAATGCAAATATGTTAAATGTGAATATTATAAGTGATGCGTTTTACGACATTGGTCCCAAACTGTGTAAGGTTATAAATAAATCAATGACGAATGGAGAATTTCCGAAAACATGGAGATTCTATTGTGGTGCCAATCGACAAGTCTATTCACCCTAGACAACCTGCTGATTTTCGCCCGATCAATATGTTTCCCAATGAAAGATCATGCAGAAAGTTATTGAACAGCATCTACAGAAGTACAGAAGTATATGGAGGATAATCAAATGTTTGCGGAGTGTCAATCTGGGTTCAGAGGCAGACATAGCTGTGAGTCTCTGCTTAATTTAATAATTGAGGAATAGAAAACAGAAATTCACTCAAAAAACAAAATTGCTGCTGTCTTCATCGACCTTAGACGAGCGTTCGAAACCATTGACAGGAGCATCCTACTCGACAAGTTGGATATATACGGTGTGAGAGCAAATGAAATTAAATTAAATTAAATTAAAATTAATTTTATATGTATGTTGCGTGTAATGATTTGAATGAATGTATTGATAAAGTTAACCAAGATCTAAAGCAGTTAAATGAATGGTGTCAAATGAAAAAGCTAAATTTAAATGTAAGGAAAACAAAATGTATATTAATTAATGGTCAATTAGATAATTATATTACACAGTCACCGTCTGGCTCTGGTAACGTAAACATCGTGCTGTATCCCGCCGTGCTCTTGCTCGACGCGTTATTCCTTTGTGACAGCTTTCTGTCTCACCCCGCTTTTCTTACTACTTTTACACAACCTTACTTTTTTCTTATATCGCGGTTAATCAATTTCCCTCCCTTTTGCTGTTCAAATTCGGCATGGGCCCAATGGGGGCCATATTTGATATTTCTTCTGAACAACCTATGGCAAAGAAAAACAAACGTGGTAATTCACTGGATGAGTACCCAGAGTTTCCCGTGTCTCGCAATACCAAAAACCCGAAATTTGTAGTGATATGAGCCAAAAATGACGACAAACCCATCTCATCTGTAAGTATTTTCGTCTTAAGAAAATCAATTGGCGCAATTAGTACTGAGTACGACAATATATCCATATTAAAAGATGGTAGTATTCTCTTGTTAGCAAGAAATCAACAAATCACGGACAAATTCATTAAAACGAATAATCTAGCCAATATTCTCCCAGTAACAGTTAACCTCCACAAACAACTTAATTCCTCGAAAGGCATAGTTTATGCTCCGTGGTTGAAAAATGTAAAAGAATCTGAAATCGTTTCAGAAATGAAATCGCATGGTGTAACCGAGGTATACAAGTTCACAAGAAAAATAAATGGTAAAGTCGAACCTACAGGCCTTGTAGTTTTCACTTTTCATCTTTATCAAATTCCGCAAACCGTCGAAATTGGTTAGTACAAGGCAAAGGTCAAGGAATACATTCCCTCGCCTATGAGATGCCGTAACTGGTCAGTTACTCGGACACACGACTAAAAGGTGCACTAGAAGCAAATAAAAATCTAGATCATTGTATCTATGTAAACGATGTATATATACTATGTACATACAATGATCTAGATAAAACTAAATCTACTTTTTCTCTCTTGCTTAACGAAATTTTTGAATGGTCTCATACTTCTGGTTCTAAGCTTTCCTTGGAAAAATGTAAGTTAATCCATATTTGCAGAAAAAAAAATTGTACAAACTTAGATTTAGTTATTAACAATACTAAGATAGAAACAGTCTCCAATCTTAATGTCCATAGGCCTTTTAATAAACAATATGTATAATTGGATATCTCACTGCACTAATCTTAAGAAATCACTAACAGCAAGGCTTAATATCATCAAATGCCTAGCATCAAAGAAAAGTAATGTTCATGTTAATTCTCTTTGCAATATTTCAAAGTTGTTAGTCTTAAGTAAACTGGATTACGCTTTGGCCATCTATGGTTCCTGTCCAAAATCAACCAAAAATATAATTGCTCCAACATACCACCAAGCAGCAAGGAAACGCCTAGGTGCATTCCCAACCACACCAACTATAAATATAGTTGCTGAAGCCGGGCTCCCGTCTATAGAAGAGCGATATCTTCAAATTATTGCAAAACTCAATGTCAAACTTCACTTTCAAACAGGAATCTGGTAAATCTATCTTGCAATAGAATAGCCAAATTCACACCAACTCAACCGCCATGGACATTCCATAAGGACTCAGTAGTACTCAATCTACAAGAGTTGCGAAAGGACGTGGCTAGTAACGCTATCTACAAATCACGATTCCTCGAAATGTCAACTGAAGCAAATACAGCTTTTGCAGTGGTAAATCAAGAAGGGTCTATAATCATCCAAGGAATCTTACCTAACATTGCCTCCATTTATACCGCTGAAGCACTAGCTATACTTGACGCCACCAAAAGATGTTCGCAAACAGTAGGAAAATGGGCCATATGCTCTGACAGTCTGTCAGTACTGCAAAGTATCGTCAATCCTCGAAATGACACAAATATCATAGCCAAAATTCGTGATATATTAAACAAATCGAAATCTAAATTAAAGCTCGTGTGGACACCAGACCACGTAGGGATTAAAGGCAATGAATTTGCAGACGCTGCTGCAAATTCCGTACTAAAATCTCCCACCTTCACCTACAACACATTTACTCGTTTCGACTTAAAGAGATACATACATACATCAGGAATGCCACCACCAACAGCTACTCAAATGGGAACATTACAAACACCACTACAAAACAGTCAACCCGAATAAAACTCAGACAAAATTCCCAACAAACATATCCAAATCTGACATAACAATGTTCATCCGACTCCGCCTTGGTCACACTGTATACCCTCACCAGCACCTGCTCAAAAGGGAATCTCCACCAACCTGCCCCACCTGCTTCAGCATAATCTATTAAGCCCATGCTTCTTATCGTCACATTCAACACCTCAAGACAACTTTAACCCAAATCAAAACCTACTGGAACTCATCAGCGAACCAAACCAAAGCAATATCACCAAATTAAAAAAAAATATTAGAAAAATTTAAAATCGCTATATAATTATATTATTATTTCCAAGAGCCGAAAGCCTTTGCTGCTAGTTGCTCCTATATCTTTGTTTATATTAGTAATAATTTGCAATTATATACTGATATCGTAATAAATAAATAAATAAATAAAATAATATTACATATAATCTATGACGAAATAATAGAAAACATTAGAGAGATTAAGTATTTAGGAATCATAATTTAAACAAAGATTTAAATTTCAATAGCCATATGGAGTATATGTATATCGGAGAAGATTAGTAAGAAAATATGTCTCTTTGGAAGAATAAGGAAAATAATGTCAATGATTAGTGCAATAAATGTATATAATACTATCATAAAACCCCATTTTGAATACTGTTCCACCATTATATATGTGGCCAATGTGACACAATGATAGAGCGACTTCAGACATTTCAAAATAAAGCGATGCGCTGTATACAAAAATGTCAGTGGTTAACTCCAATTGTAAATATCACTTAAAATGGTTAAGTGTTACGCAAAGAACAATTATGAATGTTCTTATTTTTGTATTTTAAATGAAAAAGGAATCGTGACCCAGATATCTATGTACATACATATGTACATACAGTCAGTCACGAAAGTCTACATACAGCGCTGAAAAGTGCTAAATTTGAATTGACAGACAAAATTTCAATTTTGTTTTTTATTAGATAACATTATTATTATTTAAATGTAGACTTTCGTGACTGAGTGTATGTAGTAAAATTCTTTATATTAATAAATAATAACGTTCACAATTTTAATGGTCGTAATAGGAATGATTTCGGTCTTCCTTTGTTCACAACACAAAAAGTCCAAATTAATTATTATATACAGTGTTCAAAATGTTCTATGAATTACCCGACGAGTTTAAACTTGAAACTAACTTAATAAGATTTAAGAGAAATATTATAAACTATGTTAAAACTTTATATTAATCATATATTGAATTATTAGTTATATATTATATTGCGTTATATTAGCTAATAGTGCTGAATAAAATTGAATTGATTGATCTAGTTTATAAAAAAAATATATATATATTTTACTGCGATAGGTGTCACATACACATTGGTTTTATTTTAACATTTATCAACAATTATCAAATTTTAACGTCATATCTCCTCCGACATTTACATGGCAACATAATTCTATAGTCCAAATCACTTGTAATTTTTTAAGGTGCGCAAAGAGAGCGATGAAAAATTTGCTGTTCTCTTAAATTGTGGGCAAAGACTTATAGAAATCGTCTGAACTTTCTCTATTTCGTTTAAATTCTGATCAAGTAACCGGAAGTGAAATTCCGCAAGGATGGGTTTTTCGCGTGGGTTTACTATAAGTACTGCAAATGTTCCACTACAAGCAGGATACATAAAAGTCAAATACTTCAAGTGTGGATAATATTTCTTTAATGAATGGAGATTTTCCAAAACAAACAGGATGTTGTTTTAACATATTCATATCTTCAAATCCAACTCATATCAACAAAACATTATTTCATCTTTTCCACAGAATAACCGAGAAGTAATCATCTTCAACATATTGTGGCATTACACAATTCACTGAAAAAAATATAAATGCATACTCCAAACATTCTCTCTGCACCACTCTACACTCTGCTTTTTCATTTGGAAACATAAATTTAAACTTGTTTTCTTATCAGCAGTACGCATCACGTGCACCGATCGCATTCACGATCCTGATCAGTAGCTGCTCGTACTCGGAGCAGTTAACATCGACGGGAGGGCATATGCAATTTTTTCCAATTTTTGAGGTAAATAAGCAAATCCCTGTGTAAGAGAAATCATGCGCGAAAACGATGACAAGTGATTTGGAACGGACTATATCAATGTGGGACAACACAATTCTCAACTCTCTTAATATTTGCTTTGTCCCTTATTATTGTGAAATGGTAGTAGAACAAAACAATGCTTACTTAACAATTACAAAAAATGTATTGAAAATTTGTCCCAAACGCCAAAAGATGGATTATGGTGCATAACAATTCTATAAACCATTGAATTTGATGGATATGGGACAAACTCCAAGTTGAATATCGCAGGATTCCTAGCGCAGAGACCTAGCGCAAAACGGATTGCAGAATGAGTTCTTAACTCAAACAACACGAAAATGGCATGTGCGACAAATCAAGAAGATTTACATCTTCCAAAATGTCTCCATATCCATTTTTTGAATATGATATTATTAATACGAAATATAGGGACGACACCATACCATAAAAAACATATACATATATTTCCCGCTCCGTGTTTGAAGGTTTTCTTTATATAACAAGGGTGGTAATTTTTTTTCCTTTTGGTCACCTAACATTTCGTCCACAATCCGAGGATAATAAATTAAATTTTGTCTCGTCACTCCAAAAAAAGTAGAGTGCATGTTAGCAACAAAACCAGAGTGACTAAGAGAAAAGGGTACACACCTATTTTATGTGCATACATGTAACATAAAGCAGGCTTGCAACCAGCTATTTATGCAGTTATCAAATTATAATTGGTATGGTATTATTATACAGTAGACGTTCGATATAGTGAGCTAATGAAAACCGGGCCTGTTTACTATAGCGAGTTTGTTCATTGTAACGAGCGTGGATTCCTTATAGCAAACTTCATCAAAATGTAAATGTTTTGCCATATAATATGTATGTATATCGATTTTGAATATTTTAAAATTTTTTTCTGTGCGATTGCTAAACAACGAGCCGATATTTATTAAAAAGAATAATTTTTTAGAAAGAAAAAGAATTCATCCATAAAAAACTTATCAAAAATAATACGTTCCAAAAAAAAAATTTGTTCGTGTTCATTATATTGGATTGTTCACTATATCGAGCGTTCACAGTATGTATGTATGTACATATGTATGTATTTATGTACCACTAAAATTTATCCGCCAGCTCAAAATTTGTGGCACAAAAAGTGAATGTTTTCTAAGTATAAATATGTACATACATACAGTGCTGATCAAAATAATAGGTAATGAACTCTAATAGTAATGTTAGCAATGAAATCGACTATATCTGCCAATGTTTATTGTAAACTTTAACGCTATTGTTAATTGAGCTGACAAATTTCCTTTGATTTGATGTGTGTAAGGAAATTAATTTCTAGTAATTTGTACTAATGCAGCAGTATATGTGAAAGGACTTCATTTTGTACTTGATCAAAAAAATAGGTAATTGGATTCATCAGCGATTTTCTGTCTTCTTTTATTCAGAAAAAGGGGATCTTCTTGACGTTTCTTATAACATCAATTATTGTTATTAAAACTGCATACGTTTTTAATAATGAATGGGTCGTAGTAAGCATTATACTCCTGAGGAACTTCGGATCATGAAAAATTTGAGAAAAGCTGACAAAACACTAGAATTAATTGCTAAAAACTTGGATAGATCAACTATTTTATAGCCAATGCTTTGATAAGAACGTCTGCGGAAAATACATTAGGTAGACATGAAGTAAAAACAACCTCAAGGGCGGATGCTCGAATAGGATTCTCGAATAGTATTGCGAGCTAAGTTCCATTCATTCACATCTAAGACCATCGCGGCGAAAATTATCAACGCATCAGTCCACCAACGGTCTGCAAAAGACTAGAGCAAAGCCCATTACCAGGAAGAATCGTCAGAAAAGTACCCTTACTGATCTGAAAAAATGTTAAGAATAGGAGACAGTTCGCACTATATTAGCAAACCCATACAGCAGAACAGTTTCGCAATATATTGTGGAGTAGTGAAACGAAAATTAATTTATTCGGCTCCGATTGCGAAAGAAAAGTTCCAAGACCAAATGGAAAAGAGTCTCACAACTGTTACAGGAAAAAAAAAGTTAAAAATGGTGGCGGTTTAAAAATGCTATGGGAGTGCTTTTCTTGGTTCGGGGTGGGTCCTATTTTCCAGCTCCATAATTTCAATACGAAAGAAGTTTACTGCGAAATCTTAGAGAATATTATGTTGCTATATGTGGAGGACAACATGCCGGTACGGTGGCTCTTCCAACATGACATGATCGCAAGCATTTGTCAAAATTGTTGTAATCTAGGTTGAGTCGTCAGCAATTATAGGTGCACCAATGACCTTCCCAATCCTCCGATCTCAATCCGAATGAGTATTTGTGGGGGGAACTTATGAGATATTTGCCTAAGGATACATTCCAAAACAAACAACATTTGTGGTGAGCCATATAAAGATCTTGAAAGGCCAGTCCTGTTAAGACTTGTCGCAAGTTAATTGACTCAATCCCTAGGCCAATACAGGTAGTCATAAAAAACAAATGTAGTCATTCTGGATATTAAACATACAGAGAGCTACAATCCGTCAGGAACGGAACGTATGATACCCTATCCTCCTTTCTATGTAGGCCCTATAAAGTGTGCGTGGCCATATTGCATTTTGTACTGAAATACGACGATAACGTCCAACGTTTGAGGATGTTACATATAAAATTTCATCAAAATCAGCTTTTTGATAAAAACGCCCCCAAAAAGTGGGCATGGACAAAACTTTTGTATGAGTGAATTGTAGGGAATCTGAATGCCTAAATATTTGGTCTTAACAAAATTATTCGGTTTCATATAATTTAGTGAAGTTATGAAAAAGTGGGCGTGGAAGTGGGCGGATTTCAATTTTTTTTTTTACTTTTGTACTGCTTCTCCTTCTCAAAAGCTCAGATATGTAGTTTCATCATCCTAGCTCAAAATTTAGGGCCCAAAAAATGTTGACATACGGACAGGCGGACGGACATGGCTAAATCATCTTCGCTATTGAAACTGATCCCGAATATATATGTACATATACTTTATAGGGTCTATCTCGATTATTTCTCAATGTTACAAGCTATGTGTCAAACTTAATATACCCTTAGGATAGGGTATAAACAGATATTCCTTTTACTCAAAAATGAATTTATAAGAAAATAATTTTTTTCTAGTTTTATTTTTGATTTTAATATCAATTTACCTATTTTTATAGAATTAAATAAAAAAACTTTAATGAATTGAAAAATTAAAAACATTTTGAAATTGAAAAAAAATTTTGAATTTGAATTGAAAAATTAAAAAAATATTGTGATCTACGTATTTACCTACTAAGTACAACTTAACATTCTTTTAAAAAAAAATGATATTTATTCTTTCATTGCGCAAGTTACGCCGTTTTTTTCATTCTACCTATTGTTTTGATCAGCACTGTATACATATGTACAAACGTATAATAATTTGATAATTAATTTAATTAAATTAAACAAAATAAATGTTTGTATCTATAGCATCAACTAATCATATAATTGTAATACATGTTTGTTTTTACAGACGAAAAATAGAACAAAAATAAAATATACATATGTACGCAAATATACATATATGTACATACATGTAGATCGTTTAGCAAGGCATCACAGTTCATTCGTTTGTTCTACGAATGTATTCCTTAAATTCTGTGTAAAATGAATTTTCAACTGAAAATGAAAACAAGCAAACAAGTGTGCGCACTATTCTAAGGAAATTCATGTTCAATGAAATTCATTTTAAATACTAGGAAACCTTGTAACACGCTCAGATAAAAACAAAAACAGAAAAGAAAATTATACGCAGACTTTTAACAAACGAATGAACGGAGAAATCTAACAGAAGACAACCATATGAAGTAAAATTCTGTGTCCAAGAAAATAAGTACATACATATGTAGGTATAAAAATAAAATAAAAATACGTACATGTGTGTGCTCCTTTGGAACCGTTGAGTTTGTGTTATAATAAAATGACAAGCAGGAGCTATTATTCCCTCCAAAGTAGAACTTATTTATGATGCACGTTATGTTGGCATTGCCTCCAATCGGGATCTCGACAACAGCTGGAATACTTTCTGAAAGTAGAAATTCTTTAAAGGAGAGCACAAACGAAGTGCAAACGGGAATGATGGCAGTTTATTGGAATTGTTGCTTTTTCGTTGTATAGATACATACATATGTATGTAAATTGATGGTTGGGAGTTTAAATAATAAATGTATGGGATGGGATCAATTTTTATAAAGAAAAGCAAGAAAGTATGTACATACATATGTAAATGTATGTATGAAGTACTGCGCATAGATGGAATTGTAAGTATACTCACCGCCAACGAGACCATGCGACCTCGCTGTTATTAGAAACAACAACAAATGCCTGAAAGTAAACGTTTAATTAATATAACACATATTAAACAATGTAAACAAATATGTAAGCAGGGAGATTGAGAGACTCACAATTATACAAAATAGTAAAATAAGGATTAATAAAAATATTGACAGTTGCAACATGTCTATTCCTTTACTTTTTGCGCTAAAAATTGCAAAATCACAGGTTCCTAACACGGTGTCTCAACGAGCAATATTTCATAGCTTGCCATCTGTCACTTTTCATAGAAAGAAAGAAAGAGAGTAGAGTAAAGCATTTCGATATGTTCTCGCATTAGATGCATTAAACGAATTGAAAAAAGTTAGAAAAAAAAACGCATAAATGTTTTAAAGTTCCATAAACACTCGAATTGTCAATAATTGCTAATAAATATAATAATCTACCCATTCGTCACTCAGCCATCAAGAAAAAACAAACATGAAATAAAAAATGACAGCCCATAGCATCAGCAAGCTATGAGCTGAGCAATACATAGAAAGGCATTTTTCATAGAGTACTATTTACAATTTTCATAGAATGCCATATTGCAAGTTATGAAAAATTGCTCCTGGAAACGCCGTGTAAGAGTGGAATGATGAAAAATTGAAAAAAGTTAGGATACGCATCAAACAATAAAACAGAATCAAACCACGAGAAAGACGATAGAATCTACAGACATCTTTAAGGAATAGGTACATATGTATATGGTCTCAAATCATATAAAAATTAAATCATAAATTATTTTATAACTAGGAGCAAAAGAAATATCTGAACTAAAGTGACAGTTGATTGTATAATGCTTTTAACAGATCGCACACCACTTATGTATGTATATACCATAAATTAACTATACCTAGATAGTCAACTTTCCATCCCCAACCCGCTAAAACCCGCAAATGGGCGGAGCCTAATCCTCTCTTTCGTTCCCATCGGTGAATACGTGTAATGAGAGATTTGAAGTTTAATCAGCTCATCTACAGGTCCAAAACAATAGCTCATGTAATTTTGCATTAGAGTGGAGTGAATCTATGCTGACAGTTTTCACCAAACTTCAGTAAATCGATACTTTTTTTGTATCGGCTAAACACGTGGCTGTCAAAAATGCAGGTGATTTTTCTTTTTCTCCATTTGTTTACTTTTTAGCTCAAAAAAGAGTAAATATATTTCTGATTTTAGACAACTTTTTATATTTTTTATTATGCCACTCGATTTGACGTATTGCACTGAATTCAAATCTGTACTCAGATGTTGTCGCATTTTTTCCGTTTAAGAAATATAGCAGTCTGAAATTGTGCTGAAATAATGTAAACAAAGGCAGTGGGTCACTGCGGGTGTGTTTGGAAGTGCAGTGGGGAGTTTGGGATGTTAAAACAATATCTTTTTTTATAAATAAATTGGTATAATGTAACTACGAAATTGTTGGAAATGGATATTTAGATTTTTAATTGTTTTATTTAAATAATTATTATTCTGTTGTGTTATTATTCTACATTTGTATGAAATTTCGTACTGGATTGAGTTGTTCTTCGCTTACGTGCTTACTGATTTGTAGAAAAGTTTGATTTAAAACACATACATATATGCACAATATACATATACGTAAAAATTATTTACAGGAGAATAAATAAAGTGGAAGAAACTAAAATATGTATGTTTATACTGTGATACATATGTTTGTATGTTTTAATTTAGTTTTTTATTTAGTATAAATGATTTAAAACATACGTTACATTTTGAATTTTACTATTTTAAATGTAACGTACTTTTAGCAGATTCACCACGAAACGAAGAATATTTTGGTAGTTGTTTATTGGACACAGCATCCCCTCCAGAATTCGTCAGTTTTTGACTTAATATTGTCCAAGATGGCTGCGACCGTGTGACAGTTGTAGCTGTCAGTTGTGATCACCAGTGGATTTGAATGTGTAAGTAATTTGCCTGCAAAATCACTAACACATTCTTGCTCACCAGTGATCACAGCTTGTAGGTCGAAAGAGAGACCACCTCGAATTTGACCATCTAGTATAGTTAATTTATGGTATATACATACAAAAAGAAAAACGCTTATACCTACAGAAATTTGTTGGGTAAGAATTAGTGATGACCTCTACCACTTAAGTGGTATTTCTAATTTTGCACAGCACTAATAACATCCTTTTTCTATCATTAGCCGTGTTTTATTATCAACATGATCTGATCTGGATCATTGGTTTGTATGAATTACAAAAACAACACGAGATCTTGCTTTTCATTTGGATCAATTTTTGTGATCCAAAAACTAGTTTGCGCTATTTCTCACTAGGTTACATTTTGTTCGTAAAAGTTGGTATAATTTTCGACGATTGACATATTTCCATGTTGCCAGATTAGAATACGAAATATTATTTGCAAACCAAACATAATTCAATAATCAAATATAATATAAACCCAAATAAAAATCAATAATAAACTTCAAATTTATGGAACCTAATGAGTGAATTAAAAACATTTGGATGATTTATGAAGTACCGGTAAAATATACTTAGGTAAAACTAAAATGTATTAAATTAACATAAACAAAAACGTTAGCTACAAAATATTATTCTCATTTGGTATCTGTAAATAAATATTAATTGGTTCCTTAAAAAACTTAACGTATCAAATTTTCATTTAAAAAAATATTCAGTCGCATGGCAACTGCGCGCTAAACGCCAACAAGGAACTCAGCTGAAGAGAATATTCTCAAGATAGAGAAGAGAGAACTAAATGTCAAATTATACGACTTAAAATTTTAGTTGATCTGGAATGTTTTATTATTATTGTGTGATCCAGATCAGATCATGGGGATAATAAAACACGGCTATTATCACTATTATCACTATTATCATACAATGTATGTACATTTTAATATATAAAACAAAGTCGGGTTAGTTACACCATTTATAACTCAAGAACGGCTGGCCAATTTTTATGATCTTTGATTTGTTGGATGTGTCTCCACCCCAAAAAGCAGAATAACCATTAAAACATCGGAAAAATTTATGAAAAAAAATTATGAAGAGAATTCATTTTCGTATATACATATTTTGTATGGAACGGCTTTTTTGATGATACATATCTCGAGAACGGAGTGACTGATTTCGATGAACATTTTTTTGTTCGTTTGTTCGGCGTCGAGAAGTTGCCTCGTGCATTGGAATAGTAAGAAAATCCCAAAAAAAAATTAAATCCATATAAACATGCCGTTGTATGCTGGTTCCAGTAATGCCAGTATATGACGTTGTGCAGACGTGAGTCGCGATTTATCAGCATTTTTTTTTTTTTAGTTGTCGCCAATTTTCATTCAGTTTTCGACGAGAGTTTTTAATTCTCTTTAAACGATTTTTTCTGAAATTCATCAGCGAAAAGGATAGGGCTCAATCGATCCAGAAGATCTAATCTCTCACAAGGAAACCATAATGCAATTAGACTTCGGAATATTGCGCATCAATCCACTGCAGATGAACAAGAAATCACACGAAAAGAGCGAATAAGTTCATAACATTTATTGATTCTGAGGTGGTACGAAGTTCGCCGGGTCAGCTAGTTTTAGATAAACATCAAAATCTGATAAGAATTTAATGATAGTAGATAATCAAAATATGTATACATGTAGATATCTACAATTGACACGTTGTAAGTGTTTTAGGAAATGATTCATTGTTTCCACTAATAGACTTCGTTTCCGAAAAAAAAATTAATAAGAAATGCTTAAAAAAAACTTCTATCAATTTTCTATTATACTGAAAATAAAGAAAGAAAACCCCACACCATGAATTCGTAGAATAGTCTTTTGAGCGTATATGAATCAATCACAAAATAGAAACCTTATATTCCTAAGAAATTAATTGATTCCACAAAATTAAGTATTTTAATCTATCATTTGTTGCTTTATCAATCTTCAGTAGAGACTTAACTTCGAATTACACTGACAATTTGCTCGAAAATCCAGCTAATGCGTCACATTGTTATTCAATCCCTTCTTTTAGGCTTTGGGTTTCAATGAATGGGTGCGAGCACTTGAGTGTTTACCGGTGTAGTAGTAGTGAGAATTGCAGCCTACTTGGAATTTGCTTGATTGAAATATGTACATACATTGATAGGTGTGATATTTGTAGTCGCAATGTGTCTCTGGCGACTTGTATGTGTGGTATGTATTTAAGGGCAAAGCACACCAACCTTCATGTTCAACTGGCAACTGGACGAACATCTCTTTAAAAGAATTTCTCTTGTTATAGAATATCCAAATTCTGTAAGGAGCGATATTTTTAGAAGGTTTAAACCTTCGCCAAACATACGGTACGGATAGACACGACTTACCCGATTTCGCTATTGATAGTTATCACGAATACATATACATATATATGTATATAGTTTATAGGGTTTATCGCAATTATTTCTCCGTTACAAACTATGTGTCAAACTTAATATATGTATGTATGTACATATATCTAGGCTTTTGAGAAAAATAAGCATTACAATTGTAAACATTTTTGAAATCCACCCACTGCCACGCCGACTTTTTCATAACTTCACTATTTTACATAAAATCGAAAATGTCAGATTGTCTGCAATTTACCCATACATTGTCTTTCGCCACGCCTACTTTTTGGGACGTTTTAATAGAGATAAAGATTTTGATGAAATTTTCACAGATGTCCAAAGTTATCATTGTAATTCGTAAAAAAATGCAGTATGCCACACCCACTTCATAAAGGCTTGCAAAGAAAAGAAAATAGGATATACATATGTATGTATGTATAATAAAAAAAAAATTATGAAATAAACAACTAAATATGATTCTGAATTTATTTTATTATTTCATATCAAATTACATTATTTTATTTTTATTTTATGTCGACTAAAAGTTAAATTCATCTATTAATACTTTTCTATACCAAAAGGCTTCGTTTACAAATTGGTGTAGAGTGTACCATTAGTCTCCAGATTCCCCATTCAAAATTTGCAACACTTCGCTTTCTTCGAGTTGGAAAGAGGTTACTGTTAAATTTATACCCAAAGCAGGTCGTAGACCAACTGATCTACCAAAATCATACCGACCTACACAATGGAAAAAATACTTGATAGAGTATAACTACAAAAACCCACTCTGTTTGGTGAAGCAAGAGTTTTCAAAAGAAGTTAAATACCTGGGCCTAACCCTAGAAGAAAAACTCACATGGAACTCTCACCTCACCATCAAGACCATCAGAATTCTAATAGGTAAGAGCTGGGGTATAAACCCCAAATATATGTTGTGACTTTACACAGCCATAACTAGACCAATCGTCAATGCAGCACCGATATGGTGGCAAAAAACGAAGCAGAGTTCTACACAAGACAGGCTCAATAAACTTCAAAGACTACCTTGTGTATTCACTACGGGCGCTATGAGAACAACCTCTACTGCAGCGCTGGAAGTTATCCTTAATATTCCACCCTTACATCTTTGGATACAGAGAGAAGCTCTGACTAACGCCTTTATGCTTATATCTGAAAATGACAACAGATCCAAACTAGTCCATCCAGACATTGCCGCAGAATTAAGCAAGGATGAACTATAATACTTGGAATCACCCTAACGGATAACTGTCTACCAACATTTAACTTCAGTCATGTGCAACGAGGACGAAGAATCAGCAGTACACATTTTGTGTCACTGTAACTGTCTAATCAGAACACGTCATCGTCCCTTAGGGAAATTCTACCTAGAAACAGAGGACATATCTGCTAGCTCACGAAAGATAATACATATGGCAACCGATATGCTTTATATCGGAAGATTGTTTTTTTTTTTTTTGGATATACACCATGTGAAGCTTTAATGACGAAAGATGTAAGTCAGCGACTCCCGTTTTTAGATTAAGTGCGTAGTTTGGATTAAAATTCGCAATTTGAAAAGACTTTTTATGAAGAACCTTTGCATTTTATCTATCTCGTCAAAGCTACCAAATCCCCTTCTTGCACTCCATAGCATGAACTAGCCTGTGTTACGGCTTTAAAAATGTTGAACCTAGCTGAATTGTTGATATTCTTATTAGAAAAGAAATATTTCCACGTGCTATTCAGACTCGACTTAGTAATTCTTTCTCTTTCTTTTAGGCGTTCTTTTAATGATAATCCAGGTGTTTTTTTTTTGATCTGGCCGTCTTTCCCGATTTTCGAAATATAATTATTTTTTACTTTTCCATATTAATTGCAAGGTTCCAAACCTCGTAGTATTTTTCTAGTTTATTTATCATTGCTTGTAGAGTTTCTATTTCATTTGCCATTATGATGACTGATGACTGCATACATAAGAACTTGTATTACAATCTCATCGATGCGCAGGCCACCTCCAAGAAAATCGTGAAGATTAATAAGGAAAAAAGCGAATAACAATGGACTGATTAACAGAGCCTTGCTTTACACCCATACTTGTTTGAAAATAATCTTATAATTCAGTCCCATCCCACACTGCCGCTTTCGTTTTGGTGTACATTCTTCGGAGTAGATTTAGGTATTTTGTTGATATACCCATGTTACTGAGTTTATACTTTAGCGAATTCCTATCGAATGCAGCCTTAAAGTCTACGAAAAAACCATAAACTTTGTTCTTTTTCCGCATTTTTAATTTTGATTATAGTCGTTAGGCTATATACGTATGTATGTATGTATGTGCATATGTTATCTATAGTCGAGTATCCTTTTCGAAATCCAGCTTGGAATTCATTAACTTTGTGCTTTCTTTCACACACACTTAAATAGTCGATTTTGCATCGTTTCGGCTAATATTTTTACAATGCAATTCATAAGAGATATTCCACGGTAATTGTCCACCTCATTTGCATTATTCTGTTTGTAGATAGGAAATATAATTGTTTGAAGGTAGCTATTCTCAACTGTTCCCTTCACTAACATGTTGAAGTATGATTTTGCTAGATTTAGGAAATTATCTGGAGCATTTAGGAACAATTCATAAAGCCCGTATGACACTACATTTTTTCCGCATTTTTAATGCTGTTCATTTTCACAGCATTAAAAATGCGTTAGAGCAGTACGATAAATTATCTACTGAAATTCCCATTTGGTGTAAGTGAATAGGCACTAACCTTATAAATGGGAAAATGTCAAAAAAATGCATTAAAAATGTATCTCAAATTACATTTTTTAGCCACTGGCCGGTTTTTTTGACATTTCTGCATTAAAATTATACATTGCCATTTGCGCCTGTTTTGCTGTCTAGCTTTATTTGAAAATAAATTGTGACTCATTTGATTTGTGTATGTTGCTTTGCAAAATGATTGTTTTCCTTTTCTTAAAAAAACGTGTTTTCTCTTTTATGCAAAGCTGGAAACTAATGTATTAAAAATGCGGAAAAAATGTAGTGTCATACGGGCTTAAGGGACCCAATTTGCACTTGCATTTAATTTCGCCTTCTGAAGAAATTGTCTTATATTTTCTACCGTGAACGTTTGGTATTTCCATGGTTCTTCATGTTGAATGGGCGGTGTTAGCAGAAGTGAGTTCAAGAGTTCCTTAAAATGTATTTTGTAACTATCCGCTGTTAGATTTGTATCAATTTTAAACTTCGTGTTTCTTAAATGTCTTGCAAAAGACCACCAGTCTTTCGCATCTTTAACTGTGTTCAAATTTGTTTTCAAATTTCTATAATATGATTTACGTATGCTTTCACATACCTTTTTGTACATATCTGGTATTAGCAGTTTTGTATTTTTTCGAGACTAGAACCCTAACCCACCTCGTTCACATTATTATAGAGGGTACCCGAAAATACGAGACTTCGTGGGCAATATGTTTATACAATGTATGGTTGAATTGTATATAATCACCCCTATCGGAAATTCCGATGGAAAAATGTTTCCCCCGAATACTTTTTATTCCCGGGAACTAAATCCACCCGTCGTGGATTTCCATCGGAATACATTTCCCCCGGACTATATTCGAAGTAATGTTCGAATGTTTTGACAGGAGTTTGTTGACAAAAAATAAAGAAATATAACGCATTTATAATAGAAATAAATATGTAACATTGAATAATTATGTGTAAGATCGCAGCTTGGATTTGAAGATGATGAGAAATTTTAGAATGAATTAATTTCTATTAGAAGAAATCTACGACAATAGTCTAATCTTTTGGGATTACCAAAAGCAATCCTAATAAAAGCAATGTTTAAGTTCCTAATTGTACAAATACCGCAGTCGTGCAGAGTTTTCGTAAGGAAAAATTGGGGGAAAAAAGACTGAAGTTTTCCATCGGAATTTTTTTTCCGGTACCTATTTTTCCCGATAGGGGTGAATATTAATACCTAAATATTTGGTGGCCGCCGTGGCTCATGTGGTTAATGGTAATAAAAAAATGGATAATGGTGAGAAGCTAGGCTCTGGGTCCCATGGACCTGTGGTGCCAAGAATTTATATTTGTTTTTTGTAGATATTTGGTCTTTATATGGACCCTATCCTAAGGACGAGTCTATGTGACACTTTATTGCAGGCATAACATGCGTGAGAGATACCTCTTTGCACTCATCACAGAAGAAAAAAAAGTTATTTGAGTATTCTTTCAAATACACAGCCGATTTTCTACTGATGCCAGTGCAAATAGGATGGAATAATTTCCCACATAGGCCCCTGCATGACATCCACTCAACTTTGGTATTGTCGAGTCCACAGTTTTCATTACCGCACTTTTCCATAGTTGAGTAGGTCAGTTAAACGGGTTGACTTTTTATTTATTTTTTTTTTTTATTTATATTATTTTGTGGTGTCAACGGAAAGTGAAATGCACGTGAAAAGGGGCACTTGTTTGTCACTTAAGAATTTTTTTTTGCTTTGTCAATGAAAAACACAATTAAAGGGCACTCGCGAACAAACAAGGTAGTGACCGGGAAATAGGCAGGTAAACAGAAATTAATTAAAGTAAGAGGAAAAACAAAACACGTTCGATCGGGTGTAAGGTCGAAGCCGAACTAGTTTGTAACATAGAGAAATAATCGATTCTATAAAGTATATACATACATGGCTATAGATTTAACCATGTCCAACCGTCCGCCCGTATGTCACTTTTAAGAAGGGGAAAAAGTACAAGTGCAATTTTTTTTTAAATCCGCCCACTGCCATATACATTTTTTCATAACTTCACTATTTTATATGAAATCGAAAATTTTTGTTAAGACCAATTAAGATTGTCTACAATTCACTCATACATTGCCTTTAGCCACGGCTACTTTTTGGGGGCGTTTTGTTTAAATAACCGATTTTGATGAAAGTTTTCATGTAACATCTTTAAAGATTGCAACTTATCTTTGTAATTCGAGAAAAAATGAGTTGTGCCACTCCCATTTCATTAGGGCTGCATAAAAAGGAGGATATGGTATCAAACGATCCGTTCCAAACAGATTGTAGCTGTATGTTTACACTTGCACTGCTTCTTCTTCTTTTTCTTCTTCTTAGATGGCGCTGGGGTGAACATGGGGCTCCAGTAACAAGCCTCTCCAGTTAGTCCGGTCCTTAGCTAACTGCCTTCAGTTACGAGTTATTGTTTGCTTGCTTCGGCTTGGTCTCATTTACGACACTCCACAGCTTCTCCTTTATGAGTAATAATTTAACCTAATGCAGAAGAAATTGCTCATTGGCAAGAGCGTGATGATCAAGCTCGTGGTTGGATAGGTCTCTTAGTCGATGACAGTCAGTTGTGTTATGGTAATATGGAAGAACCCATTGCGACTTTGACTAATTATTTTCAGAAGCTGACGGACCTTGACGAAGAGTCGAAACAAAGTTGAATTGTAGGAATGATCTTAAACAGTTTACCACGTAGCTACGATACTCTTGTCACTGCGTTGGAAACAAGGCAAAAAGGATTTGACGGTAAGCTTGGTGCAGTCAAAATTGTACAAACAGTACTATCATCGAGAGGAAGTGGATATTATTCGCGAATGCGAATACCTGGAAGGAAAGGCAAGAAACATTTAAAGGCTCAAGCAAAAAACCAGGTCGAAAAATCGAGAAGCTGTACTGTGGGACAATGGAATAAGTTTCTTTTTATGGTTTCGAATGTATATCCATCAGGTTGGGTGATTGATTCTGAAACCACATGTCACATAGCGAGTGATAAAAGAAATTTTGTTTCACTCGATGGTGCAGAGGTGAAAATCAACGTGACTAATGGTACTAGAGTGGGTGTGAAAGGAAAGGGTACATGCAAGATCAAATTCATTAACGCGAATGGTAAAGATCTATGGTAATCTTCAGCCATAGTGACGAACTATTAAAAAATTGTTGGACAAAGGGTTTAAAGTTAATTTTATTCCAGGGGCATGCAAAATCATGTACCAAAACAGACGAATTGGAATCGCAGCCGATTGTGTCAACCCCACAAAGTTTGTGCGACCGCCATCGAACATAGGTCAAGATGCATCCACTAGTGGCATAGACTGTTTGGTCATCGCAATCCAGAGGCAATCAAGTTAATGTATACCAGTGGTTTGGTTGAAGATATGGTAATAGAAGATTGTGGCATCAAAGTCCTCTATCAGGTACGTGCGCTGTTGTAATTTGATAAAATGTGGACGTAATTTTAATCAAGGATTACAAGGCTTTATTCTGATTAAAAAGGTTATTTAAAGTAAGTATAGAAGTATAAAAAATGAGATAATTTAGGATGACCCAAGTTGGAAGCGGAAAAGAATCAAAGAACAGTTTTAAGGAAAGAATGACAAACGAAAAAGAATGTTTGCAGTGTTACCAAATTAGTTAAATGTACTTTAAGGGTGTTGTTGCATCATTCCCTCCGACCTAATTTTTCCTACGTCGATTGGAACAAAACACGCTGTTTCCTTGTTCTTTCGGTCCGTCTAAGATTTGGAGATGCTGTCGTTTTTGTTCTCTGCATGGATGGTATCTGCACTTCGGTCTGCAGTCCTGGTAACTGGCTCTGCGATGCCGTAGGGCTGGTCTCCACTCTTCCTTCTTGGGTGTTCGAAGTCGCAGGCATTTCAGCACTATCGTTTGAAGTACAATCAGATGACGATAATGGCGCTGTATCTAAGTTGATGTCGAAATATTCAGTGGCCACACCGTCTGTGGTTTCTTTTTGATGTCGTGCTCAAAGTTGCTTCTGATGTCGTTTGATGGTGCCTCTAGATGTTTGTACGATGTATGTTACACGTCCTACGACCTTGGTGATCAGTCCAGTGATCCAACGATTCCCTCTGGAATAGGACCTCGCATAGACTTTTTGTCCGATTCCAAATTTCGAAGAGTGGTGCAGACTTCGTTGCTCTTCTGGAAACATGGCCGAAAATATAGTACGAGGTTGACGTCCGTGCAACAATTCCGATGGTGACTTTTTTGATCATTGGCTAGGTGTTGCTCTAAATGTGATCAAATATTTATACAAAGCCTTCTCTCGGTCATTCTCCTCGTGCATTATTTTCTTGAAAGACTCCTTGCAGGTGCGTACTGCGCGCTCAGCTAAGCCGTTTGACGCGGGGTGGAAAGGTGCTGTTCTGACATGTTCGATGGAATTAAGTTTGGAGAATGTTTGGAATTCAGATGCTGAGAACTGCGGTCCATTGTCGCTGACGATCGTTCTTGGCAGGCCCTCGATTGCGAAAACTTTCTGCAGTGCATAGATTGTAGATGCTGACTTTGTCGATGATAGCTCAAATACAAAAGGGAAACTGGAAAAGGAATCCACTATTAATAACCACATACGAGAGAAAAAAGGACCTGCAAAATCGATGTGGATTCTTTCCCAGGGTTGAGTCGCTTCAGGCCATGATGAGTATTGTTGTTTGGGTTGACTGGCGTTTACGCTGCAGGTGGAGCAAGCTTCGGAAGAGGTCTTGATCGCTTGGTCGATGTTGGGAAACCAAACATATCTGCGAGCGAGTTATTGCCCCCAATGACCCTCATGCAGCATTTGTAGAACTTTTTCTTCGAGCACTTTAGGTATAACAACCCGAGTGTGGTCAGTTTGAAGGAGCAAGACTCCGCTCTGAAGTGAAAGAGAAAACTTGCGATTTAAATAAGGAATTAAATTTACCTGCGAGTTTGGTAGCGACTGCGGCCACCCGGTTTTTACATAACGATAAATGTGACTGAGAGCTTCGTCTGTTTTGGTATATGCTGCAATGACATCTGCACTGATCGGGAACTCTGCGATTACTGACTCATAGATCTGTTCAACGGAAAGCATTTCTTTTTCTTTGTTGCCAAACTCGAGGTCATCGCCCATTGGCAGACGGGATAGTACGTCAGCATTAGCATGTTGTTTGGTGCTACGGTAGTGAATCGAATACGAGTAGGCTTGGAGAATAATTGACCAACGTTTCAGCCGGTCAAGAGTGATAACGGGCAGTTTTTTTGATGGGTGCAAAAGAGTGATAAGTGCTTGATGGTCAGTGAGGAGTTCAAATGGTCTGCCGTAGAGGTACTGATGATATCTAGTGACGTCGAAGATTATTGATAACGCTTCTCTTTCTATTTGCGAGTATTTTGCCAGACTCACATTCAAGGTTTTCGATGCGAACGAAATTGGTTTTTCTGAACCATATGGGTAACCGCTTTGATGATGTCATCCTTCAATGAATGAAAAGCCGCATTTTGTTCTCTTCCACATGCAAAGTCTTTGTCTTGTCGTCTAAGTTGATTCAAGGCTGAGGCCTTTGATGAGAAATTGGGTAGTAATTTATTTTCCCAATGAAAGATTCTAGTTCGATTATGTTTTTCGGTGTTGGCATTATGGCTTCTATTCTTTTTTCAGATGGTCAGATTCCTCTTGCATCGATTTCGTGTCCAATGTACTCTAATTTTTCTTGCGCAAGTTGACATTATTCTTTTCTGCATTTGAGATTATGTGCGGATAGTCTTTCTAAAAGTGTTTTGACATTATTACGATGTTCGTCACTATTTTTTCCCGTGATTGTTACATCATCAACATACACTGCACATCCCGCGATGCCAGCTACTACTAATTCTGTGAGTTCGATCTGCACATAAGCATCACTCAGATCGATTTTTGTGAACAATTGTCCCCCGCTGAGCTCCTCGATTCGTGGAATGGGATATCGTTCAATTTCGATTTGAGGATTGACAGTGACCTTAAAGTCAGCGCAAATTCTAATTTTTCCATTTGGTTTTGATGACAACGATTGGAGCCGCCCACTCACTTGCATTCACTGGCTTGAGAATATTTTGTGACACCAAGTGGTCAATTTCGGTACGGACGTCATCATAGAGTGCGAAAGGTAGATTGTATGGCTTGCAGAACTTAGGATGAGCGTTCGGTTTTAATACTATATTCGCTTTGTACGTAGAACAGTGACCAAGTTCCGATGAAAATGTGGATTGAAATTCATTTCTATTGACATCGAGTGCGCATTTAAGAGATTCTTGGTCTACATTGTATATTCGGTGGTCTTAGGCAGATGTATGCCGAATTCCATTTTCCGAAACCAATCCATTCCAAGAATATTAATTGCACTTTGACTATCCATTACTATCAAATTCAAGCTTTCATTATTGGAGCCTAACGCTACATCAACTGATATTGTGCCTTTCAATGGTAAGATGCTACCACCGTACGCTCTTACAATTTTCGCTATAGGTGTACAAGGCGGTTTGTTCAGCTGCTGATATCCTTCAAGCCCAATGAGTGAACACGACGCACCTGTATCTATTTGAAATTTAAAAATTTTGCTATTGACGCTTACATCTACGAATAGCTTATCTGAAGCAACATGGCTATGATTGTTTTCAATATGGGACACTAATGAATCAAGTATGTGAACAGTACTTACGGTTTCCAATTGTTTAATCGAATTAACATCTTCATTATTCTTCTTATTTGATAACTGGGGTGTTCGATGACGTTGATTCGATTCTGGAGCTTTTGTTGACATACAAACTGCTGCAATGTGACCAACCCTCTTGCATGTTTTACAAACCGATTTGTTTTTTTAATGGAAGCACTGTGATCGCTGATGACTTATTCCACATCCAGGACACGACTTATTACCCTCTCTCGCGGCACTCTTACTACCAACACCATTGTTATTTTCCCGCTTACCTTTTGATCGATGATATGTTGATTGGTGGACTGCATTCACCTCTGATTCGCTTTTTTTCTGGCGCTTATGCTCACTGCATGTTTTTGTGGTTCTAAACCTTGTCATGGGGAGTATATAGAATGATCATGTCCCTAATTTTAGAGTCCACGTACGATTCCCCACAACCCTCTTTTCCACAGACGAACATGCATTCTTTTGCCATTCCGCGCAGCTCTGCAACCCAATCCGAATATGTTTGGTTATGTTGCATGAACGTTCTATAGAACTTGATTAGTGAGTTTTTCGATGAATTTCTTGAATGGTTCTTGCGCTACTTTGTCTCCATATAATTTCTGCAGTAGTGCCAGTGATTCAACATCAATCCAGCTAAGCAAACAAGCACGCTTTGTGCCATCTTTGAAAACGTTGTTTGCGATGAAATGTTGTTCCAGCTGGAGAAGATAAGTTGCCCAAGTTTTCTTAGATTTATCGAAGCCTTTGAAGGAAGGAACAAAAGCCTGTTTAATGGGTTTTTGTTCCAGCATGGTCTTAAGAAATTCCTGGTTGGAGTCTTGAAGCTTTTTAGGATTCGCTCAAGAGCTTTGGCGTCCATACTTTCACAGTTCGTTTCGTTAATCTCGTCGCCAATATGTTGTAATTTAATAAAATGTTGACGTAATTTTAATCAAGGATTACAAGGCTTTATTCTGATTAAAAAGGTCATTAAAGTAAGTATAGAAGTATAAAAAATGAGATAAGTTAGGATGACCCAAGTTGGAAACGGAAAAGAAACAAAGAACAGTTTCAAGGAAAGAATGACAAACGAAAAAGAATGTTTGCAGTGTTACCAAATTAGTTAAATGTACTTTAAGGGTGCTGTTTCATCATGCACAATGCAAGTTAACACGTATACCATTTCCAAAGCAGTCATCGAGTAAATCGACTGCCGTACTCCATGCAAACGCTTCCTCTAGGTGGAAGGCGCTATTTAATTATCTTTATTGATGATTTTTCTCGATACACAGTTATATACCTATTAAAGCAAAAGTCAGAAGTTAAAGAGAAAATTAAGGAGTATGTGGAATTCGCAAAAATGAAACCTAAAGTAATAAGATCGGATCGAGGAGGAGTGTACACTGGAGAAAAGGTTACCACATTTTTGCGCTACAATGGAATTCAAATCAGTATACATCACCATATACACCACAGCAAAATGGTGTGGCTGAAAGAAAAAATCGAAACTTCCATATAACTTTTGGGCTGAAGCGGTTAAAACAGCTAATTAAGTATATTCAAAATTTGTCATTGACACGAGCAGTGGAAAGGACACCGTATGAGTTATGGAATAGTCGTAAACCAGGTACAAAACATTTATAAGTTTTTGGTACTAAATGTTTTGTTCATATCCCGGAAGAGAAAAGGCGAAAGCTTGACAACGTTGCACAACCAATGATATTCGTAGGATATGATGAGTACTCCAAAGCTTACAGGTGCTATAACTCACTTCGAAAGAAAGTTCCAGTTAGCCGTGATGTTCGTTTTATGGAGAATAGCCCACGTACATATGTAAGTTGATGAGAACTTGGCAGAACATCAACAGCAGGTACGTGTATCACAGAGAACAAATAAAGGTAAGAGTAGTCCACGGTTGATTGAGGAGGTAAATGCGGTTGCATCTCAAGTAGTTGAGCCTAAGACATTACCAGAACTCATGGCTGGTGGCTCAAGAATTTTCGCAAAAGTATTGAACAGTGTGAAGTGTGCAGTGGTTCTCTACTTAAGTGTGTGAGTGTGGCGGAGTTGGCTAAGAACACGCCACCTAAAGCTTGGGTATGGGTTCCGCTTCCATACACTTACCCTGAAAAATTACTCGGTCTCCTTCACATGCAGAACAAGGAGATGAAGGCGAACACTTGAAGACAGGGCCCAAAAGAGAGTTCGGCCAGTACGTCTTGCTGTGCCTAAATAGGTAATCGCTACCATTCCTCGAGAAGAACAAAGGTATGGCGCGATATAGCATGGGGAAGATCATGTCAAAGGTCGTGACCAATGAACCCCATTATGGAGACCGATGCAAATAAACCTGCTTCACAGTAGGACTGCGACGGCGTGATTGATTAATTATACAGGACATGCATTTTACTAAAAAACAATATAAGGGCATTTCTTTTGAATAATTTCAGTGACGGAGACCTGGTAGCAGTAGCGGTAGCTACCAGCGAAATCGAAGGAAAAAAGCCTGTGTGTCTGGTATCAGCCTATCTTCCGTACAATTCGAGGGAAGTTCCATCTGACAAGATGAGGCAGCTGGTGGCCAGAGATAATTGGCATTTTATCGTGGGGTGCGACGCTAATGCACACCATTCGCAGTGGCGCAGCAGTGATACTAACACTAGAGGTGAGTGGCTGTTTGATTTTATTTTATCTACTAAGCTGACCATGTGTAATAAGGAAACAACACGAACTTTCATGGTGAGGAACAGACAGGAAGTATTAGACATCACTCTAGCTTCATCTACTGACTCCCTAACAGTAGATATGGACGGTTCTAAATAGAAGAGGCATCCAATCTAGGACTAGCACCACCTATAGAAACCCCAAGAGAGCGGACTGGGGTAGGTTTAAACTAATAGTTAGGCAACATTTGGACGATAGGCCATTTCGCATTGTAGGTCCCGCAGATAGGCAGTCGATAATCTTGGCAAAATAATGAACACGGCTTACAAAATAATTTGTCCCGTCAGGAAGACGGCAAAAAGATCTCAACCTCCTTGGTGCAACAAAGTGATAAACTCCAAAAAGAAGCAGGTCAGACATTTTTACAACAGGGCAAAATTGGTAGGAGATGAAATCACATGGGATGAATATAAAGAGTGCAGGAATTTTAAAGGAAATCCTGTAATCGATTCTGTAAATCGATCGCAGATACTACTGAAGCTTCTAGATTCCGCAAAATGATGGCAAAAGACGCGGCAGTTCCCAGCTTCATTAGAAAATCTGACGGATCGTGGGCAGAAAGTAGTGAGGAAGTTTTAGAAACATTAGTCGAAGCTCACTTCCAAGGAAGTGGCACACCAACTGTTTCGACACATAATTTATATTCTGATAACGTCAGGTTGTGAATAGAGGAATATTTAAATCATCTCATCACATGAAAGAAGCTACGTTGTGCTATACTATCTTTCGTAAGTGAAGGTGGAATTTAAACCCAAAGCAGGTAAAACAAGCCACACTTCAGGAAAGCCTATAGACCCATTAGTCTTTCTCATTTCTCCTCAAGACTCTTGAGAGGCTTCTTAACATTTATATAAGAAGCAAGTGTTGCAACGGATATTTATGCAAAGCGCAGCACGCATACTTAAAGGTTAAATCGGTAGAAAGAACTCCAAAATGAAGTAATGGACAAAATAGAAAGCAGCCTTCAGCATAAGGAATTCGACCTAGCTTCCTTTGTAGATATTGAAGCATAGCATTACCAATTGGCTCTGCAAGATGCTTGTCACGAGAAATATCAATTCCACTCTCGGATTTAGTTCAATAAGGAAATCGGTAACTAGAGGCACCCCCAGGGAGGGATTACCTCTCCCCTCCTCTGGGTTCTTGTCATAGACAATATACTGCAACGCAGGGTTTAACGGTATTGCCTACGCGGATAATGTGGTGATCTTAGTTCAGGGTAAATTCTTAAATACATTACACGGGATATGTTGGCCAAGGTACAAAGAACAGCCTACATTGCCATTACTGGTGCTTTACGCACTACACCCACTGCTGCACTCGAGTGTTTTATGTATTTTTTGCCACTGTATCTACAAATAAAATTACAGGCAAAAATTGGAACCATCCACCACTGGTTTACTCAATTTCGGTGCAATCGTACAAGATCAGCACAAGTGACGTCGAACGTTCTAGTCGCCCAATCGAGGTCACCACACTAGGAACGATCGATAAAATCCACGGAATGATATCGGACGATCGGCGACATGGTTTTTTGAGATCCGCGGGGTGTCATTGACATCGATTGCCTTGAAAAGGGTAAAACGATTACCGGCGCCTATTATGCAGAGCTGTTGAATCGATTCGACACATTTGGCGGGGAAAAATCAGGACAAGGCACAAGTTCTCAATCGCAATGGCGAAATTGTATGAATTAGGTTACGAATTGCTCCCTCATCCAGCATATTCCTCAGATTTACCGAACTCGACTTTTTCCTGTTTCTGAACATGAAGAAATGGCTCGGCGATAAGAGATTTGGGTCGAATGAAGAGGTCATCGATGATACAAGCGCTTATCTTGAGGGCCTCGAGAAATAGTATCACATATTTAGAGGGCACAAAAAAGAAATGGGAGAAACGTTAGACGAAGTGTATCAATCGAAAATGGTCTCACAATGATACAAAAGACTGTTGATTGATAGATTAGATACCTTTAAGTTTATTATCAGACGGCAAATTGTTTTTCTTACAACCTTGTCAGACAAAAATTGGTAGTCCACACGATACAAAAGATATTTAGCATACATTTTGCATTTGTAAACCTGACAATAATATAAGATCTTATTATTGTCAGTACATGAATTGTCATGAATCCTGAACATAGCTTTCGAATCATTGACATAGCGCGGGCGTTAGGGAAATTAGGAAGAGAAGACGAACTTTGGTTTTAAATATTTGTGGATTATAATATGAGGGAAAAATAGAGCTTGGTAAAGCATTCCACATTCATGTTGTACGGTTTATGAAAGAATCTCTATACTTGACGGTACGTCCGAAAATTGGCTTGAGGGTATATTGAGGAGCATTCAACTGGCTATTTCACTGGAGCACTGTTTGTGAAAAAAGCGATAGAATAAGGAAAGACATTTCTGCCAAGTTGGAACGAGTTAATAGACTCCACTATGCTTCTGTTCCCTATTAGTTTTAACGCTCGATTTTGAATTGTATCCAGCAGGTGCAAAGAGGTCTTAGGAGCACCGGACCAGACAAGAGCATTAAACTCCAGCTTGTGGCGGATGTATGATTTATATATTACAGCCAGATCAGACTGGGTAAAGAATTTCTTGCACCGTTTAGGGAATCCTAGATATTTCGCAACATTCTAAGCGGATTCGAATATGTGGTCATTCCAACGGAGATTGTCGTTAACACACATACCGAGAATGGAAAGTTTTTCGGTTTCGACTATGCAGGCGCCATTCATTGATAGTGGCAAAGGGCTTAGGTTACGCTTATGCGACAGCTGACAGCATTGAGTTTTTGAAGCATTAAATTCCACTCTGTTGTTTATACCCCATTTAATTATGCTGTCAAGATCGGAATATAATGAGCTTAACATTCGCTGTCGTTCCAGTTCTACGGCCGAAGAGCAGAGACGTGAGTCTGGGAACGAATATGAGATGCTGAAGTGTCGTCAGCGAAGGAATGTATTGGATTAAAAGTAGCAGACAAGAGATCATTTATGAATATAAGAGAGTCGGAGACAAAACGGAGCACTGGGGAACATCATCATTTATATGGTGTATAGCAGACTTGAAACCGTCCAAAACCACTTGAATTGAACGTTCGGAAAGGTAGTTTCTAATCCATTGAAGATGAAAAGAGAGTGATTCCACTTTTTTACCATCAAATCACCAGTGAACCTTTTGCTACGAAAACCATACTGACGGTCATTGAAGAGCTTTCGTGATTCAAGATATTTAATAAGCTGACGATTTATCAGCGTTTCCATGACCTTGGAAAGAAGGGACGTAAATGCAATGGGTCGATAGTTGGAGGGTGAAGAAGATTCGCCTTTTTTAGGGACGGGCTGGACAAATACTGTTTTCCATCTACTCGGGAAGAGTCCAGAAGAGTAGAATAGATGAAAAATCTTACGCAGTGATTTTGCCAGCGTGGAAGAACACCAATTTAGAATAATGGGTGAGATACCATCTGGACCAGCGGATTTGTTTATGTTAAGATCTTTAAGTACTCTTGCTACTGTACGAGTGCGAAAGTGGATTTGTCCCATAGAATATTCAACGCGCTCAAGTACAGGGGGAGGCAAAGCACAATCTGGGAGTTTGGTGTTCGCAGCGAAAAGGGCTGCTAGCAGATTGGCCTTGTCTAAAGAGCTGACAGCTGGAATGTCATTGTGAACAAGCTTTGGGATGGAAGATGAGGCACAATTTTTTGTGTTTTTGACGAAAGAACAAACATTTCTACTACCTTTGGGACAATGTAGGATTTTTTGCCTTAATTTTTGGTCAAAAGAGATGATGAGATGTCAGATGGGGTGATGAGCCCTTTATTAAAATATTTTATTTTTTTGCAGGGCATTCGGCAGTTTCAGGGTCCTCAAGTTTGCAACTATCAGATTAACTAAAGCCTATTTTATTGAAATGATATTTGAGAGAGCAAAGGTCGGTAACGAAGTATGTTAAGATCTTAGCATTACCTTTATTGATAAAATTTACACATCGAACACGGCATTAAACAGTAGACCCCTTCACAATAAAGTTAAAATTATATATGTACATATGTATATAATTCGGTTGTGTTATTTCGGTTTTTTTAAGCACTTTTGTAATACAAATTTTAATATTATTTTGTTCTTAGAAAAGTGTTTTAATTAATAAAAAAAGGTTCATAATAATCGGTGCAGAATTGACGAAGATATAAAGTAAATAAATAACACAAGTTGAACTTGAATCGGTAAATATTTAGAAAAGGGATATGTCAACAACTGACAGCCACGCGCCAGGCGCCTTCGCCTATTTGGAACCGATTTTGGTGAAACTTTTTTTTATTAGTTGAAGCACTTTTCTAACACAATTTTTTTCGGAATTTTGTAAATTTTGGTTTCATATAGCTTTTTTGAAACCTTGGGGGCGAATTACGCCCTGCAGGAATTTAAAAAAAGAGGATTTATTTCCTGTAACCAAATTACTAAATTTTAGTATTATTTTGTTCTTAGAAAAGTGTTTTAATTAATAAAAAAGGTTCATAATAATCGGTGCAGAATTGACGAAGATATAAAGTAAATAAAAAACACAAGTTGAACTTGAATCGATAAATATTTAGACAAGGGATATGTCAACAACTGTGAGACAGGCGCCAGGCGCCCTCGCCTATTTGAAACCGATTTTGATGAAACTTTTTTTTTATTAATTGAAACATTTTTCTAACACAATCTTTTCGGGAATCTTGCAGATTTTGGTCTCATATGGCTTTTTTGAAACTTTGGGGGCGGGTTACGCCTTGCAGGAAGTGAGCACAGCAATTTTTTTACAGTTTTGTGATCACTGCAAGATAATCTAACGAAATAAGATAATAAAAAAATAAAACAGTTAAACCTCCCACTCGTTCACACTGTAAAATATTGTCCCTGTCTTATACGATTGCGCGGTTAAATTGTTGCTCTACATCTTACACGTTCGAATAATTTTCCGCTTATTTTCATATAGTCAAATTAGAGGCTTCCAATCCTCTTTGGCTGAAATTGTTGATCTGTAAGATAGTCTACGCTTACTTTTAACCTCTTTTTAAACACTTACTGAAATTGTAACTTTAAAGCGCATTGAACGAGAGATAGAAATTTCAGTTAGCCTAATACACTAGGAAACTAATGTGCATTATAACTGCAGGTATTATCCTTACATAATATACTGCATCAAATAAACTCAGTAGCTACTCACCATAAAAAGCTGCTAGTAGTTAGTCTTGTTGAAGCGAACCCAACGTACACGTTCATTCTGCCTGCACTAACAGAAAAACACAATTCTACAACAGGAATATACTTAAATATAATTCACTTTCTTTAAATTTTATGTAAGCACATAATAAAAATAATTATCAACTTCGCAATCACTTATTAAAACCAAAAAACAGTCACATCACGAGCGATACTGCGCAAAAAAGAAAATGCTTCCATGAAGTAGATATGTACATGCATATATCAGCGGGGATGTACATTCCCATGCTTAAGAATTCTTAGAATTCAATTTTCTTCTAGGAACCAACTCTAGAAATGTTTAAGGCAGTACACATATACGTATATTTTTCACTTGAATTTATGATCTGATCTGGGTTATCACTTGCAAACGAATTTAGATGAAATCCTTCCAAACTTGCTGTTTTTTTAAATACAATTCAGCCGGACGATATTTTTGGATTACATTACAGATGACGAACAGAATTCCAGGAAATTGCCCGACATTTGCGCATTAAAAAAATTTGCAAATGGAAATTGGTTTATTATACACACTTTTAATATTCACTTTTCGCTATTATTCAATTACAATTTATTATTATTAACTAATAGTTATTAACTAATTATTTTTATTTTTTATTTTCCGCAACGACCCCTTAAATATATAACTTTACCACTAGAAACCATTTTGTAAGGTAACACCATTGTGAATGAGCATGTGTCAACAAACGACTGACATTGACATTAGATGTGTTCGTTTTGATAAACAGGCCGAATACAGGTTTATCGATAATAACGCCATGTGTTCACAATGCATTTCTGATCAAACAAAAAGTACGTTGATTACTGGGGAAATGGAAGATGGAAGATGAAATATGATTGAATGTTATTATAATTTTAATCTATGTATGTACATACATATGCACCTGTACGTCATGAAATACCACTTTATTTTTACAATTATTTAATACAGAAAAAGCTGTATTGTGTTACAAAAAACAGATTTGCCATTTTAATAAAATCTCGCCAGTTCCAAGCGAATCAAAATTTTACACGTGAAACAAATACAACAAAGTACTGGCGGTATCGTTTGATTTTCTCCCCAGAAGGAGCACTTTTCCACGTTGGGATTGTATCCCTGCGACACACGAATGTCTCGGAAAGGGAAGTGAAAAGTGCAGGAAGTAGACCGAGTCGCATGGGTAAAGGATTTGTGTGGGATTTTGCGTGTTCTATTTTATCTTCTTCGTAATAGTATTCATTTGCTTTATTCTTGTGCTTTCAGCGTTGATTTCGAGTCCAAAACACCCTTGAAACAGAAAAAATTACAAATGAAGGAAGAAAGAAATGTATAATGAAATAATCCCCTGGGAACAATCTTACTTACTTACTTAGGTGGCGCTACAGTTCGGGGTGAACCTGGGCCTCAACTAACAAGCCTCGCCAGTTAGCTCGGTCCGTTGCTAACTGCCTCCAGTTGCGCATCCCAAGCTTGTTCAGGTCCCCTCAACTTGTGTGCGCCACCTAAGGCGAGGTTTTCCTCTACTGCGTTGTCCCTCTGGGTTTGATTCGAAGACTCTGCGGGCCGGAGCACTGGTGTCCATTCGCTCTACATGTCCTAGCCATCTCAAACGACTAATGCGCAGTTTTTTGACTAGGTCGATGTAGCTGTACAGCTCGTATAATTTGTTGTTGAATCTTCTCCTCCAAAACCCGTCAACGCAAACGGGACCGAATATTTTACGAAGAATTTTTCTCTCGAAACGACCGAGGATATCTTCATCCGCTTTTGATAAAGTCCAAGCTTCAGCGCCATAAAGCAGGACTGGGATGATCAAGGTCTTATATAGAGTCTCCTTAATTGTTCGGGATAGGGCCTTACTACTCAATTGCCTTCTCAGCCCAAAGACAGCGAATCTTCGTTTTATTTCTGCCGAGGCGTTATTGTCAGAATTGATAGTAGAGCCGAGGTAGACAAAGTCCCGTACTACCTCAAAGTTATAGCTGTCGATTGTGACGTTCTGTCCAATTCGTCGATGTTGAGTGTCCCTTCTGGTTGACAGCATATACTTGGTTTTGCCCTCGTTTACCGCTAAACCCATTTTGGCGGCTTCCGTTGCAATACTAGCCCGCTGTGTTCTTCCAATAATAGTCGTTTTTCTTTTTTAGTTCAGAGCAGAGCCTGAGTTGTAAAAAAAAATGTTTGTGTTTCTCTTTTAGTTCAGAGCGCTTAGAGCACTCGATTCGTGTTTCTTTTTTCGTTTAGAGCGTGCTCAGAGCGCGCTCGACATGTTCAGGCTCTGTTCAGAGCTCTGTTCTGAACTAAAAAAGAAAAACGCCTAATGTCAATGTCGTCGTCGTAAGCTAGTACTTGCACAGACTTTTGAAAGATTGTGCTTCCGGTGTTGGCTTGTGAGTTTCGCACAATTCTTTCAAGAACGATGTTAAAAAAATCACATGACAGCGCGTCACCTTGTCTAAATCCTTTTTTGACATAAAAGGTCTCGCTGAGATCGTTACCGACCTTGATAGAGCAGCGAGAATTCTCCAACGTCATCCTGCACAGGCCGTTCGCCTGAGGTGCCAAAACTAGACATGTCTCTGTATAGCTCGTCTCTATAAATGCTGTCATATGTGGCCTTAAAATCTATGAAAAGATGGTGGGTATCGATTTGGACGTCTTGAGTTTTTTCCAGGATCTGCTGAAGTGTGAAGATTTGATTGATTGCGGACTTTCCTGGTCTGAAACCACACTGATAGGGCCCAATCAGGTTGTTGACAAAGGGTTTCAGACGTTCACACAATATGGCAGATACGATCTTGTACGCGATGTTGAGGACTGATACCTCTGTAATTGGCGCAATTTAGGGGGTCTCCTTTCTTGTGGATCGGGCAAACGGTGCTGAGATTCCATTCATCAGGCATACATTAATCTGACCAAATTTTAGAAATGAGTTAGTGTATGCTCTCTACCAGGTCATTTCCAGCTGCTTTGAACAGCTCGGATGGTAAGCCGTCAGGTCCAGCAGCCTTGTTGGATTTAAGTTTGGACATTGCTATCCTCACTTCGTTTTGGTCAGGTGGACGGAAGTTTTGGCTATCATCGTCTATGTTGAATGGTTCATTCTGCCTGACAGCGGAATGTTGGTCTTCGTCGGCGTTATACAGTCTGCAGAAGAAATTTTTCCATATTCTCAGCACCGACTGTGACTCTATTACGAGGTTTCCTTCCTCATCTCTACAGGCTTCTGTACGAGTCTTGTTGGCCTGACACGTTCTTTTTACCTGTTGGTAAAACTTCCGTACATTATTCCTGGAGTATAATCTCTCAATATCTGCGATCGCGCGTTTCTCGTGCTTTTTTTCTTCTTTTGGATAAGTTGTTAGTCTTCCTATCTATTATGCTTGTAGATCTCGTGAGCCGCTTTCGCCCTTCTTTACAGTGTCGCTTTGTATGCCCCCTGTTTAGCTGCATTTGCTTGCCGGCATTCTTCGTCAAACCATGGGCTTCTTTGTGGTGGTCGGGCGAAACTCAGCACATCAGTTGCGACACTTCTGATGGCATGTTGGCAGCGTTGCCATTGGTCTTCGGCATTTGATGCTGGCGGCATAGGAGTTGTAGCGAGATTTCGGGATACGCGTTCGGCAAAGGTTCTGGCGGTCTCTTGCGATTGCAGCAATGCAGTGTGATATCTTCTCACAGTATTTCTTCTTTGTTGTGACTTTAGGGATATCCGCATTCGTACCGTGGCTGCAACAAGGTAATGATCCGAGTCGATGTAAGCTGCTCGGAAGGTAAGACATCTAGGAGGCATGTCTTACGTCGATCGCCATGTCCCCTTGTGGATATTGAGATGAGGAAACCGTGTGCTTGCTATAGTGACGCTTCGCCCAGCAGCGAAGTCAATAAGCATAAGTCCGCGTCCGGAAGTGGTGTCGTGGAGGCTGTGCTTACCAATCGTCCTATCAAAGACGTCTTCCTTTCCTATCTTGCCGTTAAAATCTCCCAGAACGATTTTAACGTCATAATTAGGACATTGCTCGTAGGTTTTGTCGAGGAGCTCGTAGAAACATTCTTTGGTGGCGTCGTCCTTTTCTTCTGTGGGGGCGTGAGCGCATATAAGGCTTATGTTGGCGAGTTTAGACTTGATGCGGATTGTCATAAGTCGTTCGCTTACGTGTCGAAAGCTTAAGACTTCTTGCCTAAGTCTGCCGCTTATGACAAATCCACATCCGAATAAGCGCTGTTTCTGCTCTCTATAGCAATCACCGTACTAGATGTCACAGTTTTTCATTCTTTTTTTGCCCGGCCCATCCCATCGCGCTATATTAGTTTTCCGTGGTCGGGAAGTTACCCCTACGCACAACACCCAACCTGGAGGACCAGTTCCATTTTATACCCCTAGGACGAGGGGCTGGATTTTCCGGAGTCAGTAACCCACTTCGGAGATATGAGCGCTGCCGTTGGCCCATTAAGGGCTCATCCGCCACCAACTCTTTTCCAACACTCTGGCTCAGTGTTGGAGAAAGTTCGGCCTGACTGGAACTGTGGGCTCCACCGTTGATTCCACCTGGACAATTCATCCGCTGCCGTCCAGATTAAGAGGAAGTGTCTTAGTGAGAAAACACTCCTCCCCCTCTCTCGTTTGCTACCACCAACGACCTTCCAAAGGGGTTGGTTACCCAATCTCCAGCCGAGGTACTAGGCACCCAGCAGCCACCAACGCGGAGGTGTAGAGTAGGAGCTGATAGTGAGAGGCTAAGGTGAAAACGCTTGTGTTCCCTTATATTCCGCATCACCATCCTTTGGCCACAAATCTTTTACAAAAACAAAAAATATCCGTTTGCGGGATCATCGTCAGTGGGCATCGAAAACGACAACTCAACCCGGTTTAACCTTTGTTTTTTAGATGTAGAATTTATTTTAGACTAAAAATCTTAAACAGAAACAATTAAAACCAACAATATTTAAATAAAAAAGATTTAAAACTAATAAATACTTAGTAAACCAAAATACACAACAATCACTCACGATGACGTCACATTCCATTTGCATTCATCTATCAAACATAGCTTATATTCTTTTATCATGGGTGTCACTGCGAAATTGTTCGATTCCATAGGGAGTGTTCGTAAAGATGACTCAATTATAAGTTATCGTGTACAATGCTCCATATCGGCCGGAAAGAAAATTGGAATCAATTATGAAACTTAGTGGATTAATTTCGTTCCATTTTGTGTCAGCAATTTACGAAAATTTATATTTATAAATAAAACAATTGAAGAGCTTATTACAATAACATGATAAGCCACAAAGGAAAATATTGTAATGTTCTTTAAAGTTTAAAAAAAATGCACAAAATAGGGTAATAAACATTTAAACTTCTAGTTCATTTTAAAAAGTGTTTTAGGTGGATAAATTATGTTTAAACATTCAGGGCCTTACTACCAACCAAATCTAGTATACGGCTTAAGTATAATCTCCACATTTTCCAAAATGTGTGTACCAATAACGAATTTAATAGTCGGCTTTAGTGCTAGTAAGGAGTTAAATTTTAATGTACAGAAAGTCATGTTTAATTTTACAAATATGTCATTAAAGACCAGAGTAATGCCAATGTACTAATTTAATAGCACGAACAATGCTAAAAAGGATTAGATTTGGTATCTAGAATACTAAAATTATGCGTTAAATGGTAATTGAATTTAAATGAAACTGTATAAGCGTTACTCGATTTTCATGAATTTTAAAAATTCCTTAATCTTCATTATTATATACTGAAATATTTTACAGTAAAAATGTGTTTTTCCTGAATGTTTCATTGAAACAATTAATTACTACATATTTCGTTATGCAAAGTTATTGTTTGATGAAAATAATATTATATTAGAGTTTTAAAAAGAATTGTTATGGAATCCAGTTTCCATTTAGGAGGGAAAATTGAACCAATAAAGAGTATTAACTTCAGTGCATTGGTATCACCGCTTTATATGTATGAACAAGCGTAGACAATAATATCAGCTGATTTCTTTATTTCGACTTTCGAATGCCAAGTGTGTAGGTGTCTCCTGATATTGGTATCTAAAATAAACATTCAATTCAATTTTAAATTATAACCACTGCCCTCATAGCACCATGGAAGAAAATAAAAATTCAAATTCAAGTGCAAATATGAAACGTCAAACCAATATTATGTAGTAGATTCAATGAAAATGTAGTAAATTCTTTGAAAGAACCAAGTTTAAGTAAAAGTCGACTATTAAAACATTATTAGTACACTTTAGACTTAAGTGTGTATTAATATTTAAGTCGACACCTTCTTTAAGTCACGACTAATGATTCGTTGTTAATAAGGCCCTCAATATTTATTTCCCTATTTTGTACATTTTTTTCTTCGACTTAAAGAAATTAGTTTCCTTTGTGGCTTATCATGTTATTGTGATACGCTCTTCAATTACTCTTTTAAGAAAGTTTAATTTCAATTTCCATATTTTTTTCGGTTCATTGAGCCTATCATTTTTTTATCCAGTGTGTTTTCTTTTGCCTAAGTGCTAAAATCATACGTTCCAACCTGAATGAATGAACTGCTGGCTGGCGACGTAGGACTCCATTCTTTGTGCGAACATTGGCTCGTCTAACCACTCCATCTGCGCCCTGATAAACTCGTTCCACTCTTCCTCGGCACCACTGTTTTCTAGGCATGTTCGCGTCGCATATAAAAACCAGGTTTCCTTCCTTTAGCGGCTCTGTCCTTTGGGACCACTTGGCTCTTTGTGTCAACGTTGGAAAGTATTCGGCCATCCAGCGCTTCCAAAATCTGTCTCTGAGCTGACGGGCGATCTACCATTGCTTGTGTAGACTACACAACTTCCTGAATGGTTCACTTCTACTTGGCGTCTGGGCTGTGTTTGCTGTTTCCAGTTGGAAATGGTTCGGAGTAAGAGGATCATCGTGGTCCACGGAAATCGGCAAATGCGTCAGAGGTCGTGAGTTCACAACGTTTTCTCCTTCGATAATTAGGCATTGTAGTATATACTCCCGAGGGGAAACTTCCTTTAGTGTGTGTTTTAGTACCTTCTTCACGCACTCGACCATGCGCTCCCAGATGCCTCCTTCGGATGGGTTGCTCTGACAGTTCAACACCCAACAACATTGAACATTCAACCCCCTTGGTTGACAGCTCATCTTGGATACGGCCACAATCGAACACCTTGTTGAAATGTTTTGGCTGCTGGTCTGCTCCAACAAAATTCTTCCCATTATCGCTGCGAATTCGCACGGGCACTCCTCGGCGGTTTATGAAGTTGCGGATGGTTAAAATGCATGCGTCTGTTGACAGATCATAAGCGACTTCTAGGTAGACGGCTCGGTCAACAAGGCACGTGAACAGTGCCACCCATCTCTTCTCAACACGACGGCCAATACTAACTTTGAGGGGCCAAAAAGTCCAGGCCAGTGTAGGTGAATGGTCGCACGAACGGTGTCAAGTGATCTTCTTGTAACCTGCACAAGCAACATATACTAATGACCTTACGTAGAACTTGTCGAAGCCACCCACCAATACAGACGACGGATTTCGCTGATAGTAGCCTCGATATTTTGGTGCTTCATCTCGGTATGGTAGTGTGTCACGACTAGTTCAGTGAACACATGATCAGGAGGCAATATTGCAGGTCTTCTTGTTTCATGTGGAAGCCAGCAACACGTAAGACCCCTTCCTTATACACGTACGGCAATAGGTTGTGGAGAGGACTTTCTTTGGTCAGGCATTGACCATCTTTGATTAGCTTGATGTCGGCAGCATACACTTCGGCTTGTACTTGGCGGCATAACACAAGTTCAGCTGCATGGAGTTCCTTTACTGTCAAACTATTGGTTGGTGTTATGTGACGTAGTCGGCGAATGTGTCGTATGACGTATGCGATCGTTCTTTTTAGTTTTAAAAGAGAAGAAAAGTTGGAAATTTTAATGAAGGTGTCATTTACAGTAAGAAGAGTGAACTTTGAGGGAAGTTCTTCGTCTTCATGATCTTCGTATTGGCTGATGTTGGCGGAGTCAGCAGTCCACAAGTCTTCCTTTTGTTTCAGAAAACCTGTTCCTGTCAACCATCTCGATGAAGGGCTAAAGTTAATCTGGCAATTTGATCTAGTGGCTTCATCAGCGACGTTGTGCTGGGTGGGCAGCCAACTCTAATTGGGTACTTCGATAGCGTCAAGAATTTCAACAACTCTGTGAGCTACAAAGGGCTCGTAGCGGCGGTTCTGCGAGGCGATCCACTTGATGATTGTCTTGGAATCGGTCCACAAAAAACATTGGCTGACGTGTAGGGTGATGTGGTTTTCGACGATCGTCTGCATCAAGCGAGTTCCTAGAACAGCAGCTTGGAGTTCAAGGTGTGGAATGGTCATCGGTTTCAATGGTGCGCACTTAGTCTTCAACCTCTCCGAACTCCAGTACGCAACGGTGGCGAACGCTTCCTCGCTTGCGTCGACAAAGATATGAAGCTGGAGCTGCTTCGACAAGGCGTTGAAAAAGCAGTAACGTGGGATGTGAAGACCAACGACTTGGTCCAAATTCTCACACCACTTGGTCCAGGCCGCGTTTATGTTGCTTGGCAATGGCTCCTCCCAAAGGAGATCATACCTCCATACCTCACGCATCAGTAGTTTTGCGCCGACCAAGAAGTTCGCCAAGAATCCAAGTGGAATAAACACCGACATGATGACCCTCAGCAGCTCTCTCTTACTGGGACATCTCTTGCCAACAATAATATCGGGATCCACTCGGTGAAACTTCAGCTGGTATCTAAAGGAGTCACTCAAATGCTGCCAAACCATGCCAAGCACCTTCTCCGTGGCCAAGCTTCCATCAATCGGTGGGCCTTTTGCAACTGCGACCATCGTGGATTCTGTTCCGTCCTCTAAGGCACTCAATACTTCTGGTGAATTTGAACTAAAGCTTCACAGCTCAAATCTAGCACCTTTATGTATCTCACGCACTTCTTTGGACACGCTGATAGCCTCCTTTGTTGACTGAAAGCTATCAACGAAGTCATCCACATAGTGGTGCAGCAGTTGCATAGACAGCACAGCTCTGGCATAAGTGTCACAATAATTCAGGGCATTGGTTGACTTGATATATTGGGCTGCGCAAGGTGAGCAAGCAGCGTCAAAGGTCATGACAAGCATCTCGTCGATCGCGCCAGAGAAACCTTTGTGACCTTCTATCCTCTGGTCGAATGAGCACTTGGTGGAACATTTCACGAATGTTTCCACATACTGCAATGGCTCCCACTCGAAAGTTGAATAGAACTGATGGCATCGGCTGGTATTCCTGAGTCCCCTTCAGCAGACAAGAATTTAGTGATTCCAACCGACTGTGGCGGCGGCATCAAACGAAGCTTGCCCGGCTTGCTGGGACTCCTATATTGGCCCTGGTAATAACTGCTTCTTCAGGGTGAATGCGAGGGCATTGTCTTGGTTGTGTACGTCGCATAACGGCAAAGGAACACCACGGTGGAAATGGCGGCAATCTGCAATTAAACCATACCGCTGGCAATTAATTCCAAATAAAATGCAGCAAATCACCTTTATTAGATGGTTAACTTGGAGGGGGTCTCTCTTTAGACCTACACACTTTGCCTGTTGTCATATGGGCGCAGACATCTTGGACAATATAGTGTCAAAAATTGACGAATTGTGGAGAGGATACTGTTTCCAATAAACAATTACTAAAAATATTTTTCGCTTCGTGATGAATCTGTTAAAAGTACGTTACATGTAAGATATTTAAATATAAAATTTAACTGATGTTTCAAATCATTTATACTAAATAAAAAATATAATTATTGTAATATATAAAGAAACTGAATTTCAATATCGTCAAATGAAACAAAGCTAGAAACGATGTATGGGATTCTTTATTACCACAATTTATTGAAAAGAATATATATTATTCGATATCAAAAAAGATTTATTTATTATCATAACAGTTATTAAAGAATTAAACAGGAGGTATAAAACTTTGTGTCTGCGCACTTTAGCTTGGAAATAACAAATGGAAATTATAAGTAAAAAGTTAAATGTTCATATCCTATCTCAAATACAGCGAGAAATAGATATTAGTTGTTTCATGTCTCAGCTTTGAAATCTGTGGCAGTTCAAAATCTACACTAGCGCCTCTAGGAATCAGGCTAAATAACAACAGTGAACATACACCAAAAGACTACTACTTTTTGTAACTACATACTTTTAAATAACACGCGCGTTGTATTTTTTTAAATATAATAAATATAATTCTTTATTCTCAACTACATCGTATGACCATTAAACACATTCATTGTGGTAATCGTTATCCCATAAATCTATGGGATTCCTTTTCCCACAGTTTATTGCAAGAATATATTGTTTATATTCGATCTGTCAAAGTGGTTACAAGTTTAACAAAGAGCTCCTACAAAAAATCGTTAAAAACCTATATAAAGTGTTCTAAAATTATAAAATCGAGTCAATAAGCTTCATAATTGCGAACAACACCTATACAATCTAAATTCCGTGTAAGTCCTAGCAGCTAAGTAAAACAGAATCCAGAATTATATTAATCCAAAAAGCTTACCTCAATAAATGAATAAGAGAATACTGCTGGAAACTTCACCCGACCAAACTAGAGAGGAAAAGCGACTATTCTAGCTTCAACATATATAACACCATCTGAAGAAGCCGCGCCTACTATCGAACCAGTCTCAACATTAACTGTCGAAATTTTGAAAGAAATCCTGGATACCAACACGGAAAAGCTCAAGGAACTTCCCTCAAAAGCCGACTTCCAAGTACTTCGCGCAGAACTTACCGGCTTAAAAGTTAAGTACGAAGAAATCTCTGCTAAAGTTATTCAACTTGAACGGCGAAACAATACTTTGGAGGATCAAATGGATAAACTGTTGCAGAAAAGTTTGGAGACGAATGTATTAGTTGACCTTCCTGTAGAAGGCAACGCACTACACTGGCCTCTTGGGCACTAACGAAACAGGCGCCGTGGTTGAATATACACATTCTGTATCCTCTCCTGGCTCACGCACTGCAAGGATAGTTGTCAAAATGAAATCACATAATGATACTTGGGCAATACTACGAAACGCCAAAAAACTAAAAGGCACCAAAATCTACATCCATAAAGATCTTCCGTGCAACACGCGCCGTAGAATCTCAAAGAACCTTTTCACATGGGATTCGTCTCACGGCTTGAAATGTGGTACAAACCATAAATTAACAATAGGTGCGTTTTTTTACAAACCCATATGGGATTGTTGGGAAATTTGCATGTTAAATACAACAACAACTAATCCCATATGGGCTTAGCTAAGTCCAAATAAATTTCCTGGCTATACTCTTAGCCCCGATAGAAATAGTGATACCAGACTTCAATTTTCCTTGTGTTAACGATAATTTGTATGAAAGCGTCAAAACTGACGTACGATGACATTATCCAACAATATTTTTTTACACAAAATCTTAGATATCCAATTGATTTTACTATTTTTTCCTTTCATTTCTTGCAATTATTGCTCAGTATATTTTGGGCTACTGATCTATATTTATTGTGGCTTCTGTTGATCACTTTTACTTTATTTGTTTATCTTACAGTTGAAGAGTTGGGTTGTCAGTCCATACACAGTACTGCCAAGTTTTGGTGATGACGTTGCTAAGCCCCGATGTCGTTTTTTTCGTCCAAGCCCATATGGGCTTGCAAAAAAAACGCGCCTAATATTAGATAGTCAAATTTCCATTCCCAACTTGCTAAAACCCGCAAATGGGCGGGGCCTAATCCTATCTTTCGTTCTCATCGCTGAATACGTGTAATGAGAGATTTGAAGTTTAATCAGCTCATCTACGGGTCCAAAACAGTAGCTCATGTAATTTTGCATTAGAGTGGACTGAATCTATGCTGACAGTTTTCACCAAATTTCAGTAAATCGATACTTTTTTTGTGGCTGTCAAAAATGGAGGTGATTTTCCTTTTTCCCCATTTGTTTATTTTTTAGCTGAAAAAAGAGTAAATATTATTATTATTATAACTTTATTAGGATGTAAATGAATTACATAATAATACATGAATTAAGCACTAGCTAACAGGGCTTCAGGCTAAAGAGTAAATATATTTTTGATTCTAGACAACTTTTTATGTTTTTTTTTGTGCCTCTCTATTTGACTTATTGCACTGAATTCAAATCTGTACTCAGATGTTGTCGCACTATTTCTGTTTAAGAAATATAGCACTTTGAAATTGTCGTGAAATAATGTAAACAAAGGCAGTGGGTCGCCGTGGGTGTGTTTGGAAGCGCAGTGGGGAGTTTAGGATGTAAAAACAATATCTTTTTTTTATAAATAAATGAAATGTATCTTACACAAATAAACAAATTGGTATAATGTAACTATAAAATTGTTGCAAATGGATATTTAGATTTTTAATTATTTTATTTAAGTAATTATTATTCTGTTGTGTTATTATTCTACATTTGCATGAAATTTCGTACTGGATTGAGTTGTTCTTTCGCTTACTTGCGTACTGAGTTGTAGAAATGATTGATTTAAAGTACATATATGTACAATACAGATACATATATGTATAAATTATTCACAGGAGAATAAATTGTTAGTTCTCAAATTTTATGTGTAGATGAAAAGGCTGGTCGAAACCTTCTGTTCTGTTAAAGAATAAAACGAAGAGAAAGACAACAAGATATTCAGCTTAAGGATAACACAACAATTTGCGTTCACCATCTCAACACATATGTCCTTTTATCAAACATATTCGTCTTTTATATTTGACCTAAAATATATAATAAACGTATCTACTTGTTGTTTGCTCAAAAAACAAAGTGGAAGAAATTAAAATATGTATGTATGTTTATACTGTGATACATATGTTTGTATGTTTTAATTTAGTTTTTTGTTTAGTATAAATGATTTGAAACATACGTTACATTTTGATTTTAACTATTTTAAGTGTAACGTACTTTTAAAAGATTCACCACGAAACGAAGAATATTTTTGGTAGTTGTTTATTGGACATAGCATCCCCTCCACAATTTGTAATTTTTTGGCACTAATTGTTGAAGATGACTGCACCCATATGATAGTTGAGGCTCCCGTTGGTGAGCAAGAGTGAACTCTTGCTCACCAAAGGGCAGTGCTTGTGGGTTCGAAAGAGAGACGCTCTCGAAGTTGACCATCTAATATTGTTAATTTATGGTACAAGCGAACCAATGGTGATACTACGCACAATCTTTGGTAGCGATGGTGTATTATTTTTTACTCTCGAACATTTTATGAATGAAGTCCAACGAGCTGACAAAAACGTAAATAATGTCAAACACAAAACGTCAAGTTTGGCGACGGAAGTTGGCAACACTTCATCTCGAACAGTGGGCGAAACAGCCGCTGTACAGAATGCAGAAAATTTCGGTGCACAAACTAGTATGCGCTCGAGTTTACGCGATCGAAGAAATTGAGGCGAACCTGTCTATCAGGAACATATAAAATGTTAAAAATATTAGGTTATAATGGTGCAGGATTAAAAAATAAGTTTTTAATTATGTCAAAAGTTTTGAATTATTTATATGGAAATTCAAAGAAATATTTTGGGACTAAGAATTGAAATGGATTCCAGCAGTGAAAACAAATACATTTGGAAAAGGAAGCGGGGGAGAACTACTAGGCTATCGAAAGTGTCTTGAAGGAGTTGTTCTGAATTTTAAGCGAGCAGGAGAAATGAATGTCCTGGAAGTAAAAGTCAAGTGTTATGTCCTCTTTATTGTACCAATCTACACTGGAATAGAGATTATGACAAACTTTGCGATACTCTTCAGGACTTAAGGTCAATGGATTTGTTCCAAAAAGGATTAATCCAACCCTCAGTTCAAAGGATGAAGTGTGTGATAGGAAAGGTGCTAAAATGCTGGAGGTTGCTGACGCTTTAGACGCAATGATTTTAAATGGAAGTTGTAAAGGAGATCCGTATGGTGAATACATATACGTTTATTAGAGGAACTCTATTCTGAGCAGCTTCAAGATAGCTGCACAAACTTTCTCTACCACATGCCTTTGGAAATTTTTTGTACAGTTTCGGGAACTGAGGAAACACTCAACACAAAGCAAATGGGACTACTGCCAAAGTTGATATGGAGAGATAGATTTCAACCTATTTATCAAAATAATTTAAATCAGGAACTTGCTAAACGAAGGTTGTTAAATAATCCGCTGCATAGAGGACCTAACTCGAGTAATGATTGAAGGTGTGCCAACAAGTACCACAAGCAGGCGTAGGGTTAAACAGATATGGTTTGATGCAGAATGTCAAAAAGCCAGAAAAAAATCTTTTTCGCTTCTAAGGCTCTTAAGGAAATACAATACGTCAATTTTGAAAAATATGTACGCAGTAGCCAATAGGGATTTTAAACTTCTCTGTTCTGCAAAAAGGAAACATCTGGAGCAACAGATCGTAGCCGTTTTAAATTCGTCGAGATCCTTAGCAGACTTTTGGAAAGCGGCCAAAACTATCAACAGGAGAAATAATATAATTGCATCATCCTTACAAGCATCCGAACTTCGAGACTATTTAAAGAATCTACTCAACACTCCTCAATTTTCACCCCTAACACAGTATGCGGCATCACTTTTTGAAGAATAATTCTTAGATACTTGATTTACAGTTTTTAAAGTACAGAATGTTGATTACATTTTACATACAAAAATCTAAAGGCGGTAGAGCACTTCGAGACGATCGAGTACCAGCAGAATTCTATAAAAATTGTTCAGTTGAATTTCTGTCCGCGTTAACCAACGAATACAATAGAATATTTAAAACATATTTAAAACAGTGTGCCAGAAAGCCTTAAAAGGACAATCATTTTTCCTCCTGTCACGGTGATTGTGGTCGCATTCCTCCGAAACGGCTCGACCGATTTTTATACCCTATCCTAAGGGTATATTAAGTTTGACACATATGTAGTTTGTATCAAGATAGATGCACTGAGTTCATATATCTCTTTTCTCTTATTGACTCCGGTAGTCCGATTAGCCTTATTCATCGTTCAAGAGTTCCAGCTTCCTAAGTTCCGCGGTCTTGGAAAACAAAAAATATATACTTACGGTACGATGTCATGCCTAGTAAAATTTCGTAATGAAGCTAAAATTATTTCTTTTGTGGTTGCACCTAATGAATCGATGATAATGCCAGTAATTCTGGGGCGCGACTTCATGAAAACATTTCACATTCTTCTTATACAAAGTAAAATTAAATATGTATCGCCTTATAGAGATAAAGCAAATAAATTTGAAAGACATATTTGTTCTCATGCATCTAAGCTTATTAATTTGGGAAAAGATGTTAGTGAGTTTAGCAAACGACAGGGGTCCTCTGCGGTAACCGCGGTAAAAACATGTGAGGATGAGTCTACTGAAAGAAAGACTGCACCCTTGCCTGCTGATTGTGTCGAGAATTTTTTAAGGAGTTATGTGCTATTGACGTAGACAGACCACAGGTAGACTTAGAACTTGACATTTGCTCGCGACTGGACAGGTTTTATTCCGATGCATTATGAAAAATCATAACCGATTCTTTCCTACGACCCAAAAATATCGATCGGAAGCCATGTGACTATGAAATGAAAATTAGATTAAATGATGATACCCCGTTTCACAGCAACCCGCGTCACCTATCATATCATGATAGATCCGAGGTTCAAACAATAACCAATGACTTACTAGCAAGGAAGATTATCCCACCAAGTCAATCTCCCTATACGTCGGCTATCGTCTTAGTCAAAAAAAAAAATTGGAACAACACGTATGTGCGTTGATTACAGATCGTTAAACAAGAAAACCATTCGGGATAATTTCCCACTGCCATTGATTGAAGACTGTGTTGAGTATATGGTCGGTAAGCGATGGTTTAAATTACTCGATCTAAGGGACGGATTCAACCAGCGCGCAATGCATCATGATTCCATCCCACTAACCGCTTTTGTCACGCCTCATGGCCAATTCGAGTACCAAAAGATGCCTTTTGGGTTGAAAAACGCCCCTTCAAACTTTCAGCGTTTCGTATACAACATTTTTCGTGACTTGATCGATGTTGGCAAGATTATTATTTATATTGATGATATTTTGATTGCATCTGTCGATTTGAAATCGCATGTGCAGGTCGTTGAAAAGGTTTTGCGAAGGTTGTATGAAAGGGGTCTCGAAGTGAAATTAAGTAAGTATAAATTTGTCTAAGACGAAATTGAATACTTAGGTTATTTGGTGAACTGCTCAAGTATTCGGTTAAGTGATGTACACATTAAAGATATAAAAAATTATCCGATCCCAAGAAATCAAAAGGAACTGCATACTTGTATAGGTTTGTTCTCATATTTTAGAAAGTTTGTGCCTTCCTTTTCAAAAATTGCTAGACCACTATTAGACTTACTACGTAAGGAATCCAGTTTTGATTTTTCCGAAACTTGTGTGAATGCATTCACTGAACTGAGAAACCGATTAGTAACTGCACCGGTCCTCGCAATCTACTGCCCAAAACGCGAAACAGAGCTTCATTGCGATGGCAGCAGCACTGGGTTTGGTGCAGCTTTGATGCAACGGCAGAATGATGGCAAATTCCACCCGGTTGCATATTTTTCAAAGTCTACATCCGCGTCTGAATCAAAATATCATAGTTTTGAACTAGAAACTCTTTCTATTATTTATGCACTTCAACGATTTCGTGTGTATTTGGAAGGGATTCCATTTAAAATAATCACAGACTACAATTCACTCACTATGACACTGAGCAAAAAGCAGGTAAATCCGATCGATGGGCCCTTGAATTAGAAAATTTCAACTATTCAATTCAACACCGAAGTGGCGTATCTATGGGCCATGTCGATGCATTGAGTGGATGTCATCCAAAGCAACCCTGTTGAAAATATGCTTTAAGTCACGAGGAAGATAAAAATAAATGTCAGATTGTTACCGCCATAGATAATGACTATCTGGACTTCCAAATAAAGGTGATAGAATAAGAGAGATCCAAGGAAAATTGGAGACCGGTCCTGTTGATGGTTTTGAGCTCTATGACGGTCTCGTTTTTAAAAAAATGGATTCAGATCTTCTGTTATTTTTACCAAAGGAAATGGAAGACAATGTCATACGTATGGTGCATCAGAAGATAGGCCATTTAGGAATCGACAAATGTTATAGTCAAATAAGAAAAAACTATTGGTTTGAGAGGATGAGGGATAAAATTGGTAATTTTATACAAAATTGTATTAAATGCGTCTTGTACTCAGCACCGGCTCGCTCAGATGAGCATAATTTGTTCAATATACCTAAAAATCCTATTCCGTTTGATACAGTTCATGTGGATCACTTCGGTCCCCTGCCTTCGATCATTTCAAAATGCAGGCATGTGCTTGTAGTTATCGATGTACCCGATCAATTCGACTAACACCAAGGAACTATGTTGCTTCAGTTACTATAGTCGCCCCAGACGTATAATCTCCGACCGGGGTTCCTGTTTTACTTCGTATGAATTCAGTAATTTCCTGCGGGCGAGCAAGATTGAGCATGTTAAGGTTGCAGTAGCCTCTCCTCAAGCAAATGGTCAGGTGGAGCGGGTAAATCGTGTCCTTAGAGCAATGCTCAGTAAATTGGCTGAGCCTGTTCAACATGCAGATTGGGCATTAAAGTTGGGTCAAGTTGAATATGCCATGAACAACACTGTTCATAGTACTACAAAAGAGACACCTAGTTTTGTTCGGGATAAAACAAGGGGGTAATATTATCGACGAACTGACAGAATATTTGGATGACAAATTTAGTAATATGAAACGCTGCGGTTTGGATAAGAATAGGTCAAAAGCATTGAGCAATATAGAAAAATCTCAAGAGTAGAGCTTACGGTATTTTCTCAAACATATTCGATCGGCAAGGACATACTCGATTGGGGTCTTTGTTGAAATAAGACACACTGATACAACTGCAGGACAAAATAAGAAGTTTATACCGAAATACCGCGGCCCGTATATAATTTATAAGGTATTACCTAATGATCGGTACGTGGTAAGGGACGTGGAAAATTGTCAGTTGATTCAGCTTCCATATGATGGTGTCATAAAAGCTAATAAAATACGTAAGTGGTTGGAACCGGTGGGGTCGTCGAATGCTAAAGTCATAAAGTCATTAACATCTGTCAGCCACCCGAACCCAATACAACGTAAATGTCATAGGGGCAACTAGAGTATGTGGTTACTTTTTTTTCTTAATCGAGGTCAATCAAGTGTCAGGTTGGACGAGTTGTAATATTATTACTTTTTATTAACTTAACGCCCTCTGTTGTTTCTCTATTATAACTTATAAAAATTGTTAGGTTGAAAATTCAATAAAAATGGAACTGGAATGGCATGGAAACGCCATAATTTCCAGCATTCTGGTTGTGACCGTAACAAAGGAAACGTGTTTCTTTACTTTTCTTCCCAGAGATTACAAACTCTTCTTTTTTTCATTTGTTTTGACAGCAAATGTTATTGTGAGTAAACAAAAGTGCCAACTTTTAAAAAAAATACCAAATTTGGCAGCTGCGGATCGTTTTTTTTTTCAGAGGCAGCCGACTTCACTTCACTATTTATAAATGCCAAAAAAAAACGGGTAGTATAAGATTAGAACACCGAACAACTTTGAACACACCAAACGAACATAACTAGTACATCTCATCTGTCATTTGACGTCATTTTATTATTTTCATTCTTTGTTTGTCTTTTGTTTGCCACAGCACAATTTGGTTGTTCATTTGACTTCCCCTGTATTGAAACTATATCCAGTACCCAATAAAGTTATTAATTAAGGAAAATAATTTTTGCGTGTAAACGCAAACTGGAGTGTAACAGGATTACCTCGATTCGATCACAAAATTTTCTGTGATCAAGTTAAGTTTTTGTATTTAAACGCGGATTGAAAGATTGACTTTGACAGATAGAGAAAAAGGAGAAAAGTGTCTCCGCGCACATGAGAAGAAATGTCAAACTCAATTCTCTTTCGTTTCGATTCTAATTCGATTCTCAATCCGGTTACAGTGAAAACCTAGATTGTAACTCAATCCATTTTCAATCTGATCTCTCAATTCGTTCATATAAAGTAGTAATTGATCACAGCAACTTCAACATTAGGCCTAATCCTTAATTGACTGTTGTTGCCCAAATACAACTTTGCGTCGAAATTGTCAATTGTACCAACCTGAAGCATGAAATTTAATTTTCTGGTTTTTTGTTTGGGTTATTTGTTGATTGCTGTTGATAAAATTCTTATGAAATCAAATATCAAAATTGAAAAATAGGTTTTTAAACCAATCAAAGACCGTTGACTTTCCAGTTCCTAATTTCTGAACGCACCGATTGTTTTGCAGTAAAATTTTTATATATTGACCAATCAAAGACATTTAACTACCATGTGGCGAAAGTTCTGAACACCTCCATTTCGGAACGCACCATTTTGCTGTCGCACATAGATGACAGACAAAAGATTTTCTAAAACCTTTCATTCCAATCTAGTCGCGATTTTCTGTGGTGGTAAAGGGAAGGTGTCAAAAAGAATAAACAACCAAGAGAAAGAAAAAAATAAAATTAAATTGTAAACAGTGATGGCGAACGCAGCGGAGTCGAAAGCTTTTCTCATTTTTGCTACTGGGACAATCGAATCCGCAACTTTTCCACTTGGTCCTGAAAGCAGTCAAGTCTTCTGTCGGTTTGAAATAGTGACTGGAAGTAATTGGGAATTAGTCTCGGGTATAACAAGTGGCATATCCCAAGCGGCTATGCCAAAACACGCCAACGATAAAATTGTTTTTAATATCCCTTTCGAGTGCATTTATAGGAGCACAAATCCCTTTGGATGTAAGTTGTGTTCAACAAATAACAACACATTTTTTATAAATAAGTTCTCTTTCAGGGCCTCAACTCCTCGTTAGCATTTTCGGAAAGAATCGATGGTCTGTGGAGACTACTCTAGGATATTGCTGGGGTCACTTGCCTATTATAGGATCAGAAGTAGAAAAATCGACTCAGCCTATCCGAGTTCCAAAGGATTCAACTGTTATGGGTGAACTTTCAAGTTGGATTACTTCCAGAAATGCAGAATTGAAAAACCCAAAGATACTATTGGATGCTTATGAAAGTAAAGGTAAGTGACATCAAACCTTGTTATTTTTGTCCTACAATACTTATCTCTATATAGAATTCCTGTCGATGGAAAAAAATGGAGAACTAAAACTTTCACTGCGGACACTCTGCCGAGGGACGACAAATACGAGAGAATATATCTGAAATCACTTGGTAGATCTAAACCGGACATATTATTTTACTACTGTAACATATCTTTTGTATGTTTATGTAAGCAAAATACAAACTTCAAAAGTGTGCGGAAAAAATCTTTTCAATTTATCATTTGTATAAACCTATAGGGTGGTGGAGGTGTAGGAAACTAAGCCTTGAGTCCTCTAGACCTGTCGCGCCAAAAATTTGTATAGGGCTGAGTAAGATACTTACTTCATAGCGTTCAATAATTATGTAAGTTCTAAAAATTGATTTTTAATGCATTTTTAATTGACATTGAAATTTTATTTCACTTTAATTGTCATGTTAATTAAAATGTGAAAGTTAAGGTAGGTAAAGTTTTAGATGTAATGGAAACCTATTGTTAAAAGTGTAGGTTCTACTAAAAAGGACTATAAAATTTTTCACTATGTGTACTTTGTGTATACCTTAAGGGTTAAACTTACTACGACAGAGCAGTATACCTAGTGCACGATTACACATAGAAAGCTACTTCGTCTTGAAATACTCTCCCGATGAGGAATCATCTTATTTATGATACAAGTGCTGAGTTCGCTATTATTACACATTGTTTACAATGACTTGGCTTAGAAGGACATATTGATTTGATAACATAAACCGGATAACTGTTAAATACCGGAGGTACATACATGGGATGTACATATCTATAGACGCGTTGTATTTCTGTACACAGAATTTTGGGTATGTTACAGTTTACCGTTTGTTGACTTTTTATTACTGATTTTGGAAGTTTGTTCAGCAGTAGGTGGAAAAAATGCTCAGTGCAAAATTTGCTGTGGTGGTCTGGATGGTTTTTGTAATTTGTTATTTGTTGTTAATTGAAATAATTAACTTTGCACCTCATCATTGTTTGTTCCACTATAGAGAAATAATTGTCAACAATTTTTAACTGCTGTATTGTGTGAACGCTAAAAACCCTTGTCAACTACCTGCTTGATTCATATCAGTACGGTGTTAGGCATGGAAGATCCACCAAATTTTTACACTACGGCAGATCTAAGGAAAGAAAATGCATGCACTCTTATACTGAACGAATATAAATTATTCAGGATTGAACTTCAAGTAAAATAGTTAAAGGCAATAATCTAAAACGATAGGTATGAACATTCATCCATTTTCTTATACATGAGCCTTAGTTCAGTGGGCGTGATAGCACTACCACGATAAAATTTTAACAGATGTTATCTGTGAAGTCATTGAAAATTAAAAAAAACTCCAATTCGCCATATTGTGTGGGCGCCGTGGCTCAAGTGGGTAGTTGAATCCCCAGACAACACCTAAAATTTCTTTCACGGCCCCACCTCTAGTGAGCGTCTGACAAACATCCGAGAGTAAAACTGTCATGAAAAAGCTTCTCAAAATTGCCGTTCAGATCCGGCATTAAACAGTAGGCCCCTTCCATTCATGTGAAGAATATAACACGCACAACACGAATGGTTGTGAGAAGCTAGGCCCTGGGTCCCATGGACCCGTTGCGCAAAAAATTTGTTTTTTTAATTCGCCATATATTTATTTTAAGCGCAATCACTGAAGAAATAGCCGACAAACCGCCTGTTTTCAAAATTACCGTTATATATTATCGAGCCATAAGGCGTGAACAACATTTTTTTTTATTTTTGTTTTTGAATTTAAATGTTATAATAGTTACACAAATAAAAGAAACGACAGTTAAAATCAATGCGCTTTATTTAGCAGTATTTTAGTCGTCTGGCTCCGTCGACGATTAAACTTAGAGTAATCTCTACAGTTTCCACTGCAGGCTTTTATACGTTTTCGTTATAGCGTTACAACTCGGCCATCCTACCTTCATTTTGTCTGACGCCATGACGGTGTTAAGCTTCCGCTGGTTTCGCTGTATGTGAGGGATATACTCTACTAAAATACCGGTCATTCCACAGAACCTTGGAGACGATGTATGGTTCCAGCTTCCGTTATTCGCCTGTGGCTCTAGGTTCGTTCAACACAAGTTCTCCCTCGCATTATAAGCCAGGCTTCGCGTCGAATCTTGCCTTCTGACGGGCCTGGCGGTCCGTCGTTCCATCTCATCGGCTTCAACCCTGGTCTGCTCTCCAAGCTCCGAGAACATGTCTCGCAGCCTAGGATCCTGCCACTGCATGGTCGCCACCCAATCCTAGTCTGATATCTGGACATTCAGCACTAACGCAGATGCTTCCTCCACCTGTTGATCTTCTTCCACTGGTTGCCGACTTAGGGTATCGACGTACGCCGCCCTCTTCCCGGGCTGGTGAACCGCTTCGTAGTCAAATTCTTGCAGTTTGAGCCACCATCGACCCACTCGGGAATCAACTTCGCCTTATTGCTGGTCGCAACTATGGCCTCGCAGTGACAACCTTGAAACGTCTGTCCAGTAAATACACCCTGAATCGGTTTAAGCTCTCTACTATGGCTAGGATTTCGAGCTCGTACGAGTGGTATTTCGTCTCGTCTTCGGACAATTGCGCTTGTAAAATACCATTTCATGATCGCACTCCGGATCAAATAGAGCCAGTACAGGCGGGTTGATGAGGATCTCCTTCAGCCTTTGAAACTTTCTTTCCTTTCATCCTGTCGATCCGTCCACTCGAAAGTGTAGTCTGCTTTTGTGAGGTCTGTCAGTGGAGTTGCCCTGTGCCTATAGTTTTGCACAAACTTGCGGAAGAAACCCGTGAGCCTCAGAAACTGCCGGACTCCATGAATGTCCTTCGGTGTCGGAAAAGCCGCAATAGCAGCTGTCTTCTGCGCACTAGATTGAAGCCTTTCTCTGCTCACTCAATAACCCAAGAAGTCAATGTTAGTCTTCAAGAATGCACACTTACCGACGTTCAAGGTTACGTCAGATTCCCTCAGGACGTCTAGGAATCTCTGTAGCTTCTGCAGACCCTCTTCAACGGCTTTGCTGCAAATGACCATCTCATCTAGGTAAACGGCAATATCCTCCCTTCTAAGACGTGATTTGATCACATTCATACAAGCTTGAAACTCGACTGGGGCATTGGCCAACCCAAATGGCATTCGATTGAACTCAAACATCCCGTCATCTGTTTCAAACGCCGTGAACTTCTTACTGCGTTCCTCTAGGCATATCTGATGATATCCTGAGGCTAGGCCCGGCGTTGTGAAGAATTCATTCCCGGATAGGGACTCCACTACCTCCTCGACTATAGGCATAGGGAACCTCATTTTTGCCATCATCTTGTTAAGTGCCCTATAATCGATACAAAATCGATCGCTTCCGTCCTTCTTGGTGAGGGTAACCGGAGTACAGTAATCCGAGCATGACGTTCGAATCGAGCAGTCTTCCAATAGTCTGGCAAGTTCCGCCTCCAAAGCCGCTCAGGTACCTCCGGTCCTCGACATACTTAATGCCTCCTTCCTCCGCAATCGTACGAAACAAGGTGACACAGTCGCTTCCCAAGTCAATGAAAGCTTTAACTTGCCACCCGTTCACTGTGTCATCCTTAACATACTCCGTCTGGTCTTCCTTCAGAAGTAGCTGCGTGAGGCTTTCGGGTCTCCTTCCTGCAGTAGCATTCCTCGCGCCGCCTTCAACTCGGGTATTTGCCAGTGGACAGTCTCTCTTGTAGTGTCCCGTTTGTTGGCAACCGAAACACCTTACCCCACTATCATCAGCGCCGCCATTGGCTACTCGCCCAGCCTCGCGGCTCTCCACCTCTCTTCTACCACCCGGCGGCCGCTAGCCCTCAGTCCTACAACCCAACGGACCCTGTCCAGTATATCACTCACCGAAGTGGGTTTTACTGCCCGAAAAGCTTCCTGGCAGTCAGCGTCTGCTATCCTCTGGGTAATGTATTTTACCAGGGTGCTCTCCTGCATGCGCCCCCGAGATGCTATTACCTTCATCTCGAACACATACTCCTCTATGTCCTCCCCCGGACGTTGTTTCCGCTCACGTTTTGCTCTGTCTGCCATTAGGGCAAATTCCAAAGAACAGAACAGAAAATTCGCTAGCTAATCACCGCAAGCGACGGTGCAATCGTGAATATCCAAATACAACCAAACACCCTAGCGCAACAATACCAAAGTCTGCGTCTACCGTCTTGTCCAGCTATCAAGTTGATGACACTCCCATTCACAGCTAATTCCAACGGCCAAAATAAATCGGCAGTGCAGCGGTAGCACTAGACAAAGATCTATGCCAGCGTTTTAATCCAAAAGGGAATGTCGCAGTCTACGTCACTCGTACAGCAAAAAGAGAAAAAAATGCAACGGCTAATTTCAACGGCCAGATCAATCGTCAGTGGAAAAAAGGAAAATTATTTGGTAACACTGGCATTCAGTGCCTTGATACACTTATCTCACCACTTTCATACTTTGGCGTCGCCATCTGAAAGCAGAAAGCAGACAGCAGAGCTCCTGTCAAATTTTCTGTGGTGGGCATTTCATAGCATGCTTTTTTAATTCAGATGGCGACGCCGAACAAATACCACGTATATATGGTGGATTGAATCCGGATTCAATTCGGTCGCGGATCGAAAGATTGAGTTTGACAGATAGAGAAAAAAGATAAGGGTGTTTTTCCGCGAGAAGAGAGAAGAACTGTCCAACTCAATCCTCTTTCGATTCGATTTCAACTCGATCCCTCAATCCGGTTACAGCGAAAACTTGGATTGAAACTCAATCCATTTTCAATCCAATCTCTCAATCCGGTCATATAAACGTGGTAAAAGAACATGGTGTGTTGAGTGTATCAAGGCACTGAAGGGCGGTGTTACCAAATGATTTTCCTTCTTTCCAGGAAATAGAAAAAAAATTTAATAATGCGGAAGTAAACTAAATCATTCTATTTTTGCTAAGTAATTAGTGACGGGAAAACTAAAAAAAGGGAAACAGAGTTATAAAAAAGAGATAAATGATTTATGTACCAAATTTGAAAAATGCCTGTGATGCTCATAGCTTAATTTTTTAATTAAGATGGCGACACCGAATAAAAACACGTAGCGGAGAGTGCATAAAAGCAATGAAATTATTGAACCAGCTAAATCGGTAGAAAAAACAAAAAAAAAAAAAAAAACATGAATTTTGGGTTAATCCGTTTTTAGCAAGAACACTGTATGATATTGAGACTCATTTGTTGAAAGATATATTGTGGGGAAATGAAAGCGACTTCTGCGGAAAACTCGGAAATATATAATAATGTCATTAACTAATTACTTTCTCATTAGGGGTGCAAGACGAATTTCCGTTTTGCAAGTGGACAAAAGCAATCAGACAGTACTCTCTTGTTGCGAGACAGTTTTGACAATGTTTCTCCTGTTCTATCTTTCGATTGAAAATCAACATTTTCCTTTGAGTTCACTGAAGTCCTGTGTTCCTAATTAATTCTTAATTTCTTTAGTAGAGTTAAATTAGAGCTCCTAATTTTTGCAGTAACATTCAATACTTTAGGAGGTGAGGACAAATTTCGCAGAGAATAGTCAATTAAAGACAATTAAAAGCATCGAACATCGAAAGACTGTGTATGCTTATTATGAGCAAAATAAACCAATCACAACGACAAAAATATTAAAAACAAAATTTTAAATAAAAAAAATAATGCATCCACACCACATAAAAAATATTTATTGTGGCAACACTGCCACTGCAATTGACAACAAAATGACAGCTTGAGCTGCTTTCAAAGAATGCTTTTATCAACTGATAGCTTGCTATATAGCCTGCTATCAATACCCCCGGTCTCCACTAGCTATCAACCGATAGCTTGCTATATAGTATGCTATCATTATAGGTCGTGGAGACCATTAACGCAAGCTATAAATTGATAGCAAGCTATAGATAGCAAGCGATATATCATGCTATCATTACCCCCAGTCTCCACTAGCTATCAACCCATAGCTTGCTATATAGTATGCTATCACTATATTTAGCTCGTGGAGACCATTAAAGCGAGCTATAAATTGATAGCAAGCTATAGATAACAAGCGATATAGCATGCTATGTAAACCAAAAATTATGAGCTCTAATTTAACTCTAATAAAGAAATTAAGAATTAATTAGGAACACAGGACTTCAGTGAACTCAAAGAAAAATGTTGATTTTCAATCGAAAAATAGAACAGGAGAAACATTGTCAAAACTGTCTCGCAACAAGAGAGTACTGTCTGATTGCTTTTGTCCACTTGCAAAACGGAAATTCGTCTTGCACCCCTAATGAGAAAGTAATTAGTTAGTGACATTATTATATATGTACTGCCCTTCAGTGCCTTGATGCACTCAACACACCATGTTCATTGTTCGGCGTCGCCATCTGAATTAAAAAAGTATGCTTTGAAATGCTCGCCATAGACATTTTAGGCGTTTTTCTTTTTTAGTTCAGAACAGAGCTCTGAACAGAGCTTGAACATGTCGAGCGCGCTCTGAACGGAGCACGCTCTAAACGCTCTAATATATTTAAGAAACACGATTGAGCAGTACCTGTCATATGACTGCAAAATTAATCGACGATTCATGCTTTTTGTCTTCTTAAACACTAAAATAGCATTTATACACAAAGAAAGTTTTCATTTAATTATTAACTACTAATAATTAATTAAAAACAAAGCCTCGAACTCCATTTCAATTGTTTTCGATTTCGGTTTCTCATTGCTTTACCCCCTGTCAAACGTCAAATTCACTGTGCTCGGGTTTTGCTCAGGATGCTCAATCAATTCATGCTGAGCTGATAGAGCGCGCCCTGAGCACGCTCTAAACGAAAAAAGAAACACGAATCGAGTGCTCTAAGCGCTCTGAACTAAAAAAGAAACACAAACATTTTTTTTTGACAACTCAGGCTCTGCTCTGAACTAAAAAAGAAAAACGACTTTTGACAGATGCTCTGCCATCTGCTTTCTGCTTTGGCTATTGCTATCTGCTATGGATTTACAGCTAGTGGAGATTAGGGGTTACATAGCATGCTATATCGTTTGCTCTCTATAGCTTCCTATCAATTTATAGCTTGCGTTAATGGTCTCCACGACCTATAATGATAGCATACTATATAGCAAGCTATCGGTTGATAGCTAGTGGAGACCGGGGGTATTGATAGCAGGCTATATAGCAAGCTATCAGTTGATAGCTAGTGGAGACTGGGGGTAAGATATTTTGAAAACTACAGTCCATAATTTATCGAAAGTGAAAACAGGAAGTGGAATGGGAGTTATGACACATGAAATGTCACCTACTTTTCAGTCAACTTGCCATGCCATATGTTAGGCCTTGCCTCAAAAAGTAGAATACGGATAGCGTCTATATAGTAGAAACACATTGACACAGCAACAGCCAACAGCAACTTCAACAGCAGAACCAAATGAACAGATGCTGTGATGTAAAATGCATTAGCACAAGAAGCTTCACACAGAAAAATTTGACATTGTGGGAACATTTTTCCTGGATTGCACCCAAATATCAAATGTTTTCATTTTGGGACGATTGCTGCATTTCGGCAGGAACAACCAATTTAGGATTACCGATTAGGCCTAACGTTGAAGTTGCTGTTGTTGTGATCAATGTGTCCCGTTCCATTAAAAAGCGTTGGTTCTAATATTTTGCTGTGGCTGTCAAAATTACTGCTGCTGTTGTTGAACCTCCCTACCGAGTACTTCAAGTTTCTTTTTATTTTATTACTGTTCACTGTTCATTGTGAAATAATAAAGAAGTTTATTGTTCTACTCTTTTCCTTCTGTTTATTAGAACTGTTCTAGCTTCTCTTCTGTCAATACTGGATCTGACATCTACATACACACATATGTATAATCATGACATTTTTCAGACGCTGGTTCTACGTTTCTGGCACAACAAATACTGCGATATCGCCAACGTAGCCGATGATGTGCACTCTATTCGGGATTGTCAGGGTACCAACATTCAGTTCACAGGAATGCACCAAGTACTAACCTTAGAGAAACTCCTCATGTGATTTGGTGTTTCTTTGGCCCTTCTTCTGTGGCGCAGTAAGTCTTTGAAACAGTGAATAGATCGGCATTTGCTGGTTGCTTAAAGGTACCTTCAAACCAACGCAATTTATTCGTTACAGCCGCGACAAAGAAATTCGTTGGTGTGGATTCTCTTATAGCGCCATGTAATTTGAGTGACAGCAATCACCGAGGTTCATAGCCGTCTCGGCGGAAGCTATTAAATCGCGTTAGTTTGGGTCTATCCTAACGCTTTAATTATACAGTTCCAGCTGAGTGAAGTTCAATGCGTTTCGGCGTCGAATGCAACGATATCACAGTACTGCTTTGTCCCTAACCATCATCGTCCCGTTACTGCTTCCTGTGCAATGTCCCACATTGGCTGTATGATTTGTATGGTGATTCGCTTTTTCTGAAGTCGAACGAGAGCCCGGAATATTCTTCAATGTATTGTTCTTGTACTGCGCGTATGACTTCTAAAGTACCCAATGCGTCGATGTCAATTATGCACAACGGTTTGTATGTAAACGTTTGGTCAGCCACCGTACATATGTAAGTGCAAACAAGCTAGTTTCTTAGTTATTAAATAATTAGATAATAAATACTTAAGTAAGTTAGGTTAGGTCGAAAGACATAGTTCTAAGAATTAAGTTTAACTTAGAGTGCCCGCATAGGGCCAGTAAGTCATTAGTACATAACGTAGTTAAGTTAGTTAAGCTAGTTTTAAGCGTTTTTTGTTAGCATGTAAGAAATAATGAATTAGAACTGAAGTTAATAAAAATGCATTAAAAATGAAAAAAAAAAAAAAAAACAAGCTAGTTTGATGAAAAATTATTCAGAAACGTATAATTATATACGTTATCAAATACAAAATCATATACGGTTTTCCATTTTGTATGAACGGTCACTAAGTTTTTAAAAATTTAGTTTTTCCATAAATCTCTCAAATTTATATTTTTCCACTCAGTCATATAAATAATTCAAAACCAATTACATGGATCAGTTCAATCTCTACTGTGATTTTGAACCTAGTTATAATGAATAATTAGATTTTATTTTGAGAGTATGTTTATATCACTCTGTCTGGCTACACAAGCACTACCTGTACGTTAAACTGTAGCAACACAAACCAGCGCTACTTCCTTTAGTACAATTGTAAATGTATGGAGGCCATTTTTCTTTCGTTCATTCTTCTTTTGTTCGCCAGACAGTGTGGAAGTGTGGTTTAAACATTATTGAAAAAAAATAAGAAAAGTATTATAAAATGGATGTAAAAGTTGAAACGATGAATGGCAGTGGGCCTTTACCGCAACGTAATAAAGGGGGAAACCAGAAAAATCAAAGTCAAAAGCCTCATCAGCAACAATCTCAACAGGAACAAGACCAGCAGCAGCAGCAGCAAGCTTCAGAAGCCGTGGATGGGGCTCCTGCAGAGAAAAAGCCACGTTTTGGAAATAACCAACAAGGTGGTGGAAATTTCCAAGGAAAATTTAATCAGGGTGGTGGCGGCGGAGGTGCCAATTTTGGTAATGGTGGCCGCAGAAGCAGAGATCGTCGACGTAATTTCAGAAATGAGGTGAGTGAAAATTTTTTAAAAAACTTAAAATGGCGGATGGTAAAATATTTTTGCAGAACTAGTCGATAATCGACATTTTTAATAAGGGGGAAATATGTACATATAAAGGATCATTTATATATGTAGTATGTTTTTTTTATGTTATGTATCAACACGTTTGTAGAATTTTCAAACGATTACTAAATAAAAAAAATCAAGATATTCTATAGCGCCATCCCTCCATTTTGTTTTTTCTAAGAAAAAAATGCGCCCAAGCTCATCTATTGCTTTTTTTCTCTTTTATGGTCATGTTCATTTGTAGGTAAAAGAAAAATTTGGGAATGAGTATAATTTTACGAAAAAATGGCCTTTAGCGCTAGTTATAATATATTTGTTAAAAATTATTGCACTAATTTCACTGGCGTCGATGTAGAAGTTACTTTAGTTAGTCGCGCTTTGTTAATGGTGTAAACTTCGGACATGCTTTCTGCTGGCTGGTTTGTTAACTAAAACGGTACAATTTTTACAAACAAAAATGGTCACGACTAAAAATGCAGTCTTTTATAGTTCTCAATGAAATAAGACAAATAAAAATCTCGTTTTCGTCTAAAAATTTTTCCTATAAAATTTCTGTAAGAAAATACAGTCAAGAAAATGTTTGCAAAACCAGAAAATAAACAAAAAATTCATTTAGAAGTATATATTTACGAAGAACCGTATGATTTTTTCCATTCTTTCTTTATAATTTCATTTTAGTATTAATCATTTATAGTAATTTTAAAAAAGAAAAACAAAAATTAAAAGAAATCCAACAAAAAGCTTTCAACATGAGTTTTTTTTAATGTCAAACGATTTGCAAAATACATGTACATACATACATTCTTAAAATTAGGTAAAAAAAACAAATGAAATATATTTTTGTTTGTCTAGTATTTAGTATGGCCGCCATCAGCCTTAATGACAGCCTGCAACCTGTTCCTCATAGAATGTATGAGCCTCTGAAGGTCGTATTCTTCAGGAATCTTTTGCCACTCCTCCTTTGAACACCTGATTATATCCTGTTTTGACTTTGCACCCCTTTTTGCCGGGACTTTGGGCAACAACTGCAGTTGTAAAGCAACCACTCTCTACATAAATAAGATTTATGTTTACGGTCGTTATCCTGGTAAAATTTAAAACGCAATTTGTTTCCGTTTTCTGGGTCAGTATCGCTGAATTTTTGGACATTTTTTTTTTTAAAGTTTTCCCTTAAAAAAATCCAAATATGTATACATATTTCTTTTGTCCTCGTTTCATCAATTATTCTAATTTCACCAACGCCTTTGCTTGAATTGAAAAACATCCGCAAATCATCACCGATAATTTGATATGATAAATGTTATTCTTATTTTGGAGGGCTGTTAGGTTTTCTCCAGACTCTTGGTGGTCCCGCATGGTAGTACATTACCTTAGTTTTGTAATTTTGTATTGTCTTCGAACACCCAACAATTTGGACAATTTTCCGGTTTGAAAAACCGTTATTATGCAAGTTTTTTATTTGTTCTTTCATCTCTTCGCCACAGTGCTGTGTTCGACGCATTTTATTATCACTAATTTCTAATAAAATTACAAATTTTATTTTGTTTTGTAAAATTAAACTTTTATTTTTACCTATTAGGTTAAAAAAGTAATGTTAAAAACTGATTGATTTACAGATGAGATATAAGAGGTGTCATTATTTTGCACAGCCGAAACAAATTGCTCTGCGCAAACTTATGACATAATTTGGAAGGCAGACAGAATATTTGGGTGTAGACAACTATACTTTGTTTTGAAAACAGTAAAGCTTAAGATCCCATTAATTTTCTTTGTTTCGATCAACCGTCACAGGAATTGGACGCTTTTGAAACAGTTTCGTAGAAGTGTCCCTATTAGATTTCACACTTTGTGTTTAAGTTGCTAATTCGCGAAAACAATACGTATGTACCTCCTTTTTCGATTTGACCAACAAATTTGTGCCAATGCGACAAAATGTTGAGAAATCCATTTTTTATTGGATTCCTTTACTAGTTACCCCATTTTACAATACCACAGTTGGTGGCCAGCTTTGCTTTGTTTGATTTCAAACTCGGGTATTTTCCGACACACACCAGGCAGCCTTCGTTCTCATATGCAGTCAGTTTCACTGATACACTTATATTACGATTTCTGAGGCACGAAGTTTTGATTTGATATTTCAAAATACGAACTTTTGGTTGAACCTTTTAACAAAAACACTACTTTGATGCACGAATTTCATAATAATATTAAGGATGAACTGTTAAAACAGAATGGTAAAGATAATAAACAAACATAAGAGAGTGTTCAATGTGTTACGGAAACGATAACGGAAATAAAAATCAAATTTCGAAAAATACTACTTTGTGTGAACATATCTCAAAGTCTGTAAGTGCACTCATGGAATGAAAAAGAACAACGGTTTGGAAAATCCGGTAAAAGGCAAACAGCATAAACTGTATTCGGAAGTGTTAAAGAAAAGTGAATCGTCTGTCCTTACCTACGCTAAAAAGAAACAAGAGTCATACGAAACAAGAAAACAAATACATAAAATTAAACATAGATCATAGCATAAATGATCGTGGATTATTTATTATTCCTTTAAGTGTGCGTGACACACTGATTCGTAGTCATTTTTTTTCACATACTGGGGAGTTTTTGAATCTACGCATCCATCAGTTATCGTGTATTTACAGACATACTGCTCTTCTAAATGTAGACTTTTCTGTTTTTGATTGCTAGGCGCCATAGTATAGTCCGTTCCAAATCACTTGTCATTTTTCCCGCGCATGATTTCTCTTACACAGGGATTTTTTCTTATTTACCCGAAAAAATTCCTCCGAGTACGAGCAGCTACTGATCAGGATCGTGAATGCGATTGGTGCAGGTGATGTGTACTGATAACAAAACAAGTTTAAAGTAGAGTGGTGAGTATGTATTTATATTTTTTTCGGTGAATTGGGTAATGCCACAATATGTATCAGATGATTACTTCTCGGTTAAAAGAAGAAATAATGTTTTGTGGATATGAGTTGGATCTGAAAATATGAATATGTTAAAACAAATATGTATGTACATCCTGTATGTTTTTGGAAAATCTCCATTCATTAAAGAAATATTATCCACACTTGAAGAATTTGACTTTTATCACAAACAGGTTTATTTGCCTGCAAATAAATACATCCTGTTTGTAGTGGAAAATCCTTTAATGTAATGAATTTCACTTCCGGGGGTTCGTGCATGCTACATTTTATATGGTCTGATCATCAGAATTCAAAAAAATTAGAGAAAGTTCAGACGATTCCTATAAGTCTCTGCCCACAATTTAAGAGAACAGCAAATTTTGCATCGATCTTTTTGCGATGCGACCTTAAAAAATGACAAGTGATTTGGAACGGACTATATAGCAATTTCTGAATATAGAAGAACGCAAATGCACAAACGAATATTTCTTAAACAGAACGCATAGTTATACCAAATGAGGATGATTTTTCTTGTGAAGAAAAAAAAGTTCACATATTCGAGTATCAAGAATTGGTTTTCAGTTCACATTTTAGAGTATAGGCGTTTTTCTTTTTTAGTTCAGAACAGAGCCTGAACATGTCGAGCGCGCTCTGAACGGAGCACGCTCTGATTTATTTAAGAAACACGATTGAGCAGTACCTGTCATATGACTGCAAAATTAATCGAAGATTCAGGGAGTCGGACAGAATCCCGAAAATACAAAATCCCTAAACGCCAAAATCTCGAACATGAAAATTTTTGTATGGATTTAAAGAAATTTTGCATATTATCCAACCTCGCACCTACTCCAAATCCAACAGTGACTCCAAGCAAGGGGGTCAGCATGCCCACCCATACATATTCCACTGTTTATGCACAAATCGAATTGTGGACTTATAACCTGTGGACTTATGATCCTGCCCCGAAAAGGATTAGATGCTTTGTTACATTGTTATATTGTTATATTTCGTACCCAACCCAATTTTTCGGGATTTTGGATTTTCAGGATTTTGGATTTTCGGGATTGGGACCCCAACCCGAAGATTCATGCTTTTTGTCTTCTTGAACACTGAAATAGCGTTTATTTACAAATAAAGTATTTATTTAATTATTAACTGCTAATAATTAATTAAAAACAAAACCTCGAACTCCATTTCAATTGTTTTCGATTTTTTTTTCTCATTGCTTTACTTCCCCTGTTAAACGTCAAATTCATCATGCTCGGGTTTTGCTCAGGATGCTCAATCAATTCATGCTGAGCTAATAGAGCGCGCTTTGAACGAAAAAAGAAATACGAATTGAATGCTCTGAGCGCTCTGAACAAAAAAAGGAAAAACGACTTATGTATGTAATGCCAATCTTTTCTGGTTCACATTTTTGGATAATTCTCATTTTCAAGGTTCACATTATCGAGGTAGTACTGTATTTATGTATATGTTTTAGCGGACCCAAAGTGTTAAAAGAAGAAAATTTACTAAGACGACATTACACAAATATCTGATGATGGCTACAAATTAAGTTTACGAACATTTCTTGACGGTCAATCGAATTTGACTAATCACAGTTTTTTTCTTATTAGAGAATTTTTACCCACGTTACTCGACTAATAAAAAATAAAAAAATCGATTAATGTACATAGGTATGTGGGTATGTACATACATACATTTATAATCTTCCTACAGTAATAATTTCCCACTAATAATTATTGGGGCTTGAGAAATAAGTTATTAGTATCCGGAACTATGAAACATTATTTTACTAAGAAATAGTAAAATATTAGTAAATTTGCTAATAATTATTAGACTAATAGTTTTATGAAATAGGCCGCAGTTTCGATTAATGTTTCGGGTCATTGTCATGTTGAATAATCACCCAATGAAGTGCATAATAATGACTTACTTTTAATATATAACTAAATATATAGTTGCACTAAATAAAACTACCGATTTCAATTACTTTGTACCGTTTATCACAAAAACAAATTTCCACTACAAAGTCACTATCTTTCACGCTAAGAATTTGCATTTGAATAAAAAAAAATGTACGGTGAAAATATGCAGGTACTAAACGAGATTTCCCCGAATGGGAACACCGGGCGTAAATGAGTTAAGGAAATTATTTATTTATTTATTTTTTTTTTGATTGAGAAGGAACTTAACACGGAATCTTAATTAATACTAAGTAGGAACTCGATTCTTGCAACTAATTAAAAGCATCCCTGTTGCACCCAATGATAAGTTGCTCCTACTGATTATCTTATTTAAGGAAAATTATTTGAAATATAAGAGACATGCAAAACTTAAAAAGTTCTATTCAATCTAACAAATAACGAAAATTAGGTTTAAAATAAGTATGTACACCTGCTGCACTATGGATGTGATAAGTTTGAAAATAACATGTCTTTTCAATCTTTCTCAACGAAAAAAAAGTTTAACTTCGTTTGTTTCATGCATTTTATTTTGTACCAACAATTCAATATTGGCTTTACTGTGTTAATACATATTTTTTTAATTTAATCCACCTCCTCCAACTCCCTTTTGAGAGTTAGCATATTAAATTTTTGAACTTATGAAGTGCGAATATACATATGTACATATGTATGCGTTTGTAAATTTATCTACATATAGTCACACTCCTTATTTATTAACCATCACAGTTTTTCTATATGTATATGTATGTATATATGTACAATGTATGTATGTACACATATGTATGTATGTTCATATGTACATACATACATACGTACATATCTAGTTTTGTTTTTATTATTTTTACATGTTGCAGGCCAATATTAAATTACTTAGCGTTTTCGAAGGGAAATTATTTCATTTTTAATTGCTCCTATGTTCTTCAGTTTAATTGAAAAATATTCAGTTTTAGTTTTCAAACGAAAATGCTTTTTATCGTATTATGAATATGGGAAGGGCTCGATTACGTTTTACTTCCCAAATTAAAGTTGCTTTGTTAATTAATATGCCTCCAAGTAAGTCTGCGATAAGTGTGAAAAATTAATGTTAAGGTCACTAACCTTAACTAAGTATAATCAAGATATATAAACTGTGCTATATAAAGCGTTATTAGATTGTTATATAACTGTCAGACCTCATAGAGTCATACTAAGGATGATTTTTTTAAACAATTGAACATTTATTTCATTTTTAACATAACAAATTTTAACTTGTTTTTTAAACGTATTTCATTTTGTAGCCAAATGATAACAAAAACAATTCATTACGAGATGAGAACAATAGGAGCATTGGAGGTGGGAATTCCGAAATGCAAAACAACCGTAATATGAATGATCGTCGCAGTGGTGGTCGAGGTGGAGGCGGCGGTGGTGGTGGTGGTGGCGGCGGCGGCGGCGGTTATGGCGGCGGTTTCGGTGGTGGTCGCAATGAAGATTTCTTTATCGGTCAACGTTTAAGAAGTATTACTGGTCCCACACATGAGTTGCCGCCACTTGAAAGTGAAGAAACAAAGTTCTCGGGTCGCAATCGTCTTTACATAGGCAACTTGACAAGCGACATTACTGAAGAGGAGTTGCGGGAACTGTTTAAGCCGTATGGTGAGATTGGAGAGGTGTTCTCCAACCCAGAAAAAAATTTTGCATTCCTCAAATTGGATTACCACACCAATGCTGAAAAGGCAAAGCGTGAATTAGATGGTACAATGCGTAAAGGTCGAACACTTCGCATTCGCTTTGCACCAAATGCGACTATACTGCGCGTAAAGAATCTGAATTCGCAAGTATCTAATGAGTTGCTATATAAGTCTTTCGAGATTTTTGGACCAATTGAAAGAGCTATAATTGTCGTTGACGACCGTGGAAAGCACACAGGCGAGGGTATTGTTGAATTCGCAAAGAAGTCTTCAGCAAATGCTGCACTGCGTCTTTGCAATGATAAATGTTTCTTTTTAACTGCATCGCTTAGACCATGTGTTGTGGAGCCGTTTGAACTCAATGACGACGCCGATGGTTTGCCAGACAAAGCTTTAAATAAGAAAACACAAGAGTTTAATCATGAACGTAATGTGGGACCACGATTTGCTGAATTGGATTCATTCGAGCATGAATATGGAACAAGGTGGAAACAATTGTATGAATTATACAAAACAAAGCAAGAAGCTCTTACTCGTGAGCTGAAAATGGAAGAAGATAAGTTAGAGGCCCAGATGGAGTATGCACGTTACGAGCATGAGACTGAAATGCTGCGGCAGGGTAATAATTTGGAAATCGTTTTTAGTAACTGTTTTATTTTCAAATTTTACTGTTTTTCAGAACTCCGCAAGCGCGAACAGGACAATGAGCGCAAAAAAATGGAATGGGAAATGCGTGAAAAGCAGGCCGAGGAGTTGAAAATTCGGGAGGAAGAAAACCTTCGTCGCCAACAATCAGACATGCAAACTCGCATGTTGCGCCAAGAAGAAGAAATGCGTCGTCGCCAACAAGAAAACACATTATTCATGCAAGCTCAGCAATTGAACTCGTTGTTGGATCAACAAGAAGGCAAGCAAGGTCCACCTAGTAATGGTGTTGGCGGTGGTGGTGGTGGTGGCAATGGGCCAAATTTTGATAACTTTGACAATGCTAACAATCAAAATAACAGCCCGTTTGATTTCAGAGGTAATTTATTCAGAAGATAAATTTTGGTTGAACTGATTACTAATTTACTTTTATATTATATTAGATGCACTGTCCGCATTTGCTGGCAACAATGTAGGAAATGCGGGAAATATGGGCGGTGCAAACGGTGGACCCAATAACCAACAGGTATGTTCATTTTTCGACATGTTCAGACAAGGGCGATTATAAAATAAGAAAGTGAATATTTCTGAATCGATTATGTGCTCTATTTATCTGAATATCATTTATTAAAAAGTGAAAATGAATAAAATATTTAATTAATGAAACTACTCAAATGCAACGTCTGAACTCTTTCTAATTTATCTTTTGTTAAGCAATGGTCGCTTAAGTTCTTTGTAATATTTTGTTTTTCGATTAGAAAGCTAAAAACGATTAGCAACTATGGTGTACCGTAATTTCCCTTATTCCCTCTTATTATGTACCAATAATAATATTACATACTGACCTTATTTGTACAAAACTATTTCTATACATAAAGGCAACTTATAAGTATTACAAATTCATTGTTGTAATGTAAATTCGATTATGTTTATTTTAAACATACTTTTTTGTTTCATTTTCGATTTCGCTTACCCTATTGCTCCGATTTGGTACTTCAAAAGTCGTAGTTCTCTACTATGTAGAACCATAAGAAAAAGTATAAATTTTTGGGGTGTTAGCTCCGGGCGTAACCATTAGGGCCTATGTTCTCTCAACTATTCGTGTTGTGCGTTTTATATTACTATTAAATGCCGTGTCCAAAGGTCAATATTTCAGGAGAATTCATTTATACCAATCAGAACAATCTTAAAGCATAAATAAAAGTACATACATACTTATGTGGATACATATATGTACGTATGTGTTATGCACTGTCTGATTTTGAGGAGAGCTCTTATATGGCTACATACTTGTATATTTATAGAAGAGGCGGAAAATTTGTATTCTGTTTTTAAAGAATGAATTGTGTAGTGAATAAATTAAAAGGAGAAATACATTCTTACAAAAGGCCGCTCTTATTACTTGCTAATCTATTAGCTGAACGGAGATCAAAAGCTTCGTGTTGGTATTGAGTCAAATTATCCATTCAGGTTCATTTCTATGGAAGATAAATCATTAATTTCATATTTTGAAGAAAAAATTATTCAGTTGTCTAAGTATGGATAAGGGTTTATCGAATTTTACATCTTTAAAAGATGAATACATATCCCTAACCCAATAATGGTTTATCGGATTAAAAAAAATAGTTTTTAGTTAATTTGTCTTTGATTCATCTGAGCTATCAATCAGTCTACCTCCTGCGTTCTCCTGAAGCTGAGCAATGCTAAAAACAATTCATTCAGTCATCGCCAAACGTGCTGCAGTGGCTAACTTTGTCACAATGGATGTATGTGTGAAATTATACGCACGCATTAACATGCACGATCATATTTTTAATTTTCGGGTGTGCTGTCTTTTAGACCATAAGGATAAGAAAGCGGGCTATATTAACAGCAAAAATTGATGCAGTAATATAAAGATCCAATGATAAGAACTGGCGCTATGTACATGCATATGTATGTATGTACGTTTATTTCTACTTATTCATACTATGCACTTAAAAACACGATCGAAATCAGGGGTCAGGTTCACAATAATTTAAAAATTGTAATATGGATCTCTTTATTTGTAATCTGGATCGATGTGGCATCGCTGTTTATGATGATGCCGGGACGTAACATGACTGATGCAGATGCGAAAACATAGTTTGTAACAGAAATTGTAGATTATATTAATCTGTTCTGAAGCATGTGAGCGCCATGACTCAAGTGGTTAATGCGTTGAACTACGGAGCAAGGGGTCAAGGTTCGTTCCCCAGATAAAACCGAGCCGCTTACAAATATCTGAGAGTATAACTGCCATGAAAAAGCTTCTCAAATAAAACAGTGCACTTTGGAAACGGCATTAAACAGTAGTCTCTTTCATTCGTGTAAAGCATATAACACCAATGGTCATGAGAAGCTAGGCTCTGGGTCACATGGATTTGAAGCATGTGTGCAGACACTCATGGATACTGATTAGTAAGTCATATTACTCAACGATCAAGGTTAGACTTCAAAAAGAACACAGGGCCTACTTATGTACATAAGTGTATATGGATGCACATATTTACATATATACTCAAGTTGCTCAAGTGTTTTTGTTGTCGATTACACAATGTGAAAGCTAGTAAATTACATACAAAGGATTATAAAACAGTTTCTATAGTTGTATCTTGTGGTATAGAATTGCAGAAATTTTCAAACTTCCTTCCATACAGAAATTAAATTTTCTTCCAGCAAAGTTTCCTTGTAATTTCATCATACAAAAAGCTTAGTTATTCACATCGACTGTATTTTTAGAATACATTGAACTGAATGAAATTAATTTCTCTTAAAATGCGTCTATGTAATTGATAATAACTTTTTTTTAATTGAATTATCTTTTTCCGTTTTCAATCATTATTTTTGTCACCTTGTCTCAATGCATACAATTCATATCGCTGCTTATGTATGTTATCATCTGAGTAATTAAGTCAATAAAGATCACTCCAATACGGAGGTGACTACAGTTGTACAACCGACGAAACCTGAAATAGACATAATTCATATTTAAAATGATGAAATGTGCACATTTGTCAAATATGATAGGCTGATGCTTTCGTGCAGGTTGTGTTTATCAAATATGTTACGATAAGTCACATGGGATATCGCTGTTGTATGTATGTACATATATGATAGCCAGAACACAACGTCCTGCCCATTAAAAATAAATAAATTTAGACAGTGGTTAAGCCTTAGATTGAATAGCTGAATGGAATATTGAAGAATTCGTGAATTGTTGCAAATTAAGATGACATACCCACTTTCTTTTACTGAAGAGACGTAGGTAAGATTTCTGAATTTAGTTTTTATTATTGACTTTCTGTTTATTGTCGTATTTATTTATGATACACACTGTCATCGATTTTCCACTTCATCAAGATCGGCTTATTCTCGGCCAAAAAGTCAAGGGGAAATTACGGTATGAATCTTGTTTCATTTTCGCAAATGTTGCTTGTAGGTAGGCTTTGACACTACGCCTCATTCGTTAAGAATATCTGAAATGTAGTATATCAATTTCTTTTTTACAATATTGAAAGATTTCTGTCTAGAAATAGTACTTCTGTACATATATACCTACATCATATATGGGTTGAAATTATATTAAACATATACATAATACAAAAGTTTTTTATTTATACAGTATCCATACATAATAAGCACCATCAAAAAAGTCCCAAATTTACTACGAACTGTCATCTGCAGTCACTTTTATTCAGAATATTTTAAAAGAACTTCTTTATATGTATCTAATTGGTTGTAAATGAAATATGAGAAAATGTATTCTACTTGGCATAGCTGTGTACACTCAGGTAAAACCGTTTTCATAAATCAGTAGCATAAGCTGTAAGGAAGATATCCATTCGAATGGGCGTATACATTTTATTAAACTTATCTTGCTTAGGTACAATTGCAAGTTTTTATTACATACATGTACATATGTATATGAACATTTTTCATATGTCTCTGATTCACATGTTTATTTTCTTAATAAATGCATATTTAAACACTAGTAAACGAACTATTTAAATTACAATTCAACTGGTGACTTAAATTATATTGTAAAAATTAATTTTGTGTATGATATATACATGTGCCCAACGAGAGGCGGCTACAAGCTACATAAGTAAATAACATAATCCTCAAACAAGAAACACACACAACGAAACTTTTTTTGTAATTAATAGTATTAATTAAAACCCAATTTTCTTAAAAATCCCTGCTATCACTACGAATTATTAACGTAACAGAAGTGAATGATATATGTACATACATAACATATGTATTTGATATGTTAGTGATATGTTTCTGGAAAATTTAATATCTCTGGGGTTTGAATTTTTTTAAAAGTACACACTCAGTTGGCTAGTTTTTCCTTCAGATTTATCAATTTCTGTACTGATAACTCATTACCGTGCGCTGTTAGCATCTTATTAATATCACTTAGCTCCAGGTCATGAAAGCCATCCACTCCAATCCGTCTTTCAAGTAAAGGAGAGTTTTCTGCACTGCATTCAGGAGTGTGGCCCGCAATACTTTTTTTTTACACACAGCCCATAATATCCAAACTGCATTCATTGTAGTTTAGTTTATGTCACACCAGTTTTATGTGTACAGTGTTATATTTACGCCAAAACTCTCGAAGATTGAGATTGTTGATTGTTGTGAGAAAAGTTTGGTGTATTTAGATACATTATTCATTAGATTAATTCTGTGGCAATAAGTCAGTGTCGCTTACGTCGACTTAAATCAAAATCGAGTTTAACTAATGGCGTGGCAGTTTTTAGAAACTTTTTTTTTTTGATTTGGGTTTCGTATTTCTACGTAAACAAATAACAATTTTATGACAACATTTTATAATAGCTTAAGTCGCTTCAATAAAATTAGCACTATTTCATATACATAGCTTATGTCCGATATTATTTTCTTAAATCGAAAATTGATTACAAATCCCATTAACAAAATAGCTTAAGTCCTAACAAAAGCTAGTTTGAAGCTTAAAGAATCTGTAAAAATAGGAATCTGTATGCCGACATACATGTGTTTGTACATATGTAAGTTGGGTTAAACGCGTGGCAACTTTAACCGGTCTTTTCCATATGCCGATATAAGCTACTTTAAAAAAAAATTATGGACAAAGCTTCACTTTAACTTTTTGCCACAAAATTATTGATGTAGTATTTAAAGACAAAAAAAAAATTATATGCAAAAAAACAGTGTGTGTATTCATTTTCATTTTATGTTACACAAATTTTTTACGAATCGCGTATAAGCACAGCGTATGTAAAGTAGAAGAAGTTCGTAAGAACTACATTGAGTATGTGGAGGGCTTGATGTATTTATAAAGTATTATTTTAAATTTTGAAACTTTCTCACGATTTCTTCTCTGTTAAAAAATGTGGAGAAGGAGTTTTAATTTTTGTCAATTTGACAGCATGCTAACTGTCAATTTACTTTTATGAACACAACAGTTGCGAAACTCATGTAGCGATAATGTAGGCTGAATTCTGAAATGTCAATAAAGTGCGCTTCTTTTATTCATAGCAATACTACCTTTCCACTGTAATACATACATACTTATGTACATACATCTACGATGCATTGCATTTTTTGACGTTTTGAAACGCACATTTTGCAACTTTTATTTAAATATAAATCGCAGAAATGAGTCAATGAATTTAAACATTACTCAATAATTTCGGTTCATATGATAGAAGGTTATACAGACAAAATTGTAAACAGGATAAAAATAATTCGTCGGAATTCATCTGCATCAGATCTGTTTGTGATGGAAATGTTTTTATTTGCGTAGTACATTCGTTTATACTGCAATTTGTATCACCACATGTTACGTTACGAAAGGGTTGATTTTGCAGTACTTCGGAAGTACTGCATGAAGAATTCAGTTGCAGTTACCTATTTTACAATAAAAAAGCGAAACTCGCAGAACTGCACGTTGCCTACATTTATGAACTCGACCGCATTTAAACCCCTTCAAATGATCAGAAAAAAAAATTTAAACTTTTTCACTTGAAATGCAAACGAAAATATAAATAAATAAATATGAAAATTGGAAGATTGATATACATAGGTACATACATACATATGTATGTATGTATATACATATGTACGTATATGTATGTTTCACTGCTTTCTTTTTGAAAGCGAACTGATAATTTTCGTTTCCGTGAAACAAGATGAATTAATCGTTAAACCGGTGGTTTATTTATGTATATTTGAGTAATATCAAATTAAATTCGCAATAATAAGCTAAATGGTGTAGATAGCAAATTATAATTTTATCTATTTTAATCTAGTTTTGATTAAGATACTTTTAGTAGTATTTTTAGATATTGACAAGAATTGATATATCTTATAAGTAAGCATTATACTTATAAGAAACTAGCTTAAACACCCCGCCCGCTTCGCACAGGCACATACACATCGCGTCGAATGCATTTTTTTGTTGTACTCAGCTGTATGTACCACAACGGTGTGCACACAAAAATGTTTTTTTTTAATGATTTTGAATGTTTTTGTAATTTTGTTTTGTTATCACCTTTGTAATTATCTATAAAAAAACAACTAAATTGGTTGAAAATTACGGGCGGTAGAAGGAAACATACGCATTTTGCCACTTAGTTTTATACATACATATATATGTATAAATATCAATAACGTTAAAAACAAACGTTATTTAACGGCACTTCATTAAAATAAATTTGAAATTTTTTTATTTTTCTATAGAGATGGCTATGAAAATTTTTAATTTTGTTTTAAAACGAAAAATTTGAAATCTCGTTTTCGAGTTTGTTCTATAAAAATGTGGGGCTATTTTTAATGTTTAGTTTTCGATCTAACTTTGTGTTTTTGTGACAACTTTGTACAAGTACTTCGAGACCAATTAATAACAACGTGTATATACGTAATGGAGTAGATTAAATGTATGAGACACTTAATAATTTAATACTTAACGATATGTAGATATTGCTGCATTGAGCGATATTAAAATACGTATGAACACATTGAGACCATTCGGAAATGTAAATTACGCAAAGCATAGCATTTGAAAATGCAATTCTATAACGTACGAGCATGAATTTTTTTGCGCAAATCTAGTCAAAATTACGCTAATATCTAAATCCTTTTTTTTTGCATTTCACATGCTTCTGCTTTTCTTTGTACATGAATTTCTTTGCGGAGTTTGCATTTCCGAATAGGAAATACATACGTATGTATTCCCAAATCTTTTCACTTTATGGAATGGTTTACTGAGTTGTATTGGCCTTGTTTAGAATACATTTTACTTATCAGGTTTCTATTCCAACAGTTTTCCTATAATGTTAATTTTTTTTGGGGGTATTGCTATGATTACGAATATATTACAATTCTTTTGTTACATTATTCATCCGTTATTAGGATCAGTTCAATCCATTCGAATTTGGTAATAATCAACAAAATCAAAACAAAGGAGGTCCAGCAAATCAACGTGGAAGTGGAGGAGGAAATAATAATAAACCATGGGAACGCAGAAGACGTTTTTAAACAAATACATACATTCTTAAGTATTAAGATATTTAACCACAAATCTTAACAACTTAACAGCAATTACTGGAAAGTGAAGATGTCATATATTTGGTGTGTAGATTATGTTAAAGAAAAAGATATCTGCTCGGTTGACATCGTCTTTTTAATAATCAATTGACCACGAAAAGTGCGTTTATTACAACACGCATGTGTTTTTTTTTAATTAGAGCTATTTCATAATAGACAAAAGTAAACCTTTAACTTAACGTATGTTTAATCTTAATAATAAGCACTTCGTATTCATATCTAATGATAGAAGGAAACAAATTAGACGAAATCGTAGGTAAGAATGATTGTGAATGAGCGATCATTTTAAATAAAAATATCTTATACATGATTTTAATTAATACATTTCTCTATCAATGTAGTATCATAAGCCGGTAATTAAAGAAATATAAATTTATGTAAACCTCACATATTTAAAATAATTGTATTCACATCTTAAGTGGAACATTATTATAATATATATATTGTGTATTTACATGAAAACTGAATGCCTTTTTACTAAAAAAAAAGTATCGTAGTTATGTGTGTATTGTGGTAATCCAAAAACAGACAGAAAGCGAGTTTGGTTTGAAATGGGGTAAACGAGGAAGTATGAAATTTCATCTTATGTTTGGGAATGAATTTCTATTATGAAACTGCTTAGGGATATCATGTGTGTTGAAATGTGATAAATTCGTATGTAGTTGATTATGTGATCATCTTTAATGCAGAGGGGTGACTTATTGCTATATTTTTATTTACCTTTTTGGAATCGGATTGCATAATTTATGTGCACAAGTGCAACGTTAATTGTTAAAAGTTGTTTGTTTGTGTGTAGAACTATGTATGTATAACGAATTATTGGATATTGAGCTTGTAATTTAGAGCTAAACAATAAACAAACTTATAACACTAGAAGTACAGTAAATCAGAAACAATAGATGAAAGATTTTCATAATTCTGAATTCATCTAACGTTCAGTGGCTGCGTTTGTCTTTCGATAGGTCTTTTATTATTTTTTTTTTAAGTAGCTCACAAGTGAGCAACAGGTTGTAAAGATTTTAAATTGTTGGTTAGGCTAGTTCACTCTCACATGAAAAAGTTTTAAATATGTTTGGTAATTTCTTCAGTATGTGCAAACCTGTTTCTCAATGTGAGTGAGGTTCTAGTATCTGAAATATGTTGCTTGGGGGTCTTCTGTTTTTTACTTTTAGAGAATTGTACCCTAAATTATTTTTCGATACATTTCTTGCGTTTCATTCAATGTTTCTATTCGTCAAGCAAGTTGAGATTATACACAATTTTTTGTACAAATCAACAATATGCAGAATATTCATGGCTCAATACATATTAAAAAAACGAAATTTTGAACAATTTGCCAATATACATATGTATGTAAGTCAACTCGAAATCTATGTATTTCCTGCGTTTGGTAAGAATGGAATATAATATGTTAATTTAATTTGCCGTCAAATGTATAGGCATTTTATTGAAAAATGATGAGAGGAATTAGTAAGTCCATCTCCATAATTGCTTTATGTTAACTGGCAAATTTAATATACATACATATGTACATATGTATGAATGATCTTACGATAGGGTATCATTATAAAAGATGCACATTTAATACCACGTTAAATGGCTCGCAAAAGATTGCGATGCCATACACTTTTCCTTTATGCCTTTTCCATATATGTATGTATGTACCTTTCTTTCATCAACGCTAAATATTTACATTGCAACAGAAAAATTAATGCTGCGCATGTTGCTTGGTTTTGACTTTTCTGTTGCTTTACAACTGCAAAAATGACTTTTGACTTAAGCAATAGTGACAAATTGTTGCTCTTTTGAGAGCTGCGGCAGTACCGCATTATTGAATTGGGCCTTCATCTCATGAAAAATACGAACATTTTTCGAATCATGAATTTCTGTCAGAACCTCTAAAAAACCATAGTAACAACTATCAAAAAAAAAATTCGTTCAATAAAGGTAGACTGTTTTCAAAAATTCAAAGAAAATCCTCATTGTGCATGACGTTTTTTAATGTTATGAGCACAATATTTTTTTTTAACTTTAAACAATGCGTAACAAATTAATTGCAACTAGTATAATTATTCATTTGCTAAACAATTGTGTTTCACGAAATATACAGTCAAAACTCGATTAACCGGTATTTTTTGGAGTAATTTATTCTCCATTAATAACTCTATTAACCGGCATTAAATCTATTATCCGTAATAGAAACAAAAACGTTTATATTTTTGAATTCCCAGGAAATTTAAAATTATTTTTCTAGAAACTATTATTGAACAAATTTTTGTTTCTTCATGGATTTTATGTTTGTGTTTTACTAAGTAAAAGAATAAAGAAGGGATCGAATTAAAAAATTAAGAGTTTTTTATTCTAAATACATATGGAAAAAAATCAATTAACCAGGATTTCCGATTATACGTGATGCGCTCGGTCCCAGCTATCCCGGTTAATCGAGTTTCGACTGTATTTTAAAGCTTAAAAAAAACTAGCAATAACAAAAAAGTCATTTGTGAAAGTTCACGATGAGGTGCTGCTTGCTTTAGTTTGCGCAGTAATTGCAATGCATTTCGGAACGTAATCATCATCATTTTGAGTTTAGGTTTACATTGGGGAGTTTAGGTTTAGGTTGCTGATTCACAGAGCAAGCATTGCTGTATTTGGAAAAGCACCCGTAGTTGCTGTGGGACGTGTACCTTACCATTTTCGGAAAATGACTCTGATAAGAGTGTTGGAACGGATATAATGATTAGAAATTCCGAAATTCCGTTCTGAACGGATAATAAAACTGCGTTTTTCTGGTTGAGTTCATAATTGTAAACAATTTGCTGTAAATTTGCTGTACAGCTTCTTTGTGTACATTTATGAACATAAACCTCGCTGCATTCATGCGGATGCCATGCATTTGCAAAACTGAGTTTATAAATGTAAATTTTAATGTGTCCTGTCAAAGTCCTTTTTCCTCTTGGCAGCAATAGTAAATGCAGTCTTTTTACATTTATGAACGCAAACTCTGTACCGCTGCGATATTTTTACAATTATGAACCCGATCACTATTTTTAAGTGTATGCATATGTACACCTACATATGTACATACATATACATATATATGTACGTATGAACATCGGTATGTTCAAAGTTCAATTTGAATCATGGACAGTAACTTTAATAATTTCATACTACATACATACATATTTATTCACCCCTATCGTGGAACCTGACGGATCTGAGTTTCACTTCACCCATACGATTCTCGTCAACCTCGCATAGCTGTCGTTGGGGTCCGTCAAATACGTTTCAAATACCGAAGTGCTCTCTTGGCAGCTTGTTTGAAATGTATTTGTGATTTGTAACAATTTAAGAACTCAATGGGACGAAGTAAAAATAAATAAATATTACTGAACAAATGTATAGCGTAGAATTATCTTTCCGAAATGAGGATAAATGCACCTATGTACTTTCACTCCTTCCACAATTTGGTTATGTGGACTATATTCCTACATCCCTTGAAGATAGCTGTTAAACAGGGGAAAAAATGTTCGAGGTCTTCTGCATTTCTAATGGAATCATCCCATTGGACAGTTTTTATGTGATGTTGAGAGTTTCATAGTAAGAACATCATATGCTTGATTTAGAATCCTGTACGAAAACAATGGCAAATGGAATTCGCATGTCATGTAATGGAATGTAAAAACTGGAAGTGTTCATAGTGACGGAAGGAAAGTTTTCTTTCCGTATACAATTTAATCGAAAACATGGTCTATAACTTTTTTATGAACTACGATCGTCGTTATTCCAGAAAACGAGAGTTACAATATGGGGTGGGATTCGCAAGTCTTGTTGCCGTTGCTTTCGTACAGGAATTAAGGGACGTTTTCTCAAGTTCTATTGGTCTAGTCAATCATACTCAATATACATACATAGTACGTACAACCGAGATAAAATTATTTTAGCACGGGAAATGGGATATATCAAAAATTTTACTTTTCCGCCATACAGAAATTTTACTGTACGATAGGAGTAGGATTTATCTTGTTGCGTAGTTAACATCGGATTAAATGGTTTAGAGGGTGTAAATTCAATATTCTAATTGGGTTGCTCTAGTCTTCGTTGGGAGAGTCGATATGCTTTGAAAGAAATTTGGCGTCGGTAAATGAAGAAGACCATTGCCTTCTTGAAATACTGGCACGTATTGCACGAATAACGTGAGGAATGCTCGTTACAACTAATCCAACACATGCGGGGTAGGCATTTTCAGCATCGGTCGATGAGAAATTTACCTCTAATGAATTGCAGGCATATTTTCTCCATTTATGTACGTACAAACATTTGTCAACAACATAAAGCATACCACTATTATTGTTTTAGTGTTAGTAACACTTCATGGCTAAATCTAAATAGAAATTCATTCAGGTGGTCATATGAGAATAAGGAGTTTCTTAATGTATCTTAAGAGATTATAAAGCATACCGTAATTTATCCAAAAAAGGTGAGTAAATCAAAGTAATTTAATGAAAAAAATTGAAAACCCGAGAACCAGAGAGACGTAATCACCATTTAAAAAAAAAACATCTAATTGCATAATCAATTTTTAAACATCACATTCGTTTTAATTAAATTACTATTGTTAACTCGAAAGCATGCATATCTGATCATAAAAACTTTAAGCCATTGTGGTTAAAGTTACAAACTCAGACTTTCCTTTATATACAAGAACATTGTATTGCCAGATAGGCCACTCTGGTTCTCGTGGCCTCAATAGTAGACATATAATTTGACATATATGCAAAACAATTCAACTCGCGTTAGGGCATGTCATCACCTAATACAGCCAGTCACAAAAGTCTACATACAGCCCTGAAAAGTGCTAAATCCTCATTTATAGACAAAATTTCAATTTTGTTTTTTATTAGATAACATTATTGTTTAAAAAAATGATTCAAAACAAAACCAAGCATATCCTCACAATAATTCAAAGAAAACAAGAAGATAACCAAAAATTCAATTCAAATTTAGCACTTTTCAGCGCTGTATGTAGACTTTCCAGACTGACTGTATATGCGTTCATATTTGTTTAAATTTACATATATACCAAAGCAATTCATGGTCCAATCGGTATGACTTGTTAATGTATAAAATCAAATAGAATCGTGGATGTTTACGATATACAGCCAGTTTCCATGGAACAACTATTAACTATTTGTGTCAAAGGACTTAAAACCAGAGTAGCTGCTGTGAAAAATGTTGTTAGAAAATCAAAGAACGAAATGAACGAAATTTTTACTAAAATAAGAATTATCATTGATAGAGTATTAAGACCATGTTTCCTATGAAAAGAAATGTGCTTCAAAGATTAAACACTTGGTCCTGGCTCTCGCCATTCTTTTTTATTATACGCAATTGTTTTTATAAAAAAAAAAAACGGATGGATAAAGGATCGCGTTTGCTATGGCCCGTTCATCATTTACAAAGGATGATGATGTGGAAGGTATTTATCATTGTATATCTTTTCTTTGAAAATTTTTGTATTTACAGGAAAAATATTTCTGAAAGTATGCCAACAGAATTTCGACAAAAGGGAAATATTTTGTAATTCATTGCCAAAGGAATCAATAACATAACATGCTGTTATACGTACATATACATATGTATGTACGTACATATATATTAACTAGATCATTTCAATTTAGTTTCTTTATTTGCAACTATTGTGTGTAGATAAGTAGTCCGTTTATAAAGAAACATACCGCGGACCCAAAAGGTACTATCACATTTCCAATATGCGAACGAGAACTACTGGTTTAAATTGTTAAAGCTTTGTGGCTTTTATAACGGCGTGAATATTATTATTCATTATTTGCGTCTTGAGTCAACTAGGGATTACGATTTCATTCTCTTACTTCATCATCTCTTAAATTGCTCGTAAATCGAATCGAAACTTAACATACAATTGGCGAACATCGTAAGCCGTAACTCTTTCACATTGGTACTATGCACGGGTGATATGCAAAGAGGGTAACTTAATCGTAGCGCAACAAAATCACCCAACTTTGAGAAAAAAACAGCACTTTTTATATTCCAGCTTTCCTTGCTCTATACATAATACCTTAATTTAATTGTACATTAATTGTACCCTAATTTTTTTAATCATATTATGTGATTATGACAAATGCGTAATATTTTGTGGTCTCACTATGTGATAATCTCACAACAACAAAAAACTCAAAACTGAAAATTCTCGACGGAAAAATTGGACAACAATTTTACAACTTGAGATTAAAATACTACATAATGTAAATTTGTTTGCTACATATGTATATTCTCAAATTTGGGGTGTGTTGGGTCACTGTAAAAAGTGAGTAAGGACTTTTGTGTACTTATAATTAATAAAGTTGTGTAATTATAAAAAAATAATATATTTGACTTGTTAGAATAACGAATTATATAATGCATAGTCTTTTGTTAATTCCATCCTTTTTTTCTACCTAATATAGAATATGAAGTACTCGTATTTATAAGAAAACAGAAATCAATTCACAAGTTTTAAATATAGGAATTACTATTTCGACAAAAATTTTAGCTCTTCTGAACAGCATCTTCCTAGTATACTCTTAACAAAAGCGTCTTTGAGTAGTCTATATTGTTCTGAACTGACCACTGTATGCATTTATTGCTCCAGAATGTTAAATTTTTTTACTTGACTTCCGTCCTCGCTTCTACTTACGTATATCAAGCAATAGTAGCTGCACTTTAAGAAATGAAATCCATAACAGACTTAGTGATAAAGACTGAATTCCTAAATGTCAACAAAATGCGCATAATGGTTAAATGTTGTTTTTTTTTATTCATAGCAACTACACATGAATTTTTTAACGATTTGACGCTCAATTTGGGCATATATGTACATACATATATTTAAACAAATCGAAAAAATGAGTCAAAACAATGCTAAAACAATAATTTTAAACACTGCTCAATAATTTCGGTTCATATGCTGGAAATATATATACAGACAAATTGTAGACCCCTATTACTGTTAGCGAATCAACGTTCGATTATTTCATCAAAGAAAAACATGAGTTGCATGGAGCTCTTCATAGATGTCTGACAAAAAGAGAATTGTGGAAATGATCATGATCAGAGGAATTTGAAATACCTCAAATCCTTTAGAGCTACCGGATAATGTGTAAGTCCAGAGTTGTGCCTTATAAGATCTATGATACTATAATTTTCTTTATATGTTTATCATGTATGTACTTTCGATTGAACTAATCAGCGTTTGTGCTTCTCTTAAATGGAATAAAATATAATTTTCGATTTGAATTTTTTTTAAATGAACCAAATTGTCCCAAGCCCTTTGTCAAGTCTGGGTTTGCCTCCATCAACTCAGCCAGCTTTTCAAATTGGCGAGGATTGGTATTCTTAATGCTTGAGAAAAACTATTTTACTGCTGGTAGAGATTCTACTTTTGTATTAATTTACCTTTTTCTTACTCCACTCATGTCGATGGCCACCGTTGTTACAAAGAAATTTCATTCGATTGCTTCTGACACAAGGAATGAAGTTCTGGTCAAACATTCGCTAACCGTAATAAAGTGAAGTCATAATTGGCCTAAATTTGGACGGATGAGGCGAATGAATTTTTTGTCATTCGCTAACCGTAATTAGTAAAAATCTCATTCGACTACATTTTCGTTCGATTCGCTAACCATAATATGGAGGGTGACAGGAAACATAATTCATCGCAATTCATCTGCATCAGATCTGTTTGTGATGCAAAGGTTGCTTTGATGTGTTTGCACAGAACGCAGTTACGAAACGTTTTCCAAAAATAAAAGAATTTCAATAATTACTAAATTTTACTCTGCCGATACTTAGACAGAGGAGGATTTAGTCATCATAAAAAGGTCTACTACAATTTTATAGTTAAGTTTACCCAAATCATTTTAACATTATTGTTTTGTCTGAGTTTATGCTTTGCGGTTGTCAGCAAAATGTTCATTAGTCTATGTACGGGTTCCTTAGCCTAAATCTATGTACCTTCTACACAAACTAAATTAGGAATAAAAGTAAGCTATTGCTGAGATTGCGAGTAATTAACGCAATTCAACAAAGGAGATTTACATATGCTGAGAAAAATCAGATGCTTTGTGCGTACGTGCATAGAGCGCAGAGAAATCTAAGAATTTTTACTACTACCACTACAAACTACAATTGCATTTGAGAACTGAGAACAACAGTCTTGTACGTTTTAAGGTAAGAATTAACTTTGATTTTTACATGTTTAAGGGTAATACTTTTTTTCATTGATATGTTCACATTGACCGTTAATGGCGGTTAATAATGCAATATTTAAGATTTTTAAACATATTGTCTAATTGACACTTTATCCCCTGCCCAGATATGCCCATTAATATAATTTAGGTTACTATATTATCGAAATGAATTATGTTAATAAACTATATGATATAAGTTTTGTTTGTATCTGTGTCTGGATACGCAAACTTACCTCTTTTATTAATGTGTATGAGGTTTGCTACTTAAGTTTTGCGGAAGAATAAAGGATAAGCATTATTATTTTTAATTTAATACACAATTTGGTATTCCACGTCAGATCTGAAAGCCCCGATTGCACATTGGAGATTTTGGTATAGCTATTAAAGCTCAATTAGTGCGTTTTAGCCTCTAAAAGAGCGATTGCGATGAAATCACAAGATCCCACGTCCAGATGAAACATTTCACAAACTGATGGATAAGAATTCACCATTTAGTTGGTTTCACAGATGTAAAAATATTCGGCAAACAAATGGTAATGTACCATTTAAGCTTTGACCGTACGACTATATTTCTATCAAATCTGAGTTACCAAAGTTTCGTACGGGTTTCACTTTGGTTTATCGCCAAGAAAGTCGAATTGGTGTTATATCCGTTTTCTTAGCTCATAGGGGCAATAAGTCTGCTACAATGCTAAACTCTTAGGCATTTTTTTTGCCCAATTTGTTATGTTTTGGGCAGAACGTGTGGTATTTACGAAACACAAATTTTCCTGACTTTCAAGTGTTTTTATGTTAAATTGTTTTAACCCGAATCAGCTCAGCAGATCGAAGTGAACGTCATTTAACTATAGTTTTTAGATTATTTATATACATACATACATATCTGGACAAGAATAGTGGTGAAATATAATTTTTGTGATTCTACGCCCTCATTGCTATTCATTGATTCTCCGTTCCATAGTTCCCAGGATTATAGTTGATTGCTAAACTACTTTTGAAGTTTTTGCAAAACAAATCCGTCCTCAAAATCAAAAAAAAAATGTATATACATATGTACATACATACTAACTAAATTATTTGTTTAATCGATGATAACATAAAGAACGTTCAAGAGTTATGAATTTTAAAAGCTAAACTTTTAGCAGGAAACTTACTGACCTCAAAATTTTAGTAGCAGCTTCTGTATGCATAGTCAGTATATGCCAACGTGCCAACATGTACAACTCAAGTAATGAAAAGAAGCAATTTTCTTAAATAGAAATATCCAAAAATCAAAAGTTTTTGAAAATATTTTTTTGGGGGGTTTTTTTTTTGAGGAAATTTTATATTGAATTTAGGCTTACTGTGAATATTACCACTGGATTAATCCAACTTTCTGTTTTAAGAAAATATGCAAAAATCGCTTTGTATAATTGCGGAACCTTTTTAAGATTTACGCACACTTAATATAATTAGGCTACATATGTATGTAAATTCTCTCTGGCATATCTGGGGCCTTCTTGTTTGAAAATACACTTTTCACTTAAACAGTCTACACTGGAAACAAATGAGGCTATGCAAATTACTTCAAGCGAAATTCTGCTGAAAATACAAAGAATATAAACCTTCTCATAAAAAAGAAAAAGAAAAGAAGAAGTTTGCATTGCGATTCAACTTTATTTCAAAGTATGGAGTAAATCGTATTATTTTATTATTATTCAAACTTCTTTTTTTCTTTCTTGTTTTTAAGAACTGAAAACTGTTATAATACGAAAACAATACAAATTCTTACAATATTTAATAATTTCAGTATAATATTGCTGCGAAGTGCCGTTGAAATATTTGCGGAAAGCATTTTTGGGAATGTTTCGAAGTTAGTATATTTTATTTTTTTATCTGATTGGTAAATTTAATATGAATATTATTTTACAGTATAACAGACGTGCCCTAATATCAACAATATCAAAATCCATGGAAGCTATGGTAAGTTGATTAAACTTGTTTAAAATTTTTTTAAAGCGAAAATGTTTGCAATGATTATATGTATTTAACGGATCTAATTACTGAAACCCTTACACAAATTAATGTGGTGAACAGTTTAATGAGTAAATATTTTCAAAGGAAAAAAATAAAAATAACCAAAAAGCATAAATCATTCAGTCAATTCATGTACAACAGACCTCGCTTTACAGCTGAATAAATAAAGTCAGCGCATATACATATGTATGTGCCTATGTATGTACTATACGTACAGTGGTGCGGATATAAATAAGAAAACGGAGTAGCTTTTTTTTAATTATTTTGTTACAGCTATGGCCAAAATAATAGCAACACTTTCGACTTTAGAAATGGAGGTTATGTAGCTCTATCCTTAATCGAAAAAATAAATAAATTAACTAATTCTAAACATATTTGAAAGCTGATTACCTACATACATACATAGCACAGAAGCTTTTAAAAGGAACCATTTTGACATTAAGTAGTTGAGGTAAATAGATGAGAGATGTCGCAGAAGGAGCTGGATGTTCGCCAAGAATGGTCGTCAATGGTTGGGATTCTCCATAAATGAACTTTTGTGTTGAGTTTACAGCTTTGACACGGATTTCAAAACATACATTCGATGTTAAATACTTCAAGGACGCTCATTGTGAAGGTTATGAGATGGGCCAATGGTTGAATTGACGAATCATGATTTAAGAAAAAAAAAGAAAAAACATGAAGCATTTACGAATGCTATAAATATGGTACATGCATGCATGGAAATTACTTACCTCAGATTAGGTTTCCGTTTTTATATGTTGGCTTCGGTACATACAGTGGGGGTGTATAGAGTAAAGAGTCGATGCTTTAGCGCCATAAAGAAGGACTGGGACAAGTTTAATTTTTGTTTATTTATAGAATTCATTCACATTTACCTTGCTCAAGAATTTATTCGTACACTATTTTCGTTTATGCCAATTGTTTCGTATTATTGCACTGAATTTAAAACTAATAAAACGTTTTCATACTCTTTCGGTTTAAGAGTTATTAGCTCTTTGAAATTCCCATTTCAGCACCGTAACGAATAACAACAGCTATTTCCCCCGGCACACATAGGGGTATGAGCGTTTAAAAAAGCGCTCAAAAATCAATTTTTCAAAATATATAGTTTGAGAAGTAAGGCTGAGTTCCAAAATGTAAAAAAAAAATAGTTTCGATGCGGTAGTACTATTCTTTTGATGCGCATCTTCAACGCTACTTTGATAATTTGTATATATTAATTCATCGGAATATATTCATGTTTCGGAACTTAATTTATATAAAGCAGGCATTGCCAAAATTAAAATGACAAACTTCGAATTAAAAATAAATTTTAAATGAGTGATTTGATGTCAAACGAAAGCTTCGCAAAAAATTATCGATGCATAGTTTGCTTAGCTGGTGCGCATCGATGACGTTTAGCATACATTTAGAAACTCGCGACTTTGTCAAAACTTTCTCATTTGACTTTTGGAACTCTTATGGCCGCATCTATGACGTATGTGATACATTTTGGAACTCACTCATAATATTTTTCCTAGTTGGAGTTGAAGAATACCCATTAAATAATGTGTCATAGTTATTTTTAATTTTTATGCACACATTTCGACACAGGATCAGTTTAAAGTCATTGATCGAAAGCTTGCGTTTTAAATTAGTTGGTTTTTGTAAAAAGTTCCACGGTTAAATTATTAAATTTTTTATTTTTTTATATTCTGTGCAAAGTTTGTTTTATAGACATACATATGTAGGGTTCAGCTGGAGCTATGAACTTTATTGTGAATCTGTTTTTATAAGTTTAATAGATAGATACATACATATGTATTTGATTTATTCAAAATATGTATGTATACATACAGTACTGTGCATAACCTAAGCAACCATCTGGAGTCAGCACTTCATAGTAAATCTTTTCAACTTTCTACCTCACCAAATAAAAAGAAATGGATATGTAATGATGTGTAATAGAGTGTATTTTGAAATTCACAACTTTTTATAAAAATAATAATACTTCAGATTTAAAAAAAACGCATAAACCAACAAAGTAGCCAAATTGAGCTGTGCAAAACCTAAGCAACTTTGTAACCCACTGTAAAAAACAAATAGCTAACAGTACTTTTCCAGTCAGGTTACACATGAAATGTTGTAAGCTCTTTGTCTTTGATCTTGAGTGATTGTCTTTGATCAGTTTTCTTTTAAGTTAGACGCATAATTGATATTTTTTAATAATGTCGCGACAGAGTTACTCTTCTTCTTTTAAACTAAAGATTATTGATGAATTTAAGTCTGGAGATACTCAGGCAACATTAGCTAAACGTTATAATATTAATAAATCGATTATTTCACGTTTAATAAAAAAATATAAAGCAACAGGAGTCGTTGAAACTCAAAATGTCGGTGGTAGGCCGCGTAAGACAACATGTCGAACGGATAGAAACATTTGTGGTGCAATTAAAAAACAACCGTTCATAAGTTCGAATGAAGTCGTAAAATTACTTAATTTAAACATTGATGCTAGCACGGTGCGAAGACGTGCAATTGAAAATAATCTTCGGAGTTACAGGCCGTGCAAAAAACCGATGCTCACAAAAAGGCATTTAAGGAACAGGTAGTGCAATTAAAGTCTTTAAAAATAATTCAAACTAAAATCTTTTTCACATTAGGCTAAATTTTGCAAGAAAATACCAACACTGGTCTCCCGAAAAATGGAAAACAGTTCTTTTCACTGACGAGTCAAAATTTAATTTATTTAATTCTGACGGGATATGTTATGTGAGGCGTCGTGAAGGGCAGCGACTCAATCCTAGATTCTGCACACCCACTGTAAAGCATGGTGGGGGTAGTGTGATGGTGTGGACCTGTTTTTCGGCAGGAGGTGTAGGTCCGTTCTACCAAATAGACGGAATCATGGACCGATTCAAATATAAATCCATTCTAGAATCGGTAATGCTACCATATGCGGAGTGGGAAATGCCACTTCGTTGGGTGTTTCAACAGGATAACGATCCGAAACACACATCGAAGTTGGTAAAGGAGTGGTTAGCGGATAGTGGAATTCAAGTCCTTGATTGGCCGGCCCAATCACCCGACTTGAATCCAATAGAAAACCTGTTTGGTATCCTTAAGAGACGTGTCGCTGGACAACACTTTTCCAACAGGTCTGACCTATACAATGCTTTGAAAGTTGAGTGGGAAAATATATCCCAGGATACACTTTCAAAGTTAATTACTTCTATGCCTCGTCGTTGCGCCTCTGTTATTGAAAATAAAGGATATTACACAAAATATTAAAAAAGTTGCTTAGGTTTTGCACAGCTCAATTTGGCTACTTTGTTGGTTTATGCGTTTTTTTAAATCTGAAGTATTATTATTTTTATAAAAAGTTGTGAATTTCAAAATACACTCTATTACACATCATTACATATCCATTTCTTTTTATTTGGTTGGGTAGAAAGTTGAAAAGATTTACTATGAAGTGCTGACTCCAGATGGTTGCTTAGGTTTTGCACAGTACTGTATATGCAAATAGGATTTTTTTTTAAATTTCTTTTTTAATGTGGACTTTTTGTTATATAATTCTGGTGTTATTCGGTAACATTTTTAGTGTCATCTAACAGCAAAAGATGTGATGGAACGATTTAGAAAAAAAATTCTGCCTATAACTGCCCCTTTAGATTTTATTATCGTCTGTCATCTGTATCTAGTTTATTGAAAATTCTATTTATCGTAAAATAAATTCTTTTGCTTGTGTGGCTAGTGCATTCTAACTAAAAGTCATTTCATCAAAATCGGGTTTTTAATGAAAATTGACTAAGGACAATGTATGGATGAATTGTAGACAATCTAAAACAAAATTTTTCGAATTCATGTAAAATACTGAAGGCAAAAACCCATATCTGCGCTGTTTGACTTAAAGAACACGTGCGTGCGCATCCATTTCAAACACCCAAAGAGTTACATATGTATGTACATATGTTGTTTTTGAATGGGTTAAAAGAGAGACCCTCCCTCGAAGTTGATTATCTAATTGGACCCTATCTCTGTAATCCAGGCTTTTGGGTAGCAAATTCGTTTTGAATTTAAACATGACATTTCACACCACACCACTGATGTACATACATATGCATTTACATATGTGCTTGTACTAAGGAAGAGTAGAGTTTGATACTTATTATTTTTCTATATTACAAAATAAGTTGTATGTACACATTGTTTTAAACTTGCCATATCTTTAGGATATGGAAATCATTTATTTTATTATTTATCCTTTTTTTCCTTTTATTATTTATTTCTTAATCATTAACTATGCACCATTTTTGCATTTTACGAATTTTTGTTTTTTTTCCATTTCAGGTTGTGAATAATGTTTGGATGCAGTTTTAAAGAAGGTAAATATATTGACAAACTTGTATTTTTAGCTCTCAAGTAATGTGTTTTTTTGCACCTTTTGTTTTTCGGGCATGTCGTTTACCAATGTCGAAGTCATTTATTTGTATTAAAATCGAATTTACAAAGTGTGACCACACGTAAACGAAAATCAGCGTAACAATATAATTCCAGTCGTGTAAAATAAAAACAAAAACGCTTGAGAACTATACCCTTCTATCTACTTCTGTACAGTGATTTTAAACACGGATCTAATTGCTGAAAATACCTTACCAAAAACCTTGTGGATATTTTCGATATGAGTACTTCATATAAATAATTAACAAAAACCAATAAATGTAAAAATATTTTTAATAAGTATATAATTTTATTTTTCATTTTAGAAAACACAAAAGACAATTCCAATAATAACACAACGGTAAGTTTACTTCCAAGTTTTTATTTACGATAATGATCTCATAACATCACCATTTTATATATGTACATATGTACATACATAGTATGGGGAACTTTTTTTTCCCGCGAAATAACTCCTATCGTGGATTTCCATCAGAATGCTTTTTCACCGGACTATATTCGAAGTAATGTTCGAATGTTTTGACAAGAGTTTGATGATAAAAATAAATAAAAGTAGTGCATAGAATAACATTTATGTCAAATACCGCAGCTTGTAAGGATTTAGAAAGAGTGTTTTAATTTCTTTAGAAGAAATCTTCGACACAAGTCTAATCGAAGGAGTTACCACAAGTAATACTAGAAAACAATGCCTCTTCCACTTCCGCATTTTTTATAGCTCGCTCTTAAAGATTGCGTCTATGTAATTGGATAAGTACACTTAGTTGAACGCGGATTGGAGGAGACAAGAAGATTAGTTCTACGTTTATACGAAAATGCAATTTACCTTCGAAGATGCTGTCAAAAACTTAACAGAAATATAGAAAGATCTTCCTGACATTGTTCCTTTTTCGTTTAAGTTTACAAAAAACTGCGGAAAAATTTGGGCGAAAATGTTGAATGGTTTCTATCGGAACATTTTTCACGATATTATGTATTATGTACATATGTATGTACCTATTTTTCCGACTAAAAATTTTGTTTCCCATTTGAAGATTATTCACGATAGAAATTTTTCGAAAAAAACATTCCGGCGGAAATATTATTTTCGATAGGGGTGATAGTTATTAGGGTTTCAGTCTACTATAGAAATCCCTAATGCTCTCGCATTTAGTTTAGTTTAGTTTACACAAAAAATAATAAAAATAATAATATTAATAGAATCCCCATATCTATTTCTTATTCACAGGTGTACTGGAATCAATTATTTCGTTTTTTTAAGGTACATCCAATTTTTATTTGCTCACTCTTACATTAAATGATGAAAACAATTACCGTATGATTTTTCATGACAATAACCTTAGGCTGTATTTAATTTCTGATCTTTTATTGAAAATATTAATTTATTTTTTGTTCCATTACATTACAAGTAACAATCTAGATTTTTCTCCTTCTTGTAGATTAAAAAACCGATTGTTTCGTGTCTTATTGCTGTTCAGCAATAAAGTCAATTCAGGCTAAAAGTAAGTCAATTTTCTAGATTTAATTTATTAATAAAATAATTTATATACAGTTTGTATGTATGCATATACATATGTATGTACATACATATGTAATTGTACATACCAACACTTTGTTTATGATGAAACTAATTACCGTATGATTGTTCTATGACTATAAATCATGGCTGAATTAATAATTCCTGAATTAAAATCGTGTTATTTTCTTTTAAGGATTCCACTTAAAATATATATTTAACATATTTTTTTTTTTTTTTTAGATTAATGCAATTATTTACATATGTTTGGAAGAACCGATAAATAACGGAAATTAAAATGAAGCCGTGAAAGGTAATAAAGACTTCAATCCGGGAATATTTTAAATACACTGTATAAACAAAATTGCATAACAAAATTTGTCAAGAATACGAGGATTAAATAACTTCTTAAATATGTACATCCATATGTATGTATAGTGATGGCCGAAGTAATGAGCATTTATTTAGAGCCTTCCCTTTTTATACCGTCTCCATGTGCATCCGTCCGCATGTCCCCACTTTTTGGGCCTTTCGGCTAGGAGTATGGAATTTCATATCTGAGCATTTTAGAAGGAAAAACAGCACAAGTATAAACAATTTTAAAGTCCGCCTACCACTTTTCGCAACTGTCCACTGCTAGTCTATTTACGCCGCCCGGAATATTCATACATCTGTCGGTTGGTCTATTAAAAGGACTATAAAAAAACACTGCAATATTTTTCAACGATAGTTGCTTTATTGAAAATAGTAAACCTTCCGATTAATTATGGAATATTATTTCACTCAAATGCTGGCTTGGCACTAGGCTATCCTGTCAACCTAATTTTTCAATACATTTGCAGATGATTTTGGCCCCTATATCACGAATAGCTTCACCAATATATGTATGTACATATATCTTGAGTGGCCGAATCGTCTCTGGATTCTCACAAAAACAATCCAACGGCGTCGAATCGCAGCTCCTTGCCGACCAAGGAACATCCCCAAAACGACTGATTACACGAACAGGGGAATATGTTAGATTACTGTCAATCAGCAAAACAATGTCATGAACTTTCATTACAAACTTTGCGTACACCAGCTGCAGTTATGTATTATTTGTTTCGCCGCAACACAGCATCCACTTTGGAAGTAACTTTACAATTGATACATTTCGTACCCCGAAAATATAATGCGATATAAAAAGAGCTGTTAGTGTCCAAATAACATTCAAAAAGAAACCAACAGATGTCCCATGCTGTACTTGCAACTTTTTGTTCAACGATTATAAATTATTTAGAATTTAGGTTCAAGTAAAATAATTAAGTCAGTCACAATAGTCTGAAACGATAGGTATAAAAATTCACCCATTCTCTTATATGTACATGAGGCTTAGTTCAGTGGGCGTGATATTCCGCATTATTGAGCGGCACTACCACGATAACTTTTAACGAATGTTATCTGCAAAGTTTCATTGAAATGTTCTATTTTTTTTTTTAAACGCCCCAATAAGAGGGTAGAGGCCAATATTATTATGTATGAATAAATGAAAGAAAATTGGCACCGCCTATGAATTGTGTCCCAATAATTTTTTTGGATTGCTGTTGAAAATATGAAAATTTAAAGTTTTAAAAAGTTGCCGTTTCAAAATTTGGTACGTCATTTCTTTGCAAATGCCTTACATTCCTCAAATATGTATTTATTTTAAGGCCAATCGCTGAAGAAACAGCCAATTTTTAAAATTACCGTTGTACGTAATATTAGTAATAAAGGAGCCACCACTCGTCATGAAGGAGTCGTACCGTTTCACCATTAAAAAATGTATTTTGTAGTGCAAAGTATAGCACAGCACGGCTTTAATTTAGTATAATTTAAAAACTTCAGCACTCTTGCTATGTTAGTATAGGTTTATGTATGAATGTTGTAGATGCATATTAACACTGGCGCATACATTGCATTTCGTTATATCTGATATATTTTCAACATATTATTTATGTAATCATGTTTATACATATGTATGCATCAGAGTTGTTAAAAACTGCATTACTTTGGTACTGCAATCAGAAAGTCATAGTCAATTGACTAAAATCTTGGAATAAAAGTTAAGACTTTGACGTAGTACTTTAACTTTAAAACTACATTCACCAGTCATTTTGAATATTCTTAATGGGCAGTTACCTGAAGCAATTGACTGTAAGTTATATGACTGCAGTACTTTAGTGACTGTTTCCAGTCTTTCAGTTATAAGTCTTCTAAAATTGTTACTCATTTTTGCAGTCAGTAAGTCTTTTGACTGCAGTCATTAACTTACAGTCAAAGACAGTCATTTAACTGTAAAAGTTAATTGACTGCTTTTAGTACTTTGACTACTTTTAGTCTTTTGACTAAAATATTCCAGTTTTCTATACCATTGGAGTACTTTAATCACCATTTTCAATATAGAAATAGAATCTGGAATATTTTAGTCAAAAGACTAAAAGTAGTCAAAGAACTAAAAGCAGTAAATTAACTTTTACAGTTAAATGATTGTCTTTGACTGTAAGTTAATTGACTGCAGTCAAAAGACTTACTGACTGCAATCAGTCACTGAAGTACTGAAGTCATTTAACTTACAGTCAATTGACTGCTTCAGGTAACTGCCCAGTAAGAATATTCAAAATGACTGGTGACTGTAGTTTTAAAGTTAAAGTCATTGAGTAAGTAACAGACTTATAAAATAAACTCTTTTAGTCAATTAACTGCAGCTCCATATGACTGCAGCCTTAACAACTCTGGTATGCATATAAAATATGTGTATCGTTTTTTCAGTGTAAAAGTAAAATTGCAATTATTTTTTTCAGACTACTTGAATGCACCGTATCAAATCAGATTTTGCAGCTTTATATCACAGGTAAATGAGCTTAAGGTCTGTAATTATACATACTTAGAAAAACTCGTAAAATTTAACTTGCATTTTGTATATACATATGTATGTTGATTCACATATGTACATACATAGAAAAATACATACATAATGTATTTTTTTTGCTAAAATATATACATCCAATACGAATACAAATGTGTAACGGAATCATTTATGGAAAATTTAAAACGATTTTTTTTTTTTACATTTTCACGAGTGTTTCAATTATGTTTAGCAAAAGTTAAAAGCTGTAAATGATGATAATCATACAAAATTGTCTTCTTTTCCCGACATAATATGTTGATGAAAAACATTATCTGATGGCCTTTAAAATTATTATTAGTTTTTATTATAAATATTGTAGTTTTCAATAATTGTTTTAATTTTATATTTACAGAAAATTTAAAAAGCTCGGTTACGTTTGAGTGTTTTCACTACAAAGAAGATTGTGGTAAGTTTTTGTTGTTTTTCATACAAAATATGCATGAAAATCTACCATGTGATGAAATTAATTGGTCCGTGTTTATGAATTTATTTTGATTTAAATCTTTCCAATTACTGACAGTAAATTTCTATAATTTGTATATAAATATTTAATATCGGTAGCGTAAATAATTTTTTTATATTTTTATTTTCTAGCTGTATTAGACTGAACAACTCTGAATAGAAATCTTTGAATGAACAAAAGGTACAAGGTATGTATAGGTCTACATACTTAAATATAATAGAGTCTTAACAATAACCAATTCTGGGTTAAAATTTAACCTCAAAAAACGCTAGCAACGACGATAGAGTATAAAGTGCTGAATTATTTGCACGCGTTCTCCGGCGACATTCAAGTTAATTCTTCGTAAGAACTCAAATATAACAAAAGAAATGTTTAGCGGGACAGTTCCGTACGGGTCCAAAGGCTTAACTTCTCGCAACCATTCGTGTTGTGCGTGTTAATTGATCACACGAATGGAAGGTATGTACTGTCAAATGGGCGTGCCGATATGGTGTTCAAGTAAATTATAGAAAACTTCAAGGCCTATTGCATTTGTCATACACTCATAACCCCCTCAGATATTAATTTTGAGCTCAATCACTGAAGAAATAGCCGAGAAGCAGCCAATTTTCTTAATGCCATCTAATAGCATATGTATGTATGTCCAAACTAAAACAGATATGAAATTTTATCATAACTCTTAGAGACGTTTACAAGAAAATCGAGTTTTTATTGAAATCGGCTTTAAGTAAAAGTCTCTTAATTTTGAGGTTAGAATGAGAATTTAGATTTTGCTCGGAATATGACCCCACAAATGAAGTTTGAAGCAAATCGGTATAGCCGTTAAGGTTGCAGTCGAATATACAGCCATACAGACTGAAGAAATTGTCGAACCCATTTTTTTGGACTTAACATCATAGTAATGTCATGATTGATTAAAATCTCAAGTTCGTATTTTTTCACGAAACCAATATTTGCCCTATACTATGTATGTATATGTATGTACATGTATGCATGTATCATATAATACAATATTATCATTCAGTACGATAGTTAGAATGTCTCTGTGGTCAACTTCTCTTTTCCTACCAACATAATTTTCGAAAACGTCCATAAAATGTGCATCACACACATTGCATTTGTAATGCAAAAGCACAACGCTTTTGAAATGCAAAATTAAGAAAATTATTTTTTTATTTTTTTTTATAATATTGGAAAATTTCTCCTCGACGATTATCTGTCGGAAAACTTCTGAGAAAAAATCTTAGCAACCTACAGAAAAAAATGTAATGCATCACATGTAGCCGTTGTATGACGTTGTACATCATCCCCTTTTGGAGAAAGTCTCCTGTAAGAGTGTTGGAGCGAATAGCATGATATGAAATTATACGATTTCGTACCAATGGCTTACTGCATTTTTTTGTCGAATTACAACGATAACTTCGATCGTTTGAGGATGTTACATGGGAAAGTCGGTTCTTTAATGACAACACCTATAAAAAGTGAGCGTGGCTGAACACAATGTATGGATGAATTGTAGTCACGTTTTTTCACGTTATGAAATGCTTGACTATACGCAGTAATTCTGCAGGACTGCGTTTTGGGATTCAGACTTCGAAATTCGTAATTGATAGCGTTTTAAGTTAAATTTTGTAATCCATTTAATAGTGGGGTTTCGTTATTAGTAAGGCTCCAAGTATTTCTTTTATGAAATGATGAAATTAATTGGTCCGTGTTTATGAATTTATGTTGATTTATCTACTTCCAATTACTGAATTTGTTTCTGTCCACACATTTGTGCTTATTTTATAAAAAAATTTATTAATGATATTTTTTTTTATTTTTCAGGTCATGTTTATTTTTAGACAATAATTTGTTCGTTCCTACAAAATATAAATATGTGAAAACATATAAAGTGTATTTCAAACAATTTTGTGTTAGCACAAAACGCACCCTTAACCTTGTTTTTATGATCTGTCAATGAAGGGTGGTGGAAAATTAGCTCCAAATAATCGATTGCTGCAAACGTGCTCGCGATGGTCATATGATCGAGTTTGAATTCCATACTTACATTTAATGTATACTACACCTGGATTACAATTCAGCTCGACATCCCAATTATTCTGTTTTATTTGAATACAAAACTGTTACGTCCTTATTGAAAAACCCTTTACATATTTAAATAAAATGAATATACTCAAAGTGTTACAATTGTTTTATTAATTTTTACAAAAATTATATTTGTTTTTTTAAATTAAAGTGATATTAACGGTCATCGTGTTGTGGTATTGAATATTTCTGCAATGTAATTTACAATTCCACTTAAAGATGTTTAGAATGAATCTCGATGAATCATTGCAGAATTGGTTCTTTGTGGAACAACGTCCTCTCGGGTATTTCTTAGAAATGCCTTGGAATGAGTGAGTGCAGTGCCTTCGTAATAATAGCCTGGAGTAACTTCGATGTACATACATATGTATGTATGTACATCTTGGCATTAGTAGATTGGTGGAGATTCAAATTTGCCAGAAAGGTAAAGCATTTTTTTTATGTACACATGTACATACATAGATATGTCCATATGAATATGTGTACATACATAAAAAAAATGCTTTACTTTTCTGTCAAATTTGAATCTCCACCAATCAGAAACGTTTGACTACCTAATGCCTAGAATACGAAGCATGCCCAAAGGTACAGAATTATTCGTTTTATCATGCTTCATGTAGATCCCACGAGTAGTGCTTCATATTTCATATTAATATCTTGTATACTCCGCGTTAGAGGAGAATATGTCGTTATTTCATATCATAAAGCATTTTTTTTATGTATGTACATATCTATGTATGTTCACGTGTACATACATAAAAAATGTATGTATGTTCACGTGTACATACATAAAAAAAATGCTTTATTTTTCTGTCAAATTTGAATCTCCACCAATCAGAAACGTTTGACTTGACTACCTAATGCCTAGAATACGATGCATGCCCAAAGGTACAGAATTATTCGTTTTATCATGCTTCATGTAGATCCCACGAGCAATGCTTCATATTTCATATTAATATCTTGTATACTCCGCGTTAGAAGAGAATATGTCGTTATTTCATATCATATGCACCAATGTGTTAGTTTGGGATTCCCAAAAAGCAGCATATTTTGTGTTGGCAAAAAGTATTGCAATTTTTAATATATGTAGATATATTTCATGGCCACTGCATTATTTCGCGTTGTGACAGTTGCTGAAATATTTTATTTGAATCGAACTCGCTATATTGCAACAATATTGCACAATTCGTTCAGGAAAAAAACCATACAAAACTAGCCGATCCTTCCGGCTTCGCTCGCATGTTTTTCATAGTATCGTATATAAATCTAATAATAAGGATATCGACACTAGCGCCTCTAACGAGCGAGGAAGCTTTTTTCTCATTCGCTCCCAACTATCCATTTGCTCTTACAGTCCCAGATATCAAGTGAGAAGAGAAGGAAGAGAACAAAGAAAAAAAAGAGAACCAAACAAACACAAAAAAAGGTGGAAAGCGAGAATACAGAAAAAAAATTGGATGATCGTTATGTGTCCTGCGTGCAACTTTGTTTGTACATATACATATACTTATATAGGTATGCTTTTCTTTATTATGATTCTGGCGGTTAAGGGTTGGTCACCGTCATTGCATGACAAATCAGACAGATAAATTTGTTTGACTGGCAATTAAGTGTAAGAAAGATAATTTCTTCTTCCACATTCTTACATATGTATGTATGCATGTGCAGCTTTAACCTGTAATCTGGTTCCGTGTCAGATTTTGGGTGGATTTAAACTCCTTAAGAGCATAACAGGTGTGTCTTCAATATTTGTTTGTGTGAAGGAATACCTGGAGGTAATGTATCACTTCTTCCATATCTACTAGTTTCTGTATAGAGTTGTAGGCGTAACGTGCGTCGTAAGGTTTTCTACGCTATGATGTGTATACAGTGGCTCACAGTCAAAATGGCCCACCCCTAACCAAATTCTTTTAGCCAAGCAAATTCAAGGAAATCAGTAACAATAAAATCTGGAAGTATTTGTTTATATTAGTTTATTGTATTTTTATTCAAATAAACCAACAAATTAACTAATTCAATTTAAAAAACAATAAAAAAAATTACAAATAAATGAAAAGAGAAGAAACGTCATCTCACAGTGAAAATGGCCCACCCAACAAAAGTTTTCCAAATGACGGTATTTTTTTATACCCTATCCTAAGGGTATATTAAGTTTGACACATAGTTTGTAACATAGAGAAATAATCGAGATAGACCCTATAAAGTATATATATTCGTGATCAGCATCAATAGCGAAATCGATTGAGCGATGACCGTCCGTCCGTATGTCACCGCTTTTTGGGCCTTAAATTTTTAACTAGGACGCTGAAATTTCATATCTGGGCTTCTGAGAAAAAGATACAGTACAAGTGTAAAATTTTTTTACATCCGCCCACTGCCACGCCTACTTTTTTATAACTTTGCTAAATTATATGAAACCGAAAAATTTTGTTAAGACCAAATATTTGGGTATTTAGATTCCCTACAATTCATCCATAGAACAGTTTTAGCCACGCCCACTTTTTGGGGGCGTTATCATCAAAAAACCTATTTTGATAAAATTTTACATGTAACATCCTCAAACGTTCGACATTATAGCTATATTTGAGTACAATATGCAATTTGGCCATGCCCACTTTATAGAGAGGAGGATAGGGTATCATACGATCCGTTCCAGACGGATTGTAGCTTTTCTGTATGTTTATTATTTTATTTGGTTTTTCTCTTTTTTCTTTCTTATATCCTGTGTTTTTTAATTCAACTGAATTAGACGCTGGTAAATGTTTCTTAGCTTAGTTCTGTTAGTTGTGTTAGCTTAGTTATGCGAAATGGGGCGTCACACTTCAATTGAGATTCGGCAATTAATTATTGAGCGTTACAAAAATGGGAAAAGTCAAAGGCAAATTGCAGCAATTGTTAATAAGGCGAGGGAAACAATAAGAAATATTATTAAAAGATACACAAAGGAAAAAAGAGTTACTAATAAGCTAAGAGTTAGTCCAAAGAAGATGTTTTCTGAGCGTGATGAACGTTGGATTGTCAACAAATCCAAGAATAACCCAAGGCTAAGTGCACCAGAACGTCGAGATATGGTGGAGCAACACCTAAAAATTGTTTGCAATGCTGAGACAATCCGAAGGGTTCTACGCAGAGCAGGTTTAAATGGCAGAATTGCAAGGAAGAAGCCATTCGCTAGCCAGAAGAATAAAAAAGTTCGATTGGAATTCGCTCACAACTACGCAATGAAAGACTTCTCATTCTGGAAAAATGTTATTTTTACGGATGAGAGTAAATACAATCTTTTTGGGTCAAATGGAAGAGTCAACGTTTGGAGAAAGCCCAATGAAGAGATGAATCCACGGTATTTGCGCCCAACAGTTAAACATGGTGGCGGTCATGTGATGGTCTTGGGTGCATGTTCAGCAGCTGGAGTTGGTAAACTGCACTTTGTTGAAGGAAATATGGACAAATTCCAATATTTAAATATTTTAAAAAACAATTTGAAACAGAGTGCTCAAAAACTGGGTATTGAAGAATCGTTCCATTTTTATCAGGACAATGACCCGAAGCACACGGCTGGAATTGTTCGTGAATGGCTGCTTTACCATTGTCCAAGAGTCATCAAAACACCACCACAATCACCAGACTTAAATATTATAGAAAATTTATGGCAGAAACTGGAAGTTGAAATTCGGAAACATGAAATTTCGAATCAAAATGATTTAAAAAAGGTCTTGTTGGAGGAATGGGATAAAATAAGTCCCGATTATACCAAAAAACTGGTCGAATCAATTCCAAATCGTCTAAAGATGGTCATCAAACAAAAAGGATATCCAACAAAATACTAGAGATCTTTTTATTCTATTTTCACTGCATTTTTTTGAACTGAAATTATCATGGGCCATTTTCACTGAGATGAAATTTGTTTTCTTTTGATTTATTTGTTTTTTTTTTTGTTCTTTTATTACCAAAATTAGTATACTTTTACTTTTGTTTAGTTAAGAATTTAATAAACTATTATAAATACACATTTTCGTTTTTAATTTATACTTTTTTCTTTGAATTATCTTGACATAAAGGTTTTGGTCAGGGGTGGGCCATTTTCACTGTGAGCCACTGTACGTACTGTGCGCAGTTTTGACGAACTCTGAACCATAAATTAACTATACTATTAACTATGGTTCATTTATGCTCTGGACATAATGTGTGTATATTCATAGATATATTTAGGTATGTACATATGTATCATAAATGAACCATACCTAGATGGTCAACTTCGAGGGGGTCTCTCTTTCGAACCCACAAGCTGTTCCCGTTGGTGAGCAAGAATGTATGCGTAATTTGCATGCAAACTCACTAATACATTCTTGCTCACCAACGGGAGCCACAACTGTCATATGTACGAAGCCATCTTGGACAGTTAGTGTCAAAAATTGATAAATTGTGGAGGGGATGCTGTGTCCAATAAACAACTACCAAAAATATTCTTCGTTTCGTGGTGAATCTGTATAAAGTACGTTACATTTAAAATAGTTAAATTCAAACTGTAACGTATGTTTTAAATCACGTATACTAAATAAAAAACTAAGCAAAAACATACAAACGTGTATCACAGCATAAACATATGTACATATTTTAATTTCTTCCACTTTGTTTTTTCAACAAACATTAAGTAGATACGTTTATTATATATTTTAGGTTAAATATGAAAAGATTATGTTTGATTAAAGGACATATGTATGTATGTGTTGAGATGGTGAACGCGAATTGTTGTGTTATCCTTAAACTGCATATCTTGTTGTCTTTCTCTTTGTTTTATTCTCTTCCTTTTAATTTTGTATTCTGACTTAACCATCTACAGTTAGTTTTTCATTAAAGATTAACAGAATGGAAGGTTCGACAAGCCTTTTCATCGACACATAAAATTTGAGAACTAACAATTTATTCTCCTGTGAATAATTTATACATATGTGTATATTGTACATATTAGTATTTTAAATCAAACATTTCTACAAATCAGTAAGCACGTAAGCGAAGAACAACCGAATCCAGTACGAAATTTCATACAAATGTAGAATAATAACACAACAGAATTTCCATTTCCAACAATTTAGTAGTTACATTATACCAATTTGTTTATTTGTGTAAAACATATTTCATTTATTTATAAAAACAAGATATTGTTTTAACATCCCAAACTCCCCACTGCACTTCCAAACACACCCGCAGCGACCCACTGCCTTTGTTTACATTATTTCAGCACAATTTCAGACTGCTATATTTCTTAAACAGAATAAGTGCGACAACATCTGAGTACAGATTTGAATTCAGTGCAATGAGTCGAATCGAGTGGCATAAAAAAAAAATATAAAAAATTGTCTAAAATCAAAAATATATTTACTTTACTCTTTTTTGAGCTAAAAAGTAAACAAATGGGGAAAAAGGAAAATCGCCTCCATTTATGACAGCCACGTGTTTAGCCGATACAAAAAAAAGCATCGATTTACTGAAATTTGGTGAAAACTGTCAGCATAGATTCACTCCACTCTAATGCAAAATTACATGAGCTATTGTTTTGGACCTGTAGATGAGCTGATTAAACTTCAAATCGCTCATTACACGTATTCACCGATGGGAACGAAAGAGAGGATTAGGATCCGCCCATTTGCGGGTTTTAGCGGGTTGGGGATGGAAAGTTGACTATCTATGTATAGTTAATTTATGATATGTATGTATGTATGTAAATTTATTATTTATGCAATTTTTATACATACATACGTACATATGTTAATACGTTATGTATACAATATATGTATATACATATGTATATGGTATTAAATGTGTAATACTTTATGTGTGTAAGAGAAATCACTTTGCTTTGCGCCCTCTGTCGAACGAGGAAGCTAAGAAAATATTTCGTCAAGTGATAATGCTATTAGATTTATATACAATGGTGGTAGTCAATTGAAAACTTTAAAGTCGTTTTCTGCAAAATCGCTTTTTTTGAGTTATGCCAGTCTTGAAGCAAATGAGCGATGTGTATGTAGGCTGCCTTCCCAAATTCAACCAAAATGCGCATTCTGACTGCACCTTGCATCGGTTTTGCAAGCAGACGATGTCCTCACGACGCGATGCGCATTCTGTTGCGTTGTAAATCATGAGGTTTAGGAATGTTATGCAATACGCACAATTTTTCTTTGTTAATCTGAAACAATTTGTGGTACTAATGACAACCGAATATTTACGAAATATATTTTAAAGCTAAACAAAAAAGGGTACGAATAACAAATATCATTTGCATCGTGGTAGTTCACAATGTACTGGCTGCTTTTGTTTGCGCAGTATATTCACAATGCGTTTCGGAACGTAATGTGATGTGTCTTAATTTTGGGTTTGCATTTGGGAATGGTTTCTGATACACAAAGCAGGCAATGTATTGTTGCGAAACTCGAAATCTAATTCAAATAAAAAATCGCAAATTAAACACTCGACAACGTAAGCGCATTTACACTACTAAATTTGTCGACTCTTCACAAGCTATATTTGATTTTTTATTCCGGCATGTTGATTAAGATTATACAGTAACAACTTGGAACCTATAGCACTCATGTGTGAGTGTCAGTAATCAATCGCCAGGATAATTGTCGATTGCGTCGATTAATTTCAACTATCACCCCTATCGTGGAACCCAATAAGCTTACATTTAATGTTGATCAGGAAGTGCTCGTTTTACAGCTTGTTTGAAAGGAATTTTGTGGTTAATGATGACTGTGGTGATAATTTAAGAATTAGATTTTTGGTGAGAGAAAAAAGGAATAAATAAATATTACTGAATAAATAGATAAGGCAAAATTACTTCTCTCTTCTTTTCATGGCATGAAAATGCATCCACCTTCACCTCCCTAAATCCATATTTCCCTTGAAGATCGCTAGCGAGTTAAGAATGTTAGAGGACTTTTCAATTTGTAAAGGAATTATCTCATCAGGCAGTTTGAATCTACTTACGTATAATCTAAAGGATATTCGTCTCTGATATGAAGCTTTTTTTTTGTAATGTGCTTGTGTTGATTGATAGATAAAGAGTAACTTTACCAACAACTGGGAAATAGTGTATCCAAAATCTGTGAGAACCAATAAATCTTCCTAGAACTAGAAACAACAACATATTATATTTTTTTGTAGATTTTCCCTATATTCTCGACTGTCTTCCGTCCGTTTATTAAATTATCGTTTGTTGTTTTGGGGTATTCCTTAAGAAAAGTACAACACAACAACCAAATCCGCAATGAAATAGTTGCGGATGTCAAATGTTTGTGGAGATTCGATCCGTGCGTTTTCTACGATACAGTGAATCTCTTTCACATTGCCGACATGTGAATCGGTTACTTCAGCGGATAGTGAATCATTCCTCCCGACGGGTTTCACGATAGGGGTGTATGGCTGAATTCATCACTGCTTCGATGATGCAAAATTTTGATGCTTTTTATTATTATTTTGACGTTTTGGAACACTACGCGATACTTTTGTCAATTGGAAACAATTCGTTAAATAAGTTGCAGAACAACAACAGAAAAATCATTTGCATCACAGGAATTCACGATGCACTATTTGCAACACTGCTTTTGTTTGCAGTTTGGAACGTTTGATGTTACAGTATTGCGTTTTGGAAATCAGCCTGTGGTATTCCCCCTTATTGCGATTAATAATTCCCCCGAAATGTTTCCCTTTTCCGAGACATAGGTATCGTGAATAATATTCGAAAAGGAACAAAAAAAATCCATCGGAAAAATAGATGCGACAAAATTTTGATGGAAAAATTCAGGCCGAGTTACTCAGCATTATCATGGTATCCGATCCGAAAAAGTTACAAATCGTAAGAAAATTTCGATTGCAACGCATGACACCATCATGGTATCGGTTTTCGTACTGAAATTTCTAACTCGTATAACTCCCAGAAGAAGGGAGGAGAAGAAGATCCTGCGTAAAAAGGCCCACGCAGTCTCCCAGCTCAAGGATATCGAAGTGTCCCGCGATAGGAACAACATCCGGATGATTTTTAGGAAAGCCGAGCAACTGGCAGCTGGCTTCAAGCCCGGAACGCAGGTTCTTCGAAACAGTGAAGGAAACCTAGTCACCGAAGCACAGGCAATAGTAGATGTATTTAAGCAGCATTTCCAGCAGCTACTTAATGGGCATCATGTGGAGAGAGTGGTAGGGCAAGAAGAGAACCCGCATCCAGTCAATGAAGAATCCATCCCCCTTCCCAGTTTTGAAGAGGTCGGCTCAGCTATCAAAAAGCTGAAGAACAAGAAGGCCGCCGGCTCTGATGGTCTACCAGCAGAGCTTTTCAAACATGGTGGTGATATTTTGGTAGGGTGCATGCACCAAATCATCAACCAAGTATGGGTGGATGAAGTCATGCCCGATGACTGGACTATCAGCTCTATATGCCCCATCTTCAAGAAAGGCGATCCTATGTCTTGTAAGAACTACCGAGGCATATCCCTGCTGAATGTCGCATATAAGATCCTATCCAACGTACTGTGTGAACGTCTGAAGCCTTTCTGCAGCACACTAATCGGCACGTACCAGTGTGGCTTCCGGCCCGGCAGATCGACGATCGACCAAATTTTCACACTAAGGCAAATCATGGAAAAGATCAACGAATTTCAAGTCGACACTCACCATCTCTTCATCAACTTTAAAGCCACATATGATAGCACTCATCGTCTTCAGCTCTACAAGGCGATGGCCGAATTCGGGATCCTGGCTAAACTGATCCAGCTGTGACGCTGGAAAACACGCGGTGCAACTTGCAATTCGGAAACAGATCCTCTGAACTATTCCAAACATACACCGGATTTCGGCAAGGAGATGCGCTATCATGTGACATCTTCAATCTTGTGCTGGAACAGATAGTGCGCAGGGCAGGTGTAAACACGGAAGGCACTATCTTTAACAAATCTGTCCAGCTGCTGGGATACGCAGACGACATTGACATCATCGGTCGCTCCCAGCGCGCCGTATTAGAGGCTTTTACGGCAATTGAAGAACAGGTGAAACGAGTTGGCCTTGAAGTAAATGAGGACAAAACCAAGTACATGTTGTCAACAAACAAAGAAGCATCTGTCCACCGATTAGGACAAAACGTCACTGTTGGCAACAGTAACTTCGAAGTTTTTAAGGAGTTTACCTACTTACTTACTTAACGGGCTCCCGACCCGTGAAGAGTCTCTGCCTGAGACACAGCAGCCTTCCACTCTCTTCGATCCCGGGCACGCTGCTTCCAGTTATCTAGACCAAGCGCTCTGGCATCCGCGATAGCTTGATCCTTAAAACGGGGGTTCGGTCTTCCTTGTCTTCTCGAACCTGGGGGCTGTGATTCGAAGATCCTCTTTGCTGGAGCATTATTGTCCATTCGATCGATGTGGCCGAGCCAGTGTTGTCGACGTGTTTTGGCTTTTTTCGTCTTCCGAGTTAGGAGTTTTGACTCCATTTGTTTCGCCAAACCGAAGTAGCAGCGGTTTCCTAGGGTAAGTCTTCGTCGAATCTCCACTAAGTTGTCATTCGTGGAGTTGATATTTACTCCGAGGTAGGTAAACTCCTTAACCACTTCGAAGTTACTGTTGCCAACAGTGACGTTTTGTCCTAGGCGGTGGACAGATGCTTCTTTGTTTGTTGACAACATGTATTTGGTTTTGTCCTCATTCACTTCAAGGCCAACTCGTTTCGCCTCTTCTTCAATTGCCGTAAAAGCCTCTAACACGGCGCGCTGGGAGCGACCGATGATGTCGATGTCGTCTGCGTATCCCAGCAACTGGACAGATTTGTTGAAGATAGTGCCTTCCGTGTTTACACCTGCCCTGCGCACTATCTGTTCCAGCACAAGATTGAAGATGTCACATGATAGCGCATCCCCTTGCCGAAATCCGGTGCATGTTTGGAATAGTTCAGAGGAACTGTTTCCGAATTGCACGTTGCACCGCGTGTTATCCAGCGTCACGCGGCACAGCTGGATCAGTTTAGCCGGGATCCCGAATTCGGCCATCGCCTTGTAGAGCTCAAGACGATGAATGCTATCATATGCGGCTTTAAAGTCGATGAAGAGATGGTGAGTCTCGACTTGAAATTCGTTGGTCTTTTCCAGGATTTGCCTTAGTGTGAAAATTTGGTCGATCGTCGATCTGCCGGGCCGGAAGCCACACTGGTACGTGCCGATTAGTGTGCTGCAGAAAGGCTTCAGACGTTCACACAGTACGTTGGATAGGATCTTATATGCGACATTAAGCAGGGATATGCCTCGGTAGTTCTTACAAGACATAGGATCGCCTTTCTTGAAGATGGGGCATATAGAGCTGATAGTCCAGTCATCGGGCATGACTTCATCCACCCATACTTGGTTGATGATTTGGTGCATGCACCCTACCAAAATATCACCACCATGTTTGAAAAGCTCTGCTGGTAGACCATCAGAGCCGGCGGCCTTCTTGTTCTTCAGCTTTTTGATAGCTGAGCCGACCTCTTCAAAACTAGGAGGGGGAATGGATTCTTCATTGACTGGATGCGGGTTCTCTTCTTGCCCTATCACTCTCACTACCTGCCCATTAAGTAGCTGCTGGAAATGCTGCTTATATACACCTACTATTGCCTGTGCTTCGGTGACTAGGTTTCCTTCACTGTTTCGAAGAGCCTGCGTTCCGGGCTTGAAGCCAGCTGCCAGTTGCTTGGCTTTCCTGAAAAACATCCGGATGTTGTTCCTATCGCGGGACTCTTCGATATCCTTCTTCTCCTCCCTTCTTCTGGTTCGATACTCTTCTCTCGCTGCCCTTGTTTTGCGTTGCAGCGCTTGCAAGTGTGCATTTTCTGTCACCTTTTTCCGGCGTACGCATTCATCATCATACCAAGGGCTCTTTTTGGGTGGTGGCTGGTAGCCTATGGTGGTCTCTGCTACCCCTTTGATGATGTCGCGATACTGGTTCCACAGATTGTTGGCGTTTGTGGATGGTGAATGCACAGCGGAGAGTCTCTCACTCAGGCGCTCCCTGTAGGCACTTTCTACTCCAGACGTGCTAAGGCTTCCAACGTTGAATTTCTTTTTCTGGGCGGTCTGCAGCTTCTTCTCATTGGATAGTCGAGCTCTGAACTTAGCTGCAACAAGAAAATGGTCAGAGTCGACGTCTGCCCCTCTGAACGTTTGCACATTCAGAATGTTGGATGCGTGCCTCGCATCTATTAGCACGTGGTCGATTTGGTTGGCGGTTCGACCATCTGGAGAGCGCCAGGTTGCTGTGTGGATTCGTAGTCTTGGAAACCTAGTGCTACTTATCACCGTATTACGAGCTGCTGCAAAATCGATTAGCCGGAAGCCGTTGTCTGTTGTCGTGTCGTGGAGGTTGTGCTTTCCAACTAATCCGCCGAAGATATTTTCCTTACCGATTTTAGCATTGAAGTCCCCGAGTATGATTTTGACATCATACTCCGGACAGGCTCCGTAGGCTCCGTCCAGGAGGTCATAAAACTCGTCCTTGATAGAGTCTTCAGCTTCGTCGGGCCAGGCGATCACTGATCGGCTGAAAGTCAATTATCATTGAGCGTAGCCGATTTCCCACGACGAATCATCCTAACATGTGCAGTCTTTTGTGGCAGCTGTAATAAATGTCGCAATTTTTCCGTTTTTGCATACCTGATCCTATCCATCATATCTCCTGGATCGCGGTAATATCTGCCTTGTACCGCGTGAGGACAGATTCAAGTTTTTGAATAGCACCAGGAGTGTACAGTGAACGTACATTCCAGGTGCATACTCTTATGTCATAGTCCGTGTACGTTCCGGGTCGTGGTATTAAATGAGGGAGTTTACCTACCTCGGAGTAAATATCAACTCCACGAATGACACCTTAGTGGAGATTCGACGAAGACTTACCCTAGGAAACCGTTGCTACTTCGGTTTGGCAAAACAAATGGGGTCAAAACTCTTAACTCGGAAGACGAAATGTATGCACTATAAAACTTTGATCCTGCCAGTTCTGCCGTATGGAGTCGAGTGTTGGACGATAAGCAGGAAAGCAGAGCAAATACTGAACACTATCGAAAGAAAAATTCTTCGACGGATATTCGGTCCCGTATGCAAGGAGGGCGAATGGAGGAGAAGGTACAACCGCGAACTCTATGAGTTGTACCAAGATGTGGATGTAGTCCAAAAAGCTAAAATACGTCGACTACACTGGCTCGGCCACATCGAGTGAATGGACAATAATGCTCCAGCAAAGAGGATCTTCGAATCACAGCCCCCAGGTTCGAGACGACAAGGAAGACCGAACCTCCGTTTTAAGAACCAAGCTATCGCGGATGCCAGAGCGCTTGGTCTAGACAACTGGAAGCAGCGTGTCCGGAATCGAAGAGTGTGGAAGGCTGCCGTGTCTCAGGCAGGGACTCTTTACGGGTCGCGAGCTCGTTAAGTAAGTAAGTAATAAATGTATTTACCCAACGAAAAGTTTGACAGAAACAAATTCAATCACTCCTATCAGTAATAATATTTCCTCCGGATTATGACAATCTGCATCAAGGCTAAATTTCATTAACATAAACGTAATATGCGCTCATGCCCCCACAGAGGACAAGGGCGACTCAACCAAAGAATGTTTCTACGAGCTCCTCGACAGAACATATGAGCAATGTTCTAAGTATGACGTTAAAATCGTGCTAGGCGATTTTAACGCCAAGATGCGAAAGGAGGACATCTTTGATACGACAGTTAGCACGCATAGCTTAAACGACACAACGTCTGGCAACGGATTTAGGTTTATTGATTTTGCGGCGGGGCGAAGCGCCACTATAGGCAGCACACGATTTCCTCAACTCTATATCCACAAGGGGACATGGCGGTCTCCTGATCATTAAACGGTCAACCAAATTGACCACATTGCGATCGACGCAAAGCATGCCTCCAGTATTCTGGATGTCCGAACCTTCCGACCAGCCAACATCGACTCGGATCACTACCTTGTTGCCGCCAAGGTACGAATGCGGATATCTCAAACGCCACAACAAAGAAGTAATATTTTGAGAAGATTTAACGTCGAAAAGTGCAATCGCAACAAACCACCAGAATCTTCGCCGAACGCGTGTCCCGAAACCTCTTAACGACTTCTATGTCGCCAGCATCAAGTGCCGAAGACCAGTGGCAACTGGCAACGATGTCAACATGACCTCAGAAGTGCCGCCAGTGATGTGTTTCGCTCGAATACTACGAAGAAACCCATGATTTGAAGAACAATGCCGGGAATCAAATGCAGCTAAACAGGGGGCATACAAAGCGACGCTGTAAAGAAGGGCGAAAGCGGCTCACGAGATCTACAAGCAAAATAGACAGACTAACAACTAGAAACGCGCGATCGCAGATATTGAGAGATTATACTCCAGGGATAATGCACGGAAGTTTTACCAACAGGTAAAAAGAACGTGTCAGTCCAACGAGACCCGAGAAGCCTGTAGAGATGAAGAAGGAAAGCTCGTAGTAGAGTCACAGTCGGTGCTGAGAATATAGAAAAATTTCTTGTGCAGACTGTATATTGGCGGCGAAGACCAACATCGTGCTGTCAGGCAGAATGAAGCATTCAACATAGACAATGATAGCCAAAACTTCTGTCCACCTGACTAAAATGAAGTAAGTATAGCAATATTCAAGCTTAAGTCCAATAAGAGTGCTGGACCTGACGGTTTACCAACCAAGCTGTTCAAAGCAGCTGGAAATGACCTAGTAGAGAGCATACACCAACTTATTTCTAAAATTTAGTCAGATGAGATCCTGGAAAAAAACCAAAAAATTCAAATCGATACCCACTATCTTTTCATCGATTTCAAGGCTGCATATGGCAGCATTTATAGGGACGAGCTATATCGGACCATGTCTAGTTTAGGCATCCCTGGCAAACTCTTTCGCCTGTGCAGGATGACGTTGGAGAATTCTCGCTGCTCCCTCAAGGGCGGTAGCAATCTCACCAAGACCTTTGATGTCAAAAAAGGATTTAGACAAGTTGACGCGCTGTCATGTGACTTTTTTAACATTATACTTGAAACTCACAAGCCAACACCGGAGGCACAATCTTTCAAAATTCTGTGCAACTACTAGCTTACGTCGACGACATTGACATTATTGGTAAAACACAGCGGGCTGTCAGCAAGGCGTTCGCTAGTATTGCAATGTAGGCAATGCAGTGGGTTTAGCTATAATTATGAGGTAGTAAGGGACTTTGTCTACCTCGGTTCTCCTATAAACTCTGACAACAACATCTCAACAGAAATAAAACGAAGAATAACTCTTGCCAATCGCTGTTTCTTTGGGCTGAGAAGGCAATTGTGTAGTAGAACCCTATCTCGAACAACTAAGGAGATTCTGTATAAGACTTTAATCATCATAGTCCTGCTTCGAGAGAAAAATTCTTCGTAAAATTTTCGGTCCCGTTTGCGTTGACGGGCTTTGGAGGAGGAGATTCAATGACTAACTGTACGGGCTGTACAGCGACATCGAGCTATTCAAAAAATTGCGCATCAGTCTTTTGAGATGGCTAGAACATGTAGAGCGGTTGGACACAAATGATCCGGCCCGTAGAGCCTTCGAATCAAACCCAGAGGGACAACGCAGTAGAGGAAGACCTCGCCTTAGGTGGCGCGCACAAGAAGAAGGGGATCTCAACCGACTTGGAGTGTGCAACTGGAGACAGTTAGCTAAGGACCGGGCTAACTGTGGAGAGGCTTTTTAGTGGAGGCCCTGGGTCACCCTTAACTGTAGCGCCACCTAAGTAAGTAAGTAAGTAAAAACCTAGTGTGTGAGATATGAAATGATTTCAGAAGAAAATTCAGTTGCCGGATGAATTCTAAAACCAACTTCCAACATCAAGTACGAAACCGAATGGTGGACGACTTTCAAAATTGTTCGACGAATGTGCACCCAAAGTACAAAAACGAAAAATACATGAACTGGTTAGGACTAGAACGCCAAGCGAAATCGCTGTTGCGGCAGAAGTGGCTTTGCGATCAGCTGATAGAAGGGATGCATCAAATCTGATTAAAGAACTTGTTCTTAGTTTTCGTGCAAGGGCTACCAACCTAAAAACAGCTAGGTTAACTCAGCATGTGCCAAATAAATTCATCTCTCCAGAGGGAGCGCTTTTGATGATGGTGAACACAAAATTAATTACCTACTTTTCAGTACAAAAATATGCGCCAGTAGCTTAAAACCATGAATGCAAATGTATGTATACCCGGCTTATTATTTAGTTCAAGAGGCAAGGTAGGTGGGTAGGTAGCGGTAGGTAGATGTATAGGTAAGAGGCAAGGCAGGTTGGGAAGCGGCTCTGTTTGGGGAACCCAATTGTCACAAGGTACCGTTTTGTTACCACAACTCATGTGACCCTTTAATGTTGATGTGTGTTCTAAGGAGTCCTTAGATCTAGTCTGTGGAATTTAAGAAAGTAATTAGTTCTGTAATGTTTTTTCTCGAGGCAAAAACTTCCGCTTGGAGGACGCTAGCCGTATCCGGAAGTCTATATGGTTTTGAATTGTTTAAGGTTTTGGAAAATATACCTGCACCGACTCCACAGTCCATCTTTGAGCCGTCTGTGTAGATTGTTATGTCGAAATCCTTAATCACCTGTCCATCTTGCCATTCTGTTCCTGTAGGGAATTGTGTGTGTAAACACTTATTGAAGTTAGTTTTGGGAATAATGTAATCTGTTAGAGTCAATACGAGTTCTCTCGGTAGACCGTAGGTGCATCTGACGGGGTTGATCGCAGAGCGCCTGTGGTACCTATGCATGCCGTTCTTTGCACCTTGTTAAGTCTGGTTATGTTGTAACTTTTACTTAGAGCAGGCCACCATACTATTCACCCATATGTGAGGATCGGACGTACTATGGCTGTGTACATCCATACGGTCAGTTTAGGTTGCAGACCTCATGTTTTACTGAAGGCTATGCATGATTTCTTTACCCGTTGTTCTATGTTCCATGACAGTTTAGGATCTAGAATAGTTTCTAAATATTTAGCACTGGGCGATAAGGTGAGTGGTTGACCATTTAGTCGGGTGTTCCTCTACAGGCGAATTTGGTTATACAGCTATTTCCTAATGCTGCCTGAATAATTTTTGTCGTGAACATAGAAACGATCCATTGGCTTAAATAGTTTTCTATTCCCAGTTCCGTAATGGATTCAAGAATTGCTTCAGGGTGTACATTATTGAAAGCACCTTCTATATCTAGGAAGGAAGCTAAATTGTATTCTTTATAGTGTATTGATTTTTCTATTGTCCGCACTGTACGCGTTCTGAGATTTGGAGATGGATCTATATTCTGCTATTCGCAGGTGATAGTGCCATTCGCAAGTAATAGTCTAGGACACGTTCGAGTCTTCAGTGCAAAGAAGGTCAGACTAATTGGCTTAAAATCTTTCGCTTTTTCATGGCTCCGCGTGCCCACCTTTGGAATGAAAACCAATCCTAAGGAGCTTACACACCAGAGCGGTACGCGGTAGCGGTAGTGTTACAACGGTACGTAATCTTATTGCGGTAAATATAGATGCACACACTGGCAAGGGTATACCGCAATCGGTATTGCGGTATTGTAGCGATACAATTCTGTACCGGAGCAAGCACAGTTGACCGTCGTGCACCGCGTACCGCATATGAAAATATGTATTGAAAAACTTATTGAGTTGGTGAAAATACATCCTATTTTATTTGATCCGGGGTACAAAAATACGAGAAAAAAAGATAAAATATGGAAAAATATAGCAGAGGGGTTAAACGTCTTTGTCCTTAAGTAATTATGCAAAACCCATGTTGTCTGCCCAACTTTGATGACTGTTTCTACTTTTACTTTTTTATACCCTATCCTAAGGGTATATTAAGTTTGACACATAGTTTGTAACATAGAGAAATAATCGAGATAGACCGTATAAAGTATATATATTCGTGATCAGCATCAATAGCGAAATCGATTGAGCGATGACCGTCCGTCCGTCCGTCCGTATGTCACCGCTTTTTGGGCCTTAAATTTTGAGCTAGGATGATGAAATTTCATATCTGGGCTTCTGAGGAAAAGATACAGTACAAGTGTAAAAATTTTTGAAATCCGCCCACTGCCACGCCCACTTTTTCATAACTTCACTAAATTATATGAAACCGAAAAATTTTGTTAAGACCAAATATTTACACATTCAGAATCCCTACAATCCACCCATACAAAAGGTTTGGCCACGCCCATTTTTTGGGGGCGTTTTCATCACAAAACCCATTTTTGGGCCTTAAATTTTTAACTAGGACGCTGAAATTTCATATCTGGGCTTGCAAGAAAAAGATACAGTACAAGTGTAAAATTTTTTTTACATCCGCCCACTGCCACGCCTACTTTTTTATAACTTCAGTAAATTATATGAAACCGAAAAATTTTGTTAAGACCAAATATTTGGGTATTTAGATTCCCTACAATTCACCCATAGAACAGTTTTGGCCACGCCCACTTTTTGGGGGCGTTATCATCAAAAAACCTATTTTGATAAAATTTTACATGTAACATCCTCAAACGTGCGACATTATAGATATATTTGAGTACAAAATGCAATTTGGCCACGTCCACTTTATAGAGAGGAGGATAGGGTATCATACGATCCGTTCCAGACGGATTGTAGCTTTTCTGTATGTTTTTTAATACTAAAGGTATTTTCCAATACTCGTCGGGCTCGGCACAGCCTTTTGTTGTAATTTTCTTTGCGTGGATCTTCTCTGGCTTGCCTGTAAGGAAAAGGTTTCATAAGGTAAGGCTTTAGCGGAAATGCCTCTTCTCCAATTAACACATGTGGTGTTGGAGTTCGTTTGTCCGGCAAATTTTTTTTTTGGGGGACATTAAATGTTTCTGATTCAAATTTGTGGCCCATTGCAGACCTTTCAAATATGCATCCATCACTGTTTTTCCCATAGGCACCTACATATGTATATCCACACAAAAAAAATTTGTAGTCAGCTCCAACAATTGCCATGAGTACCACAGAAAACTTTTTCAAATAGGAGAAATGTTGTGAACCTGTGTTAACAGGTTAACAGGTGATGGTTACAGGTTTCCCATCTATGCCTCCTATGCAATTTGGAAACTGCCACATATTGTTGAATTTTTCAGCGGATTCATTCCAGATTTGTTCAGTGGGTTCAGGCATATATGTATGTTTGTATATTGGTTGCATATTTAACCAAATTGCTTCGCAAACCTCTGCCACTATAGTGCTACAAAAAAAATACAATCCTAAAGCTATGTCCAATAGTTCTGTAACTGTCTTCAGTAGCTAAAAATCTGTAACGAGAGATTAAACAAATAAAAGATGATAATGAAAAATTGTTTTGAACATGAACGAGATACGAATTCAAAGAAATTATCGTATTCAACAATATACTACTATTTCAGTTGACCCTGTAAAGAAAAAATGGAAAAATCGGAGGGATTCATATGCAAAGTACATAAGGAGCTTAAAAACGACAACTGGACAAAGCGCAAAGCGCTATAAACACTGATAATGAGCAACACATATGGAAGGATGTAAAGCATTTCTACCTTTTGCAAATACTGTTAGTAACGTAAGCTGCAATGAAATCCAAGTCAGTAGTGATACAAGCGATACCAGAGAAAATCCAGAGACTTCAAATGCAAATAATCAGAGGGAAAAAATCAACGTAGCAGATAATTACCCCAGTCAAAATGAAATTTGTCAAGATTTCGAAGAGTTTGCAACGCCATCTCCTAAAATTAATCGCAAACGTCGAACCCCAAGTTCGAGTTGCCTTGTAGGTGCACCATCAGCAATAGATAAAGTAATTGAACACCTACAAAACAAGCGCTTACGTAATGACTACGATGCAACAGAATTAATATTGTTGGGTTATGCAAAAACAATAAAATCGTTTTCACTGGAACGACAGGCACAATCTAAATTGGAAATTGCACAAATTATAATGTAGCAAGAAATACCAATCCAAAACCCTATATTTTGCGAAAAGGATTCTAATTCACAGTCAAATTCCGTAATTTTCGAGTTGGATCACTCTCCCATTGTCGAAGATCAGTCATCCACATAAAATTCGTTGGCCTCTTTATACCCTATCCTAAGGGTATATTAAGTTTGACACATAGTTTGTAACATAGAGAAATAATCGAGATAGACCCTATAAAGTATATATATTCGTGATCAGCATCAATAGCGAAATCGATTGAGCGATGACCGTCCGTCCGTCCGTATGTCACCTCTTTTTGGGCCTTAAATTTTGAGCTAGGACGATGAAATTTCATATCTGGGCTTCTGAGAAAAAGATACAGTACAAGTGTAAAAATTTTTGAAATCCGCCCACTGCCACGCCCACTTTTTCATAACTTCACTAAATTATATGAAACCGAAAAATTTTTTTAAGACCAAATATTTAGGCATTCAGATTCCATACAATCCACCCATATAAAAGTTTTGGCCACGCCCACTTTTTGGGGGCGTTTTCATCACAAAACCGATTTTTGGGCCTTAAATTTTTAACTAGGACGCTGAAATTTCATATCTGGGCTTCCAAGAAAAAGATACAGTACAAGTGTAAAATTTTTTTACATCCGCCCACTGCCACGCCTACTTTTTTATAACTTCACTAAATTATATGAAACCGAAAAATTTTGTTAAGACCAAATATTTAGGTATACAGATTCCCTACAATTCACCCATAGAAGAGTTTTGGTCACGCCCACTTTTTGGGGGCGTTTTCATCAAAAAACCGATTTTGATAAAATTTTACACGTAACATCCTCAAACGTTCGACATTATAGCTATATTTGAGTACAAAATGCAATTTGGTCAAGCCCATTTTATAGAGAGGAGGATAGGGTATCATACGATCCGTTCCAGACGGATTGTAGCTTTTCTGTATGTTTTTTTCTCGTTACGACAGCGATTTGTAATATTTTTACAATGTACTTTATTCAAAAAAAGTTTATTATTCTTACCTTAAAGCGATTGCTAAACGTTCCTCGGGAGGAATGGGTTCTCGGTAATGTGTGTATTTTTATACCCTATCCTAAGGGTATATTAAGTTTGACACATAGTTTGTAACATAGAGAAATAATCGAGATAGACCGTATAAAGTATATATATTCGTGATCAGCATCAATAGCGAAATCGATTGAACGATGACCGTCCGTCCGTCCGTCCGTCCGTCCGTCCGTATGTCACCGCTTTTTGGGCCTTAAATTTTGAGCTAGGACGATGACATTTCATATCTGGGCTTCTGAGGAAAAGATACAGTACAAGTGTAAAAATTTTTGAAATCCGCCCACTGCCACGCCCACTTTTTCATAACTTCACTAAATTATATGAAACCGAAAAATTTTGTTAAGACCAAATATTTAGGCATTCAGATTCCCTACAATCCACCCATACAAAAGTTTTGGCTACGCCCACTTTTTGGGGGCGTTTTCATCACAAAACCGATTTTTGGGCCTTAAATTTTGAACTAGGACGCTGAAATTTCATATCTGGGCTTCCAAGAAAAAGATACAGTACAAGTGTAAAATTTTTTTACATCCGCCCACTGCCACGCCTACTTTTTTATAACTTCTCTAAATTATATGAAACCGAAAAATTTTGTTAAGACCAAATATTTAGGCATTCAGATTCCCTACAATCCACCCATACAAAAGTTTTGGCCACGCCCACTTTTTGGGGGCGTTATCATCAAAAAACCTATTTTGATAAAATTTTACATGTAACATCCTCAAACGTTCGACATTATAGCTATATTTGAGTACAATATGCAATTTGGCCATGCCCACTTTATAGAGAGGAGGATAGGGTATCATACGATCCGTTCCAGACGGATTGTAGCTTTTCTGTATGTTTTTTTCATAGTTTCTTCAATAAAATTTAAAATTTCATCAAATCATTCGAAAATACATCAAAAGTCTTTTTTCATCTTTTAAAAGTTTAGGTACTAGGGTGTAGAATTCTCCTTTTCGTTTTCTTTTTAAATTAATCTCGTGAATCCATTTCCTTTTGCTTGTTCTTCTATTACGGAATTTGTAAATAATTCTACTGAAATAAATATATTAATTGAAACATTAAACTTAATTTTTTTCATATGTTTCCTCATCTGCCAATAACGCAATAAAATTAGTTCATCTTCGTCTGAAGAACACATTCCGTCCATCCTGAAAAACAAGCAACTACTTAAGGTGAATACCGCATACAAAATACCGCCAGTGTGAACGGATAAGCGGTATACCGCTACCGCACTTCTACCGGTACCTGTACCGCTACCACGTACCGCTCTGGTGTGTGAGCTCATTAACTCATCTCCATGAGTGGGGTACAGTCTCGAAATACTCATCGAGCAGGCAGGAAGTGTATTGTCAAAGCAAAAAAAAAAAAAACAAAAATCAAAAAAAAAAAAATAAAATTTTGAAAAATGAAAATCTAAAATAAAAATATTTTTCTCTAGAGAATATAAAAAAAAAACATATTTTAAGTGTAAAAGACATTGAAATGGTGAACCCTCCGCGGGGGGATGAGACCATGCAACTCTCTGATATTTCTCGGAGAGAGTTTTTAGAAGCCATAGAAATGGCAAGAAAATATAGACAAGAAGTTATCGAGCTAAAAAAATTATTCAAGAGCTAAAAAGACATTCAAGAAAGTGATAGTGACTCTTCATTTAAAGCAAACAATAACAAAAGAAAACATACAGAAAAGCTACAATCCGTCTGGAACGGATCGTATGATACCCTATCCTCCATGCTATGTAGCGCTTATAAAGTGGGCGAGGTGATATTGCATTTTGTACTGAAATATGACGTCGAACGTTGAGGATTAAACGTAAAATTTCATGAAAGTCTGTTTTTTATGAAAACGCCCCCAAAACGGCGTGGCTAAAAGTGCTATTTCGATGAATTGTAGGGAAATCTAAATGCCCAAATATTTGGTCTTAACAAAATTTTTCGGTTTCATATAATTTAATAATAATATAATATAATTTAATGGGCGGATTAATAAAAAATTTTACACTAGTATTGTATCTTTTTCTCGGAAGCCCAGATATGAAATTTCAGCATCCCAGTTAAATATTTAAGGCCCAAAAATCGGTTTTGTGATGAAAACGCCCCCAAAAGTGGGCGTGACCAAAACTTTTGTATGGGTGGATTATAAGGAATCTGAATGCCTAAATATTTGGCCTTAACAAAATTTTTCGGTTTCATATAATGTAGTGAAGTTATGAAAAAGTGGACGTGGCTGTGGGCGGATTTAGAAAATTTTTACACTTGTACTGTATCTTTTTCTCAGAAGCCCAGATATGAAATTTCATCGTTTCAAATTTAAGGCCCAAAAAGCGGTGACATACGGACGGACGGACGGTCATCGCTCAATAGATTTCGCTATTGATGCTGATCACGAATATATATGCTTTATAGGGTCTATCTCGATTATTTCTCGTATGTTACAAACTATGTGTCAAACTTAATACACCCTTAGGATAGGGTATACAAACCTTTTTCATAGTATAGTAGTGTGTTGGCAATGCAAATTAAATTAAATTAATAATAATTAAATTTAAATATTAGTACTGCCAGCATGAAAAAAATTAAATGGAATACAAATGATAGAAGAATAATAATACAAAAAGTTCATAAGTTTATAAAAAAGTAAATAAAATAATTCAACAAAGGTTTAAAAACTGATATGGTATTACCGTCTCCTCCTCTGGAACATCAAACGTCCCGATGATGTGACAAGATTCAGGAGTGTTTCTTCGGTATTCCTCTTCTACGAAGCCGTCGGCTTGGTTCTTCGGAGGTGTTGGATGGGGAATACTTGGTTATAGCGGCAACATGGTACGTTCCCAGTGGTATCGTTTATTTTTCCTTGTTGGCTACTTTGAATGTAGTTTTTTGACGATAATGTATGGACCATCTCGGCGTGGTACGAATTTTGACGTTAAGTGCTTCGAAGACTGCTCTGTTTCTTCTTTCAACAGGATCTGATTCGGGATGATATACTGGAGTTAAGGTCTGTTGGATTCCAAGAAATAAATGGGACTCCATTGTCGGTTATCAGACCTCTGGGAGTCCTGTATCTTAAAAAAATGTCTTTAAGTAGCGTTACACAGCAGTTCTCTGAGGTAGTTTCACGCAGTGGAAAAACTGCTGCCCACCTATTGGCAATATCTTCGATTATAAGTACCTGCTAAAATCCTTCTGTGGTCTTTACAAGCGGACCAAATAGAACATTTGCTATAACCTCGAAGCGTTGTTTACTCGAAACTGTTTGTAGTAATCTAACTGGTTTCGAATTACTCGACTTGTATCTCTGACATGCTAGGCAATTCTCAATGTGTTTGGTAATATCAACCCTCATTTGCGGCTAATAATATCTCACTACAATACGACTTATCGTACGTACGGAACTACGAGCTGTGCATCTTCTGAATCGGACACAGGAGAAAATCTGTATAATACGCCGTTGTTCATTATATGTACATACAACGAGTCACATTTACATCTTTTGCTTCGAATGATTCAATAGTTAGCTTGAGGTCGTTGTCGCGCATCTGGGCTTTCCGGATTTGATGTTAATCTGAAGATTTCAAATTTGTAGATGTTCGTTCACAGAATCTGGACAGGGTGGTCTTGATAGAATATGTATCGGCAACTTTATATGTCTTTCCTGCTGTGTATTGAATGTCAAAATAATACGGCTGAAGTTGTTAAGCCTATCGGCTAATCTACCGGTTAGGGGGATTTTAGGGTTATTAACCATTTCAACGGTTGGTGCTTAGTGAGAAGTGCAATTTTTGTCCCCTAGATATTTCCACTGAATTTATTGACCACCCAGACGATATCTAGTGCTTCCCCCTTTCTGTTGTGGAATAGATCTTTTCTGCCTTTGACAATAATTTCAATGCGCATTCAATAGAATGTTTTTTCGCTTTCTTCGCCTGGACAAATGCTGCTCCTATTACTACTTGCATTAATCTCAATGTCTAAATATTTGGTATTACCAAAATTTTGCAATTTCATGTAATATAGTAAACGTACATATGTAATGTTTAAAACTGTTTTGCTTCTCTTTCTCAAAAGCCCAGATATGAAATTGCATCCTTACTTACTTACTTAGGTGGCGCTACAGTTCGGGGTAAACCTGGACCTCAACCAACATGCCTCTCCAGTTAGTCTGGTCCTTAGCTAACCGCCTCCAGTTGGGCAGTCCAAGTCGTTTGAGGTCACGAGGTCACCTCTACTTGTGTGCGCCATCTAAGGCGAAGTCTTCCTCTATTGCGTTGTTTCTCCGGGTTTGATTCGAACACTCTATGGGGCGGAGCACTGCTGGCCATTCGCTCTACACATCCTAGCCATGTCAAACGACTGATACGAAGTTTTTTGACTAGGTCGTGATCTTCTCTACATCCTTTTTTGACATCTTGGAAGAGTCTTGGAAGGTCTTACCGACCTTAATGGAGCAGCGAGCTTTCCCCATCGTCATCCTGCACAGGCGAACGAGTTTGGCAGAAATCCCAAAACTAGACATGGCTCTGTATAGCTCGTCTCTATAAATGCTGTAATATGCGGCCTTAAATCGATGAAAAGATGGTGGGTATCGATTTGGACTTCTTTAGTTTTTTCCAGGATCTGCCGAAGTCTGAAGATTTGATCGATTGTGGACTTTCCTGGTCTGAAACCACAATGATAGGGCCCAATCAGGTTGTTGACGAAGGGTTTCAGACGTTCACACAATATGGCAGATAGGATCTTGTACGCGATGTTGAGGAGACTCTCTGTAATTGACGCAACTGAGCTGGTTTCCTTTCTTGTGAATCAGGCGAACGGTGCTGAAATTTTAGAAATGAGTTGGTGTATGCTTTTTACCAGGTCATTTCCAGCTGCTTTGAACAGCTCTGCTAGTAAGCCGTCAGGTCCAGCAGCCTTGTTGGATTTAAGTTTGGATATTGCTATCCTCACTTCGTTTTGGTCAGGTGGACGGAAGTTTTGGCTATCATCGTCTATGTTGAATGGTTCATTCTGCCTGACAGCGGAATGTTGGTCTTCGTCGCCGTTATACAGTCTGCAGAAGAAATTTTTCCATATTCTCAGCACCGACCGTGACTCTACTACGACGTTTCCTTTTTCATCTCTACAGGGCTCTGTAGCTTAACTCGCAGTATGCAATATGTACAGTCTATGGGAACAACAGCAAAGATATTATATGAAGAGTAAATACATACCTGGGCTTAGGGAGGTATTTGCCATGCATAAGATACTATACACACAGTACTAAAATAGTCTGCTTTATAAAAATGACCTCGAACTAAATTATATATACATACTAGCCGACTCACCCGGCTTTTCTCGTATATTTTTAAAGTGCGTGTTATCAATAAGTAGATATGAGCGGTACCTATCTACATATGTATGTAAGTAAGTAAACAACAGTAATAAAATTTTCACCTTAGTTACAATAATTTGTACATAGAATGATTATGAACATTCCTTTGAAAAAAAAAAAAACAAAACTTTTTCAAACAAAAAAAGAACAAAACTTTTTATATATGTCAAAGTACATACATACATATGTATATAAATTTTTATATGTACACATGTCTATGCTATCGCGGACTCTTTACTGTTATGTTCTACATAATTCTTTCTTACATTTGCGCTGGAAGCAAACTTTTTACTCGAATTGATTTACAAATACCGCTAGTTCTCACCTCCTACAAAGAGAACACTCGCTGGAACTCAAATTATTGCGTTAGCGCGGTGTAAGAGCATTTTAAAATTTCTTTTTTGCCAATTAGATTGGATTATAAAAGAAAAAAACGCATCCAAATCCGTTCGGCGGTTCTCGAAATTAGCCCAATCAGACAGACACGTTTTGGGGACTTTGTTTTATACTATGTAGTGATGATACATACATACATAGGTATGTATGTAAATAGTCACACGATTTATAAAAATTATCTATTTATGTAAATATGAAAATTTATAAATTTATTTATATAGATTTTTAATTTATTAATTTGGATTTTAAAAAAAAACATACAGAAAAGCTACAATCCGTCTGGAACGGATCGTATGATACCCTATCCTCCATCCCATCGAGCCCCTATAAAGTGAGCGTGGCCGTATTGCATTCTCACGTATTGCGATGTCACATGTAAAATTTTATCAAAATTGTTTTTTTTAATGAAAACGCCCCGAAAAAGTGGGCGTGGCCAAAACTATTGTATGGGTGAATTGTAGGGAATCTGAATACCTAAATATTTGGTCTTAACAAAATTTTTCGGTTTCATATAATTTAGTGAATGTGGGCGTGGTAGTTAGCGGATTTCAAAAATTTTTACACTTGTACTGTATCTTTTTCTCAGAAGCCCAGATATTAAATTTCATTCTGCTAGCTCAAAATTTAAGGCATAAAAAGTGGTGACGGACGGGCGGACGGACGGACATGGCTCAATCGTTTTCGCTATTGATACTGATCATGAATATACATATATACTTTATAGGGTCTATCTCGATTATTTCTCTATGTTGCAAACTATGTATCAAACTTAATATACGCTTAGGATAGGGTATAAATATATGTATTGTTAAGAAAAGAAAAGAATTAGGGCTACGTACGTTCATACCTACTTATTCATACTATGAAAAACACACGAGCGAAGCCGGACGGGTCAGCTAGTAGTACATACATATGTATGTATGTATGTATGTTTCAATAATTTCACAACAAGCAGATGTTCTCTTAAAATGGCAAATATTGATGTGCGGAGCGTGAGTTAGCTGTGCTATTATTTTAGAGAAACGTATAAAACTGAGATGAAAATATGTACATACATATGTATATAAGTGCCGTGGGGTATAATTACACAACGGTGAATTGGATTTTTTGATAATTGACTTTTGAGGGAAATGAGTGGTTACTTTCCGTAGTCCTCTGGAGCACGTCTTCTTTTCGTATTTTTTAATTAAATTCAACTTTTATATTGCCTGGAGTTAAATGTTTATCAATTTCAAAGCCAGCCACAGTGCACTCAAATGTACTTAGTATTCTACTCAAGGTAAGGGAAACAAAAAAGTATCTAATATTATTAATTAGGCAACTTGACAAAACTTCAGATTATAACTTATAATAATAAAACATATAATAAAACAATAGCATTCCAACTGGACCTTGGTACTTTATTTTACACGCTATCAGATCTGTATCTTCATGAACAATATTTCATAACTTGGAAATTGTCACTTTTCATGTCAAGAAAGAGAGTGTAGGTATGCTTTAACATTTGGGGTGGGTATTTCATAATAAGTTTACTATTTCAATTGTGCAAATGCCGCTGAGCAAAGCATTTCGATGTGTTCGATCATTAGATACATTAAAGCACAGATCAGATAATACGGACAGTCAACCTAAATAGAAGTGGTTTCTCTTTCTACCATTAGCCTGATTAGCACCAGAAAACAGCTGATTTTGCCGGCTGTTTGAAATTAGGCTAACGTTGTTGTTATTCGTTATTATTCGAAATTGCAATGTGTTAGCGCTAAATTTCTTAAATGAAAGAAATGTGACATCACCTTATTGTAGTTTTGAATTCAATGCAATAAGATGAATCAATTGACATAAACATACAGAACAGCTACAATCCGTTTGGAATGGATCCTTTGATACCCTATCCTCCTTTCTATGCAGCCCTAATAAAGTGGGCGTGTCATACTGCATTTTTTTCGAACGTTTAGAATGCTGCATTGACAAAATTTCCAAAATCGATTTTTAATGAAAGCGACCCCAAAAAATGGGCGCTGCTATATATAATGTATGGGTGAATGGGTAGACAATCTGAATACCTAATTATTTGGTTTTTAATAAAACTTTTCGATTTCATGTAAAATAGCGAAGTTATGTAAAAGTGGGTTTCAAATTGTAGTGCTTCTCCTTCACGAAAGCACAGATATGAAATTTCATCCGAAATACAAAACATACAATTTTTTTGGTGCGAAAGGTCCAAGGGACCCAGTGCTTCGCTTCTCACAACCATTCGTCTTGTGCGTGTTATATTCTTTAGATCAGTGTTTTTCAAACTTTTTGAGTACGAGACCCCTTTGTTAGTAAAAACATTTTGGCGACCCCCACATTATAATGCGTAATGAACCTCTTCCAAACCCGGTCTAATTACACAAGATTTTACTTATTCGCGATGAAATTTTCTCCCGTGTTGCCAACAATAAAAAAAAAATGTAGCAGGCCTTTCAGTAATACAGTGCTGTCTGGGTAACGTCAACTAATTATTGCAACTCTATTAAAGGCAAGCCCTTGCAAAGTCAATTGATTAGGATCATATGTGAAATGGGTTCACTCCATCAAAATCTCCTTTATCACACAGAGGTCAGATGGCTGTCAAAATAAAAGGTATTGCTTAGGTTAGGTTAGGTAGATGGCCTTGTGACAGTGTCACTGCTCACTTAGACCACAGTTCGGGTCCATTGTGCCTAATCATTTAACCCCGGAAACCTGTAAAGTCCGCTATTGGAACCACCCAGATAATGATATGAATCTCAGGAGTTCCGTCAGCTCTACGTTACCCAAGTCCTCCAAATCCGAGAAGAAGTAACTACAAGAGTCCTCATTCTTCTGACGGATAGGGCAGGACAGTCGCACAGCAGGTGACGAACTGACTCAATTTCTTCTTCGTCCCTGCAGCTTCTACAGAATTCATTATGTAGTACACCGAGTCGCTCCGCGTGGACACCAATGGCCCAATGACCAGTAATTATCCCTGAAACGACCCGTGTTTTATAACGACTCAGTTTCACCAGAGAAGTTGATCTCTTCTTGCTGATACCCGGCCATAGGTACCAGAGACTATTTGCTCGACCGATGGCTTCATCCTCTATTTTCTTCTGTAAGGAACTGATTGGGGTTACTACAAAAGGGAGAGCCCGCGATAGGTGTAGCGCCGACCCTTTCCTAGCAAGTTCGTCAGCCCTTTCGTTTCCTACGATATCCGTATGCCCTGGCACCCAACAGATGGTCACCGCATTAGCTCTAGATATCTCATTCAAGACTGATTTGCATTGCCGCTGTTGGTGTTCCCATTGCCGCTGTTGAGGTTGTCTTCATTGATCCCATGACTCAAATTCACGCTGCCCGTACCGTCCACCATACCAGAGAACCATATGTAAGAATGGGTCTTACGACCGCCGTGTATATTGTCACATAGTATCTTATAAGTACCTACCTACATTATATTTCTAAACCTAATCATTACTTATATTATAATACTCTCTACTATTCGAATGTAATTAGTTTATCGTTGACACCCGGTTTCTCTAGCATCACTTGTTTATCTTGTGACAAACACCAAATGTGTAGAGAAACTCCGCCCGCGCATCTCGCCCTCTCTATCATCGTCTTCCCGTAAAGACGACGATAGAGAATTCGGCCCTCTTGATTAAGTTAGTTTTAAGTTAGTCGTAAGCTAGCATCTTGTGAATAAACAACCCTTCTTGCGATATATTGGTGCTTTTCATTTAATCTTATAAAACTGGCGCAGTCGGCAAACCGTTTTGAAAAAAAAAAAACAAAAAACGTTAATGCTATTGGAACATTGAAATATCAATCGATTAAAAACATTTAGACACGAAATAAAGATTCGCGAATATTTGTGTAACTAAGCCGTGGCATTAATTGGCGCTTACACGTAACACAAAAATAGTATTTCGATTCAAGTCACATAGCAACAATAGCTCGATAAAACACGTGGGAATCAGCAACATCCGTGTGCGGTGTACGCGTGCTCTTAGCACGTGGTGAAAAGCGCATGGTATAATCTCCCAAGGTCATTCTGCAAAGCCACCAAAGCAATTAAAGGCAAGTGAAATACACAAGAGGATCCAAATATACTGGCAGTCGACGACAACTGTACCAAGCGATCAAAAAAGGAAGAAAGAAAGCCGAACCTGAAACAAAAAGCAAAGTGAAAGTGAGTACTCTCAGAATATTTTTACCTCGTGGTTCCCAATGGAAGTTCTTCAAGCAGCCGAGAAATTTAGAGTAGTATTAGAATTAATTTGTAAGATTCCAGAGTTCAATGGAAGCGATAATAGTCTTATAGAATTTCTGGACAGAGTGGATGCTTTGATGAGTACCGTAGATTCCTTCGAGGAATCCAACAAGGCCGTGCTAACGGGGTATATAAAAGATAGAATAGTAGGGAAAGCTAGATGTGCACTTCAAAAGCATGGTAGGTTAGTAACCTGGAACGAAATTAGAGAGGTTTTGAAAAATAATTTTGGGGAAAAACTTTCGGCGAATGACTTATTGGACAAAATAAGAACAGCAAGGGTAACTACAACCATAGAAGATTTCTACGACAGGATTAACGCATTTCTATGTAGAATTAATAATTCATATTTACTACAAAACCAACAAAACATTCAACAAATGATAGACTCCAATAATAGAATAGCACTAGATATGTACATTTAAAAATAACCTACCCGAACCAACTAAAACCATAATTTTAAGTAGGAACCCATCCAGTCTAACTGAAGCTTTTAAAATAGTCATAGAAATAAACCATCAGTCAGTTAGGCCTGAGTATACAACTCAACAGAACAGACACCGACTTAATGATTCTAATTACTATAACAGGCAGGGAAACTACAACCAAAATCGGCGTTTCAGAACATTCAATAATCAGGCACTAAACGGTATCCCTCGTCAAAACACTAGTTATACCCAAAGTGGTCAATCGCGATTAAACAATAATTATGTACAGAGTGACCAATCGCGTCGAAACGGGAACTATACGCCGAGTGGTATAGATCGTCAATTTCGACAATCGAACTTCAATAGGCAAAATAATAATAATAGAACTAATCAACAGCAACAAAATTGTGAAATAGAACCTATGGAGATATCGCTCAATGAACGTATGACATCCAACGAACCTCAGTCAAATTACCAGCAAAATTTTCCAGAAGATCTTCAAAACAACTACCGTATATAGTTATAGAGACTAAAACTGAGCCTCTACGATTTATAATTGACTGTGGTGCCGAGTACAGCATTATAAATCCACATTTATGTAATCCAAAATGGAAATTGAATTGCGAAAATCGAACGCTTAAAGTGCTTGGTCGAAATATAAAAACTAGTGTATAGTACAGTATCCCCTTATTCAAAGAATTTAAAAAACAAAACAGCTATGTCAACCTTTTGGAATACCAATTCCACGACCACTTTGATGGCCTATTAGGTAACAACATATTAGTCAGTCTCAATCCAATTATAGATTACAAAAACCGATCCCTTGTAACAGACAATGCGACCATCCCATTATATTTGAATGAACAGGAGGAAATGTACGTTGGAAATTGTAATAATGAATCTTTAAATGTATTCTGTAATGAAATACGTAAACCAGAAATAAGCAATCGAATGTTTGCAGATCATTTAAATGAGCTAGACGTCACGAAATTAAAATGTCTTCTTAATTCTTTTAAAACAATTTTCTACCGGGAAGGTGATAATTTAACGTCTACAAGCGAAATTAAACATATCCTATGTTTAATACAAAAAATGAAGTTCCTATTTTTAGCAAACTTTACAGGTATCCCGAAATTCATAGAGAAGAGGTAGATAGACAAATCAATGAAATGCTGAAGCAAAATATAATTGTACCTAGCAATAGCCCCTATAATTCACCCATTTGGGTGGTCCCTAAAAAAAATGATGACAACGGTCGGATGCAATGGCGAATCGTTGTCGATTATAGGAAACTTAACGATCAGACACTGCAGGATAGGTTCCCTATGCCCAATATCGACGACTTATTCGACAAGCTGGGTAAGTGTAATTATTTCACAACATTAGATCTTGTCAAAGGGTTCCACCAAATCGAAGTCGATCCGCGTGATAGAGCTAAAACCGCATTTTCAACCAGAAGCGGTCACTATGAGTTCCTCAGGATGCCGTTTGGTTTGAAGAATGGCCCAGCGACATTTCAGAGGCTAATGAATGAAGTCTTAAAGGACTTCATCAATAAAATTTGTGTAGTCTACTTGGACGACATTATCATTTTCTCTACCAGCTTCGAGGAACATTTAGATTCTGTAAAGAAAATTTTTCAAAAGCTAAAGCAAAGTAATTTAAAAATTCAAATAAGCAAATGTCATTTCGCTGCATTATCTACCTCTTATCTAGGACACATAATAACAAATAATGGAATAAGACCAGATGAAAACAAAGTAAAAGCAATTACATCGATGAAGTTACCAACTACTGTAAAAAGTATAAAACAGGTTTTTGGGAATCACCGGTTACTACCGGAAATTTAATAAAGATTATGCCAAAGTTGCTTATCCAATTATAAAATACCTTAAAAAGTCCGAAAAGATAAATGTGTCAGATCCCCAATACAATAACGCGTTCAACAAATTAAAGACCTTACTAACTACTGACCCCATTTTAAGTAGCCCAGATTTTAGTAGGCCATTTGTACTTACCACTGATGCATAGGGATTCGCTATAGGAGCCGTACTCAGAAAAAATAACCATCCCATTTGTTACGCTTCACGTACTCTCAATGATCATGAGTTGAATTATTCCGCTATTGAGAAAGAACTATTGGCTGTGGTCTGGTCCATAAAGTATTTTAGGACATATTTGTAAGGAAGAACATTTACAGTCCGCACAGACCACAAGCCACTCGTTTGGTTAAATGGTATCAAAGAACCAAATATGAAGCTTCAACGCTGGAAAATTCTTCTCAACGAATATGATTTCAACGTCGAATACCTTAAAGGAAAAGAGAACTGCGTGGCGGATGGTCTGAGTAGGTACATCGATAAAGACTCTAAATGCAAAAAGATGCCCTGCAATGACAGAAAATCTTCTTTAGGGCATATTGTTAACAATGAGGTAGCTAGTAGTAAAGGTGGCACTAATAACGAAGTTGATGTCACTGCTAACGAAGCGCCGGGAGGCCATAACGACGAAGTTATGTCCACTGGTGCCACTGTGCACAGCGCGATGGAGGATCAAACAAGGCATATTTTTATAACAGAAAAACCAGTGAACTTATATAAAAATCAAATACATTTATCCTATGGCAAAAAAGAAAAGATCACCATGAAAATAGTGCACAAAAAGATACAAAATCATGTTCAACTGGAAGAAAACAACAATAACTTATTAAATGTAATGAAAAGACTTATAATAAATAAAGGCCTAATCTGCGTATATTGTCAAAACCATTCACTATTCCTTAAATTCCAAGACCTATACGTTAAATACTTCTCTATGAATAGAAATATAAAGCTGCTTAGATCACATATTAAATTGATAGACGTTGTGGACAAGAATGAGATAATTACATATTAAAAACAATCACAGAGGAATCAACGAAATGTTTTTCGAATTGAAAAAGGTGTTTTTCTTTCCAAATCTTCAAACCGAGATCCAAAAATTCATCAACAATTGCGACGTATGTAACCTGGCCAAACACGACAGAAAACCACTACAAGTTCCTTTGCAAATCACGGAATCACCAAAGTACTTCAACGACATAATACACATGGACATCTGGTTTCCTGAACGAAACAAAATGTACTTAACAACCATCGATAAGTTCTCCAAATACGCAACGATACATAATCTGCATGATAGAAATTGGATAGCTATTCTTGGAGCGATTAAGCAAAGAATTCAGTTCCTAGGAAAGCCAAATAAAATCATATCTGATGGAGAGACATGTATTGTTCATTCAGCGGTAGAGCAGTTCTTAAAAGAGAATAAAATCCTATTCCATAAAACCACAGGATCATTGAAGACCGGAAACTCTGACGTTGAGCGATTACATGGTACATTGAATGAACATCTGAGGATAAAAAGCGTTTTAAAAGACATTTCTGATTTGGACGAAAAGTTATTTAATATAATTAATATTTATAATAACACAATACATAGTACGACGAGATTAAAACCAATAGATTTCTTAAACAAAAACCTGACTAGAGAAGAAAAATAAGAGAGAAGGAAATAAGAATAAATAAAAGAAATAAGGACAAAGAGAGGTGTTTAGATTTCTGTGAAAACATAGTAAAGAACAGGACTATAGTAAAAAACATACAGAAAAGCTACAATCCGTCTGGAACGGATCGTCTGATACCCTATCCTCCTCTCTATAAAGTGGACGTGGCCAAATTGCATTTTGTACTCAAATATAGCTATAATGTCGAACGTTTGAGGATGTTACATGTAAAATTTTATCAAAATAGGTTTTTTTATAATAACGCCCCCAAAAAGTGGGCGTGGCCAAAACTGTTCTATGGGTGAATTGTAGGGAATCTAAATACCCAAATATTTGGTCTTAACAAAATTTTTCGGTTTCATATAATTTAGTGAAGTTATAAAAAAGTAGGCGTGGCAGTGGGCGGATGTAAAAAAAATGTACACTTGTACTGTATCTTTTTCTTGGAAGCCCAGATATGAAATTTCAGCGTCCTAGTTAATAATTTAAGGCCCAAAACTGGGTTTTGTGATGAAAACGCCCCCAAAAAGTGGGCGTGGCCAAAACTTTTGTATGGGTGGATTGTAGGGAATCTGAATGCCTAAATATTTGGTCTTAACAAAATTTTTCGGTTTCATATAATTTAGTGAAGTTATGAAAAAGTGGGCGTGGCAGTGGGCGGATTTAAAAAATTTTTACACTTGTACTGTATCTTTTTCTCAGAAACCCAGATATGAAATTTCATCGTTCTAGCTCAAAATTTAAGGCCCAAAAAGCGGTGACATACGGACGGACGGACGGACGGACGGTCATCGCTCAATCGATTTCGCTATTGATGCTGATCACGAATATATATACTTTATAGGGTCTATCTCGATTATTTCTCTATGTTACAAACTATGTGTCAAACTTAATATACCCTTAGGATAGGGTATAAACAAGCCAAAATATAAAAAGTTAGGGAAATTCACCAAAGAAGGCAATTACATTATTGACCAAAGAACTAAAAGAAATACTAAATACGACACCAAACAATGTAAACGGAAATATAAATACCAAAACACAAGCACGCAAAATAGTGACAATACATACCATCATAACGAACTTTAAAATGCGTCAGACATATGCATCTACATTATTAATTAATTATTTATCTTTAAAATTTCAAATTTGAATCCATTTTCGTTCTTGGGTTTCGTTATGGCAGTTAAGCGATTGCATCCAGTACGTTACTTTATGCATGTGTAAGGACATGTTCAGAATGCGTACAAAATATTGGTATATTGACGTGTAAGGGTGTGTTCATGGTGCTACAGATGAGTTCGTAGATCAATGTTTAGACGGGTTGTATTATGGAAGGAATCTACGAAATACCACTGTAGTGCCTTTGCCCAGAAAAAAATGTAATTAATTAAAGTTTGAATATATGTATGTATCGCTTCATTGATATTAGCTTAAGAATTTAGATTTCGTTATATCTTGTGTTATCATACAGAGAAAACTTCATAATTTAAACAAATAAACTTGGATTTTGTCATTTTTATATTATAGTTATTACCTATATATCTAAAACATTGTAACTTCATCATTAATTTAAAGAAATAAACCTTAATTTTGTAATTTTTTTTCTATCTTAGTTATTACCTATGTACATATTTAAAACATTGTAAACACAAAATAATAAATTAAATGATGATAATAACATACTATTGTAAAGGATTCATAAACAGTAGGAACTAAACCTCATGTTAAAAAAAAAAAAAGAGATACTATGCATCATAGTTCAAATATTATGTTATTTAATCGTTTGTTGTAAGTAGTGTAAATTTTTGGGGACCAAAAATGCTTCGTCTTCCCGTAAAGACGACGATAGAGAATTCGGCCCTCTTGATTAAGTTAGTTTTAAGTTAGTCGTAAGCTAGCATCTTGTGAATAAACAACCCTTCTTGCGATATATTGGTGCTTTTCATTTAATCTTATAAAACTATATCCAGTACACCACAGACTCATCCTTGGGGGGTTCCTCTGCAGACGCTTCTCCTGATTGTTACATCTCCTTGCGATGAGGATATAACTCTCGATTGAAGCATCTGAGTAATCCAGTTGGAGAGACCGATGCTCAGCCCAGCTCTGTGTAAACTGCATCGGTGCTTACGTTGCTTACGTTGTTAAACGCCCCTTCAATGTCTAGGAACGCCCCAAGAGTGAATTCCTTGAAGTGGAGTGATATTTCTATGTTTGATACGACCCTGTGGAGGGCTGTATCTACCGACCTACCGCGGATGTATGCATGTTGTGATTCAGATAGATAGTTATCAGCAATCACACTTCTTATGTATACATCTATTAAACGTTCCAGTGTTATTAGCATAAAAGACGACAGACTGATAGGTCTCAAGTCTTTAGCATTTGTGTGGCTTGCTTTTCCCGCTTTGGGAATAAATACAACACGCACAACCCGCCATGGTTTAGGAACATATCTTAGCTTAAGGCATCCCATGAAGATGCGCTTGAGCCATGGAATAGCAATATCCACTGACTGTTGCAACATCACAGGTCGAATGTTATCCATTCCTGGAGCCTTAAAAGGAGCAAATGACTTAATTGCCCAAGCTATCTTATCTTCGTCCACTATACTGCCCACCTCTTCCGCGCTTATTCCCGATGTCGTCTCTGGAATGGGTAGATCATCTCCGGAGATTGATGTACATCCAGGAAAGTGGGTGCTCAGAAGTATATCCAGCGTTTCCTTATGCGACTCTGCCCAAGTACCATCACTTTTTCTGATATTGGATGCCGGTGTTGGTGTCTTGGCCAGGATCTTCCTTAGGCGGGACTCTTCGTTTGTTAAATCTATAGATGCGCAAAAGGATCTCCAGGAATTCCTCTTTGCGAACCTAATCTCTTTCTTGAGGAACTTTACGCTTTCTTTATAGGTGGACCACTCGACGACCCCCTCTTTAGCGAGGTTCCATCCTACTCTTGAAAAGCGAATGAGTTCCGCTATTTTCTCATTCCACCATGGTGGACGTTTTTTACCGCCATGTCTACTGACCGGGCAGGATTTTTCAAAGGATTGCGTAGGGGAACCCGTCAGTGCATGGACTGCATTGTCCACTGCTTCTATAGAGTTCTCTATTGAATTTTGACTAGTTAGCCCTACGCGGATTTCTAAAAGTCCCCTTCCACGAGTAGATAGTTGTAGTTTGAAGAGTATCCAACAATGATCAGATAGTGACGCTTTGTTGGAGACTCTCCATTCAACAACTTCAACAGAGCTCTGTTCAGATATGAAAGTTACATCTAAGACTTCCTTTCTTGCACACGTTACAAAGGTGGGGTCATTGCCTCTATTACAAATAAGAAGATTGGATTCTAAGATAAAATTAAACCAAACTTCGGCTCTAGCATTGATGTCAGTGCTACCCCACAAAGTATGGTGGGTGTTGGCATCACATCCCAAGACTATGTTTTTCTTACCTTTTTGAAACGCTGATATGAGCGACCTAAGTTCCACCGAGGGGACGTTGATGCCGTCATCATAGGGTAGGTACGCAGACGCCACCGAGCAGTTTTCGTTCACCCCTTTCACATCCACCACTGTCAAGTCGCCGGAGCTGAATTTAGACCGCATTAGTACATGAATACTCTTTTTAGCCAAAATACAAGTCCTAACCATGCCAGCGTCATTCCTATAATATATGTTATAGTCTTTTGACCCTAATCCCATCACGCGATTGTTATGAATTCACGGTTCCTGGATTAGGGCCAGATCGTGGAGGAGCAGCTTCAGGTTGTCAGAGGCGACTGAGCTATGATGAAGATTGATTTGCACTACCTTCATTGGTTGTCGCAATTTCAACTTCCATAGCGTTGAGTCCGTTTTATGAGCTTTAGAGTTACCTCTCCCGCTCCATAAAACAGACTCAACTGCGTCTCCGCCAGAAGTGAGTCCGGGGGTTCATTCATGAGAATGATGAAACCCTTGGTCCCATTCTTCGCCTCCTCCTCCCCGACAACCTCCCAGCTCTTCATAGCAATAGAAGGGTTCTGGGCCTACAGGAAGTCGAGGATCTCATTTTTGTCCACACCCCAGTCAGGCACGCAGAGCCTTCCCTTGGGTGTGGTTGGAATCTCCTCTGGGGGTACTGCTCGCAATGCAGCTCCCTCCCAGAGTATAAACCGTGAACTGCGGCCTTCGCGAATTCCATTGATAACTGATCCTTACAGTCTATCAATGTAACGCCACTTCGCTCTGCCGAACGTGGGCGCAGTTGTGCCAACATTCTTCCGAATGTGGTTAAAGACTGCTCTGGCTAAGGCATTCTCAATCATTTGGCCACCACGTTCATGGGAATACTGGCTACTCGGTTTTCCGAAGTCCACCACATCAAGCTGTAGCTGTGTCCACCACATCTCCGGATGGCCATCCTTAGGACCTGCCTTAGCGGCAGCGGCCTTAATCTGGGCTTTTCTGGTCACTTTCTGCACTCCCTTTCCGCTGTGGTGTGTCTTAGCGGCAACATCCTTCGCGGGTGGCTTCTTTGGCAGGAGCGCTCTGTCCTTAGCTATCGTCTCGATAGCCCAAGCCAGGGAATTCCTTTCCTTTTCGGAGAGTGAAGAGGGGTTCTTCGCATCTGAGATCTTCTTGACCGCCTTCGAATGATGCCTGGAGAAACCTTTCTCCTCTTCTCCGTTTTCCGGGAACTCCCTGATGGATCTGCAAGAAGCTGCTCCTCCATCTCCAGAGAGATCTCCTCAGTCATCAGTTCTGGTGCTCCCACGGATAGCATGTCAGCAACAGAACCAGTAGTGTCGTCAATTGTTGTTGTCGTTGTTTGTTTATTTGTTTGTTTTTCTGTTTTGTCCATTTAGTTCCTACGAGTATGGCCGGAAAGTCGGTCCACCCCACCAGAGCCGCCATGCCGCGGTAAGGCATTTATACCACAGACCTCGCCAGGGCATCTGTGAGAGCTCGTTATATATATATTGTTCGAGAGATTACGAGCCAGACCACAGTATTGGGTTCCTTTTCGTCTCTCTTCCACGATCCATCTTAGCCGGAGAGTCTCTCTGGATTTCCCCACATTTCCTCTCTGGCTTTGATTCCTCGTGTCAACGCTAGCATCTGTTTAACAGAAATCTGGTTCATCCTCTGGGTTTCTACCCAGTGGCTCCCTGGGACCTCCGTTCTTCTGCTAGCTAAAGCCGGACATTGATACAATGTATGTGCTGCCGTCCCGACTTCCTCCAGGCCTAGTTCACAGGTCTCGTCCTCCAGAAGACCCATCTTCTTAAGGTGATACACGAAATTCCCATCGCCTGTAGATAACGCTACCACCCATTTCAGTGTTCTTCGCTCTAAGCTTAGAACCTCTTTGTAAGTGGTGCCAATCGGCATTTTAATAGCCATTTTCGCCTGCCTGCAACCTTCCACGGTTGACCACCGTCTCTGGTGTTCCGCCGCAACCCAGTTGTTAATCAGGTGTTCTACCATTCCTCTGCCAATTGCAGCGAATGGTTCCGGACCAGAGAGCTCCGAGGTTGACCCTTGCTTTGCCAGAGAGTCCGCCTTTTCGTTCCCCTCAGTCCCTACGTGCCCTCTCACCCAGAGCAGCGTCATCATTTCGAGATGAGCACTCATTAAGCTTATGAGCACATTCCAATGCCAGCGATGTATTGATATCTGTCTGGTCCATGCGTCTAATCACTGATTGATTGTCCAGTGCTAGTGGGAGCTCGTTAATGGTTTGTTTATCCAACCTTTCATCCTTCGGCACAGTTTTTTAGTTGAAAAACTCCGCACTCCACCACTAGAGTTGGGGCTCGACTATCTCTTAGTTTTGGGGTCTCAGATGTTCGCCGGTCAACAGCATTGCGCCGTCAAATCCTGCGGAATCCTCCGCCTTACTTAAGCCTCAGCACCGCGACAAGGTGGATAGTCAGCGCTGGGGAAAGGTATTGCTTACAGGATTTAAAATCTGGAAATTCGAATCATTTTTCTGATCCCACCTGACTTTTAAAATTATCATTTCTCGCTGATCTTTTTGACCACTTAAACATCTTGAATAAGAGCGTTCAAGGGAGAGAAGAAAGCATTATAACTGCAAAAGACAAAATCAGAGGATTCCTCGCAAAACTTCGTTTGTGGTCAGAGCCTTTACAAACAAAAATTTTTCATTATTTTCCCTGCGTTCAAAAGATCCTCGAAGAAATTTCATCAGATGAATCGATATCAGTAAGCTTCATCTCATGATACAGAGTTTGCATAATTTAGAGAAGAAACTATTAAGTTACTTTCCAGAACTGGATTCTGAAAGTGGAAATGGACAAAGATGGATAGTAAATCCTTTTTTGAATATGTCAGTCGAACTCGCCGATCGATCATTGGTAAAGATGAAAGAAGATCCTATAGATTTAGCTGCAGATGGCATGCTGAGAATGGAATTCAATTTAAAAACTATTAACAATTTCTGGATAAAGAGAAGAGGAGAGTATCCTGAGTTGGCAAACGAGGCTTTGAGGTTGTTAATGCCATTCGCCACTTCATACCTGTGTGAAGTCACATTCTCTTCAATGTTTGACAATAAAACTAAGAAGAGAAACAGGAAAATTTGAAAAATGATTTAATTGTAAAAGTGTCAAAGATTAATCCAAGATTTCAACGTTTATTAACAAATAAACAGGCACATACATACATATGCCGCACTAAAAAATTTTGCGTTTTATTTAATTTTTTTTTTAGCACAGGACTTTAGTTTATTAATCTTACCGGCTTGCGACCGCGACCCTCCAAGGAACTCTTGGCGACCCCTAGGATGTCGCGACCCACACTTTGAAAAACACTGCTTTAGATGAATGGAAGAGGCCTACTCTTGAATGCCGTATCCGAAGGGCAATTTTTGTTTTGAAAAGCTTTTTCATGGCAGTTTTAGTCTTTTACATTTTTTTGTCGAATTAGAACGATAACTTCGAACAACAACAATTCGTCTGAACAATATTTTTCGATTTCATGTAAAATAGTGAAGTTATGATAAAGTGGGCGTGGCAGTAGAAGGATTTCAAAAATGTTTACACTTGTACTGCTTCTCCTTCTCAAAAGTCCAGATATGAAATTTCTGGCTTCTAGCACAAGATTTAAGGCCCAAGACGTGGTGACATTTGGACGGACGAACGGACCGAAGACGTGGCTGAATCGACTTCGATTTCGCTATTGATACTGATCATAAATATGTATACTTTATAGGGTATCTCTCTATTTCTTCCCTATATTACAAACTATGTGTTTCCTTACTGTGTATACCGTATGCTTGTAATTATATTAAGTTTGATACATAGCGTATACCTTAAAGAAATAATCGCGATAGACCCTGTAAAGTATAAAATTTGAACGATGAAGTTGTTTGAGCTACATACGTTCGTCCGTGTGTTTGTTTTCGGTTTTAAATTGTTAAACACATTGCTAAGAGTACAATTTTTAGAATCTTTAAGAAAAGACGAATAAAGGATTCAAACCGGGAATACATATGTATATGTATATTAAATGCAAGGCAGGAAAATACAAAAATTGCGCTTGCCGAACACATTAGAATACACTTCCCAGGGAAAAAAAACCGTTTCCAATAGACAATTCACCCAATTCATAATTTACTTTCAAAAAAATTTTCATCTTATATCAAAGGTTATGTACAATACAATAATTTATCTACAAATACATCGGTCAGGGACGTAGATGTATATGTATAGTACCGAAATTTAGTGTAAAGAAATGTCATGTGTAATTGACAATAAAAGTAAGACCATTTAAGTTATCTTCAAACAGGAGGTATTTGAGCAACCTAGTGTAAATATTTGAGGGGGAAAGTAACACCACGAAAATGAAGAAAAGTACAATTCTCCATCTCCACAAGGATATTTAGCAGTTCCCCCTTACAATTGAATGGTATAATAATGCGATAACTAGCACGCCGGGCCATAAACCTGCCACATAAATGTTGACACAAAATTATGGTTTTTTGTTATTCAACATGGCACTGAAAAATGCAGAAATTTCGAGACTTGGCTGTGTGTTTGAAAATGGTTGCGATTATGGCAATGGCATCAACTAGGACAAAAGCACCGGATTGATGACTCCTCCAGGGAGATTTTAGAGGCGACGGGAGTATGTACACAGTTAGAGCGGTCAAACTGAGTCAGAGAGGGGCGAAATGAATTCCTTTTTTCTGTTACGTATATACTTTTTTGTTTATGTTCATGTTTTCATAATTATAAATTTTATTCTAGAAAGGAGAAGCACGAAAGTTACAATACATCTGGAACGGATGGTATATTACCGTATTCTTACTCTTTTACACCATGGCCAAAGGATGGTGATGCGGAATATATGGGAACACAAGCGTTCTCACCTTAGCCTCTCACTATCAACTCCTACTCTACACCTCCGCGTTGGAGGCTGCTGGGTGCCTAGTACCTCGGCTGGAGATTGGGTAACCAACACCTTTGGAAGGTCGTTGGTGGTAGCAAACGAGAGAGGGGAGAGGAGTGTTTTCTTACTAAGTAACTTCCTCTTAATCTGGACGGCAGCGGATGAATTCTCCAGGTGGAATCAACGGTGGCGCCCACAGTTCCAGTCAGGCCGAACTTTCTAGTGTAATCCCTATATGAGCTGCTCTGACTTACTCGGATCCCAGGTCTATAGCGATCTCCAACACTGAGCCAGGGTGTTGGAAAAGAGTTGGTGGCGGATGAGCACTTAATGGGCCAACGGCAGTACTCAAATCCCCGAAGTGGGTTAGTGACTCCGGAAAGTCCGGCCCCCGTCCTAGGGGTATAAAAACGAACTGGTCCTCCAGGTTGGGGGTTGTGCGTAGGGGTAGCTTCCCGACCACAGGGAGTGCGATGGGATGGCCCGGGCAAAAAAAGGATGCAAGCACACGGTTTCCTCATCTTAATATCCACAAGAGAACATGGCGGTCTCCTGACCATCAAACGGTCAACCAAATTGATTACTTTTCGAACGACGTAAGGCATGCCTCCAGTATTCTGGATGTCCGAACCTTCCGAGCAGCCGACATCGACTCGGATCATTACCTTGTTGCAGCCACAGTACGAATGCGGATATCCCTAACGTCACAACAAAGAAGAAACACTGTGACAAGATAAAACGTTGAAAAGCTACAATCGAGGACCAATAGCAACGCTACCAACATGCTATCAGAAGTGCCGCAACTGATGTGCTGGGCTTCGCCCGACCACCAGAAAGAAATACATGGTTTGACGAAGAATGCTGGCAAGTAAATGAAGCTGAACAAGAGGCATACAAAGCGGCGCTGCAAAGAAAGACAAGAGCGGCTCGTGAGCTCTACGAGCAAAAGAGATGGGAAGGACATCGGCTTCTCCGAAAGAAGAAAAAAGAGCACGAGAATCGCGCGATCGAAGATGTTGAGAGATTATACTCCAGGAATAATGTACGGAAGTTTTACCAACAGGTAAAAAGAACGTGTCAGGCCAACAAGACACGTACAGAAACCTGTAGAGATGAAGAAGGAAACCTCGTAGTAGAGTCACAGTCGGTGCTGAGAATATGGAAAAATTTCTTCTGCAGACTGTATAACGGCGACGGAGACCAACATAGCCAAAACTTCCGTCCACCTGACCAAAACGAAGCAACGATAGCAATATCCAAACTTAAATCCTACAAGGCTGCTGAACCTGACGGCTTACCAGCCGAGCTGTTCAAGGCAGCTGGAAATGACCTGGTAGGGAGCATACACCAACTCATTTCTAAAATTTGGTCAGATGAATGTATGCCTGATGAATGGAATCTCAGCACCGTTTGCCCGATCCACAAGAAAGGAAACCCCCTAAATTGCGCCAATTACAGAGGTATCAGTCTCCTCAACATCGCATACAAGATCCTATCTGCCATATTGTGTGAGCGTCTTCGTCAACAACCTGATTGGACTCTATCAGTGTAGTTTCAGACCAGGAAGGTCCACAATCGATCACATTTTCACACTTCGGCAGATCCTGGAAAAAACTCAAGACGTCCAAATCGATGCCCATCATCTCTTCATCGATTTTAAGGCCGCATATGACAGCATCTATAGAGACAAGCTATACAGAGCCATGTCTAGTTTTGGCATCCCTGCCAAACTCGTCAGATTGTGCAGAATGACGTTGGAGAATTCTCGCTGCTCCATCAAGGTCGGTAACGATCTCACCGAAACCTTTGATGTCAAAAAAGGTTTTAGACAAGGTGACGCGCTGTCTTGTGACTTCTTTAACATCACTTAAAAGAATTGTGCAAAACTCACAAGCCAACACCGGAGGCACAATCTTTCAAAAGTCTGTGCAACTACTAGCTTATGCCGACGACATTGACATTGTGTGTAGATTTCCTTGCTAGCCATAGTCCAGTTACCATGTGGTGTTTTAATGTAACTAGGGATAATTGGAGATTTGGATAAGAACTTCCTCTTCCGGGATGAATCACTAGTCTTTTCTATATTTTCACAGAAAAGATGCCAAGAGGCCTTTTGTGATTTCCTAACCTCTAACTTAAATTTCCTAATACTGCTTTTTTAGAGATCCCAGCCGAGTGGATCCTTAGAGTGTTTTGCTTGATTAAAAAGCTTCATATCTTCACGTCGAAGCTTACTTATTTCAAAATTCGACCACGGAGACTTACCTTCACTCTTGTGTCTATTAATTTGGCAAGCTTTGCTTGAAGCTAAATTCATTGCCCATATGATTACGTACTAAAGCAAACCTTTTGAGATGACATTTCAACTTCGTATTATAAATATCGCAATCCGTCCTCGTAATTATATAGGGCCTTACTAACAACCAAATCTAGTATACGGTTTAAGTATAATCTCCACATTTTCCAAAATGTGTGTACCAATAACGAATTTAATAGTCGGCTTTAGTGCTAGTAAGGAGTTAAATTTTAATGTACAGAAAGTCATGTTTAATTTTACAAATATGTCATTAAAGACCAGAGTAATGCCAATGTACTAATTTAATAGCACGAACAATACTAAAAAGGATTATATTTGGTATCTAGAATACTAAAATTATGCGTTAAATGGTAATTGAATTTAGCTGAAACTGTATAAGCGTTATTCGATTTTCATGAATTTTAAAAATTCCTTAATCTTCATTATTATATACTGAAATACTTTACAGTAAAACGTGTTTTTCATGAATGTTTCATTGAAACAATTAATTACTACATATTTCGTTATACAAAGTTATTGTTTGATGATAATACTATTGTATTAGAGTTTTAAAAAGAATTGTTATGCAATCCAGTTTCCATTCAGTAGGGAAAAGGGAACCAACAAAGAGTATTAACTTCAGTGCATTGGTATCACCGCTTTATATGTATGAACAAGCGAAGAAAACAATATCAGCTGATTTTTTTTATTTCGACTTTCGAATGCCAAGTGTGTAGGCGTCTCCTGATATTGGTATCTATAATAAACATTTAATTCAATTTTAAATTATAACCACTGTCCTCATAGCACAATGGAAGAAAATAAAAATTCAAATTCAAGTGCAAATATGAAACGTCAAACCAATATTATGTAGTAGATTCAATGAAAATGTAGTAAATTCTTTGAAAGAGCCAAGTTTAAGTAAAAGTCGACTATTAAAACATTATTAGTACACTTTAGACTTAAGTGTGTATTAATATTTAAGTCGACATCTTTTTTAAGTCACGAGTAATGATTCGTTTGTTAGTAAGGCCCATAGACATTAACCTCGGACATTAGTATCGCTGCTGCCCCATGCGTTAGCGTCATTACCCATGACGAGAGGGTGGTTTTCCTTCCCGACCTGACTGATCATTCTACATATATTGTCTGCAGGTTGAGACCTCGTTTCATAATAGGGCATATACGCAAAAGTGATCCATACTGGTTTCTCTTTGCCCCGTTCCAAACTAACGCAAACGAAGTCAGGATCGAAAATCGAAATTGGATTGAAGAAACAGGTTAAGGTTGTTTTTGGCAAGAATACATACACTGGGTTTACCTAGTTTTTAGCAAAGAAAACCGTATAATTATGTGCGTTTAATCCCGCTATACTGTTGTTCCTTACGACCCTACGGTTCCTGGATGAGGGCAATATCTTCTCCACCTTCTTCTAAGCGGAGCACAAATTAGCAGAAGCTGCGTTTGAGTGGTGAAGATGAATCTGTATCAACTGGAGCATTAGTGCTAGTTAATACAGACGCCTCTATTAGTGTGCAATCCTTCGTATCAAAGGATTGGTCACCACTCACCTGCTTCTCGGGAAGGTCCAATTCATCATCATCATTGGTCAATGTAAGCACTTGTGTTACTGTGGCAATGCAACCTTTCGAAAAATTGAAAAATTGAAAGCGTAAAGCTTAGACAAGGACGAATCAACATGTTTCTCAGCTAAACCAGAAACCAGTTTTTCGTCCCTCTCATATATTATACTTTAAGGTGGAGTGTATCCAGCCCATTGACGATCCTAAGATCTCTTGCAGCGAGGGACTTAATAGACTCCGGATTTAATAGTAGTTAAACTAATCGGAATCATCATTTGGATTCAGGTTGACTCCTCTTTAGCTTGGACCCTCCTCCAGAGACCTTACAGCGTGGGTGACCCTACTGCAATCGTTCCCTGAAATCATAAGGCCGTACTGAGCATCTCCACCACGTTAAGGTGAGTAGTCGAAGAAGATGTGTAAACATTTAAATCCAGCAAAATCCATTTCTAATAGGGAAAACAATTACAAGTTCTTGTTGGGGTATTATTTCCCTTTTTTAAAATGGGGCCTTCTTCGTTATGAAATATTCCCTTAAGTTAAATTTATTTAATTTTCATTTTGAGGTCGTATTTTCTTGCGCATAATTTCGCGCAACCGCATAGATTACCTACGTATCACTTCTTCAGCTGCTATGCCCCACCGAGCACGACTATGGATGAATACTGTCAGATGCTAGATAGTCTTGTAGACGAGGCACGAGAGAAGTCACCAGTGATTGTAGCCGGAGATTTCAATGCATGGGCAGTAGAGTGGAATAGTGCTAGGACAAATCACAGAGGTGAAGCTTTCCTTGAATCCTTTGCCAGCCTCGACCTAGTGTTACTCAACCAAGGAGGCAGTAACACTTTTGATAATGGTAGAGCGTGTTCCATCATCGACCTGACATTTGCCAGCAGGTCTATTGCGAGGAAAATAAAGTGGCATATTTCAGACCTGTACACGCACAGCGACCACCAGGCCATCATCTTCGAAACAGAGGTTATAGAGCGACGCCAGCATCGACGCCAGCATCGCAACCTCCCTGGACACTATGGACATACCAACAGGCACAACAGAAGAACAAGCCAGAGAGGTGACGAGGTCCTTATCCCGAGGATGTGATGCTGCCATGCCACGCAAGGGGAAAATCGCAGAAAACCTGTATACTGGTGGAACGACGACATCTCGAACCTTCGGGCAGACTGTCCCAGAATGCGCAGACAGCAACAGAGAGCCTGACGCAGAGATATAGCAGACTATGAAACCCTGCGAGAGCAATTTCAAACAAGGAAAACGAGGAACAGCTCCGTAAGTTGATTAAAAAGAGCAAACGAGAATCTTTCCAGGCACTTAGGGATGAGTAATGAAAAAATAGTATGAAAAATGAAACAAATTAAAACACGTCTCGGCAGCCGCACCGACATGATGCGCCTGATCGTTAGCACCCTATTCCCGGAGAAAGATGAGGTCTCGATACCATTCCAAGAAACATCAGGAGAAGTGGAAATAGTGCCGCCAGTCACAACTGAGGAAATCTTTGAAGTTGCAGCAGCGATTAAGAATAACAAGACTCCAGGAATGGATGGAATCCCGAACCTGGCTCTGAAAAAAGCAATTCAAACAAGGCCTGAGATCTTCACACATCTGTATTCGGCATGTTTAGTGGAAGGGAAATTCCCACTACAGTGGAAAAGGCAGCGGCTAGTCCTTATCCCGAAGGGCAATAAGCCACCTGAACAACCGTCGTCGTACAGGCCGTTGTGTATGCTCGACACAATGCGTAAAGTACTGGAAAGAATAATACGATCGAGACTAGAGCGATACACCAGAAAGAAAAAAGCGAAGCACCACACAGGTAATAGAGGCAGTGTGCGATATTGCGCGGGAAGCAATCTCGGGGCGAAGATGGCTAGGTGGGAGGAAGCAGTACTGTGCCGTCATAACACTCGACATTAAAAATGCTTTCAATTCAGTTAGCTGGAACTATGTAAACAGAGCGTTAAGTAGGCTGCAAATACCTAACTACGTAATGAAGATAATTGACAGCTACTTCAAAGACAGGACCCTTCACTACGACACAGAAGAAGGGCCAAAGAAGTATAACATTACGCTAGGAGGAGCCGAGTGGAGTACATATAATCGGCTATGCTGATGATATTGCAGTTGTTGTTGTGGCAAAAACGCCGGGAGAAATGACCCTGAAATGTAACCACGTCATTCAGAGATGTCAGATACTGACTGCAGACATCAGACCTGGAACTGGCAGACCACAAGACAGAAGCAGTGTTAATAAGCAGCAGGACAAGAGTAGAACACCTCTCTATACAGGTCGGTGAGCATACCATCCAGTCGAGCCCATACATTAGATACCTGGGAATGCTGCTGGACCACAGGCTCAATTTCAAAGAGCACCTTAGGAACAGGTGAAAAAGCCTCCCGGGCGGTAGCGGCACTGTCCAGGATAATGCCAAACATTGGAGGACCAAGGCAACCAATCAGAAATCTTCTAGCAACTGTGAGCAAATCGATGCTTATGTATGCGTCTCCCATATGGGCATCAGCAACGGAGGTCAAAGCATACATGAGGCGCATGAACGCAGCGCACAGGATCGCATCATTAAGAGTTGCGCTTATAGAACGGTGTCAGCGGAAGCCGTAGGCGTGATTGCGGGCAGAATGCCCATTGACCTAGAAGTTAAAAAGGCAGCAGTTCAACGCGGGACCGAGCCGGAAGAGAGGAGAAGTACCAAAGCAGACTACAGTACAGTACAGTACAGGCAAAGCAGACTAGCACTAAAGGAAGATGGACATACGCTCTGATCCCCAACATAGAAGAGTGGAGCAGTAGAGAACACGGAGAGGTAAACTACTACCTAACGCAATTCCTGTCCGGGCATGGTTGCTTCCGGGAGTATCTCTATAAATATAAGCACGTAGAAAACCCATTATGCCCGCACTGTGATGGCGAAATTCAGAATGCAGAGCATATCCTGATAGAACGCCGAGGATACTCGATGGCCAGAAACGTGCTAGAAATGGCAATAGGTGGGCAGGTAACACCAAGAGGGCTGATAACTTTCATAAGACGGTAAATGAATAAATGCAGCAGCTACGCCTGGAAGAACGGTCAGCCAGCACCTAAGGATCTGCAAACTCCGGCAACTATCAACCAACAAAACATAAAACCGACACCCTATACGTACAACCACCTACACATGCATACAACCACTACGTACACCTCCAAACCAAGGACTAATAAACGAATACAACGAACGGATACACGCACAAATACAACCAAATACGACATACACAAATTTAAAACCACTTACTACAGACGCAACGAAACCACATACACATGAACACGCCTACATGTGCGAACATACATTGAAACAAACTTACATATGTTCATCCTTACACACGCAAATACAACCAAATACGACATACACAATTCTTAACGTACATATGCCTATTACATACGCAACGATTTCACATACACGTGTATACGCAGCCACATACGAACGCATACTAATACAAACTTACATATGAACATACTTACTTACAAACACACAGACACAAACCCACATATCCACAGACAGACTTTCGTGCACTCGCACATATGTACATCTCCGGACATGCAGACAAAAGAGAAGCAGCTACGGCTGAAAACTCCCCCTATGATGAAATGCCTAGCGGCGGTACCGTAGGGATCCGGGGTTGGATGCGGAGGTGGTTTTAGTGGATTAAAGTCCCACATTCAGGCTTTCGATGCTTTCCACATTCTTATAAAAAAAACAAAAACATACAGAAAAGCTACAATCCGTCTGGAACGGATCGTCTGATACCCTATCCTCCTCGCATTTCGTACTCAAATATGGCTATAACCTCGAACGTTTGAGGATGTTACATGTAGAATTTTAGCAAAATCGGTTTTTTGGTGAAAACGCCCCCAAAAAGTGGGCGTGGCCAGAACTATTCTAAGGGTGAATTGTAGGGAATCTGAATACCTAAATATTTGGACTTAACAAAATTTTTCTGTTTCATATAATTTAGTGAAGTTATAAAAAAGTAGGCGTGGCAGTAGGCGGATGTTAAAAAAAATTTACACTACTTTACTGTATCTTTTCGTCAGAAGAATGAAGTTGTGGAAAAGTGGGCGTGGCAGTGGGCGGATTTAAAAAATTTTTACACTTGTACTTTATCTTTTTCTCAGAAGCCCAGATATGAAATTTCATCGCATTAGCTCAAAATTTAAGGCCCAAAAAGCGGTGACATACGGACGGACGGTCATCGCTCAATCGATTTCGCTTTTGATGCTGATCACGAATATATATACTTTATAGGGTCTATCTCGATTATTTCTCTATGTTACAAACTATGTGTCAAACTTAATATACCCTTAGGATAGGGTATAAAAAAGGATGTACAGCTGTACATATGCAAGCGTTTAGCTACATGGGTTGTTGAATAAATACATAAATAAAATATTTAACATCAAGATCCATCATTTGGTAGAAGTCAAATGAATGACTTTCAAGATTCTTTATATAAAAGGGCCAAGAAGATGGCTTATCATTCAGCAACTATAATTATCATTTTTATGGTACCAGCAATAAACCAACCGGAAAATAATTGCGGACGAAAGACTTGATGTCTGCCTTTTCTTACGCAATCCTCTTCCTACAGCAAGTGCAAAGGAGCAGTCCCTTTTAAATACGATTACATTTTCTTCTCATCAACCCCAAACATCTTACCAAAAAAGTTTTCTCTTCCTTGATTTTCTTTGTACAATGCTAAGTTTTCTACAAAAGGAACATCCGGAAATATATAAATATTACAAATACATCGAAAATGATGATAGGAATGCGAAAGATGGCTTGGGAGTCTTTCATACGTTCATGGCATGTTCGAAGCCTTAAGTTGTGGTAGCTCAATTTTAGGTTGTGTTTTTATTGCTACAGTATTGAAACCAAGCTGCGTTTCATTGTCGCTTCTGTCTTCATCTTCACTGCTTTTTCATAATGCTTGTTACTGTGTAGCTAACTGCTTCCCAAGCCTCTTCGCTGCTCATCATCTGTCTGGTGAAATTGTCTAGGGTTAAGTCCTGTTCCAGTTGGTTTACCAGCAAGTACTATTCAATTTAATATCGTAGGCAGTGGAACATGATGTGTTACACATCCTCCACTGCTTTCGTGCACATTGTGCAATACGAGTTGTAGCTGTGTTTAAACCTATGTAGGTAGGCTCTGAAGCATCCAAGGCCAGTAAGCATATGGGTCAGGTAAAAATTCCCATCCAAGCGTCTATATTGGGCATCAATCCAATTCCTACGGAATATATCGTGGAGTGAAGTTGTGTATTATTGTGGGTGCCGTGGCTCAAGTGGTTAGTGCGTTGGACTACGATGCGAGGGGTTCCAGGTTCAATCCCCAAACAACACCTATAATTTCTTTCACGGCCCCACTTCTCGCGAGCGTCTGACAAACATCCGAGAGTAAAACTGTCATGAAAAAGCTTCTCAAAATCCCGAAAATCCAGAATATCGAAAAATCCCGAAAAATTGGCTTGGGTACGAAATATAACAATATTAGAATGTAACAAAGCATCTAATCCTTTTCGTCGTAGGGTCATAAGTCCACAGGTCGTAGGTCCACAATTCGATTTGTGCATAAACAGTGGAATATGTATGGGGTGGCATGCTGCCCCCCTGCAACCCCCTTGCTTGAAGTCACTGTTGGATTTGGATTAAGTGCGTGGTTGGGTATATGCAAAATTTCTTTAAATCTATACAAAAATTTTCATATTCCGGATTTTGGCCTTTCGGGATTTTGGATTTTCGGGATTTTGGATTTTCAAGATTTTGGCTTTTCGGGATTCTGTCCGACTCCCCTTCACGATCAACCACCGCTTTAAGGATGAAATTGACAATGGTCTTTACAATTACAGGCGCTCACAAAACCCGCCAATCCACGGTAATTTCGCTTAAATATACCTTAGTATTCCTTACCAGAATACCCTAGTATTTCGTGCATATTCACTACGAGTGGCTTTCAACTCCTTAACGTCTCCGTTCAGTTTATTCTTTGTCTCGATGAGATTAAGCCCGTAATGAAACGTTGCAAACTCATAGTGCACTGGTCTTAACTCAGATCATTGAGGAGTTCAATTTGTACTGCAAGGAAACGCAGGTGAATATTCACCTGCCATAACGTTTTGCATGCCAAAAATAACCAAATGCAAAATGTTCATTAATTAAATTGCGAAAGAAAGGAAAATAAACAAGTAGTGGGGAAACTCAACCGATTTGGAGTGCGCGACTGAAGGCAGTAAGCTAAAGGACTCGGATAACTGGAGAGAATTATTTTTTGAGGCTTACATTCACCTCGAACTGTAGCGCCACCTAATTAAGTAGGTTAGATACCAGACCAAAAAAACATACTGGGAAACTACATAGCTGACGAGACGAAATAAAATACATGTCTCGCCAAAAACCATACGACTCTAGGGATTCTGCTTGAATAGCGAAATCTGGGTATGCCTCTCGTTACATGCATGTACATAAATATCTATTAAAGCTCGACGCATTTCGTAGGATCAACAACAGATGGACAAATAGCTCTACGTGTCATATATCAATACAGATCCGGCCTAAGCTGAATCAGATACGTAGTAGAACATAGATCAGTTACGTAATCAGTGTCTTCACGGGACGTTATTTGATAGGCCAACATGCTAAACAGCTGGGCCTCTCTTCAAATGATTTCTGCAGAAGTTGCAGGAACGAAGACTATATCAAGAAATGAAGTGTAGCAAAAAATTAATTATATAAACATGTAACGGCACAAAATCCAATCAAACATCTTCCTATAATTCCAATGACAATTGAATGCTAATGCTTAGCCTTATCTCTGAGCTGTTCCTTTCCTGTTAATAAAGTTAAACCCTTGATAATAAAAAAAGCGATACTGATTTTATTAACCCAAAACCATTTCTAATATCATACTATCCTCGGCCAAATTTAATTTAGTTCCCATCAATCAAGACTTATGTCATCTATAGACTCGCAGCATATTAATTACATCAATCACTCTGTAACACAGTGACGAATGAATACAGTAATATTGTAATTTTGTGCAACTCAGAACAGATGACAACATTAAACAGCAAGATGCAGTCTATTATGTGATGTGGTAAGCCCATTAGCCCTAGATGAATTCATGTGAGAACATAGAAATAATGTTTAATGTTTGGTAAATGCAAATTATTGCAATTAGCAAACATATGCATGAGAATTTCTAACGATAAAGCAGTGACAGAGACAATACACACTTTTAGGCTTAATTTATTGGTTAAATGAAAATTTAAAACTAATTGTCCGTAACTCCAAACGGCGAACAAGAATAACTGTTTACATATTTATGCATATGCACTTCAACCAATATCTTACAAATAAATGATTTCCATATTAAAGATTATCCGTTGTATAGGGTGTTCCACACATGAATGCCAATCAGTTGATGGGATATTTCCTTAATTGGAGAGAAAACATACAGAAAAGCTACAATTCGCCTGGAACGGATCATATGACACCCTATCCTCCTTTCTATAAAGTGGGTGTGGCCAAATCGCATTTTGTATTGAAATATGGCTATACTGTCGAACGTTTGAGGATGTTACTTGTAAAATTTCATCATAATCGGTTTTTTGATGAAAACACCCCCAAAAAGTGGGCGTGGCCAAAACTTTTTGTACGAGTGAATTGTAGGAAATCTGAATGCCTAAATATTTGGTCTTAACAAAATTTTTCGGTTTCATATAATTTAGTGAAGTTATGAAAAAGTAAGCGTGGCAGTGGGCGGATTTAAAAAAGTTTTACTCTTGTACTGTATATTTTTCTTAGAAACCCAGATATGAAATTTCATCCTCCCAGCTCAAAATTTAAGGCCCAAAAAGTGGTGACATACGGACGGACGGACGGTCATCGCTCAATCGATTTCGCTATTGATGCTGATCACGAATATATATACTTTATAGGGTCTATCTCGATTATTTCTCTATGTTACAAACTATGTGTCAAACTTAATATACCCTTAGGATAGGGTATAAAAAGCAAATATAAACATAAATATATGCACACATGCACACATCTTTAACTTCACTATTTTACATGAAATCGAAATGTTTGTATTTTTGGGGAGGTTTGATATTTTGCTTGTAACATCCTCAAACGTTCGAAATAGTCATAGTAATTCAAAAAAAAAAAACATACAGATAAGCCACAATCCGCCTGGAACGGAAACACTATTCTCCTTCTTATGGAGCCCTTATAAACATTGCGTAGCCTTATTGTATGTTTTTATTCAATTATAACGATAATCTCCATTTTCTTCGATCCCGGGCACGCAGCTTCCAATTGTTTAGACCAAGAGGTCTGGTACCCGCGATAGCTTGATTCTCGATTCTCTTGATTGGTCGTCTCGAACCTGGTGGCTGAAATTCGAAGATCCTCTTCGCTGGAGCATTATTGTCCATTCGAAGTTACTGTTACCAACAGTGATGTTTTGTCCTATACGCTGGACAAATGCTTCTTTGTTTGTTGACAACATATACATGGATTTGTCCTCATTTACATCAAGACCATTTCGTTTCGCCTGTTTGTTGTTCAATTCAAAGTCTCTAAAATGCTAGGAACAAACCGATGAAATCGATGCAATCTGGGTATCCCAGAAGCTGGACAGATTTAATAAACATAGTGCCTTCCGTGGTAACACTTGCCCTGCGCACTATCTGTTCTTGCCGAAATCCGGTGCATGTTTGGAATAGTTCGGAGGAACTGTTTCCGAATTGAACGTTGCACTGCCTGTTTTCCAGCGTCACGCGACACAGCTGGATCAGATTAACCGGGATCCCGAATTCAGCCATCGCCTTGTCGTCTGAATATCATATGCGGCTTTGAAGTCGATAAAGAGATGTTTCGACTTGAAATTCGTTGGTCTTTCCACGATCTTAGTGTGTGAAATCTAGTCGATCGTCGATTTGCCGGGCCGAAAGCCACACTGTTACGTGCCGATTAGTGTGCTGCAGAAAGGCTTCACATTACGTTGGATACGATTTTATATGCGACATTAAGCAGGGATATGCCTTTTTTTGAAGATGGGGAGTTGATAGTCCTGTTATCGTGCATGGATTCATATACCCATACTTGGTTGATGATTGGTGTGTGCACCCTACCAAAGCAACACCACCATGTTTGAAAAGCTCCGCTGGTAGCCCATTAAAGCAGGAGTTATGTCGGTGCCAATAATCGACATACCAGCTGTCAGCAAAATACCGGATGTCATCGACTTGAGTCGACCTAATTCGAGTTCATCGAAATCGAATTTAGATAAATCGACATCTACGAGGGAAAAGAACAAACTAAGTAAACTAACAGATAAAAATTTAAATTTTGATGCCAAAGGCCGATAAAATTAAACTAACATTTAAACCGTATCAAGTACCACCAGAGGAAATCGAGATGGATCCACCAGTATCACAACCAGGAGCATCAGGAAGACGGCAGGTTGAACCAAATCCACCCCAATACCAAATACCGATGTCGGAGCTAATAAAATAAGCTTCTAGAATTATGAAATTCACAGGAAAGGATGGGTAACATCTTTCATAAGGGAAGTGGAACTTTTCCTCCCACTATTCCAAGCCGATCAAGCCCCCTACAATTTCATACTACAGAGGAGTGTAATAAATAAAATCCAAGGAGATGCATTACAAACGATCCGAATTCTTGGGACCAATCCAACGTGGGAACAAATTAAAGTGGAGCTGACCAGAAGTTTTGGAGTGAGGGAAACGTACCACCAACTTTATCACCAAGCTGTTAGCCTTAAGAATTTTAACAACGTAAGTGAATATTCTTATAAATTAAAAAATATATTAGATAAGTTAAATTCTAAGTATGAACAAGATACGAAAAAGCCTATGGAATGCTCACCTTCAGTGAATGAATCCATTACTTTTGAAAACATTTATAAATGCTATAGATCCAAGTTTAGCCAGTATAATATTAAGCAGAAATATAAATACTGTTCGAGAAGCCTTCTTTACTTTGGAAGAAAATGGAATGATTAGGCAAAGTAGATTTAATAGAAATACAAATAATTTTACTCAAAATAGAAAAGTTCATCATTATAATAAAAATATGAACGGTTCATCTTTTAATCAACATCAAAATTGGGAAAGAAGTTTCGAGCGGAAATAATAGTAAAAAGAATTCAATATAGCTTAGCAACAGAAACAGAGTAGAACCGATGGAAGTAGGTCATCTACAAAGAGAAGTACAGGAAGAGGTAAATTTTCAATTGACGCCTTTAAAACATATTTACCGATAGTCGAATTGACAATAGGGGACGTCAAGCTTAAATGCCTTATAGACACTGGTTCAACGACTACTTTACTAGACAAAAACAAGCTATTACAGTATAAACGACTTAGGCTAGATAAAATAATTTATTTCAATACTCTTAGTGGTCAAACAATAGTAGATACAGAAATAATAACAGAATTACCTTTAAAATTTAATGAAAAGAAATGGATGAGTTGGACGCTAGCAACTTTAAGGAACAAAGAATTCAATGGACTCATCGGACTAAATTTGCTTTAACCCCTCCAAGCAATAGTAAACTTAGATGAAAAAGTTTTGGAAGTCCATGGGAGCAAAATCAAATTTTTAAATTCATGTCCATATAAGGAGAATGAAATCCATTTAATAGAATATTCAAAAACAGATGTATTTAAAATTCTTCAACGTTCAGGCATGAATAGCGAAGAAAAAATTAAAAGGTGCATATATATTTTGAAAGATAGCAGTGATTTGTTTTTTCAAGAAGATCAAAAGCTTTCCCATGCTTATGAGATAAGACATGAGATAGTAACGAAATGTAGTAATCCTATTTATTCAAAAATTTACAGATATTCCCAAATCCATGAACAAGAGATAAGTAGGCAAATTAAGGAAATGTTAGACCAACAAATTATTAAAGAAAGTAACTCTCCTTATAACTCTCCTCTGGATAGTACTTAAAAAATTGGATAATTCAGGGAAAAAGAAGTGGAGACTCGTTATACATTATCGTAAACTGAATGAAGTAACTGTTGACGACAAATTTCCCATACCGAATATATATGTAATATCCAAGAAAAATTAGACAGAGCACAGTACTTCACAACTCTTGACTTAGCCAAAGGTTTTCATCAGGTACTAATCAAAGAACAGGATCGAAAGAAAACAGCATTTTCCACTCCATTAGGCACTATGAATTCATAAGGATGCCGTTCGGACTTAAAAATGCTCCGGCTACTTTTCAGCGCTTAATGAATTCAGCCCTAAGAGAATACATCAATAAAATCTGTGTAGTATATATGGACGATATACTAATATTCAGTACAAATATTGATGAACATGCTGAAAACATCAGGAAAGTTCTTAACAAACTCAGAATACACAACCTCAAAATACAAATAGACAAGTGTAAATTTTTTGCTAGGGAGACAGAATATTTAGGTCATATTCTGACTACAAAAGGAGTTAAACCTAATACAACTAAGATTGAGAGCATTCAAAGACTTAAGCTTCCAGAAACTCAGAAGCAAATTAAGTAATTTTTGGGCTTAACGGGATACTACCGAAAGTTCATTAAAGATTATGCAAAAATTGCACATGCCATGACAAAATATTAAAAAAAACACGAACGAAAACGATTCGAATTACATCAATGCTTTTGAGAAATTAGAAAGACTTCTAACCGAAACACCAGTACTTCTATACCCAGATTTTAACAAAAAGTTCAAATTAGTAACCGATGCTAGTGATTACGCTTTAGGTGCTGTTTTGTCCCAAGACGAACACCCAATCTAGCAGAACCTTGAATACTCATGAAATAAATTACTCAGCCACAGAAAAAGAGTTGTTGGGAATCGTATGGGCTGTACATTACTTTCGGCCATATGTTTACGGTAGAAAGTTTAACCTCATGACAGACCATCAACCTCTTAAGTGGTTACAAGCCAAATATAAAGGGAAGGATATAAATCCTTGCTTATAAAGATGGCTTCTTAAGTTAGGAGAATATAATAATAACATAGATTATATTAAAGGCAAAGGTAATAAGGCAGCAGATTTTTTAAGTACGATCAACCCCGATACAGGTCAAATCAATTTGACAGAGACTTTCAAATCTGACGAGGGAGAGAATGCCCGAACTGAAGAGAAAATGAGCTTAGATAACACAATCCACTCTCAAGAAGAAGATCAATTTGATTATTTCCCAATTTTGGATACAGTAGTTAATAGGTTTTTTACGCAAATAATTTTAACAAATAATAAGTCAAAGGAGACTAACTGACTGACTGACAATATTGATACTGATGATATCCGGACTTAATGCAACTTTAATGATAGAAAAAATTGAGAGTAGCTACGGATTTGCAGAAATAAACATTTGAAATATTCAAATCATAAAATATTAAGATATCATACTTCATATAATCAACCCGGTAGAAATTAATTTAAACTAAAAGATAATCTTATGGAAATAAATGTAGAAGACGAAAGGGATTTACTTATCAACAAACTAAAGTCCCTCAACTATAAAGTAGAAACAATAATACTACACAGACATACAAGAGGACTTATAAACATCCCAGGAACCGTAATGAAATGGATGATGACGATAGACAGAACATTGAAGGACACTGGTAGAGCTCAAAATCGCTCGCAACTGTATATCTTGTGTTTTCCACCACAATATAAACATATCATTTCATTCTTCTTCAGAAGGGTGAAAACAGTTCTGAACTTGAATTTGGACTTGGGTGATGGGACTCCGAAGCGACGAAAATGCTTCGTGGAACTCCTTCCACTTTGACGGATTTCCGGAAAATTGTAGTAAGTCCATAGCTGGCAGCTTTACGTGCGCATGGTGATAAGATTCTATTGGCTTACTGCGACTGACGCAGTTCGTAATTTATGTTCCGCAAAATCCTCGTGAAGTGAAGTTTTAGAATGCCACTCTGTATCAATGCTCGCTCTACTCCCGTTGAGATTCCTCCATTGCGAAACCAGCCTCACCGCAAACTAATTCCACCGCACTCTGTGCTTCCTCGAATTTCTTTCGGTGGTCACACAAGAGTTTTAAAAATGATTGAATGTCCGATTCATCGTACAATTCTGCTTTATTGCTTGTGTTCATAAGACGTTTAAGCGAGTTTTTGTGAACGTCTCGTTTGATGGTAGATATTTTGCAAGAGACAATGCAGGTCCATGGGACCCAGGGACTAGCTTCTCACAACCATTCGTGTTGTGCGTGTTATATTTTTTACAGGACCCTTTCAGTCCTATTGTTTAATGCCGTTTCCGGGCAATAGTTTATTTCAAAAGCTTTTTCATGACAGTTATACTCTCGGATATTTGTCAGATGCTCGCGGGAGGTGGGGTCGTAAAAGAATTTATGGGTGTTTTGTGGGGATTGAACCTCTAACCCTTCGTTCCGTAGTCTAATGCAATAGCCACGACGACGCCCACAATGCCAGAATTGGTATATTTAATTTGTATAATTATATTTATAAATGATAAGTTTATCATTTTTTTATCATTTAAAATCTAACCTTTCCACTGATTTGTATACCTTATACTAAGGGTTTAAGTTTGATACATAGTTCGTAACATATAGACATAATTTAGATAGACCCTATAAAGTATGCACATACACTCGTGATAGCTATCTATAGCGAAGACGATTGAAAGTCGTGAAATCCGCCTACTAATTTAAACGCCAGATATTTATTATTTACAATTCATCCATACATTGTCGTTAACCTTTTTGGGAGAATTTTCATTAAAAACCGATTTGTATGATATTTTGCATGTAACATCCACAAACGTTTGTAGTTATCGTAGTAATTTAATAAATAAATACTGTAAGCCACTGTGTTAGGGCTGATGGAAAGAGAGGGAGAGGGTATCAAACAATCCGTTCCAAACGGACTGCAGCTTTTCTGTATGTTTTCAAAAGAAATTGTTTTTCCCAAATATCATTTTGTCCTTCAGCTCAGTTTAATTATGTCAGTTTGCATATCCCAAACAGTCCTTTTCACAAAATTTGTTTTCAAAAGTAGAAACCGTGATCAACATCTTTCCAATCATTATGAGAGCTGTCCTTAGATGGTGATGATAACGACAATAAAGAATGATAAGTTTGAAAAGGAAACTGTTCAATAGAAGAAAGGAACGTGTAATATTATGTAATTCGAATTTCCACTCTCTTTAATGAAACATGAAGAAAGTAAAATGAATTTTGCACATCCATACAGATTTTATTCACCAAGTCTTAAAATGTCAAATGTTTTAATGAATAAAGGCAAATGTATTCGTTAATCCTAATAAGCTACGCAGTGAAATATGCTGAGATATCGTTATTTAATTTTGTAGGCTTTATAAGTATATTAAGGTATTCATTGCAATACCATGCTTCTGAAATAAATTTATATTTTGTCTGTCAAACCATTTCATAAACATATGCACAGCACATATGTATATGTAGACATGTACATATACATATGTATGTTGGTATGAAGATCAGTCAAATATAAATCAATCAAAAATAAATCAGTCAAAAATAGATCAACCCAATTCTAATAGAGCATGGATTCAAGTAAGTACGACGCTGAACGCATCCAGTGTAATCTGGATCTGCATTACTGAATTTAAATAACTAGGTGTAACTCTAGATAACAAATTAAATTGGAATTTTTTAAATTAAATTTAAAAACAACTGTGTACATCAGTCTTAAATAAAATTCACCTTCGAAAACTTGCTCCGACTAGTCTTCTCATTACAATATATTATGCCCCAGTTGATTCCCGTTTGGAGTAGTAGTGCATTTATAAGTATCCTAAAGCCGCTCATAACAGCCCAGAAGAAGGCAATACGAAATATTGTTTAAACCAAGATGGGAACCTTCATTTCCCTTATTTCAATATACCAATATTTTGCCGCTACAATACCTCTATATAAAGTGTTGAGGTTGTTCTACCTTCGAGGTCGTCACTCCCATGTAAGTCGAAATGAAGTTTACTCACTACGTTCTTCGACTCAAGTTGTAGTTCCAAGAGTTAGAACAGAACACTACAGAAGATTTGCCACCAGCATAGATCCCTTAATTTACAAAAGATTGCCGGCCAATATACGCCACCAAGTAGGATGTAAATCCAGATTCTTTAAACTTCTAAAGAATTGGTTACTCTCCAGATGTGATGTACTGAGTTTAATGCAAGTAATTATATAATGCGAATGCATTACCTTGTCACATCTTGAGACATCTTTTCATATCTTTCAATTTTTTCTTACATAAAGCGTTTCTGCTTTTTGTGTGGCTCCATGGTATCAACTTAATACACTTGTCACTGGTTCCTCTAACCACAAAGTATATGTATATCAGAATTCCTTAAATTAATTAATTTGTGTAAATTAACTTCTTTTGAAGCCTCAAGGAGTCACATGTAAAAATGGATATTGTATTATGAAATGAAAAAATAAATCAATAAATCTAAAAAAATCTATAAATCTATAAAATCTCCGCAGTTCAATTTAAAAATGCAGAATCACATTTTCGACAAAAACAATTTTTACTTGCACCTATACCTATAGGGCAAGTATTGGTTTCGTGAAAAATTTCGAACTCGAGATTTTAATCAAATTTGACATTACTATGATGGAGAAGTCCAAAAAAGTGGGTCCGCCAATTCCGTCTGTCTGTCTGTCTGTCTGTCTGTCTGTATATTCGACTGGAGCCTAAACGGGTGGACGGATTTGCTTCAAACTTCATATCTGGGGTCTGTGGGATGATCCCTAGAGGCGAAATTGGAATTTTCGTTCTAACCTCAAAATAAAGGGTACTTTACTTAAGGCCGATTTCACTAAAAATGGATTTTCTCGAAAACGGCTCTAACGATTTTGATAAAATTTCCTATGTGCTTTAGTTTGGGCATATGCTAGTAGGTGGCATACCACGTTTTGCGCGAAAAATGCGTATAACAGTAATTTTACGAATTGAGTGTATATCGGCCATTTCTTCAGCGATTGGGCTTAAAATTAATATTTGAGGTGGGTATGATAAATGCAAGGACATAACGTACCAAGTTTTGAATCTACCACGCCCACTTTCCAAAAATTTTACTTTTTCAAAATGTTTACTAGAAATCAAAAAAAATTGTTAAAACATAGTTCATAGGCTTTGAAAATCTCTACAATTCACCTTAACATCATATATGGCCACGCCCACTTTAGGATGGCGTTTTTACAAAAAAACTTGAATTTCAGTGCTTATACGATTATAAACTTATAGCATTAAGGTGCAAGTACGTACGACCCAGTCGTGCACTTTATTTTCATTAGCAAATTAGCAAAAATTCGCCCGCATTCTTTCATACTCTTTTATTTCTCCACCTATGAAAACAGACACATTCATTTTGCAAAATTGCGAAACCGCTATAAAGTCAAAAAATGTAGGGGAAAGGTGCGAACAGTGAGACAAATTTTTTTTTAATGTGGTATTTCTTGAATGTACTTTAGCGATGTTAATCAAATGTTGACAAATACTTAAGACATATTCTACCCAACTATTGTTAGAGAGTCTTAAGTAAATGAACCAAAAGATACTCTACCGTCAGCTTATTTATATGTAGAAATTCAAACTGTCCCAGAGTGAACAGTGAGACAGTACAAAAATGATTCGAACAATAACACTTCAACTTATTATTTAAATATTTTATATAAAATAAAGATACAAATTATTTATTTTATTGCAAAATCCAGCTCAAATAAAACAAAGTCCTGTTGGCGACTGCATTGAATGGGGAGCAGAAGAATCCGCTCAATGTCCTCAAGCCTAACTGAAGCAACATTTTCTACTTCTGGTGCTGTGAACCAATTTGAACTTTCATGCCTGCTCTGAAAATAAACTTCAAACTCGTTTCCTTCATCTTTCAATATTTGTCCAATAAAGAAGATGGACAAAGATCTCGCTATTCACTTAAAAAAATGTCTAAATCTTCGGCTTTTGTCAAAAAAATATCGAAGTTTTCTTACCCTATCCTAATGCCCAAAACACATGTGCAGCGAAATGCGTGCAGCAAAATTGTAGAACATAGTTTTATATGTAGGCAACCACATGTGCGTGCTGCGTGCCCATGCAGCCACGCAAGTCGTCGCTAATTCTAATTTCTATGCAATGCAATGTAGTAGATCTGCAAAATAGTACAAATTTCGTGATTTGACATTTCAAATTGTCACCTATATGACAGTTTACGTTTAAACCTATTGAAAAAAACAAAACTAAATTTTTAAATTCAAATCGCCATGGAGAAAAATGTCAAACTTTTAACTGCACGTGTGTTTCACATGCGTCGCTGCACGCATTGATGCGCGATGCTTTGCTGCACATGTGTTTTAATGTACCCTTACATTAAGTTCGACACATAGTTTGTAACATAGAAAAATAATCGAGATATACCCAATAAAGTATATGTATAAATTCGTTATCATTAGCGAAATCGATTGAACCATGTCTGTCCGTCCTGAGTGAGTATTGATACTGATCAGGTATATATGTGTATGTACATAAACACACACGGAATAAAGTATTGGGACACACACCATTTCTCGAAACAAATTCCTCCAGTTTAGAAATAAATAAATAATAATTTGTTCGCAATAATGTTCATTTATTAATTCTTTAGCGAACTATATAAAAATAAAATTCGGACTTATAAATACAAAAAAAAATTAATTAAGTAATTAGACTTCCATTTTTGAATGGAAAAAAGTATTGGCACTGTGCATGATTTAGGAAATTAAAACATGCATTGCAGTAAATAAGTAATGAGATGGCATACCTTTCGTCTTAACTACTTCTTGTAATCTATTTTGCATAGACAAAGCTAGCTTCTTGGTAACTTCAGGTTTAATTTGCCCCATTCATTAGCGAGTACCTCTTTTAACCCGAATCAGCCCAGATTGCAATTTCTTTTATTTCGGAAACTGATCCGTTGTTTAACCGCTGACTGAAAAGTATAGTTAAATGATCGGGAGTGTGATCATATGGAGACGCTGGTCTGATTCGGGTTAATTGGGATTTGCTGGTAATATGGTGTTTCCGAATCCGTTTTTCCAGACCATCCCACAAATGTTCTATTGGATTGATGTCTGCAGATTGTGTGGAATATTCTAAAGTATTCATTCACGAGGTATGCTTGTGATCGTTATCTTGATGGAAATAGAATGTATGTATGACTTTGCAAAGTCAATACGCTTACGTTGGTTAGCTTTGTGGATGATATTTCGAAACGTCCAAGATGTAACAGTTTATAATATTCCGAACTGTAGATCTTTTCACTATTTCACCGAAGTCAGCCAATGATTTCCTTTGAAATGTAGGTCTAAAATTACTTTTCATACACACAATGTGGTTTCCTTTCATTTGTCTGCCATGCTTAACCATCGACGCTGGTTAATGACAATGTGTGAAATTAAGCTTACAGTAATTTAGTAAGCTTTCAGGAGAACAAAACAACGGTACCTTATTATTTCAAGAACAAATAATGCATATTATCATTTAATTTAACCGATCTAGTAGTAAAAATCAATGCTATTCCAATACTTTTTTCCTTATAAAAATTGAAGTCTAATAAGTAAATTATTTTTACTTGCACCTGTAGGGCAATGTATTGGTTTCGTGAAAAATTTCGTATTCGAGATTTTAGTCAAACTTGACATTACTATGATGGAGAAGTCCAAAAAAGTGGGTCCGCCAATTCCGTCTGTCTGTCTGTCTGTCGGTCTATTCGACTGCGGCCTAAACGCCTAAACTTCAAACTTCATATCTGGGGTCTGTGGGATGATCCCTAAAGGCGAAATTGGAATTTTTATTCTAACCTCAAAATTAAGGGTACTTTACTTAAGGGCGATTTCACTAAAAATGGATTTTCTCGGAAACCGCTTTAACGATTTTGATAAAATTTCATACGTAAGTTAGTTTGGGTATATGCTATTAGGTGGCATACCACGTTTTGCGCGAAAATGCGTATAACGCCAATTTTTAGAAATTTGCTGTTTCTCGGCTATTTCTTCAGCGATTGAGCTTAAAATTAATATCTGAGATGGGTATGACAAATGTAAAAATATCACGTACCAAGATTTGGAACTGCTACGCCCGCTTTTAAAAAATTTACTAGAAATCGAAAAAAATTGTTAATAGGAAATTAATAGGCCTTGAAGTTCTCTATAATTCCCTTGAACACCATATATGACCATGTCCTCTTTTGAGGCCATTTTTACAAAAAAAAAATCAAAATGTGAAATCTCCCAGATAGCATCAGAGATAGAATCAGTTCAATGTTATTAATCAAAATTGTGCGTACGACCCAGTCGTGCACTTTATTATAGTTTGTTTATACACCCCGTGTCATAACTATATAACCAACCTAAATTTGTATGTATTTCTCTGAAAGAAATATTGAGTAGTCTTAACACTATTCTCGAGATCAGATTTAATAAAAATACAATACATTAAATTAAAGTGATTTATTAATGTTTTAATCGAATTTTACATTGCAAATTAAATTTCGGGTGTTGCATAACTATATTTAACTAACTAAAAATTTTTTTAAAAAAAACAAGAATTAATAATGAGTTGGTCCTCAAACTCAAACAAGCATCTTCATGCCTTCCAGCAGCTTACTTCATGTTTCTTGACTAACATCCGTCCAAGCCGACTCCACAGCATGTTTTAACTCGGCCACAGTTTGAAACTGGCGATTTCCACCATAAATTTTTTGAACCAAGATTCCCCAAATGTTCTCTATTGGATTCTGATCCGGTGAACATGTTGGCCATGTCAGAGTCCTTATGTTGTGGAGCTCCAACCACTCTTTGGTTAGTCTGCTGGTTTGCACAGAAGCATTATCTTGTTGAAAACACCAATCTTCTGAGGCATTATCTTCAATAAACGGTAGGAGGCACTCTTCCAAGACGCGTATGTACTCCGCACTGTTCATTCTGGTTGAAGGAAAAGATATGGGCAACATCCCTTTGATCGAGAATGCTCCCCAAACCATAAGACTGCCACCACCGAAGTTTCTGCGAGAGAAGAACCTTGGCTCCTTCCTTAAATCTCTCCAATAATACTGAATCCCATCAGGACCATCAAGATTGATTTTTTTCTTATCAGAGAAGATCACCTTACCAAAAATGTAGTAAATAAAAAAGAACAACTCAAAAATTGTTTGTACCTACTTTGGTCCAATCTCTATCCATATTGTCGCTGGTGTATTGCAACCTGGCTACCTTATTTCGAGGTGTAAGGCAAGGAGCAGGGTGGTCAAAGGGTAGTGATGCGGAACATATGGGAACACAAGCGTTCTCGCTTTAGCCTCTCACTATCAACTCCTACTCTACACCTCCACGATGGTGGCTGCTGGGTGCCTAGTACCTCAACTGGAGATTGGGTAACCAACCCCTTTGGAAGGTTGTTGGTGGCAGCGAATGAGAGAGGGGGGAGGAGTGTCTTCTCACTAAGGCACCTTCTCTTGCTTCAGGCGGCGGCGGACGAATTCCCTAGATGGAATCAACGGTGGCGTCAACCAGTTCCAGTTAGGTCGAACTATTAGTGTTATCCCTATATGAGCTGCTTCGACATATTCGAATTCCAGGTCTATAGGGATTTTCAATACTGAGTCAGGGTGTTGGAATAGAGTTGGTGGCGGATGAACCCTTAATGGGCCAACGGCAGCGCTCACATCCCCGAAGCGGGGTACTGACTCCGGAATATCCGGCCCCTTGTCCTAGGGGTAAAAAAAGGAACTGGTCCTCCAGGTTGGGGGTTGTGCGTCGGGGTAACTTCCCTACCACGTAAAAAAGGCAATAGTTACGACACAACGACAAGCCTCGGATAAGGATGATCCCACTGTTGACGACCCCAGCAAACGAAATAAGGACAACGATCTTCGGATCTGCACGTGGAATGTTCGGACCCTTAACAGGCCGCGTGCAGCCGAACAATTAGCAGAGGCCCTAGACTGCTACAACGCAGATATCACCGCCATCCAGGAAGTGCGATGGGATGGCCCGGGCAAAAAGAGGATGAAAAACTGTGACGTATACTACGGTGATTGCTATAGGGAACAGAAACAGCGCTTATTTGGATGTGGGTTCGTCATACGCGGCAGACTTAGGCAAGAAGTCTTGAGCTTTCGACACGTGAGCGAGCGTCTTATGACAATCCGCATCAAGGCTAAATTCGCGAACATAAGCCTAATATGCGCTCATGCCCCCACAGAGGACAAGGATGACGCCACCAAAGAAAGTTTCTACGAGCTCCTCGACAAAACATATGAGCAATGTCCTAAGTATGACGTTAAAATCGTCCTAGGCGATTTTAACGCCAAGATAGGAAAGGAGGACATCTTTGGTAGGACGATTGGAAAGCACAGCCTACACGACACCACGTCTGGCAACGGACTTAGGCTTATTGACTTTGCGGCGGGGCGAAATGTCAGTATAGCAAGCACACGGTTTCCTCATCTCAATATCCACAAGGGGACATGGCGATCTCCTGATCATCAAACGGTCAATCAAATTGACCACATTGCGATCGACGCAAGGCATGCCTCCAGTATTCTGGATGTCCGAACCTTCCGAGCAGCCAACATGGACTCGGATCATTTCCTTGTTGCAGCCAAGGTACGAATGCGGATATCCCAAACGCCACAACTAAGAAGAACTACTGTGAGAAGATTTGACGTCGAAAAGCTGCAATCGCAAGAGATCGCCAGAACCTTCACCGAACGCGTATCCCGAAACCTCTCAACTACTCCTATGCCGCCAGCATCAAGCGCCGAAGACCAGTGGCAACGCTGCCAGCAAGCCATCAGAAGTGCCGCAACTGATGTGCTGGGTTTCACCCGACCATCACCTAGAAACCCCTGGTTTGACGATGAGTGCCGGCAAGCACATGCAGCTAAACAGCAAGCATACAAAGCGGCGCTGCAAAAAAGGACGAGAGCTGCTCGTGAGCTCTACGAGCAGAAGAGACGGGAAGAACATCGGCTTCTCCGAAAGAAGAAAAAAGAGCACGAGAAGCGCGCGATCGAAGATATTGAGAGATTATACTCCAGGAATAATGTACGGAAGTTTTACCAACAGGTAAAAAGAACGTGTCAGGCCAACAAGACCCGTACAGAAGCCTGTAGAGATGAAGAAGGAAACCTCGTAGTAGAGTCACAGTCGGTGCTGAGAATATGGAAAAACTTCTTCTGCAGACTGTATAACGGCGACGAAGACCAACATCCCGCTGTCAGGCAGAATGAACCATTCAACATAGACGATGATAGCCAAAACTTCCGTCCACCTGACCAAAACGAAGTAAGGATAGCAATATCCAAACTTAAGTCCAACAAGGCTGCTGGACCTGACGGCTTACCAGCCGAGCTATTCAAAGCAGCTGGAAATGACCTGGTAGAGAGCATACACCAACTCATTTCTAAAATTTGGTCAGATGAGTGTATGCCTGATGAATGGAATCTCAGCACCGTTTGCCCAATCCACAAGAAAGGAGATCCCCTCAATTGCGCCAATTACAGAGGTATCAGTCTCCTCAACATCGCGTATAAGATCCTATCTGCCATATTGTGTGAACGTCTGAAACCCTTCGTCAACAACCTGATTGGGCCCTATCAGTGTGGTTTCAGACCAGGAAAGTCCACAATCGATCAAATCTTCACACTTCGACAGATCCTGGAAAAAACCCAAGAAGTCCAAATCGATACCCACCATCTTTTTATCGATTTCAAGGCCGCATATGACAGCATTTATAGAGACGAGTTATACAGAGCCATGTCTAGTTTTGGCATCCCTGCCAAACTCGTCAGATTGTGCAGAATGACGATGGAGAATTCTCGCTGCTCCATCAAGGTCGGTAACGATCTCACCGAGACCTTTGATGTCAAAAAAGGTTTTAGACAAGGTGATGCGCTGTCATGTGATTTTTTTAACATCGTTCTTGAAAGAATTGTGCGAAACTCACAAGCCAACACCGGAGGCACAATCTTTCAAAAGTCTGTGCAACTACTAGCGTATGCCGACGATATTGACATTATTGGAAGAACACAGCGGGCTGTCACCGGTGCGTTCGCTAGTATTGAAACAGAAGCGGCCAAAATGGGTTTAACGGTAAACGAGGGCAAAACCAAGTATATGCTGTCAACCAAAAGGGACACGCAACATCGACGAATTGGACAGAACGTCACAATCGACAGCTATAACTTTGAGGTAGTAAGGGACTTTGTCTACCTCGGCTCTGCTATCAATTCTGAAAATAACACCTCAGCAGAAATAAAACGAAGAATAACTCTTGCCAATCGCTGTTTCTTTGGGCTGAGAAGGCAATTGAGTAGTAAGGCCCTATCCCGAACAACTAAGGAGACTCTATATAAGACCTTGATCATCCCAGTCCTGCTTTATGGCGCTGAAGCTTGGACTTTATCAAAAGCGGATGAAGATATCCTCGGTCGTTTCGAGAGAAAAATTCTTCGCAAAATATTCGGTCCCGTTTGCGTTGACGGGCTTTGGAGGAGAAGATTCAACGACGAACTATACGAGCTGTACAGCGACATCGACCTAGTCAAAAAACTGCGCATTAGTCGTTTGAGATGGCTAGGACATGTAGAGCGAATGGACACCAGTGCTCCGGCCCGAAGAGTCTTCGAATCACACAAGGAGGGACAACGCAGCAGAGGAAGACCTCGCCTTAGGTGGCGCGCACAAGTTGAAGGGGACCTGAACAAGCTTGGAGTGCACAACTGGAGGCAGTTAGCTAAGGACCGAGCTAACTGGAGAGGCTTGTTAGTTGAGGCCCAGGTTCACCCCGAACTGTAGCGCCACCTAAGTAAGTAAGTAAGTAAGGCAAGGAGCAGGCTTCATTTTTTTGTATTCGATGTGCCCACACTGTTTAATAATCCTACAAATTGTGGATTTTGAAACCGAAAGTGCAAGAGCGCTTTTGATTTTCGAAAGTGAACTCGTCGAATTGCTCGCTGCTCTTAGCACCGATCTCTGCTCCCTCTCATTAATTTTCTTTTTTGGTCCTCCAGTCTTCTTACTTCCATAGGAATCAGGATTTATTAAGAAATTCCCAATGCAGGCATGATGGAGGTTTATTTTTCGACCAATTTCTCGCAAAGACAGACCTTCATCCCGATAAGCCAGTATCTTAACTCTTTCTTCCGCAGTAAGGTATTTACCGCGCGGCATTTTACCAGAATGTTTAGTACTCAGAGTATCGTAAGGAAATAAGGATAAATGCTTTTTACCAAGAGAGCGTAATGAAGTCTGCATTTTTTAATTTAAGGAAAAATAGGAACGGTTTTCTTCCTTGGTTATTTAGTTATGCAACACCTTATATTTAAATTTTGCTTTAAATGGGTATAAAAGCGCTATTAATACAATCCAATTTATAATATTTTATGATTTGTTTATCTTGTCTTTCAGTTAATGAAAAAAATTTTTAAAAAATTTTTGTTTAAATATTAAGGAAATGCAATTAGTTATATAGTTGTGACACGGGGTGTATATCTCAACGCTACATAGATTTTCAAATTAATAATTGAACATTTTTCCAACCAAATTTTAAAGACTTGTTCTTTTTATTTGTTCGGTAGAAGAATTTATTTCAAAAAATGGTGCCTGTGCCAATACTTTTTCCCGTGTGTATGTATATATATGTATGTATGTATGTGTGCACATATATGATGTATACCTGATCAGTATCAATACCCAAGGCGATTTAGCCATGTCGGTCCGTTCGACTGTCCATATGTCACCACACGTTGGATCTTAAATTTTGAGCTAGGAGGATGAAATTTCATATCTGGGTGTTTGAAAAGGAGAAGTGTAAAAGTTTTTTTCAAATCCGCTTGTAATTCTGTCGTAGTTAATTTTCCCCGTACTTCTTTTCCAGTATTCATTAGTTTATAAGGAATTCAAAAATGATAACCAAGTAATTCATTGACGACCAAATAATGTGTTCTTCGTATTTGTAATCACGGTCGACCTTTTCCTAGCTTTCCATTGAGATATATTTCAATGTCCGAAATAGTCCGAAATTTATCGAATTTTTTTTTAAAGTAACAAAACGAAGAGAGGCGACCGATAAAACCGAATAAGTAATAGACAAAACCGTAATTCTCAGGGCCACCCAACCCAACCCTATGTATTCCTCAAGATTTATTAGAACACGTGACTTATGTACCTATCTTCATAGGACGTACATATGTACATATGTAAGTATGTCCAAATGTTCACTTATCGGTCTTAAGTTCTAATGAAAAGCAAGTTCCAATTATTTTATCAGCACAAACATACGAAATATCGACTGAGTGATGTTTAATTGATTTATTGGATCCTTGACATCACGAACGTCCTTGTGTTGTTAGAATACCAAGAGAGGATAATGTTTATTACAGGTAAGTGTATATACTTCGCACGAGCACTTCTTTAAGTCAATTGCTTGAATTATTCTCATTAACTAAACTTCTTCGTCTTGTTTTGTGTAGTACGGAAGCACGCGCAAGCACCCAACACCAAGAACGATACTTCCATCTCCGGAGAAAACAGAAAAGCACGGGATTGAAAATTAATTTAGCCAATAACAGGGATTAGTGTCATATATTTGACTTGACTGGATGTGCGGGCATACGTATAGAAACTGTTTGTTCATGCTTTGATGGTGGCGCAGAGCGAACGTGACACAATAACTCTAATCGCAGTGATGTTTTGAGTAAAACAATTACACGATGTAATTCTTGGAAGATAATCTCTAGATTTCTGTTGAGGATTACTGAACACATTAAGTTACGTGGGGGAGACTAATTTCAAGTTTCATAATTACATTTATAGAATTGCCCCAAGGAGGCAATTATTTCCTCGTAATGTTCGTTGAGAGTTAAAAATATGGTAGAAGGGCCAAACCGTCTAATGTCGAACCAAAGTTTGGTTTTCCTTTGATTCAAAGCATGTAATGTAATCATGTAATTCTATTAACTTGGAAAAAAGCAATCGTATGTATGTGCATAATTTTGACGGTCATATACTACCAATAACGATTTTCAAATCCAGATCCATATATCTCCAAGCCAAACTCGGACACATGAGCAGTCGTAGTTCCAAGGCTGAAAAATGCAAATTCAAATAACATTAAAAATTTGTTTTGAATTTTATTAAACAAAAAGATTTTTATTAAAACAAAAAGAAGTTTTTCAATAATATATTTAAACAAAAACTATGAACAAAACAACTCAAAAATTTCAACGCACAAGCCAAACTCGGACAGTGATGTAACATTGCTTTAATAACGTCAAAATATTGTATGCAGAAGTAAATTCTTATTAAATATAGTCAGACAAATAACGGGATTGCAAATTCTAATAAATCCTTGTACTGTGACGAACAAAAATATTTAGTTTGGCAAAATGGGAAGACAAATAGGACAAACAACCACTGAAGTGCGGGAATTAATTATTAATCGTTCCGATGATGGAAAATCTGTGCGGGAAATAGCAAAATAGTGTGTAGAAACCATTTAATGCTTCATGATGTCATTAAGCGATACCGTACCACCAAAAATGTAGAAAATAAAGCTAAAAAAACCCACAATAAAATATTCATCGAAGCAGAAGGAAGTATTTTGGTAAGAAAAGTGAAGACTAATCCTTTCTTGTGTGCCCTAAAGCTAGCTATGCGCAAATAGAACTAGGTAAGAAAGCCTGTCCGTCAATCATAAGGAATGTTCTCCAAAGAGCCCATTTGGAGACATGGTCGAGGAGCTAGACAGACACTCTTTATCAGTAAACAAAATAAACAAAAGGCAGTTCGCAATAGAACATAAAAATTTGCTTTGAATAAACATGTTATGGTATATATGTAAAAATACATACATATGTACATTCCAGTTCGGAATATCTCCGATGTATTGATTGATCCGTTTTTTTGAATATCTTATTCATCTTTCTTATAAAGTAGTAGTAGATATGGTATGATGGTTACACGGCCAGAAATTTTTTTTCAATCAATGGTGTCAGCTCAAATTACAGGTGTATAAAAAGACCTTACAGATCGTTGTTGCACAATTCTTCAGTGTTTATCATCGGGATATAGTAAACGCTCGATATAGTGAACAATCAATATAGTGAATACCCAAAATGTTTTTTTTTTTTTTTTGTTTTTTTGAAAGTATAATTTTTGATAAGTATTTTTACGGATGAATAGCTTTTCTTTCTTCTAAACTATTCTTTTTAATAAATACTGGCTCATTTATTAGCAATCGCACAGAAAAAATGTAATAATATTCTATTTTCGATATATTGTATGGAAAAACATTCACATTTTGATGAAATTTGCTATAAGGAATCAACCCTCGCTACAATGCACAATCTCGTCACAATGAACAGGCCCGGTTTTCATTAGTTCACTATATATGTAATATCAATAAAAACAGATTTAAAGAATTTGCGTTGGAAACCGCACATCTGCTAGTCGCGGTGTACCCGTACAATCTTCCTGCTGCAGTTCATAAAGTGCTCATCCATGGAGCAAAGGTTATAGATAACACTTTGTTATCAATAGGCGAGCTTTCTGAAGAGGTAGGTGCATCAACAAACAAAAACATTACGGCATTTAGGCGTGATCACACGCGAAGTTACAAATGCGGATCTATTGCATATAGGAGTCTATGCAAGGCATATAGGAGTTCTGTTAGCTCAGACCCTTTAATAACAGGACTTCGGAAGTTACCCCGAAGAAAAAAACATGTTATGTCCAAAACTGCTTTGGAACTATTAGTTTTTGTTTTTTCTTACAATTTAAATTAATAAAAGGATTAAATACAAAAAAAAATATTTACCTAATTTCGAAAATTAACGTCATACGCATTTTTGCCTAAAACGTGGTATAACTAGCCCACATATGAAATTTTATCAAAATTGTTAGAGCCGTTTTCGAGAAAATCCAATTTAGTGAAATCAGCCTTGAGTAAAATGCCCTTAATTTTAAGGTTAGAATGAAAATTGCATTCATTCTCTAGGGATTATCCCACAGACTCCAGACATTAAGTTTGAAGCAAATTCGTCCAGGCGTTTAGGCTGCAGTCGAATAGGCAGACAGACTGACGGACAGATAGACAGACGGAATTGGCGGACCCAATTTTTTTGGACTTCTCCATCATAGTAATGTCAAGTTTCATTAAAATCTTGAGTTCGAAATTTTTCACGAAACCAATACTTGCCCTATATGTAGGTATAGGTGCAAGTAAAAATATATGGACGAAAGTGTAAAAAACTTTTTTTTTGCATTTCGTGGCGTTGGAAGGCGTAGGTATCAGTTTCTAGAAGGTAAAGCAATTTTTTTTTTAAACCCACGGCTCGCTTAGTTGTTCTATTTGCGGTGCAAACAATAACAACGTGAGCAGCCCCGTCATTACCAGTCACCACACATTGTACTATCCACACGGCCAAGTTGCCGTGGAATGTTCCATGTATGTATGTATGTGTACAAAAAATGTTCGTCCTTTATGAGCATCAAAGAGCACATGCCAGAGTGATGTGCGCTGCTTTCTTCGCTCATGGAGATAAATAGGATGAACTCCACTTCATTCAAAATGTCGGTCGTATGTAGTAACGTAACGTTTTGGTCTATTCTTATTGTCCAATGTAAGTAGTACATATAACTCAAGTTATAGAGCTTTATAAAACAAAATATTTTGAAGATCAATTTTTATTCAACTTACGAGGATAATGACTACCACAAAAGAAAGTTTAGCTCATTACAAGTATTTCTGCATATTTAACACAAAAGTGACAAATTTCGAGTTATCTAGCTTAAGTATTGATTTTTGTGGTGTTTTCATTTAAAAAACAATTTCGACGAAATTTTGCATGTAACACCGTTAAACTTTCGAAGTTTTCGTAGTTATTCAATAGTAAAGTACAGTACGCCACACCTACTTTTGCTGGGCTTATACAAAGGACTAAGGATAGAATATCATACCATCCATTCCAGACCGATTGTAGATTTTCCGTATGTTTTAAATAATTTTTTCTCTTATATATATTTTGCTCATACACGCCCTTTCAAATATCATATTACATACATATACATGAATGTATTTCTCATTTGCATCTATTTCTCCGACAGCTATTCCCCATCCTCACGCCTTTGAAATTGCTGTTTATACCCTATCCTAAGGGTATATTAAGTTTGACACATAGTTTGTAACATAGAGAAATAATCGAGATAGACCCTATAAAGTATATATATTCGTGATCAGCATCAATAGCGAAATCGATTGAGCTATGACCGTCCTTTTTGGGCCTTAAATTTTGAGCTAGGACAATGAAATTTCATATCTGGGCTTCTGAGAAAAAGATACAGTACAAGTGTAAACATTTTTTAAATCCGCCCACTGCCACGCCCACTTTTTCATAACTTCACTAAATTATATGAAACCGAAAAATTATGTTAAGACCAAATATTTAGGCATTCAGATTCCCTACAATCCACCCATACAAAAGTTTTGGCCACGCCCACTTTTTGGGGGCGTTTTCATCACAAAACCGGGTTTTGGGCCTTAAATTATTCACTAGGACGCTGAAATTTCATATCTGGGCTTATGACGAAAAGATACAGTAGAAGTGTAAATTTTTTTTACATCCGCCCACTGCCACGCCCACTTTTTCATAACTTCACTAAATTATATGAAATCGAAAAATGTTGTTAAGACCAAATATTTGGGTATTTAAATTCCCTACAATTTACCCATAGAACAGTTTTGGCCACGCCCATTTTGTGGGGGCGTTATCATCAAAAAACCTATTTTGATAAAATTTTACATGTAACATCCTAAAACGTTCGACATTATAGCTATATTTGAGTACAAAATGCAATTTGTCCACGCCCACTTTATAGAGAGGAGGATAGGGTATCATACGATCCGTTCCAGACGGATTGTAGCTTTTTTGTATGTTTTTTTTATAATTTTAGCACGGAAAGTAAAGCAATTACTAAACTAAATACAAAACCAAGAATACAAAGTAGAGTAAAATAACAGAAGAAATGTTTTAAAATTTATTTCACAACAAGAAACAGTAGATTTCACTTTTTTAGACCTATGTACATAAATACAGTAGACTTATGTTATAACAAGAGAAACGCCAACACTGAACGGATCCGGACTGAAAGCAAAGAACATTTTTTTCTACTCTTTGCTCGTATTACATATTATTTACCCTTAACGCTCCATAAACTTTTATAACCTAGCCATTTGTTTATGAAATGTCAAATGTGTGGATACCAATTTAAATACTTATGAAACGAATTTTAATTACTTTCTTTCCTTTAAAATTATTGCTATCGGGAGAGTAATTTGTTAGTTGTTTTCCGGCGACAAACTGTGGGGTAACATGCTTAACTTTTAGCATTACTCCCTGTGGCATCCTAATATCCTCATTAAAGTTATGACAAGCTCTTAAAAAGAGATCAAATGTATGGAAAAAATAAAGAAGAAAAAAGGCAGCTTTCAAAATATCATATTTTCAGTATTACAAAACACAGGCAGATGTGCTCGTCAAGTAAAACATCCATGCTGAATTATAAGGTGTAACAATAAATCGCTTTAGCTTAGCAAAATTCTTTTAGTGTCCCAATCCCAAGAATTTCCCTACATAAAGTGTAGGTGTCGCACCCTAAAATTCGCATGTTTCCCTGGTTGTTTAAACTGAAACGGGCAGGTGTTTAACATTAAAGGATTCTTTTTCTGTTCCACTCAAGTGTTGGTGATTGCAGAAACTCGCTTGGCATACAAATTCCTGGCTAAGTGCTGGGACGAATTTCGCAGACCATAAAATGCATTAAAGCCACTGAATAATAGATGGGAATAGCGGTTGACGGTTGCCCGTTATCTAAAAATAAAATGCGAATGATGGTAAAGTTTGCTCATGTTCGGGACAATGGGGTGTGAATGACGCTGAAGAAAAATTAAAAAATGGAGAAGAATGGGAATATACAACCTATTTATGTATGTAATAAAGTAGTTGCAAAGAAAGGAGGAGCATTTATCAATTAGAGTATTAGAAACTTGATTTCATATCTTTTTAGAATATTTTTGTATTCTTATGCGGTTGAAAAAAATCTGCAAACTTCGTACGAGTACCGAACAGTGTGTCAACAAGGTGAGAGGAACTTAGTCCAAAGCTATGAAGCTAACGCCCACCAGGGGTAGCACGGCTAGTAACAATGAGACTTTATTACAAATGTTGGCTCTATAGAATCTATTACAAATGTGGATCGTCTGTAAAAGTCGCATTCTGAAAAAAAGTCGCTGCACTCTAAAAAAATAATAAAATCGAGAAAATTATTAATGATTTCGTGAATAATCAATTCGTATGCCTCTACAATATTGCAAGAAGCGGATGAATCTAATATCCGTGGCTAAAATAGATTTACAATTGGTGTCTCAAACTGGAATTTGTTCTGGAACCCTAGTAAGAAGATAGGATATTTTGTATAGCTATGTCGAGTAAATGAAAACTATCAACAAGGTGTGTATGTACATACATGTGTATAATGTATGCATATCTTTATTCTTGCTGAAGGGTATAAGGAATTATAAGGAAGAAAGTCGAACGCATTACTCGCCATAACGTCAATCATATGATTTCTGGTAGTTGACAAAATAAAATTTTAGAAACAAATGGTTATAACGTGTTGCTCGTATTAGGAAATGATATTAGAAAAAAACTAGGTTGAAGGACAGGACCAGTCGAAAAGAATTAAGGGAAGATCAACTCCGGCACACAAATACACTCGTATGAATGGAATCGATCTGATACCCCCAAGGACCGCAAAAGATTTCGGCATATTACAATATAAACTATGTTGTAGAGAAAACATTGAAGAAAATTACAATCGTAGAAATGTTACAAACACTCTGCAACGGTCGTGTGTTTTGTGTAAGCTCTAATAAAATTAACGTAGCGTAGTAAATCTTTTGATTGTACAGGGTATTTTCTTATGAAACTTTAAAATGAAATAGATAATAGGTAATGAAATTAAATAATTGTATGCCGTTATTGTTTAAATATGTTTTCAGGAATATGGGCGCCGCAGCGGGCGGCCCAATCTGGAAGGTCAATATCCACCACAAAACTTTATTTAGCGTTGAACCTCATTTTTTGTAGAACGGCTACGTCATGTGGTATTTAGAATAGAAGCAATCCACAAGTCATTATTGAAAAGCCGTTACATCCACAAACAGAAGTTTATTATGTACTGATAGATGCGATTTTCTACCAATAAGCCAGTTAAATTTTCTTCATTTAATGTTAAGCTCTTCTTTTTTCTTAGTCACATGTTACTTTTATCTTAACTTGGCATCTAAATTCATTGCGAGATACTCAGTTGCATTAGAGTAAAGAATTTGAACATCAGAAATAAATATTGACATATGGCTAATTTTCTTATTGGCGATATCAACATGATCGTGATCAACATGATTGGTGCAATCAAAAAATGAGCTGTTTAAGTGAATTCGATTCGTTTTGGTCCAGTTGAGAACTTCTTACAGCAATTTGAAGAGATTTAGTTGGTTCGCTTTCGTTTTTTGCAACTGTGTCATCAGCAATTATTGTGCAACTTGAAGGTGTTGGTAAGTCGTTAGTAAATAAAAGGTATAACACTGGGCCTATCTTGTGGGAACTCAGCATTGATTCCGTGTATGTAGTTGCGAATAGGTACTTTTTTTAAACTCCATATTTAATTCTAAAATATCTGTTTGAAAGGTACACTTTTAGTACTTCTGCATATTCCATGCGAAAAGTAATTTTAGTTTCTGAAGAAGGCCTTCGCGCCAAACATTTTCAAATGCCTTTGCTACATCCAAAAATACAGCTGAGGTACCCAGCAAAGGGTGAGATTATACTGTCCAGCTATCTCGTTAAAAGATACGCAGCAGTCTTTCAGTGCCTTGGATCTCGTTGTGCTGGATGCAAGGGATTTGATGGCTGCCTGACTGTCGATGTATATGACAATATTCGATGCTGATACTGCATTAACCGCCAGCCAGTCAGCTGCTGGACGAATGGCGAATGGTGACTTCGGCATAAAAAACGCTGTAATAGTTTGGGAGGTTAAAGGAGAGGTGAATATCCAAGTCTTCGGAGAAGACTCCAGCACCGACTCCCTCCTTGGTTTCCCATCCGTGAAAATTGACAGCGATTCGTGGTACAGGACATCCCGTTGTACACATTCAATTCTGCCTGGTATTGCAGGCAGCCAGTTGTTTGCTGACGATGTCGATTGGGAGTAAGTGGAGCATGGAGGTTCTCAGTGCAACAGTAATACTGAGACATGCAACTCGTTGGATCTTTTCCAATATAATTAGGTTGGACTTCTTCTCCAGGGCGGGCCACCAGAGCAATACTCCATAAATGATGATCGGTTTTATTACCGTACTGTATAGTGTTTGGTTGTTGACCCCAAGTGGAACCTACTGCCTTTTTGCATAGCATAGGGCAGCCAGGGATTTCCTGGCACGTTCGACCATGATTCTCTCCAAAGAAGCTTGAGGTCAAGCTTTAGGCCTAGGTAGGTGGCATTATTTGAGAGGAGGGGGTGCCTCTTAACTTTGGGAGATTAAAGTCTGGTAGTTTATGTTTTCTTGTGAAAAGGACCAGCTCAGTCTTCGTCGTATTAACGGCGGGTATTATCCTGTTACTAGTATAGCGACATCGTTCGCATAGGCAATGACTTTGCATCCAGTTTTTTCTATTTTCAGAAGGACTTCGTTAAGCACTAAATTCCTTAGTAAAGGAGGCAATACTTCCCCTTGGGGAGTACCACGGTGTGCTTGTAGTTTGATATTGCCGCTTCCGAAGGACGCAGTGATTACGTTCTTTTAAGCATATGTTCTATAAAGCAGCAGACTATTTTGCTGATATTGAGCCCTTGTAGGGCATTGATTATAGAATATGTTTCGACGTTGTTTTTGATAGGCGTGTTGTGACGTGCATAGTAGGGTGCTATTAATGGTGGTCTTGATGTGTAAGTCCAGGACTCTTTCCAGAATCTTGAGAAATATCATTTTTACCTCTGTCCAGGCGACCGGCATTGTTCTTAGAGACCGGCATTGTTCTTAGAATGCCGCCTGGATTTGTGCCGGGAAGTTGTCGTCCGGCCCCGGGGACTTGAAGGGCTCGAAACTGGCCACAGCCCATTTCAGTGTCCCTTCATTGATGAGTTCAGGTTCAGGAGGTAGCAGTGGGCGTGCGATATTTATCCGAGCGGGAGTATTACTAGGGATAGGCGTACAGTGAGTGTCCATAAGCAGGTTAAGCGATGCTTCATCAGATTCCGCCCATGATCCATTTTGGCTCATGAGGACACTCGGCACGGTTGGTGTTTTAGAGAGGATTTTGCGCAGTCTGGAAGCTTGAGACGTATTGTCAATACTTTTGTTAATACTACGCTAGGATATACGTTGGTCTTTCCGAACTTCAGCTTTGAACTTCTTCAGGCTTTGTTTGTAGACATCCCAGTCCGTTGATTTGGCTTTGTTAAATTTGTTCCTGCTTACGCAGCGCAGGTTGCTAAGTTCTGTATTCCATCACGGCGGACGATTGCCTACCTCCCTTGTCCTAATGGGACAAGACTCATTTAGTTCTGAGTTTAGGCTGATGGTGAAAACGGTGTTGGGCTTGTCTAGTTCCAATTGTGTGGTTGGTATCGCGTGCACACTATTGGATAGTTTAGCTGAAGGAATGTTGTGGTTCAGTTCTCCATCGATTACGGAAAATTGATGGTGAAGAGTTGCCGCTTGTTTCTAGTTCATATTCCAGAGAGCGATGATCTGAAAATGAGTGACTGTCGGATACAGTCCACCTAGAGATAGCATTGTATATATTTATAGAAGCGAAGATGACATAACTTCTGCCGGGTTTTTGTAATAAAGGTGGGACTGTTTCCCCTATTGCACACTACTAGGTCCTACTAAGTACTCAAAGAGCGACTCACCTCGGGTGTTGGTGTCAGTGCTGCCCTATATCTCATGGTGCGCGTTGGTGTCGCACCTTAGCACGATGCACTCTCTTCTTCCTCTTGCTTCTTCTACCACTTCTTTAATCTCCTTTGTTGGGGCTGATTAGGGGTCCTCGTAGGGTAGGTATCCTGAAGCCAGCCAGATGTTGTTGATTTGAGCAGTGTTACTGCCAGGTCATTTGTGCTGCGATGAGGAAGAAACGTTAGGTTAAGTGCAGATTTATCCAGGGTTCCTGGATGAGTGGGACGTCAAAACCTTCTTCATTGAGGCGGAGTTTCATTTCTGTGGATGCTAAAATCAAAATCTGTATTAGTTTGAGCATCATTGTTCTCTGGTACAGACCTCTCCACGACGGTAGTGTCTAGGTCTTCGGGGGATGATGGGTCATCATCTGGGGCCGAGATGCTGGGTGAGGCAGCTGTCGCCGGTATGGAGGGACCGACAGTGTTGGTGCGGTCCGAGGCAAAAAGGTTCACCTCTTCTTCCTTAACCACACTTGATCTTGAAGTTTTTGGCTTTGAGTAAAGGGAGAGAGTCGGTGGTTAGAGAGATGACCAGCGAGCGGCCGGTTTGCTTTGCTTCTTTCGGTTTCTTAGAGCTCGGTGTCTTTTCGATAAACTTCCAGTCCTTAACTGGAAAGTCCAGGTTTTGATAGCAGACTTTGCAGTTTGGCTGGCTTGCGAGGTTCGAGTGGAACCCGAATTCCAGCTTCGGCCTGTGGGGAATTTGACTCCGATTCACTGCCTTAAGCTTGGCACCTGGCCAGTTTTCACCGACGCTATCGAAGGAGCGAAACCGAAATTTGGTCGTCACAGGCCAGTAGTTTTACGTAGCTTTGGTGCCAGCCAGCATCTTTGAAGATTGATATACTCGTAAAGGCAGTTCATCAGTCTGGCTTCAATGAGACTCCATTTATCGCAGGAGCTCCTCCCTTCATCGTCACACAAATGTACTATAGCGACGACGAGGCTCGAAGAGGATTTTGGTCTTCTTCGAGGCGTTGGACTCTTCGTCTGCGGATCTGCGCCTTTTGGGCCCTGTTCCTATCGCTACGATAGAATTCAAAGTTATCGCTTATAATTCCAACTAAAATGTAGAATATCATGATTGGATTATTAGGCCCCAGTATAGGAACAACAAATCTTAAATTTCTACACTAAAGAACTTATAAATGTACATACATACATATGTATGTATAGCATGAAGGTGCAAGTTTGTACGAACCAGTCGTGGAAATTTTTTTTTTTTTTTTGTCAATAAGCTTATGATCTACAATAAATATGTACTTACCTATGTAGCAAGGAAATGTTTCATGCGAAAGTTACATCAACACTTTTTTCTGAAAAAAAGTTTGCTTAACATTTTTGGGCTTTCAAACTAGATAGAGTTTAAACTAACGAAAAATAACAAATAAAGCCATCTCACCCGAAAGTAGCAAATTTCAGTAGAATCCTCTTAACAACACTTTTTCTTATTGTTTCCACCGTAAAGCAGCTTAAGGAGTAAAAACCACGCCAAAAAACTTACCCCAACAACCAGGAGTAACTTCATACCCCTTTCAACTGATTCGCTGCCGCTTGGCAACAGATTGTCATACAAGAGTAATTTTCCAACTCGTTGTGCGTTCTTTTTAAGGCTTAAATGGAGCGGATTATCCACATTTTTAATTGTGGTGGATCCTTGCGCACATTTATAATCCATTACAACAATTACAGTAAAATCTAAGTGGGCGATGACAAAACCACTCGTACCCGCTCTTCAGTGTTTCAACCACAATAAAGACAAAATCATTGCGTTAAGTTCTCCCACCTTACTCACGTTCCCGAAGATGAAAGCTGCTTTTAAGTAATTTTCTCCTCTTTTAAGCAATTTTCCACTGTGCCACACAGAATGGTCTTTCCATTTCTAATTCCAACCCTTCTGCGAACGGCACCCAACGGAAGTAAGATGGGATGATGAGCAAATACAGAAAAAAAACTGTGCTACAGAATTTTTAATTAGGATCAGAGATCAGGAAAACTTTCTCGGTAAAGTGAAAGCCATAATTCGACACTTGTCATCCGGTGGTGGTTCATTTCATATTTAATTTATCCAAAAGCGTAGTTTCCTTTATTGCTTGTATTTCTACTGTTCCTTTACTCTCTTGTCGACATTATAGACACTTTGTGTGTAGCCTTCCTTAATCCATTCCTTTTTGTAACCTTTTGTCTCCAAGTTTACGGAGTTTTCACTTCTCAGAAGTTACAAATGCTCATTTTCCGCTGACACCTTATGTTGTTTTACGAAAAATTTGGTTAGTTGCCCTTGGATCCATTTGTTCTTTTGGTCCATTTAATTGCATTTTTTGTTTGTATTTTAAAGTATAAAATTAACAAAGAATGAATAAACATAGATTTTTTATTTTTGTGTGCTTCGTATCGTATCTTTTTGCCCTTTTGAGATGTTTACTTTGGTGAAAAATGCAAATCTGTTTGTTATTTGCAACAGATGTACCCAAGGAACGATGAATGTTTGCGGTGGGTCGGTTATTATACTTAGAATCATTTGGGTTTGACCTTACTTTTAATAATTGGAATGGGAGAAACGTGAGTAAAATTAATGTAATTGCCTTTAAGCAGACAGTTTAGTATAAAATTACTATTTGTATGCCCTATACCTATGCTATGTCAGGTTTGACTTACAGTTTGTATAGTAGGGCAATAATTGAAATAGTTGCGTCAGTTGAGCCGAGTGCTTTCCACCTTATTTTTTTACTTTACTTTATACATATATGTATGTACATAAATCTGTAAGTTCACGCAAGTTTAATAAAATAAAACTTTAAAAAAATAAAAATAAAGCTGCAATCGCAAGAGATCGCCAGAACCTTCGCCGAACGCGTATCCCGAAATCTCGCTACGACTCCTATGCCATCAGAAGTGCCGCGTTCGACCACCACCAAGAAACCAATGGTTTGACGAAGAATGCCGGCAAGCACATGCAGCTAAACAAGAGGCATACAAAGCGGCACTGCAAAGAAGGACGAGAGCGGCTCCTGAGCTCTACGAGCAAAAGAGACGGGAAGATCATCGGCTTCTCCGAAAGAAGAAACATGCAAAAAAGCTACAACCCGTCTGGAACGGATCGTATGATACCCTATCCTCCTTTCTATGTAACCTGGCGGCCGTATTGCATTTTGTACTGAAATACGACGATAACGTCGAACGTTTGAGGATGTTAAATGTAAAATTTCATGAAAATCGGTTTTTTGATGAAAACGCCCCCAAAGTGGGCGTGGCCAAAAGTGTTGCATGGGGGAATTTAAAGGGAATCTAAATGCCTAAATATTTGGTCTTAACAAAATACTTCGTTTTCATATAATTTAGTGAAGTTTTTTTTATTTAGTCAAAATTCAAGGCCCAAAGTGACGGACGGTTAAATCGTCTTCGCTATTGATACTGATCAAGAATATATATATACTTTATAGGGTGTATCTCAATTATTTCTCTATGTTACAAACTATGTATCAAACTTAATATACCCTTAGGATAGGGTATAAAAACAAGCTCTTGGCCTTGCACTCCTGTTGCTGCTGCGACTTCGGGCAATGCCTACAACACTTGTTGCTGCTGCTTCTTGCTATTCCACCTTTTCTGTACTAAGCAAATGAAATGACCTGGCGATCCTCTGACATCTTCATACTGATCAAACCCACACAACTTATCAAACATTCTGGTATCTTCTGTCAGAATATGTTTCGAAATGCGATCGCTACAGAGTATCATAATAAATTTATCGGTCAGAGTGTCCTCTATTGTTAAACTTCATAGATTCACTGCATTCACAACTGAGTCATGAACGAAATCGCCAGATGTGCTTTCGTAATTTCATGAAGACATCACTTATTGATTCCCTGTGGTATTGGGCAGGAGAAATACATCGCTGGATTAAGGGTGCCAGCAGAGCCTCCTCTTGGATTGCCGCCTTGGCGCTGGCGGGGAGGCTTAAATTGTACAGTAGCTCGTGGACGGTGCAAAAAACTGGAAATTGTTTTCTGGACCGTTTCCCGAGTGTTTATGACCTTCCTGGGGTCTGTCGTGCAAGACGTAGAGCAATCCAATCCATACTCCCACCCACTGTCTCCCTATCCCTGGTACCGCACCCTCCTTTCTCAACCTAATCCATTGTTTTTTCTCCCCAGATACCTGGCGCCTTCTGAATTAAATAGCCTTATCTGCATAACGTGGGGCTCTGTGCAGGCTTACGACCTATTCCCTAGCTACTCGTGGGACCAAAATAAACAATGAACACTAACAAAAAAATACAGAAAAGCTACAATCCGTCTGGAACGGATCGTTTGATACCCTATCCTCCTCTCTATTAAGTGGGCGTGGCCAAATTGCATTTTGTACTCAAATATAGCTATAATGTCGAACGTTTGAGGATGTTACATGTAAAATTTTATCAAAATAGGTTTTTTGATGATAACGCCCCCAAAAAGTGGGCGTGGCCAAAACTCTTCTATGGGTGAATTGTAGGGAATCAAAATACCCAAATATTTGGTCTTAACAAAATTTTTCGGTTTCATATAATTTAGTGAAGTTATGAAAAAGTGGGCGTGGCAGTGGGCGGATTTAAAAATGTTTACACTTGTACTGTATCTTTTTCTCAGAAGCCCAGATATGAAATTTCATCGTCCTAGCTCAAAATTTAAGGCCCAAAAAGCGGTGACATACGGACGGACGGACGGACGGATGGTCATCGCTCAATGGATTTCGCTATTGATGCTGATCACGAATATATATACTTTATAGGGTCTATCTCGATTATTTCTCTATGTTACAAACTATGTGTCAAACTTAATATACCCTTAGGATAGGGTATAAAAAAGGACTTTGATGCTTGGAATCAAAATGCAGTAACGAATTGTTAAGTCTTCTTCCTACGCGCAGCAGTCCAAATTTGTCAATGAAAGTATTTAGGCCGTTTAAAATACTACTTCCTGTTATATCTGCACCTTTTGTATTCATTTTGAAATTATATCAATTGTATTGTTTTTATACCCTATCCTAAGGGTATATTAAGTTTGACACATAGTTTGTAACATAGAGAAATAATCGAGATAGACCCTATAAAGTATATATATTCGTGATCAGCATCAAAAGCGAAATCCATTGAGCGATGACCGTCCGTCCGTCCGTCCGTCCGTCCGTATGTCACCGCTTTTTGGGCCTTAAATTTTGAGCTAGGACGATGAAATTTCATATCTGGGCTTCTGAGAAAAAGATACAGTACAAGTGTAAACATTTTTGAAATCCGCCCACTGCCACGCCCACTTTTTCATAACTTTACTAAATTATATGAAACCGAAAAATTTTGTTAAGACCAAATATTTGGGTATTTTGATTCCCTACAATGCACCCACAGAACAGTTTTGGCCACGCCAACTTTTTAGGGGCGTTATCATCAAAAAACCTATTTTGATAAAATTTTACATGTAACATCCTCAAACGTTCGACATTATAGCTATATTTGAGTACAAAATGCAATTTGGCCACGCCCACTTTATAGAGAGGAGGATAGGGTATCATACGATCCGTTCCAGATGGATTGTAGCTTTTCTGTATGTTTTTTTTTAATTTGCCGCGAAAACAAAACGTGCTTCGGTGACTGGACAGTTAACAAAATTAAGGAATTATTTCACGTCAGTTGAAGGCAATATTAGCATTGCTGAACTTGAGACAAGGCTACGAATGCTTGAATCGTACTCCACAAAGTTCGACAAAATTCAGACAGAACTCGAGGTTCTCGATTGCAGTGAAGTTGAAAGTAATAAACGATCTGCGTTTGGAGACTCTTATTGCTTGCTCAAAACCAAGATCCTAACTCTTTTAAGTTCAAAAATACCGCGTGCATTACCACTAGCTACGGAAGATTCATTTTCTCATCAACCATCCAGGGTTAATAATTTCAATCTTCCTAAAATTACTTTGACTAAGTTTTCGGGAAACTATATAGACTTGCCAAACTTCCAGTCAATGTTCGTGACGCTAGTTGATTCAGACGATGAACTTTCACCAGTGGAAAAGTTCCAACATCTGCGTTTAAGTTTGACAGATTCTGTGCTACGAACCATCGAGTCTCTGGAAATTACAGGAACAAACTAAAGGCCCAAAGTATATTAAAGACTAGATTCAGTAATAATCGTTTGATATTCCAGGCACATATTCGTGAACTGTTTGAAATCCGAAGCATATCTTCAGTAACAGCATTTGGCTTGCGCCATTTCTCTGATTCTGTCAACTCACATCTGTGCGCATTGCAGACACTCGGAAGCAAAGAACAACTCGCGGATAGTTTGCTCATTTTTCTAATCGGAAATAAATTGGAAATAAATCTAACCCACGCAAGGTATTTCTTACATCAAACATTAAATTATTAATGTGCATGCCTATTTTGTAAATCAAACGAACACTATATTTACAACTGCAAACAATTTTTGGGATTACCTGTTAATAAGCGCCTATCTGAAATCAAACGATTAGCTCTTTGTTCGAATTGCTTTCGTAAGGGACATTCTTTAAATGCATTAAAATCTCATGGTTGTAGGCATTGCAATGCACAGCATAATACCTTACTTCATACAATACCAGATTCTCCTTCTTCAGAACCTGCTCGTGTAGGAGATTCTTTACCAATGCCTTCTTCATCATCGCATCCTTCATTTTATCCCAATCGTCAGCAGACAGCCTCATCGGGTTTTAGAAATAAACATAATGTCCTTACATTATCATCACAATCCGATTCATCTTACCGTCATTGCACTTCATCCAACTTTGTCTTCCTCGCTACAGCTCTGGTCTTGGTACGTGATAAACATGGAAATTTAGTGCGAGGCAGAGCGCTTCTCGATTCTGCTTCTCAGTTGCATTTTATTACTCGTCGCTTTGCTCAACTTTTAGCAGTCAATCGAAGCAATACAGACATGTCAGTTAGTGGAATCGACAACACACAAGTGTCTGTTCGGCATAAAACAAGCATCACTTTTCGTTCTCGGGTCAAGGAGTTTACCGACACTATTGAGTGCCACATTCTTCCATCCATAACAGATTGTCATCCAAAATATCGGATACCGACTACGACTCTCTCAATATTCCAAAAAATATCGAGCTTGCTGACCCTGTCTTTTATGAAGCAAACAAAATAGACATGCTTATTGGAGCCTCACTGTTCTTTGATTTGCTCTGCGGTGGACAGATTCGACTAGGAGCCAACAGACCAATTCTGCAAAAGACAGGTCTAGGGTGGATAGTTTCCGGTGATTGTAATTTAGTTAGCCCGAATACAGTATGTCTCACAGTCAGTTCCAGCAAGGATTTACCAGATGTCACTGACGATTGTCTTGACACCCTTTTAAAACGTTTCTGGGAAGTCGATTCACAGGATCATCCCAGTCAAACTATTTCGGCAGAATAAGCCGATTGCGAAAATCATTTCGTCCAATCGCATATCCGATGTCCTTCAGTTAAGCTGCCGTTTAAACAACTGCCATCAAACTTAGGGTCATCTCTTGACCTGGCCAAGAAAAGGTTCTACAACCTAGAAACAAAATTGCAACAATATATGGACTTTGTGGCGGAATACAAGCGACTTAATCACATGAGTTTGGCACCTGTTGATGTTCTTCCAACGAACCACTATTTTCTACCCCACCATTGTGTCTTAAAGGAAGAAAGTTCTACAACAAAACTTAGTGGTATTCGACGGTTCGGCCAAAACCACCACTGGCACATCATTGAATGATATTCTCATGGTCGGACCTACCATTCAATCTGATTTATTCTGCACTCTTTTGAAATTCCGCACCCATCGTCTGGCTGTTACAGCAGATATCGCGAAAATGTATCGCTGTGTCAAGGTACAAAGCCCTGATGACAATATGCAATGTATCTTATGGCGTGATAATAGTGCTGAGAAGCTCCAAATCTACAAGCTGAATACTGTAACTTACGGTACTGCACCAGGATCCTTTCTCGAGATTCGGAGCCTTACACAACTTGCTTTTGACGAACAGAACAATTTCCCCTTGGGCTCTTGGATAGTACGATCAGATTTCTATGTGGATGACTTGCTTACCGGTGCAGATAGACTAGATAGTCTCAATGAGATCAAAGATCAAGTTCGCTCTTTATTATCAGCTGGCGATTTTCACCTACGCAAATGGTGTTCAAATTCCGCAGAATTTTTAGAACCAATTCCAATAACTGAAAGGGAAGAGTTTCTTCGAATCAACAATGGAAACGTGAAAAAAGCTTTAGGCCTCATTTGGAAACCAAAATTAGACGAATTTTGGTTTTCTTGGGACAAACAATCACTGAATACGATTACGAAACGCTCAGTACTCTCAATTATTGCTCGTATGTACGATCCTCTTGGTTTTGTAGGACCAGTTATTGTTCAAGCGAAAATCTTTATGCAAACTTTATGGAAAACTTAATTTGGATGAGGCCCTCGGTACGCATTTAACCTAAAGGGTGAATTTCAACTGCACGGCTTTTCTGACGCCAGTTCGCATGCATATGGTGCTTGCATCTATGTTCGAAGTGAGCTACAAGACGGTAGTGTGCAAGTAAGGCTTCTCTATTCAAAGTCAAGACTAGTTCCGATTTCTACGATATCCATACCCAGACTTGAGCGACCCTCACGTTGGCAGAATTGATTCATCAGGTGATTAAAGTCATGCCTCTACATTTCTCCGTTTTCTGTTGGTCTGATTCTACGGTTGTACTTGGACTACTTTCGTGGCGAATAGGGTAGCGAAAATTCAAAACATTACCAAAAACTTCACATGGAGGCATATCCGAAGTGATCAAAAATCCAGCTGACATTCTTTCGCGTGGAGTAGGACCTTCATTTTTACATCTATCCACTTTTTGGTTTCAAGGTCCAACTTTTTTGTCAATGCCATCACATTGCAGGCCCATTTCGACGAATTCTGGAAAACAGGATGTACCAAAGAAAAGGATATTAAAATCATGTTTTTATACCCTATCCTAAGGGTATATTAAGTTTGACACATAGTTTGTAACATAGAGAAATAATCGAGATAGACCCTATAAAGTATATATATTCGTGATCAGCATCAATAGCGAAATCGATTGAGCGATGACCGTCCGTCCGTCCGTCCGTCCGTCCGTCCGTATGTCACCGCTTTTTGGGCCTTAAATTTTGAGCTAGAACGATGAAATTTCATATCTGGGCTTCTGAGAAAAAGATACAGTACAAGTGTAAAAATTTTTGAAATCCGCCCACTGCCACGCCCACTTTTTCATAACTTCACTAAATTATATGAAACCGAAAAATTTTGTTAAGACCAAATATTTAGGCATTCAGATTCCCTACAATCCACCCATACAAAAGTTTTGTCCACGCCCACTTTTTGGGGGCGTTTTCATCACAAAACCGAGTTTTGGGCCTTAAATTTTTAACTAGGACGCTGAAATTTCATATCTGGGCTTCCAAGAAAAAGATACAGTATAAGTGTAAATTTTTTTTACATCCGCCCACTGCCACGCCTACTTTTTTATAACTTCACTAAATTATATGAAACCGAAAAATTTTGTTAAGACCAAATATTTGGGTATTTAGATTCCCTACAATTCACCCATAGAAGAGTTTTGGCCACGCCCACTTTTTGGGGGCGTTATCATAAAAAAACCTATTTTGATAAAATTTTACATGTAACATCCTCAAACGTTCGACATTATAGCTATATTTGAGTACAAAATGCAATTTGGCCACGCCCACTTTATAGAGAGGAGGATAGGGTATCATACGATCCGTTCCAGACGGATTGTAGCTTTTCTGTATGTTTTTAAATCGTAAGATTTTAAGGAGAAATAATTAAATTGATACTCTCCATACAATTAAATACAGTTGTGCGCAAAATAATGTATACAGTTAATATTTAAATGATAAGGCAAAGTTAAGGTATTTGTATTTTAAGATATAATACTAAATAATACTAAACAGCTTTTGTATGTTTTTTTTAAATGTAACGAAAGGTTATTGCAAACGTGTGTTGGTCTGGATCAAAAGGAGATTGTGAAAAACACTGGTACCTGAAATCAGTCCAAGCGTCTTACAAATGGAAGCTCCGGTGAACGTAAAAATACTCTTCAGGAATTTAAAGGAAAGTTTCCTTATTCAAATTATAAATAGTGAAGTAGAGTTATATACTATTCTAGAAGCGAAAGTTAAGGTTGCGAGGTAGACAGCTATCGGTGTGGAGTTTCAAGGGATATTAGTACATTAGGAAATGTTTTTTTCTTTTACACAGCTTTTGGAAGAACTCGGCTGGGTGTATTCAATCTAAAGAAAGAAAATCTAAAAAAACGCATAAATTTATGATCAAAACGAACAACCGAAAGTAATGCGTGCACTAAAAAGCATTCGTGGACTATTACCAAACTTCCATCTTTAATGCTGAACTGAGCTCGGAGCCATTGAGACGAGCGTGGATATCATTGAAATACCCGTACAACAATCAACGAAAAGCGATGCTAGATCGCAATTACATGTTGCCTCCTTTTCATGTAAGAAAAGGTTTCATGAAGAAAATTTTGTTCTTAAAATCTTATGGCAGATCGTCGGGATCTAAGGACACTAGAGTAATTGGCCTTGCATTTAAGCATCCTTCATTCTCGACTAATGCTGTGCCAGCTCCTCAAACTTCAATATTTCCTTAACAGTTCAATTCAGATCAGATAGACGTGTGTTTCTTTTGCTCTAATACTTGCTAACGCTAATAATTTTTGTATATACACAAAGTGCGACAATTGTCCAGTGAAAGTAAAGGGTGATTTTCATAAAGGCAGAGAACTTTAAATTGAAATACAACCATTAAAAATGTTTTTAATATCCAATGTAGCCACCGCGGCCGGCGTGTACATGGCGTAATCTGAAGGACCAATTTTCACACACTCTTCGCAAATAAAACCAATTTCATGGATATTAAAAACATTTTCTGTGTTTTATATAAATTTAAAGTTCTCCGCCTCTATAAAAAACACCCTTAACAATCTTTTGTGGCGTTTGTTGTACTAAGGTTCATGTATTATGTGCGTTGAAGTGCACATGAAGTTAATTAATAAAAATTAAAATTTATTTTGGAGGTATAATGCTTTTAATAATGGCTCAATTTTTGTGTGTCTACAAAAAGGCAATAAACCTTTAGTCTCACGAAGCGACAGTTTCGAAACTGCGAAACCTCGTGGATCTTATTTACATTACCGTCTTCATATTCGGTCATACCTGTTCTCTCGGATGGTTATCCACGTCACAACAAGCCTATCTTCATATTCGGTCATACCTGTTCTCTCGGATGGTTATCCACGTCACATCACGCCTATCTTCATATTCGGTCATACCTGTTCTCTTGGATGGTTATCCACGTCACAACACGCCTATCAAAACGGTCCTTCACTCAATCATCCAACCTATCGAAAAATCCCTTTCAATTAAAGAATTCACACTGGTGTCTTTCCTAGGCATTGAGGAAGCTTTCAACAACGTCGAAACATTCGATAATCAATGCCCTACGAAGGCTCAGTATCTGTAAAATAGTCTGCTGCTTTATAGAACATATGCTTAAAAGCAGGGTAATCACTGCGTCCTTCGGAAGCAGCAATATCAAACTACAAGCACACTGTGGTACTGCCCAAGGGGGAGTATTGTCTCCATTACTATGGAATTTAGTGCTCAATAAAGCCCTTCTGAAAATAGAAAAATTGGATGCAAAGTCATTGCCTATGCGGACGACGTCGCTATACTAGTAATATGAAAATACCCGCAGACACTGGCCGATGTCATGCAGTCTGCTCTCAATAAACTGATAAGCTGGACTGAAAGCTGTGCTTTCCGTTAATCCGACGAAGACTGAGCTGGTCCTTTTCACAAGCTCAGCTTCTTTGCAGAGAAAACATAGTCGATCGTGCCAGGATATCCCTGTCTGCCCTATACATATGCAAAGAGGCAGTAGACTCCACTTGGGGCCTACAACCAAACATTATGCACTACATTACGGTAATAAAACCTATCTTCATGTATGGAGCATTGATTTGGTGGCCCGCCCTGGAGAAGAAGTCCAACCAAATTATATTGGAAAAGATCCAACGAGTTGCATGTCTCATTATTACTGATGCACTGAGAACCTCGATGCTCCACTTACTACCAATCGACATCGTTAGCAAACAACTGGCTGCCTGCTCAGCAATAAGGCTGAGAAGCTCTAAACAATGGAAGGAGCAACACATTGGACATGCCAGAATATTACTGATGCTTCGTCATCTTCCACAGGTCACCGACCACCTGCCCACTGAATACAACTTCAACATGGGCTACAATTTCTCAATACTAGACAGAACTGAATGTACACAACGGGATGTCCTGTACCACGAATCGCTGTCAATTTTCACGGATGGGTCCAAACTGATAACGGAGTCGGTGCTGGAGTCTTCTCCAAAGACCTGGATATTCACATCTCCTTTAACCTTCCAAACTATTGCAGCGTTTTTCAAGCCGAAGGCTTTGCCATCCGTCCAGCAGCTGACTGGCTGGCGGTTAATGCAGTATCAGCATCGGATATTGTCATATACATCAACAGTCAGGCAGCCATCAAATTCCTTGCATCCAGCACAACGAGATCCAAGGCAGTGAAAGACTGCCGATGAAAATCAGTTTACCGATCAGCAATACAAATAAAGTTTTAATACTCAACGATGTATTTAATAAAAGAAGATTTATTTGCGAAAACAAGAATGAAGAAGTTGGGTACGAATAAAAAAGTTTTTGTCAGAATGACAGTCCAGGAGGATATGAAAACTTCAATATGTTAATGTTGGTATAATTGATCACGAAATGACAGGGATGTCCAACAAACTCGACCAATGTAACATCGCTAAGCTACTGTGGCCGACTTTAAATAAAACCAGGTCCATTGGACTCCTAGAACATAAGAGAGGAATCCTCTCCAAGATAGTTAACACCATCACTGGACACTATGCTATGGGAATACATGCTCAAAGATTGGGCATCCCCTACTTCTTCTGTAGAAGCTGTATGAACGAGGAGGAAGAGGAGACCATCAGTCACCTCCTATGCAAACGATCTCAACAACGCCTGGGTGCCGTGAAGGAGCTAATCTTAGCCGTGCAGGCGTTGGGTGCCGTGAAATAACGCCGAGTGAAATAAGGCCGAATTTTAAAATTCGGCCTTATTTTGTATTCGTATTGTTTGTGAAATAAGGCCGAATTTCGGCCGTTCCATTTAGAATTTTAGAACTTATATTCGGTGCCGTTGCTTTGATAAAGCAACATAAGGCAGTGGAATATGTTTGGGTTGGCATGCTGCCCCCCTGCAACCCCGCTGCTTGCGGTCGCTGTTGGATTCGGGGTAGGTGCGAGGTTAGGTATATGCAAAATTTCGTTTAATCCATGCTATTTTTTAAAAGAAACTTTGCACATGCCCAACCCCAAATTCAACAGGGACCCCAAGCAGGGGGGTTGCAGGGGGGCAGCATGCCCCCCATACACATTCTACTGTTTATGCATATAAATGACATAAAGCCAACTTGGCCTAATGTCGCTTTATACATACTCATGTATCTGTGAATACGTTTTCACGTTAAATTGTCTTGGGTGAAAATCTGAATACTGGGTGCGTACGTATAAATATATATAAATATGTATGTATGCATATAAAAATGCGTGAATAAATTGAAAGCGTAATAAGGACGACTCGGCTTTATTTCACTTTGACAAAGAATTTTGAAATTCGGCCTTATTTCGTTTTCGTAATGTGAAATAAGGCCTTATTTCACTCGACGTTATTTCACGGCACCCAACGCCTGCACGGCTAAGATTAGCTCCTTCATACAAAGGAATGGATGGTTCCCAGAGTAAGAGGGTGATCCACCCACTTTACACATCGGCAGCACAATGGACCTCTTCTGTCTTAACCAACCAACCAACCATCTAGAAGCAAAAAATAATTTCTTTATTTTATTTAAAATCTTATGTGTTTACCCGCCTTAAATACTGTTCACGTGTAGGCTTTTATGTGGTTCAGTATTTTAAATAAAGAATGTACATATGCCCAAAATGTCGCTACTTTTAAAAATTGGCCCTATGGTAATGTATTTATTGCTCCGACCAGCAAGTGTAAATAAATTGTTTATACACTGAGGTCGGAGACGATTATTTACATAAACGAGTATATACAGTCAAACGTCTCCTAAGAAGAAAGCCGTATTAATTGCCTCCATTTTTCCCAAGGGCTTAACAAAAGTCATTTATTTCCCTTTGATGTGGTGGATACGTTCGGTAGACTGTTGAAGTATTTATCAGAATTCCTTTGCACCTACATACCTACGTACGCATTGTGTACATTTTTTTTTTTACCTCAGCAATTTTTTTTATTGTCGTCCCAAGTCCACGTAGACCCTTTGTGGCATGACGTGGAATTTTTCGGACTCACCTCTTTGAAGAATGCAAGACTGCGATAAAGAAAACCACGTTGCTCATGCTCTTGCGTTTAAAATTCCTACTATATGTTGTCGCATTAACGCCGTAATGCGACGTGGCTCCTTTCAGTGGTTTGGATAATATTCATTGCCTTTGGCAAAGGAAGGTGAAAACACGTATGCGAAGAGAGAAGGAATTTTTGCGGCTATCAGGCGTGCAGAATTGCTGTAAGAAAAGTGGCGTATAAACGCGGGGCTTAGAGTTACTGCTGATAATAATTTATTCTGTACTGTAACGAAGGGTTGTGCAATTAAATTTCCTGAATTTTTTACTGAACTTGTTAGTTGTATTCACATACAAATGAACATACAAATTTATAAAACTTATCGAAGTTAAATATATGTATGTATTTATATATAATGATGATATGTATACATATACATATGTATGTACATTCAGTCCTATATAAACATATACATGCAGTCCTGAGTATCAGTATCTATATAATCATTTGATATAAAATAAAGGGTCCGCCCTGTGATTAGATACTCAGTTTTTTTGTGGTTTATGGCTTCTGGTAGATGATTATGCATCCTAGTACTTTACAAGAAGAAAAGGTTCTTACTCGAACCACAAATCTTTTGGTATTGTTTTTTGTTTTTCGATCTGCTTGAGGAGTGAAATCCCTTATGGAGTATATGGTCCATGCAATCTTCTTAGGGCCAAGTGTTGACATCATGTCTTGTCTGTCTTATGACCTTGGGTTTTCTTCCTCTTGGGCTCTCGGTGTTTGATTTTACAACCGTAATTATTTACCGTATGGATGTAACAAGTCATACGTACAAATGATAAATTACTTACTTCGTGCTACAGTTCGGGGTGAACCTGGGCTTCAACCAACAAGACCAATACGTCGATGTTGTGTTCTGAGTTCTCCCAATTATGTCAATACCGTCGGCGTACGGTAGTAGTTGCACAGACTTTTGAAAGAGTTTCGCACAATTCTTTCAAGTATGATGTTAAAGGAGTCACATGATAGCGCGTCACCTTATCTAAATCCACTTGTTGACGACGAGTTTCAGACGTTCACACAGGATGGCAGATAAGATCTTGAACGCGATGTTGAGGAGACTGATACCTCTATAATTAACGCAATTGAGGTGGTCTCCTTTCTTGTGGATCGGGCAAACGGTACTGACATTCCATTCATCAGACATACACTCATCTGACCAAATTTTGGCATATGCTCTCTATCATTTCCAGCTGCTTTGAACAGTTCGGCTTGTAAACCGTCAGGTCCAACAGCCTTGTTGGACTTAAGCTTGGATATTGTTATTCTCACTTCGTTTTGGTCAAGTGGACGGTAATTTTTCGTATCATCATCTAGATTGAATGGTTCATTCTGCCTGATAGGGGGATGTTGATCTTCGTCGTCGTTATACTGTCTGCAGAAGAATTTTTTCCATATTCTCACCACTGACTGTGACTCTAATACGAAGTTTAATTTTTCATCTCTACAGGCTTCTTGTTGACCTGACACTTACTTTTACCTGTAAAACTTCCGTAAATTATTCCTGGAGTATAGTCTTTCAATATATTCGAGCGCGCGCTTCTCATGCCCTTTTCTCTTCTTTCTGCACCGAGCAGTCACCAACTTGGAGATATAGAGTAAGAGTCCATAGTAAGAGGCTATTGTGCGAACGTTTGTGCTCCCATGTATTCGCATGACTACGCTTTGGCAACTTTTGGCAACTAATAGAATTACACATTATATAATTGCACAAAGAAGAGTAAGAGTAAGACATACATGTGTAAGTACATAGAAGCCATCACGATGATTACCTACCTTGTCGCGGTGTGATGGCTTAGCAAGAGCTTTTGTTGCTTGGAATCGACACCGGGAATGCATCACATTCCTACGTGTAATGTATCACATTCCTCCGGTACCGCCGTGACGATGAACGATTCGCGAGAGGAGGCTCGTAAACTAAAAGGTAGTCGGCACACACATAGTCTGTCACATCCTTCTTTCCCTCCCCCTGGAAAGCTACAATCCGTCTGGAACGGATCGTCTGATACCCTATCCTCCTCTCTATAAAGTGGGCGTGGCCAAATTGCATTTTGTACTCAAATATGGCTATAACGTCGAACGTTTGAGGATGCTACATGTAAAATTTCATCAAAATCGGGTTTTTGATAAAAACGCCCCTAAAACGTGGTCATGGCTAAAAGTTTGTATGGGTGAATTATAGGGAATCTAAGTGCCTAAATATTTTGTCTTAACAAAATTTTTCGGTTTTATATAATTTAGTGAAGTTATAAAAAAGTAGGCGTGGCAGTAGGCGGATTTAAAAAAAATTTACAGTTCTACTGTATCTTTTCGTCAGAAGCCCAGATATGAAATTTCAGCGTCCTAGTTAAAAATTTAAGGCTCAAAAATGGGTTTTGTGATGAAAACGCCCCCAAAAAGTGGACGTGGCCAAAACTTTTGTATGAGTGGATTGTAGGGAGTCTGAATCCCTAAATATTTGGTCTTAACAAAATTTTTCGGTTTCATATAATTTAATGAAGTTATGAAAAAGTGGGTGTATTTAAAAAATTTTTACACTTGTACTGTATCTTTGTCTCAGAAGCCCAGATATGAAATTTCATCGTCCTAGCTCAAAATTTAAGGCCCAAAAAGCGGTGACATACGGACGTACGGACGGACGGACGGTCATCGCTCAATCGATTTCGCTATTGATGCTATTGATCACGAATATATATACTTTATAGGGTCTATCTCGATTATTTCTCTATGTTACAAACTATGTGTCAAACTTAATATGTATACCCTTAGGATAGGAAATTATTAAGTACCTAAAGCTTTTGAGAACATACAGAAAAGCTACAATCCGTCTGGAACGGATCGTATGATACCCTATCCTCCTCTCTATAAAGTGGGCGTGGCCAAATTGCATTTTGTACTTAAATATATCTATAATGTCGCACGTTTGAGGATGTTACATGTACAATTTTATCAAAATAGGTTTTTTGATGATAACGCCCCCAAAATGTGGGTGTGGCCAAAACTGTTCTATGGGTGAATTGTAGGGAATCTAAATACCCAAATATTTGGTCTTAACAAAATTTTTCGGTTTCATATAATTTATTGAAGTTATAAAAAAGTAGGCGTGGCAGTGGGCGGATGTAAAAAAAATTTTACAGTTGTACTGTATCTTTTTCTTGCAAGCCCAGATATGAAATTTCAGCATCCTAGTTAAAAATTTAAGGCCCAAAAATGGGTTTTGTGATGAAAACGCCTCTAAAAAGTGGGCTTGGCCAAAACTTTTGTATGGGTGGATTGTAGGGAATCTGAATGCCTAAATATTTGGTCTTAACAAAATTTTTCGGTTTCATATAATTTAGTGAAGTTATGAAAAAGTGGGCGTGGCGTGGGCGGATTTCAAAAATGTTTACACTTGTACTGCATCTTTTTCTCAGAAGCCCAGATATGAAATTTCATCGTCCTAGCTCAAAATTTAAGGCCCAAAAAGCGGTGACATACGGACGGACGGACGGACGGACGGTCATCGCTCAATCAATTTCGCTATTGATGCTGATCACGAATATATATACTTTATAGGGTCTATCTCGATTATTTCTCTATGTTACAAACTATGTGTCAAACTTAATATACATTAATGTATAAAAATTACATTTTAAGTAAAAAATTGGAGTAGCAAATTTTCATAAATTTAAGCCATAAGTTTTTTGTGGCTGCATAAAATTACACAAAGTTTTCAAAATTTGTATGCGCTACTGAATTATCTATCCAAAGTGTACAATAAATCTGTACTTATGTATAATAGTGCGTAAGTTATACCATTTAAAGTGGTTATACCTACAAATCGGAGGTGGCCCGCCAACGCCATACGATTTTTTATTAGCCGGAACTTCAGGTATAAAGGATTATACCTTTTAACTAGGACACCCTAGTGTATGTACTATCTACATACATAAGATAGTAGCAAAATGTCATCAAAAGTGGATTTATATGAAAGTTCTAAAAAAACGCATAGCGATGTATTATGATTCGGTGAATTGTGGATGGTATATGCACATATATATAACAGATACGAAAATTCATTACTGTAACTGAAATATTATCTCCCAAAAAAACGATGACATCCAGACCGACCGGCGTACGGAAACAGATAGTATGTGTACATATAAATATGTATGTATTTCATCTAGATTAATTCATCATGTAACAAACCATTGGCAGTCAAAGGGTAGTGATGCGGAACGTATGGGAACACAAGCGTTCTCGCCTTAGCCTCTCACTATCAACTCCTACTCTACACCTCCACGATGGTGGCTGCTGGGTGCCTAGTACCTCAACTGGAGATTGGGTAACCAACCCCTTTGGAAGGTTGTTGGTGGCAGCGAATGAGAGAGGGGGGAGGAGTGTCTTCTCACTAAGGCACCTTCTCTTGCTTCAGGCGGCGGCGGCGGCCAGTTCCAGTTAGGCCGAACTGTTAGTGTTATCCCTATATGAGCTGCTTCGACATATTCGAATTCCAGGTCTATAGTAATTTTCAATACTGAGTCAGGGTGTTGGAATAGAGTTGGTGGCGGATGAACCCTTAACGGCAGCGCTCACATCCCCGAAGCGGGATACTGACTCCGAAATATCGGGCCCCTTATCCTAGGGGTAAAAAAAAGGAACTGGTCCTCCAGGTTGGGGGTTGTGCGTAGGGGTAACTTCCCTACCACGTAAAAAACCAGTTGTTACGATGCAACAACAAGCCTCGGATAAGGATGATCCCACTGTTGACGACCCCAGCAGACGAAATAAGGACAACGATCTTCGGATCTACACGTGGAATGGTCGGACCCTTAACAGGCCGCGTGCCGCCGAACAACTAGCAGAGGCCCTAGACTGCTACAATGCAGATATCACCGCCATCCAGGAAGTGCGATGGGATGGCCCGGGCAAAAAGAGGATGAAAAACTGTGACGTATACAACGGTGATTGCTATAGCGAACAGAAACAGCGCTTATTCGGATGTGGATTTGTCATAAGCGGCAGACTTAGGCAAGAAGTCGTAAGCTTTTGACACGTGAGCGAACGACTTATGACAATCTGCATCAAGGCTAAATTGGCCAACATAAGCCTAATATGCGCTCATGCCCCCACAGAGGACAAGGACGACGCCACCAAAGAAAGTTTCTACGAGCTCCACGACAAAACATATAAGCAATGTCCTAAGTATGACGTTAAAATCATCCTGGGTGATTTTAATGCCAAGATAGGAAAGGAGGACATCTTTGGTAGCACGATTGGGAAGCACAGCCTACACAACACCACGTCTGGCAACGGACTTAGGCTTATTGACTTTGCGGCGGGGCGAAATGTCAGTATAGCAAGCACACGGTTTCCTCATCTCAATATCCACATGGGGACATGGCAATCTCCTGATCATCAAACGGTCAATCAAATTGACCACATTGCGATCGACGCAAGGCATGCCTCCAGTATTCTGGTTGTCCGAACCTTCCGAGCAGCCAACATCGACTCGGATCATTACCTTGTTGCAGCCACTGTGCAAATGCGGATATCCCAAACGCCACAACTAAGAAGAACTACTGTGAGAAGATTTGACGTCGAAAAGCTGCACTCGCAAGAGATCGCCAGAACCTTCACCGAACGCGTGTCCCGAAATCTCTCAACGACTCCTATGCCGCCAGCATTAAGCGCCGAAGACCAGTGGCAACGCTGCCAACAAGCCATCAGAAGTGCCGCAACTGATGTGCTGGGTTTCACCCAAGAAACCCCTGGGATTTCTTCCCTGACGGGAAAAACATCGGCTTCTCCGAAAGAAGAAAAAAGAGCACGAGAAGCGCGCGATCGAAAATATTAAGAGATTATACTCCAGGAATAATGTACGGAAGTTTTACCAATAGGTAAAAAGAACGTATCAGGCCAACAAGACCCGTACAGAAGCCTGTAGAGATGAAGAAGGAAACCTCGTAGTAGAGTCGCAGTCGGTGCTGAGAATATGGAAAAATTTCTTCTGCAGACTGTATAACGGCGTCGAAGACCAACATCCCGCTGTCAGGCAGAATGAACCATTCAACATAGACGATGATAGCCAAAACTTCCGTCCAACTGACCAAAACGAAGTAAGGATAGCAATATCCAAACTTAAGTCCAACAAGGCTGCTGCACCTGACGGCTTACCAGCCGAGCTATTCAAAGCAGCTGGAAATGACCTGGTAGAGAGCATACACCAACTCATTTCTAAAATTTGGTCAGATGAGTGTATACCTGATGAATGGAATCTCAGCACCGTTTGCCCGATCCACAAGAAAGGAGATCCCCTCAATTGCGCCAATTACAGAGGTATCAGTCTCCTCAACATCGCGTACAAGATCCTATCTGCCATATTGTGTGAACGTCTGAAACCCTTCGTCAACAACGTGATTGGGCCCTATCAGTGTGGTTTCAGACCAAGAAAGTCCACAATCGATCAAATCTTCACAATCGATCAAATCTACCCACCATCTTTTATCGATTTCAAGGCCACATATGACAGCATTTATAGAGACGAGTTATACAGAGCCATGTCTAGTTTTGGCATCCCTGCCAAACTCGTTCGCCTGTGCAGGATGACGTTGGAGAATTCTCGCTGCTCCATCAAGGTCGGTAACGATCTCACCGAGACCTTTGATGTCAAAAAAGGATTAAGACAACGACGCGCTGTCCTGTGATTTTTTTAACATCGTTCATGAAAGAATTGTGCGAAACTCACAAGCCAACACCGGAGGCACAATCTTTCAAGAGTCTGTGCAACTACTAGCGTATGCCGAAGATATCGACATTATTGGAAGAACACAGAGGGTTATCACCGCTGGTATTAAAACAGAAGCTGCCAAAATGGGTTTAACGGTAAACGAGGGCAAGTATATGCTGTCAACCAGAAGGGACACGCAACATCGACGAAATGGACAGAACGTCACAATTGACAGCTATAACTTTGAGGTAGTAAGGGACTTTGTCTACCTCGGCTCTGCTATCAATTCGGAAAATAACAACTCAGCAAAAATAAAACGAAGAATAACTCTTGCCAATCGCTGTTTCTTTGGGCTCAGAAGGCAATTGAGTAGTAAGGCTCTATCCCGAACAACTAAGGAGACTCCATATAAAACCTTGATCATCCCAGTCCTGCTTTATGGCGCTGAAGCTTGGACTTTATCAAAAGCGGATGAAGATATCCTCGGTCGTTTCGAGAGAAAAATTCTTCGTAAAATATTCGGTCCCGTTTGCGTTGACGGGCTTTGGAGGAGAAGATTCATCGACGAACTATACGAGCTGTACAGCAACATCGACCTAGTCAAAAAAGTGCGCATTAGTCGTTTGAGATGGCGAGGACATGTAGAGCGAATGGACACCAGTGCTCCGGCCCGAAGAGTCTTCGAATCACACCCGGAGGTGCGCACAAGTTGAAGGGGACCTGAACAAGCTTGAAGTGCGCAACTGGAGGCAGTTAGCTAAGGACCGAGCTAACTGGAGAGGCTTGTTAGTTGAGGCCCAGGTTCACCCCGAACTGTAGCGCAACCTAAGTAAGTAAGTAACAAACCATCTATCAAACTTGATATTCCATTAGAATATACATATGTATGTATGTATGTATACAAAGAGAATGTATAGGTACAGACATATGTATGTACTTACTTTATTTCCATATATTACAAAACAAGTGTCAAATCTATTACTTATACCGTTGGGATGTGGTATCTATGTATGCATACATAATGCACATGTATGCATTTCGATTCAAAATTACCTAAATAAATAAATGTACGCTAAAACGTAAATTAGTTTTGTTCGTAATCCTCTTTAAGTTCATAATCAAGTGACCAGTGAAATACTTCATCCACCTGGTCATCATCAATTAAGTTCTTATCGTCAATTTCATATTCAACTGATTCCTCACTCAAAGTTGGTTCTGATTCTGTCACCTCATCCTCTTCACTCACTACATCACTACGTTGACAAGATCCCACATGTACGAACTTCCAAACTTTGGTAAAATAAACATGCCTCAATTAGAAAATTTCACCAAAAATAATCATATTCACCGTACTTTTAGTTTCGGAGCTTTCACAGTGAATCAGGTTGTCCAACATGCAATTATTTGAAATGCTGACCGGAACTCCATTCACTTCGCCACAAACTGGACGCAACATTCTGTGACATACTCTTGGACAATAAGAGTCGACATATCTGCTACGTAAGCTGTTACCATCCACCATTGCAACTACAACAACGACGAGTAAAGTTATACAGGATTTCATTTTAATTGTGTTTTATATTATTGTTTAAACCGGTAATAGACAATTGATCGAAATTACGTTTGCTGTTGAAATTCATTTTGCAAAGCATTTAAATACCTTTTACTTGGACGAAAGTCGAGGGAGAGATTTCGATTCCACCAACTGAATAAACAAATCGTTAATTGCAATTACTGCTAGCCAAATAATTCTTTTCAAAGAGAAATAATGTCAAGATAAAGTTTTTCATGCAAATCTAAGCAATTTAGATCAAATTTCTGTATATATACATATGTATATATGTATGTATGAACCTGCTTCCGCTGTTTAGATTAATTCTTAGTATATACACATTTCAGTTGTTCAATTTTTGTCTCAGTAGGTCACGGACAAATTATGCCCATATCATTTTTTCTGTACTTTTTAGTTTATTTGTTGTTTCTATATACACACATATGTATGTATGCATGCATGTATTTGTATAAATGAAAAAGTACTTCATAGTTATTTAGTTTTGATAATTATTTAGTCCTACCCTACTTAGATTGGCACATATGTATATAAGAACATTCATACATGTATTATATGTACATATGTGTGTATCATATGTAGGTATGCACAAATGTCGCTTGTGAAATAGGGAAATAATTGGGATAAACCTCATATACTATATTTACTCGTAGGTACGTACCTTCATATGTATTTACATAGGTCTGCAGATAATATATGTCAGTACTAATAGCCAAGTCGATTGGTTTCCGATAAGTTCGAATGTATTTTCAATTACATTTTTATACCCTATCCTAAGGGTATATTCAGTTTGATATACAAAGAGAAGTAATCGAAATCGATCCTATAAAGTATATATGTATGTATGTACAAGTAGATATTTGTGATCTGTATCAATAGCGAAGATAGATAGATAAGTAATGATTATTTGATTGATTTATTATATTTTTTCTAGTTTATGTTACAAATTTATTTAACAAAAAATCGATTAGCATGGCATTGCCGTCTGCCTGATTGACAATAGATTAACCATTTTACAGATAACAATTGTGCTTTTTCAATTCTAAATTTTAAATAGCGTGCTATCTAAAATAAATTTTTGTTTTGTTTTTGATATTATAAAATTAGTAGTTCCCATTTCGGATTTTGTTTCGATAGATTTTTGCTGATTGATAATAATAAAAAAGTTTTTAAACATCACTTTCGCAGTTGAGGATTTATAAAACTTCTTTTGATTTTGCGTCCACTATCTAAAATGTTTTTTTTCGTATTTCTTTAAGAATAGGGCATCTGCCAATAAAATAAAATCGACAACATCTTCCCTCTCTGATAGATTAGAAAAGCTAGTAGATTGGTAAGTCAGGACGATGCGGGATATAATCAAGGCGTATAAGTTCTGCTCTCATTATACCCTTTCCTAAGAGTATATTAAGTTTGACACATAGTTTGTAACATAGAGAAATAATCGAGATAGACCCTATAAAGTATATATATTCGTGATCAGTATCAACAGCGAAGACTCTTTAGCCATGTCTGTCCGTCCGTCCGTCTGTCTGTATGTCACCACTTTTTGGGCCTTAAATTTTGAGCTAGGAGGATTCCTTACAATTCACCCATATAAAAATTGCATTTTGTACTCAAATATGGCTATAACGCTGAACGTTTGAGGATGTTATATGTAAAATTTTATCAAAAAGTGGGCGTGGCCAAATCTGTTCTTTGGGTGAATTGTAGGGAATCTGAAAACCTAAATATTTGGACTTAACAAAATTTTTCGGTTTCATATAATTTAGTGAAGTTATAAAAAAGTGGGCGGATTAAAAAAAAAATTTTACACTTCTACTATATCTTTTCGTCAGAAGCCCAGATATGAAATTTCAGTGTCCTAGTTGAAAATTTAAGGGCCAAAAATCGGTTTTATGATGAAAACGCCCCCAAAAAGTGAGCGTGGCCAAAACTTTTGTATGAGTGGATTGTAGGGAGTCTGAATGCCTAAATATTTGGTCTTGACAAAATTTTTCGGTTTCATATAATTTAATAAAGTTATGAAAAAGTGGGCGTGGCAGTGGGCGGATTTCAAAAATTTTTACACTTGTACTGTATCTTTTTCTCAGAAGCCCAGATATGAAATTTCATCATCCTAGCTCAAAATTTAAGGCCCAAAAGCGGTGACATACGGACGGACGGACGGACGGTCATCGGTCAATCCATTTCACTATTGATGCTGATCACGAATATATATACTTTATAGGGTCTATCTCGATTATTTCTCTATGTTACAAACTATGTGTCAAACTTAATATACCCTTAGGGTAGGGTATAAAAAATAGAATCCATTCGTCACTTGCTATGTGATAGTCCAGCAGTACCCACCAAAAAGAAAGACAGTCTTGGGAGCTTTTTCCCTGTGGAACTGAAAGATCTAGAAAATATTGTGCTGAACAAAATCCTGAGATTGGTACACGTATCTGGGTGGTTTAGGTTAGCCGTTAAAAAATGAAGCCGCTTTTTATTGGTCTTATATTTTGGCAAAAATTACTTATTTCTAGTCTAAGTGAGCCATTGACAACTTCTTTTAAACAAGTGCACCCATTTACCTTACATAACATATTCCATCCAGTGCATAAGTAAACACAGGAACCAGCCCGGACATCGTGCTTGAGGATCTGCCTGAGTAGCTGATGCGGCATTAGGTTCAGTACAAGTATGAGTTTAAAATAAGTCGGTCGTGAATGTTGTGAGCGTTACCTTGTAATGCCTTATCTATAAAATCTCAAAGCTGAATAAATGGTAATCAAAAAAATACAAATTTGAAGAGGATACAAAAATGCCCATATCATACTAAAGCAACTGCAAAGCCAATTTTATTCAACTAGTCTATTGCTTGTAAGCCAAGAAATTATACGACACGAAAAATACAAAATAATCTACTCTATTCTTTAGAACTAGTACCTTAGTAATGCTAGTACCCTGAAGATGGTAGCTCAGGCATATGAGTGGTGAGTTTGAGATTGTCAATGAAGACATATGTATGTCCGAGTTCACCGTTAAATATAGTTTTTCCTTATTAAATTTATTTTACGTTTACATGCTGATTTATGCTTTTATAAATCCCATATATCCCTCAATAAGGACAATATTAAAGTGCATTTATCCTTCGTAGTTCATGCTTGAAAACAGTTTTAACCTTTGCTCAATAAAAGCAACTCCAACGAGAAACTAATCGTTTGAACTTTTTACTCACGGGTCTCCAAAATCCTATTCAGTTCACTGCCCAATCAACTATTGACAAGGAAATGATGTTAGCTACACTACTGATACCTCCAGTCTGACAAGTAGCAGTGCCGGTGGTCTATTGTATCCGAATCCAATACCATCCTGTCATTTATCCTCCTTCCATCTATGGAAGTGGATAGTGAAATAAAATGCTGGAATTTAGGCCACGAATTTTTGCTTTTGCCTTTGCCAGAGTATTCACTTGCTTTCATCGCTTCGGTTTTTTCTTTTTTGTGCTTTTAGTCGATTTTTGCTAGCTATCAATCCTTGTAGCCGACAGTTGACGGTCTATAAAAAAAAATCTTCTTTTACGTAGTATTCATGGTAAAAACCGGAAAGAACGAATCGAAGCAATTTTCAATTGGATGCGTGTACCCGGATGTTGTCCCGTTAGTTAGAATGGTTTTGTGCTATATGTACATATGTATGTATGTGTGTAAATTTAAACGAATGTGGAACAAAGTCCCTTCTGATGGTCTATTTGATTAGAAATACAACGGAGGTTAAACATTTTAACTCACGTAAAACTAAAGTGATTAGATAGTGATTGTAGTGCTTACAGCTACTAAAACTGCAATAATTATGTTAAGCAATAAAAAGCTAGAACAAAGTACATATGTGCTGTAGTCATTATACATATGTACATACGTAGAACTGATTTTTTAAAAATGCTTGCTTTGCCAATTACATTACAAAGAATATAATTTCGTGATTACTTTACCTTTCAGTAAAAGAATTGTGAACTGGAAATCATGCATATACATATGTATGTACATATATACTTTATAGGGTTTGTCTCAATTATTTCTCTATGTAACAAAGACAAACTATGTACTAGAACTTAATAAACTCTTAGGATAGTGTATAAAACATACGGAACAGCTACAATCTGTTTGGAACGGATCTTATAATACCCTATCCTCCTTCTTATAAAGTCATTGAATACTTTTACAAGCCGGCGATAACTTCGTGTGTAAATAAAAGAAATTAGTTTTAATTCTTGATTACGTTTATTAAGATATTAAGAACTTTTTATTAAGTCGCGAAGATAATATCGCTCAAGTGGCCGCCGCCTGAGTTCATGCTTATGCGGACTTATCGCAAAACTTCTGGCGATAACTTGTCCACTTTTATCGAATGTTCTCTTTTAGGACCGCCAAGATATGTGGCTTCTTCGTATAGATCCATGACTACGAAAAACTCCAAAGAAAGAAATCTGAAACGGTCAATTCGGGCGATCTTGCGGACCAGTGAAAATTGCCAAAATGAGATATTAGGCGTCCGGGAAACGCTTGCTGCATAATTTCCACTGCTGCTCGTGCTGTGTGTGTCTGCTGGAACCACATGTTCTTCAAATCCCATTCGACAATCTGCGGCAGCAAGAAATCCTTGATCATAATTGTGCACTCACCAGTTACACTCACCAAGGCCGGCCGTTCTCTAAAAAATAAGGGCAAATCAGATTTTATCCATAAACGCGGCACCAAACAGCGTCTTTGTGATGTTTGAGGGTCTTCTAGGATATCTGCAACCACAGCAGCGATATTCTCAACCCAACTGCTGGTTCGATTTTATCCAAATCTGCTGCTCTCCCGTGTTGAGCCAGTCAACGACCAATTTTTCAAAAAACCGATTTTGATGAAATTTTACATGTAGCATCCTCAAACGTTCGACGTTATATGTAGCCATATTTGAGTACGAAATGCAATTTGGCCGCGCCCACTTTATAGAAAGGAGGATAGTGTATCATACGATCCGTTCCAGGCGGATTGTAGCTTTTCTGTATGTTTTTATATGTAAATGATTGTGAGGCGCTACGCCGTGGCTCCAGTGGTTGGTGCGTTGGACTACGGAGCGAGGGGTTGAAGGTTCAATCCACAGACAACACCTAAAATTTCTTTCTCGGCCCCAACTCTCGCGAGCGTCTAAAAACATCCGAGAGCAAAATTGCCATGAAAAAGTTTCTTAAACAAAAATTGACTTTTGGCATTAAACAGTAGGCCTCTTCCATTCGTATAAAGAATAAAATACGCACAACACGAATGGTTGTGAAGAAAAGCTAGGACCTGGCCCTATCGTGCCAAAACTTTGTATGCACATATTTTTTTTGTATTTATTTAATGATTGTGGTCCGAAATTCGTGTATGATACTTTAATTTTTATTAGCGGTGACAATACATACATAAGTACATCTAGGAGACTTAATGTATGTACATAAATCGTGGTCATATGAACGCGAAAGTAAAAATGAGCAGTGAATTATTACAGTGTGTCAAAGAAATTAAATACCTAGGTTGACAATAGACAAATAGAATTTCCACGTTAGTAAACTGTGCTCAAAAACATATCAAAACATACAGAAAAGCTACAATCCGTCTGGAACGGATCGTCTGATACCCTATCCTCCTCCCTATAAAGTGGGCGTGGCCAAATTGCATTTTGTACTCAAATATAGCTATAATGCCGAACGTTTGAGGATGTTACATGTAAAATTTTATCAAAATAGGTTTTTTGATGATAACGCCCCCAAAAAGTGGGCGTGGCCAAAACTGTTCTATGGGTGAATTGTAGGGAATATAAATACCCAAATATTTGGTCTTAACACAATTTTTCGGTTTCATATAATTTAGTAAAGTTATGAAAAAGTGGGCGTGGCAGTGGGCGGATTTCAAAAATGTTTACACTTGTACTGTATCTTTTTCTCAGAAGCCCAGATATGAAATTTCATCGTCCTAGCTCAAAATTTAAGGCCCAAAAAGCGGTGACATACGGACGGACGGACGGAGGTCATCGCTCAATCGATTTCGCTATTGATGCTGATCACGAATATATATACTTTATAGGGTCTATCTCGATTATTTCTCTATGTTACAAACTATGTGTCAAACTTAATATACCCTTAGGATAGGGTATAAACATACAGTAAAGCTACAATCCATCTGAAACGGATTGTATGATACCCTATCCTCCTATCTATAAAGTGGGCGTGGCCATATTGCATTTTTTTTCTGAAATATGACTATATCGTCGAATGTTTGAGGATGTTACATGTAAAATTTCATCAAAATCGGTTTTTGATGAAAACTCCTCTAAAAAGTGGGCGTAGTCAAAACTTTTGTATGGGTGAATTGTAGGGAATCTAAACGCCTAAGTATTTGGTCTTAACAAAATTTTTTGGTTTCACATAATTTAGTGAAGTTATGAAAAAGTGGGCGTGGCAGTGGGCGGATTTAAAAAAAATTTACACTTGTACTGCATTTTTTTCCCAGAAGCCCAGGTATAATATTTCATCGTCCTAGCTCAAAATTTAAGGCTCAAAAATCGGTGACATACGGACGGACGGACGGTCATCGCTCAATCGATTTCGCCAGTGATGCTGATCACGAATATACATATATACTTTATAGGGTCTATCCCGACTATTTCTCTATGTTACAAACTATGTGTCAAACTTAATATACCCTTAGGATAGGGTACCTATAAAAATTGGATCTCTTAGTTGATTACGTCGGCATCTATCTGTGAACTGTGCATTGAGTATTTATAATACTATAATTTTGCCACATTCCAACTATTGCTCATCCATTTTACAATGACTAACTGTTAATTAGCGCTTGAAATTTAACATTCTGCTCATGATGTATAAGATAAAGATAAAACAAAACCTACATCATGTTTATTTACAGAATAATGTCGAGTACATAACGAACGAGAGATATCAAATAGCAACTTTCGGCTACCCTTATACAGAAAAGCTCATTTATTCTCTAAAGGCCTTCAACTGTTTAACAATCTTCCCAAAAATATTAAAAACTTGGAAAACTTAAATTTTTTAAATAGGGATTAAATTTCTTATGAAAAACTAATGACCTGAAAATACACTCAGAGAAAAATACTATACATATGTATTATCACCTGGAATTAAAATTCATTCAAAATGTTGTGTCTCTTTAATGACAGTGTGAGCATGGGCAAAAACCTTTGGTGCATGTCTAAACTAGAATCAATAGCATAATAGAATCAGCACTGAAAAATAGTTTTGGCTGAATGTATCCCATCATAAGCTATGGTGAAACAATCGACAATCCCTAGTGGTGGAGTAAGTACGCCAACCGATATGTTCGCATAAAACGGAAGCATTCAACTAAAATCAGTGCGAAACGAGAAAAATTAAAAATTCAAAAATTTAATTTAAAATAATTATTGATTGTTTTTCGAATTGAATAACATCAAAACGACTGTTTTTCTTAAATAAGAAATTATTTTTTAGTCAAACTGATTTTATTTTTCAGCGAATTTTGATTTAATGGAAATATATCTGTATTACGGAATAAATATATGTGTATTAACAGAATCATTAAATGTCGATCATTTCATTCTCGTTTAATAAATGAATATACATATGTATAAATTTCATCTCGAGTATATGAAATGTTGGTAGCTCAGCTAAAGGGAAAAGGTAGATGATTTTAATAAACAAACATTAGTATTTGACAAAAGTAGGGCAATTGCAAAACGCTCGAATTTAGCTCGTTGATGTAGGTGATGGTAATGTTTTTGTTAAGGTTTACGCTTACAATTTTTTTTGGACTGGTTCTGATCCAGTGTTCACTTCAACGCACACGTTATGCAGAATTCTAGTTTATGTTCAATATGTGTATATATGTATGTACGCACATGTACATGGGTATTGCTTAATTTAATTTTTAATTTAATTTTTTTATAAGTAACTCATAAGACTTGCTTTTGATCTTATTTAAACTATTTTAACCCCAGTACATTTATATGCACATGACAAATGTTCTCTAAAAAAGTTAAATACAGTCTGCGAACAATAATATTATTACGCTTTTGATATTAGAAAATACATTATATAAAAGAAAATTAAGTAGTTACAAATGGAAAATAAGTTTCTAATTGTCTAACAAAGTACATCCATGCTAGTCCGCACACAGCCGAGACTTTATGCAGCGAGGCCGCACTGTAATTTATTGGTTGAAGACCCATCGGTAACTCGCTCACCTTCCTTTTTCTTGTCTTTAATAATGTTATTTACTTTTCAATTCAATTTTCTCAGACAAAAAACAAATTTTACTAATGCAATTGACATGATTTCTTGAGAATTGAATACAATTTCCAAAAAATAATGCTTAAATAAATTCTAATGGTGAGTTAACATATTTTATCGGCAACCTAGGAAATAAATAAATAATTTGTAAAATCAACCGAACTTTAATAAAATATTATCGAAGGCGGAAATAAACTGGTTCCGATATAAACGCTGTAGAATCCGAAACATGAACTTGTTATAAACAGAATTTACACTAACAACAAGTCGTTCTACTGTTTTCCTACTTTATCTGAGACCTTTTTTCTGCCATTAAATATTTTTGGAAACATTTTTCTAATTACATGAAAATCAGTGTTTAATCCCATTGTTACAATTTTAAAGAAAATAGTATCACAATTTATCCAAAACTTTTGACAAAAGTTATTTGCGATAATTTGAAATACTGAAACATGTACATATTTATAAAAATTCAAATCAATTTCTACTCTTTTTAATATCTTAACAATTGTTTCAATCGGTTCCCAATTTGCTTAATGGCATTTATCTTCTTTTCACGATTTTAAGAAGATTTAATCAAGAATGAATCTTAAAACATAGTTTTTGGTTTTTACATTCTTGGTCAACCAATGAAATTTAAATTCTCTTTGTCTTTTAACGGAGAATTCAAATTTAAATATTTTTTAAATCTAACGAACAGCCCCAAAATACTTTCCCGCTCCTTCCATGAATTCATAATTCGGTTGTCATCGCCCGTCAAATTCACTCGTTGTTGTTGTGAAATTGACCCATTGTTGTTGTGTTTAGGGGTGAATAGACGGATTTTTTTGGTGAATAGACGGATTTCTAACAAATGTGCGTGAAAATGTAACAATATGCGTGAAATAGCTTGTACGCACCTGGAAAGTGCCGGGAAAGTTTAATATCTATTTGTTCAATGATTTCTGACAAACATCGTCTTCTGGAAATAGAAGAAGAAAAATTGAAAAGACTTCAATAATTACATATGTTATTTTAGTCATTTTAGTTGTTTCTTTTATTGTCATTATGTTTCATTTATGTTAATATAGCAATTTTACAATGCATTTGATATTTGTCTTCTTATGCGCTATGCTTCGGCCGTGTACTCTGAATTACTTGCGGTAACAATTTCAGTTCTGTTTCTGTTGCTTTCGTCTTCGTCTATGAGAATAGGAGTTCTTGAGATAGTAATAGTGTTATCAGCCTTCTAATGTATACAGATGTTGTGGAGTGCGCAGCAAACATTTGTTATTTGTGTGGCTTTTTTTGCTAGATAATGTAACTCCTTGACTCCTAGCAAACATCTCCATCTATTCTTAACACCACTAGTTATTTCAATGATGTTGCGTCCTCGCGCATGGTCTTCATTAAACTTGTTTTTGAAGTTTCTTCGGGCATGCGATAAGGAGTTAAAAGCTACATCGCAAACTTGCAAAACCTTGATGATGATTAAGAGCACAACAAACTTTTTACAAGTAAAACATTTAAACTATAGAATCCTTTTCTATTATAGTATAAATGCTTGTTTTCTGGTGGGGAGGTAATTTTAATATGGGTACCATCAATGCATCCTATTACTCCTAGCAAATTATACTTTTCGTAAAAATTAAGATTAACTCTTCTTTTCTCTTCCTCCGTGCTGTGCATATTTATCCAAATTGAACAAAGATTACTTTCAAATATATTTAATACAAAAAAAAAAAATACAAATTGTTGGCGCGACAGGTCCATGGGACGCAGCGCCTAGCTTCTCACAACCACTTGTGCTGTGCGTGTTATATTCTTCACACTAATGGAAGGGGCCTACTGTTTAATGCCGGATCCAAACGGCAGTTTTTTGTTTTTGAGAAGCTTTTTCATGACAGTTTTACTCTCGGATGTTTGTCAAACGCTCGCGAGAGGTGGGGCCGTGAAAGAAATTTTAGGTGTTGTTTGGGGATCGAACCTGGAACCCCTCGCTCCGTAGTCCAACGCACTAACCACTTGAGCCACGGCGCCAAAAATATATTTAATACACTTGAAAGAATTTCTGAGAAAAATGATTGGGCTACTTCTTTCCCCACTCCTATCTGGTAAAACGTAAGCATGCGCTTAACTTTATAATTGGAGAAACTCTAAATGATTTTTTGATTGCTAGCAAGGAATCTCCAACCCCAACAAGTATTTAAATATGGGTTTATTTACTCGGTAATATTTGTGAATTCTAGGAGACTAAAAGCACAAGATGAAAGGTATTTAACTTCTGCATACTTACAATGCTTGGGGCAGGTCTAAGGGATTAGATGCATCCATTAATCTTTTTCGTATAGATCTGTGTCGATTCCTCTCCATGTCTTCATACTCCTCTGCCGCTAAGATAAACCAACTCATTTCTAAAATTTGGTCAGATGAGTGTATGTCTGATGAATGGAATCTCAGCACCGTTTGTCCGACCCACAAGAAAGGAGACCAGGAGCGCCAATTACAGAGGTTTCAATCTCCTTAACATCGCGTACAAGACCATACCTGTCATCCTGTGTTAACGTCTGAAACTCTTCGTCAACAATCTGATGGGCCCTATCAATGTGGTTTCAGACCAAGAAAGTCTACAATCGATCAAATCTTCACACTTCGGCAGATCCTAAAGAAAACTCAAGAAGTTCATATAAATGCCCACTATCTCTTCATCGATTTTAAGGCCGCATATGACAGTTTCTATAGAGACGAGCTGTACAGAGCCATATCTAGTCTTGGCATCCTTGCCGAAGTCGTCAGATCGTGCAGAATGACAATGGAGAATTCTCGGTGCTCCATCAAAATCGGTAAATACCTCACAGAGATATTTGGTGTCAAAAAAGGATTTAGAGAAGGTGACGCGCTGTCATGTGACTTCTTTAACATCATACTTGAAAAATTGTGCGAAACTCAGCCAGCACCGGAGGCACAATATTTCAAATGTCTGTGCAACTAGTAGCGTGCGCTGATGATATTGATACAATTGGTAGAACTCAACGGACTGTCACCAGTGCGTTCGTCAGTATTGAAACGGAAGCTGCCGAAATGGGCTTAAACGAGTGCAAAACCAAGTATATGCAGTCAACAAGAAGAGACACACAACATCGACGAATTGGACAGAACGTCACAATCGACAGCTATAACTTTGAGCTAATAAGGGACTTTTTCTACCTTGGCTCTACTATCAATTCTGAAAACTACACCTCCGCAGAAATAAAACGAGGAATAACTCTTGCCAATCGCTGTTTCTTTGGGCTGAGAAGGCAATTGAGTAGTACAGCCTTATCCCGAACAACTAAGGTGACTCTATATCAGTTGTTTGAGATGGCTAGGACATGTAGAGCGAAGGGACACCAGCGCTTCGGCCCGAAGAGTCTTCGAATCACACCCGGAGGGACAAAGCAGTAGAGAAAGACCTCGCCTTAGGTGGCGCGCACAAGCAGAAGGGGACCTCGACCGACTTGGAGTGCGCAACTGGACGCTAAGGATTTAGCTAAGGACCGGGCTAACTGGAGATGTTTGTTGGTTGTGGCTCTGGTTCACCCCGAACTGTAGCGCCACCTAAGTAAGTAAGTAAGATACTGATTAAGAATATGTATACTTTATATGGTCTATTTCGATTATTTCTCTGGTTCAAACTATGTATCAAACTTAATATACGCTTAGAATAAGGTATAAACATTAATTTTGTTTCTATTTTTACCTTATTATTGTAAATATTAAAACAACATAAAATTAATTTATCTGAAATTTAATTAATATTATAGATTGTCCATATATCCCATACGACTTGAGTGACGAATTATTTCAAATATCCTCCAATTGACATCGTCACCTCCAGCTTCCATTGATAACTTCCAGAACTCATCACCAAGCATATCGTTCTCAAACAAAAACGACAAGCGATTGCACTCTTCTTCCGGACTGCACATCCAGGGTATCATTTCCATACATAGCAGTGCCCCATAAAAAGCGTATCTCGAAAAATGTTGGTGGAATTTTTGGAAACTGCAGAATGGCATGCGCAAATGTAAAGAAAAACAAACTATTTTCCAGAATCAATGCCACCCAAACACACTAAAACAAATTACTCACCACAACTGCTCCAGATTTACTTCAAGCTGTTTGGCCTTATCACCCTCCAGAGTACGTTTTAAGCTATGCAACATTGTTTCGTGGTAAAATTCCAATAATTTCATCCATAATTCACCACGCAACGCTGGGTCCACGTTGATGTAAAGGAAGAAACTCAAATCTATCGCCGGTGAACCGTACCGTAATAGCTGCCACACGCATGAAAAAGAGCAACTATCTCATTTTACTATAATGTATCCAAAGGAATGTCAGCATTAAAAATGATTGCCATACCTGAAAGTCGATCAACCTGGCATCCATAAGAACATCCTCATGATACTGGAAGAGAACATTGGTCCGATTAAAGTCCCCATGCAGAATGACAGCGAATCTCCGGTACCCATCCTCATCCTTAGCATCATACCGAAATGATTCTAACAAATCTATAGGACAGTCTCCGTACTTGGTTTTCAGACTTTCAACATTCTGCACGAGAAGCTCATCATCTGCACCCATCACTACTCCATTTTTCCAACGCTCAAAAAACGCAAAAAATCGCTCGAATGCCAAGCGGTATATTACTTCGTAGAAATTACCATCACTGTTTGCAGTAGGCGAGCCAGAGTTCTTTGAAGCGTCTTTAAACTGTAAGGGAATAATGCGCTCGATTAATCTCTGGAGGTTGGGATCCTGACGAAGACGAAGGGTGTGTGTCAACGAATGATAGTCGGCTAAAGGACGGATCATTGCCCGCAGATGCTGCTGATCCAAATGCATCGGGTAACCCAAACGATATCCTTTGGATTTCAGATTTTCTAGAACGAGTATGGCATCAGGATATGACGGCAACTGTTGTTGTTCTTGCAGAGAGTTGCTTAAGCCTGTAAAAGAAAATGTTTGTACGAGGTATATCAGAAAGGCAAAAAATAACACAGTTATCTTCTTTTCGGTTAAGTGACTACCAACTCAAAACGTACCGTCGATGAAACCGTATTGTGCCACATAAGCTGTTGGAGTCAACTGAGGAGTTGCAATACCCACTGTTCGGAGGACTGATATATAGTACGGCATGATTTCATTATAGAGAAATACTTCGTTAGCGAATTGGGTGTACGAGTGACTGGAACTACGAAATGTATGGTCACCTTTCATGAATTTAACAATTAAATCGTATTGCGAAGCTCTGCAAAGAATAACAAAATCTTAGATATATCACTCAAAATAAATGCAAGTGAGGGAAATGTAATCGTAGTCATTTATAGTATAGAATCTATCGATCTGTAGGATAATAAAATGTGCGTGCCAACTACATTTTCGATGAAATTGATAACATTGAACTGATGCTATGTATCTTGAATATTTCACAAAATCTTTTTTTTTTTGTAAAAACGCCCTCACAGTGGCGGTCAAATATGGTGTTCAGGTGAATTATAGAGAACTTCAAAGCCTATTAATTTTGTTGTAACAATTTTTTTCGATTTCTAATAATAATTTCGGAAAAGTGAAATTTTTGAAAAGTGGCTCTAAAACTTGGCACATCTTTGCATATGTCATACCAAACTCAGGTATTAATTTGATGCCCACTGCAGAAATAGCCGAAAAACAGCCAATTTATACAATTACCGTTATACGCAGTTTTCGCGCAAAACGTGGTATGCCATCTAATAGCATATGTCCAAAATAACTCAAATATGAAAGCAGTTTTCGCGAAAATAATTTTTTAGTCAAATTGGCCTTAAGTAACGTAGCCTTAATTTTGAGTACCTGCATTTAATTTTGAGGTTAGAATGAAAATTCCATGCAGATATGTATGAATTTTGAAACAATTTCTTCCATCCTTTCAAGCTGCAGTCATAGACAGTCATATTTGGGCTACTTATTAGGCAACGAATTTCGGACAGAATCTAAAAAAATTGGGCACTTAAAGCTTTGGGAACCCTGCACGGCGTAAAAAGAGGTGACATGCAGACGGTCAGACATGCCTCAATCGTTCGCTATTGATACTGATCACGAATATACACACTTTATAACTTCTACCTCGATTATTTCTCTATGTTACGAACTATGTGTCAAACTCAATATACCCTTAGGATAGGGTATAAAAAGAAGAACATTACAGTGTTGCGAGTGTAGGGCACGTGAACAGGAGGTGACTGATGGTCTCCTCTTCCTCTTCGTTCCTACAACTTCTACAGAAGTCATTGTAGGGAATGCCCAATCTTTGAGCATGTCTTCCCATAGCACAGTGACCAATGAGGGAATTAATTATCTTGAAGAGGGTTCCCCTCTTATGTTTTAGGAGTCCGTGGGACCTGGTCTTATTTAGATTTAGTATTGTATTGGTCGAGTTGATGTCATCGATGATTGGCGTTGATACGGTATTTAGCATAAGACGTCGGCGCCTCGATGTCGGTCGGTAATTATACTATTTAAACCAGACGAACCTCGTCACAATTACCTGGTATGGTAGATTGAAAGGGTGAGGTTGTACTGTCCAACTATCTCCTTAAGAGATACAGGGCACTCTTTCACTGCCTTGGATCTTGTTGTGCTGGATGCAACAGATTTCATGACTGCCTGACTGACGATGTATATGGCACTATTCAATGCTGATACTGCATTAACCGCCAGCGAGTCAACTGTATGACGAATGGCAGTGATTTCGGCTTGAAAAACGGTGCAATAGTTTGGAAGGTTAAAAGAGGGGTGGATATTCAGGTCTTGTGAAAAGATTCCAGCACCGACTACGTCCTCGGTTTTGGACCCATCCGTAAACAGCGATTCTTGGTACAGGACATCCCGGTGTATCCATTCAGTTCTGTTTGATATTGAGAATTTCTTCAATCATTAAAGTTGTGTTCAGTGGTCGGTAACCTGTGGAAGATGACGATGAATCGATAGTATATAGGCGTGTCCAGTATGTTGCTCTTCCATTGTTTAGAGCTTTTCAGTCTTATTGCTGAGCAGGCGGCCAGTTGTTTGCTGACCATGTCAATTGGAAATAAGTGGAGCATGGTTTGTAACGCTGTAGTGAAGGAGGTTCTGAGTACATCAGTAATACTGAGACAAGCGACTTGTTCAGTTTTTTTTTATATAGGTTGGAACTCTTTTCCAAGGCGGGCCACCAATCCAGTACTCCATACATAAGGATCGGTCTTAATACCGAGGTGTATAGCCAATGCATAATGTTTGTTTTGCATATGTATATATGTATTGCATTACATTACAATAGCTTCGAACGTTTCAGGTTGTTACGTGTAAAATTTTATACAAATCGGTTTTTTGAGGAAAACACCCCCAATAACCGGGCGTGCCCAAAGCTTATTTTTACACTTGTACTGTAACTTTTTCTCAGAAGCCCAGATATGAAATTTCATCCTCTTAGTTTAAAATTTAAGGCTTAAAAAGCGGTAACATTTGGTTGAACATACGGACGGACGGACGGTCATCGCTCAATCGATTTCGATATTGATGTTGATCACGAATATATATACATACATACTTTATAGGGTCTCTCTCGATTATTTCTACCAAAAACAACTTCTGCGAGCTGCTAGACAAAACGTTTGAGCAGTGCTATGCGGTTAACATTTTTTTGAGCGATTTTAACGCCAAGCTAGCAAAGGAGAGCAAATTTGGTAAAACTATCGGAAAGCATAGCCTGCTCGACACCACCTCCGACAACGGATTCAGGCTAATCGACTTTGCAAAATCTTGTAGTAGCTAGCACGTGATTCCCTCATCTTAATATTCAAAAAGGAACATGGACATCTCCGGATCAGTCAACCGTCAACCAGATTGATCACATTGCGATTGACGCAAGGCACTTTTCCAGTATGATGGATGTCCAAATGTTCCGTGGAGCAAACATCGATTCGGTCCACTACTTTGTTGTAGGCAAGGTACGGATGTGGATATCCAGAACATCGCGAAGACAACGAAATTCTGTGAGGAAGTTTGCCGTCAGAAAGCTACAACCGGAAGAGATCGCCAGAGCTTTCTCCGATCGACTGTCCCTCGGACGAAAGTATACACGTTGAATGGAACCTCAGCATTGTTTGCCCGATCCTCAAGAATTGAATTGAATTGAATTGCTTAAAACCTTTTGTCAGCAATCTGATTGGACCATATCAGTGTGGTTTTAGGCCAGGAAAGTCCACTATCGACCAAATTTTCACACTACGGCAGATCATGGAAAAAACCCAGGAATTTCAAATCGATACTCATCACCTTTTCATTTCGATTTCAAGGCCGCCTATGACAGCATCTATAGAGAAGAGTTATATAGAGCTATGTCGAGTTTTGACATCCCTGCCAAACTCGTCCGGTTGTGCAGGATGACGATGGAGAATGTACGCTGCTTCATCAAGGTCGGGAAAGACCTCACCGAGACCTTTGATGTCAAAAAAGGATTTAGACTGGACGACGCACTGTCATGCGATTTCTTCAACATCGTTCTTGAAAGAATTGTGCAGAACTCAGATGCCAACATCAGCGGCACAATCTTTCAAAAGTCCGTGGAACTGCTTGCATATGCCGATGATATTGACATAATTGGAAGAACAAAGCGTGATGTCAGTAGTGCTTTTGTGAACATTGAGTTGGAATCGGCTAAGATGAGATTAACGGTTAATGAGGGTAAAACAAAGTATATGCTGTCAATAAAAAAGGAGATACAACAGCGACCCCTTTGACAGAACGTCACTCTCGACAGGAAAGGTAACTCTGAGGCAGGTAAAGACTTTGTTTATTTAGGATTCGCTATAAATTCAGACAATGACACCAGTGCTGAGATCAAATGAGGATTTACTCTTGCCAATCGATGCTTCCTTGGGCTAAAAGGGCAATTGCGTAGCAAAGCTCTCTCTCGAACAACTAAGATAACCCTATACGAGATCCTGATCATTAGAGTATTGCTCTATGGCACAGAGGCATGTCAAGATGTCTCTCACAATCAAGAATTTGAACTTTTCCCTTTCCTGCTTCCAAATTTCCGTAATCTAATTATACCCTATCCTAAGGGTATATTAAGTTTGACACATAGTTTGTAACATAGAGAAATAATCGAGATAGACCCTATAAAGTATATATATTCGTGATCAGCATCAATAGCGAAATCGATTGAGCGATGACCGTCCGTCCGTCCGTCCGTCCGTCCGTCCGTCCGTCCGTCCGTCCGTATGTCACCGCTTTTTGGGCCTTAAATTTTGAGCTAGGACGATGAAATTTCATATCTGGGCTTCTGAGAAAAAGATACAGTACAAGTGTAAAAATTTTTGAAATCCGCCCACTGCCACGCCCACTTTTTCATAACTTCACTAAATTATATGAAACCGAAAAATTTTGTTAAGACCAAATATTTAGGCATTCAGATTCCCTACAATCCACCCATACAAAAGTTTTGGCCACGCCCACATTTTGGGGGCGTTTTCATCACAAAACCGATTTTTGGGCCTTAAATTTTTAACTAGGACGCTTAAATTTCATATCTGGGCTTCCAAGAAAAAGATACAGTACAAGTGTAAACATTTTTTACATCCGCCCACTGCCACGCCTACTTTTTTATAACTTCACTAAATTATATGAAACCGAAAAATTTTGTTAAGACCAAATATTTGGGTATTTAGATTCCCTACAATTCACTCATAGAAGAGTTTTGGCCACGCCCACTTTTTGGGGGCGTTTTCATAAAAAAACCGATTTTGATAAAATTTTACATGTAACATCCTCAAACGTTCGAGGTTATAGCCATATTTGAGTACAAAATGCAATTTGGACACGCCCACTTTATAGAGAGGAGGATAGGGTATCATACGATCCGTTCCAGACGGATTGTAGCTTTTCTGTATGTTTTTATTTTAAAATTGCGCAAAATCTTCGACATCTACGTCTCTCCTATGTCTCGAAAGTACCCACATTTCCTTTTTAAGACACAACCGCTTCATTTTTGACCACAAATAGGATGCTTTTAGGCAGGCCGTATCTCGCAAAATCCCGTTGGAAAGATTGGCAATGTCTGTCTGAAGGCACCAGCAAGCAGTACACTGATTCAAGCCATGAGTGTAGCTTCGCAAATCTTATCCGATGTCTCGAATGCTCTTTTGAGTGATATAGTGCACTCATCACAGACTTTAAGCTTGCATTCTCGAAGCACGTGAGTCATATAACTTTACTTAGATATGTTGCAAAGAGGACTTTGCAAATGGGTGTAGGTAGCTTTAATGTTGAATGCGCAATCCTACCACCCTCCAAAAGTGCTGCAGCAATTCCAGACGAACCGACAGCAATGCTCTTACCTTTATAAGCAACAGATTAATGAGAACAGTGTTTCCCGTCCCGCCTGGAGTGTCTACAAAGAAAATGTGAAGCTTTGAATGATTTCGTTACAAACTTTCTTCTAATAACAGTTAAGATGTGGGTGTTCTATAGATCGTCTATGTCATATGACGTTTCTTTTAAGTAATAAAGGTTGACAGGAGTTTCACTTGATACTAAGATCTGTGGTAATTCACAGGGATAAAGAGGTTGACCTGCCACCTCAGCCACTTAATTTTGGAGCAGTATCAAATTTTTTTTTGTAGACAGCATCCGCACTTTGTTGGTACAATCCCGGCCATTATTTGCCAACTGCTATTTTTTATCTTTACCCAAACAATCTCTGTGCCTCTCCCAGAGAAGTAGGTAATTCAATAACTGGCAAAAAACGAACAGATCTATGTGATAAATCAGAGACAAAAGCATCTTCCAGTGTCAGGTTCGAATATCTATCGTCTTCTTGTAGTCCCAGAGCCCTGCAAGCTGAATAAAATGTGTGATGAATGTAAGCAGCTACTATCTTTAAGTTTGAAAAAGATATAGGCCATCGAACTTCGTGAAGCAGGAGATGGAGGTAGTATGTAGTACTCGGCGTTATTCAGATGAACATTATAAAGCGTACTGAGTACATGGGCTTTTTTACTTGCACCTACATATACCAAGTATTGGTTTCCTGAGAAATTTCGAACTTGCGATTTTAATCAAACTTGGAGAAGTCCAAAAAAGTGAGTCCGCCAATGCTGTCTGCTTATTTCCCTGCATGTCTGTCTGTATATTCGACTGCAGCCTAAACGAGTGGACGGGGTCTGTGGGCTGATCCCTAGCTGCGAAATTGGAATTTTTAATTCTAACCTCAAAATTAAGAGTACTTTGCTTATGGTCTATTTCACTAAAAATTGATTTTCCCGAAAACGGCTCCAATGATTTTGACAAAACTTCATATATGTATGTATGAGCTAATTTGGGCATATGCTATTAGCATATGACGTTTTGCGGGAAAAAAAGTATAACGGTAATTTTACAAAATTGTCTGTTTTTCAACTATTTCTTCAGCGATTGGGCTTCAAATTAATATCTGAGGTGGATATGACAAGTGCAGAGATATGACGTACATAGTTTTGAAACTGCCACGTACACTATTCAGAAATTTTGATTTTTCAAAATTTTTACTAGCTATCGAAAAAAAATTGTTAAAGCAGAATTAATATACCCTGACGTTCTCTATAATTCACCTGAACACCAAATACATATGCTTTCGTTTATCAGGTCTGGAATTAGCAGATCAAAAAACGGAGGCTGTCCTCAATAGCAGACGCAAAAATAATCGAGCGCCTGACCATACGGGTATGAGAACACAACATCGATTCGAAGCCCTGCATAAAGTACCTGTTGGTATTGCTTGATCATAGGCTCAGCTTTAGAGAGCACCTAACCTACACAAGCGGGAAGATTAATCGGGTGGTTGCCGCAATACTCCGGTTAATGCTAAATATTGGAGGGCCAAAGCAGACAATAAAAAACCTGCTTGGGAAAGTGAGTAAGTAAGAGTTTACAAAAAGAAAACACAGTAAGGTAAATTTATATCTTACCCAATTGCTAATGGGACATGGAAGTTTCCGTGAATACCTTCACAAATACGACATTGCAGATGATTCATTCTGCCGCCACTGTGAAGGCAAAGTCCAGAACGCAGAGGACATGCAAAAAAATTGGAAGCAGCCAGAAATGCCTTAGAACGAGAGATAGGCAATGCGCTAACCCCAAGGAGATTGATATCGTTCATGCTGTCAACGAGGGAAGCATGGGGCACCGTCAGCAGAGTCTTTGCAAGCATCATGTACGAACTACGGGTGGAATACCAAACCCAAGAGGGAGAAAACCCTGGATCATAAGAAGGAGCAGACATGACGTCAAAACCTGCCCCTATGAAGGAATGCCTTGATCGGCGGTACCGTAGGGGGAAACAGAACATAAAAAATATGTACATACATATGTATGCATGTATATCGTAAAAATTAGAATTTGTTTTGTTTTTGGACTGCGGTTTTTGAGCTGTGCGTTATAGAAAATTCTGAATTATTTACAAAAGAAAAACCCGGCTCAAGTACTGCGAATAAAATCCAAACTAGGTGATCGTATGAGTTTTAAACTACAACTGATTTATTCAAAACTAAAACGTAACAACAAATTCAAAAGAGACAAGTATGTACATATATAAACAAAAAACATACAGAAAAGCTACAATCCGTCTGGAACGGATCGTATGATACCCTATCCTCCTCTCTATAAAGTGGGCGTGGCCAAATTGCATATTGTACTCAAATATAGCTATAATGTCGAACGTTTGAGGATGCTACATGTACAATTTTATCAAAATATTTTTTTTGATGATAACGCCCCCAAAAAGTGGGCGTGACCAAAACTGTTCTATGGGTGAATTGTAGGGAATCTAAATACCCAAATATTTGGTCTTAACAAAATTTTTCGGTTACATATAATTTAGTGAAGTTATAAAAAAGTAGGGGTGGCAGTGGGCGGATGTAAAAAAATTTTTACACTTGTACTGTATCTTTTTCTTGGAAGCCCAGATATGAAATTTCAGCGTCCTAGTTAAAAATTTAAGGCCCAAAAATCGGTTTTGTGATGAAAACGCCCCCAAAAAGTGGGCGTGGCCAAAACTTTTGTATGGGTGGATTGTAGGGAATCTGAATGCCTAAATATTTGGTCTTAACAAAATTTTTCGGTTTCATATAATTTAGTAAAGTTATGAAAAAGTGGGCGTGGCAGTGGGCGGATTTCCAAAATTTTTACACTTGTACTGTATCTTTTTCTCAGAAGCCCAGATATGAAATTTCATCGTCTTAGCTCAAAATTTAAGGCCCAAAAAGCGGTGACATACGGACGGACGGACGGACGGTCATCGCTCAATTGATTTCGCTATTGATGCTGATCACGAATATATATATACTTTATAGGGTCTATCTCGATTATTTCTCTATGTTACAAACTATGTGTCAAACTTAATATACCCTTAGGATAGGGTATAATGAAAGATTATGTAAAATTACATTATGGTGAAAGCACACTTGTATCTAAAGTTTTCTTATATATTTTTTAACATCCTCCGGGCGGCGAATATACAAGGATCTCCAGGTTGTATAACAATTGAACAGGTCACCGAGTTCTAAAATCGGTGGAATAGCGTATTTCGCAAGCTCTTGTTTGACCTTCTCGGCCAGAGAAAATTTCATCTTTGCAGCTAACTTCCAGTCCAGTCGCGGCTTCCCAAAATCTGCAAGCAGAACGACATCGCCTCTTTTGAATGTGGAAGATACACATACCTTATTGTGATAAAATAATGACAAGAGTTGTAAATACTCCATTCTCCGGTGTCTCCACAGTTTGTTAGTGTACTTCTGGCGACGTGTCCATAAAACTCGAATCCCATTTACATATTCAGGTTTGTCGAGGGGTACGGTAGGCCCGTACTGAATACCCAAGAAGTGGGCCGCTGCCAACAGCTCTGCATCCAACGGGTGGTTGCCGACATAGGTTAAGAGACGTGAATTGGCCACTGCTTCGGTCTTGATTAAAAGCGTCCTCAATTGCTCTGAATTAAGTTTAGCCTTTCCTATTACTACCTTTAGGACATTTTTAATAGTTCGGATGAGACGCTCCCAGAATCCCAACTAAGGAGCTCGCCCGATGGAAAATTTTCATTTTATGCATCTATGTGGTAGGAAATCTTGAAGTACTCCATCTTCGAACCTTACACCATTTAGCTCAAAGGCGACTCTGCCGAACGTCTTGGAATTATCGGAATATATGACGTACTGAATTCCTCTCCGAGCGATGAAACGTTTGAGACCTCTTACCAACACGCCAACGTTGCCAAAACGTGCGTTGCGACGTCCCCGCAATATCGTGTTTTCATTGGAGATCTACATATCCCAACATCAATTTGTTTTTGAAATCTGCCCGCATTAAATGCACCGCAACGCACGCACCGCATTGCCCGTGCTTACGGTGGACACAGCATTAGGCAACTATCCATATTCGGCAACATCTCGAGATGCACAGCTGGAACGGCTGCACAGGTAAAAAGCATCATGTAAACCTTACTTCTGTTGTATAATTCATGAAAAGATTGAAGTGGCCCAGCAAAATCGACGTCAATGATATCGAACGGCCTAAGTCATCTCAGCCGGTCGACTGGCAAAGGTCCAAACGGCGCTGAAGACGGTTTTCCAAACAACTTCCGGCTTATAACGCAGGTCTTTATTCGTTTCTGGATGCATTGAAGTCCTTTAGGAACCCAAAACCTTGTTCTCATTTGAGACAGCCCAATATTTGTCCCACCGTGCAGGTTACGATGATGATAGCGGTCTATAATGAGGTCCGTGGCATGGGATTATGTTGGTAGTATTATAGGATGCCGTATATCTGAAAAGTCGTTAAGGTACTGAAGACGACCCTTAAACCTCAAAAGCCCGTTGTCATCTAGAAAAGGAAGCAGTTCCAACAGTTTAGACGTCTTCGGAATTAGTTGCCCTTCCTGCAAAGAAAGAATTTCTTTAGTAAAACAAATAAACTGAATATACCTGATCCAGGAAATTTCTGCAGCGGTGACTTCTTTCGAGTTTAAGTGTTTAGCTACTGAACCATTCTTTGTACGAAGTGCTTTGACAAAACATTGTATGTATATGTATATGTATGCCCTGACGTGGACAAGATTTTCCATGCACCCACCCTTCATACAGGAGTAAGGGCGACAACGGTCTGAACTCTGATTCGGCAGCACTCTCCATGATCAAAACAACACTATCCACTTTTTCGGAACATTGATCCGGAAAATCTCCACTCTTCAGACTGGACGCTCCATTTTTCCAGATTGAAGAAGATTGCAGAACGTCGGCGCTGACAGCTCTGGTCACTAGATCAGCCGGATTCTCCTTGCCACTACAATGCCGCCAGTCTGAAACCTTGGTGTGTTGTTCTATCTCCACCACCCTGCCTTGTACGTAAGATTTCCACTTGCCCTTTTCTTCTTGAATCCAATTCAATGCTATTTTTGAATCGGTCCTTAGGTAAAATCCACAGATCGAAATTTCAAGCAAACGCTTCAGATATGCATAAAGCCGAGTGGCAATCAAAGCGGCAGTCAGCTCCAATTTTGGCAATGTGAGGCCCTTGCTCTTTAAAGGAGCGATCCGAATCTTCGCATAAAGAAATGATGACGTCTCTTCCCCTAACGAATCGACGCTTGTAATGTAAGCTACAACCCCAAATGCCTTGAGGCTTGCATCGGCGAAAATGTGGACGTTCCTGGTAATCGACGCGCAAAATGTCAAAGCTGCTCGCGGTATAGTTACCTCGCTGATATGCAACAAGCCTTTGAGCTAATAAACTCGTTGCAACTCCAATTTTGTTGCTAAGCACAAACCAATTCAATCCAAGCACTTTCTGATTTACGGCTGTATGCCATAAACTCAAAACTTCTCATATACGATTGCTATTCGAGTTCCATTTTCTCAAATTTAATGAGAAAATAACGACATAGCGACGTCATCCATATAAAAACTTTTCTGCAACAGAGGACATGTTGAAGGAAAATGTGTTTCTTCCTGACTTAAATGCGCTCGTATGGTGGCCGTCAACAAGAATGGGCTGCAGTTTACGCCAAAAGTAACTCTGGTCATTCGGTAATCCATATACTGGTTCATCCGACGAGAAAGTGCATTTGGAGCGAACCACACAAAGCGATGGGAATCACGATCATTGTTGTTAAGCATAATCTGCAAAAATGCTTTTTCCACATCGAGTACCACGTCATAACTCCCATGTCTAAAGTTTAATATACCTTGAGAACGTCTGGAAGCAGATTAGCACCCACCTGTAGCATGTCGTTGAGCAAAGGTGTATCTTGACTACGAGCGGAGGCGTCGAACACAATTCTTATTTTCGTGGTGGTACTGTCTGCTTTGAACGCTGGGTGGTGTGGGAGGTAAAACATGTGTTTGCAGCAAAGCCGTCGGATATCATCTTTTGGATAGCTGCATGATATTCTTGAAGAAGGGCTGGATTCTTGGACAGCTGACTGTTAGAGACCGCAATCGTTTCAATGCTTAATCTCTGTTGCTGCGGAGAGTAGCATCTGCATTTTTCCACGGCAGAACAGCTTCGTTGCGATGCCCCTTTCGGGTTATATATTGGGCAAACAAAATCTCTGCCAGCTGTTGGTTTTCCACTTCTTCTTGCCAGACACAAATTGACGCTGCAGTTGGGGGGAGAACTTGAGTTTTCATTCGTAAAAATTATTCTTACCGAACGAAGGCTTTTCGTGTAGTATCCATCCAAAAATGGTCTCGACTGTTCTCAAGGACGGTCAGTGACTAGTGACCAATACCTGTCAGATCCGATGAGGAGGTTTAATTCTTCCTCTGCGTCTATTTTTGCATGGTGAATTTTGCAGCCATAAGAAGACTTTGGATCGATGCGCCTGACTAGTCAGGTGCGGTCAGAACATCGATACAAATATTTGGCACCACAACTGCTTCTATGTCTACACGTTGATTGCCATACTGGCTTTGGAGCATAATTCTCACTTTGTTAAAGAGTTTCCATGGAGTTTGCTTTCTGGAGCCAAAGGCACTAGCGGTAAATTTACTTGTCCAATAGTACGGTCAGGCGGCACTTTCTAGTGTAATCCCTATATGAGCTGCTCTGACTTATTCGGATCAACAACACGGAGCCAGGGTGTTGGAAAAGAGTTGGTGGCGGATGAACCCTTAATAGGCCTACGGCAGCACTGATATTCCCGAAGTGGAAAATCCGGCCCCTCGTCCTAGGGGTATAAAAGGGAACTGGTCCTCCAGGGTGGGGGGTTGTGCGTAGGGGTAACTTCCCGACCACGGACAAAAACACTTAGTTCCGAAACAAACACAAGCCTCGGACCCTTAACAGACCGCGTGCAGCCACAGAATTAGCAGAGGCCCTAGTCTGCTATAAGGCAGACATCACCGCCATCCAGGAAGTGCGATGGGATGGGCCGGGCAAAAAAAGGATGAAAAACTGTGACATCTATTACGGTGATTGCTATAGAGAGCAAAAACAGAGCTTATTCGGATGTGGATTTGTTATAAGCGGCAAACTTAGCCAAGAAGTCTTAAGCTTTCGACACGTGAGCGAACGACTTATGACAATCCGCATCAAGGCTAAATTCGCCAAGCGCTCACGCTACCACCGAAGACAAGGACGACGCCACCAAAGAATGTTTCTACGAGCTCCTCGACAAAACCTACGAGCAATGTCCTAATATGACGTTAAAATCGTTCTGTGCAGTTTTAACGCCAAGATAGGAAAGGAGGACATCTTTGGTAGGACGATTGGTAAGCACAGCCTCCACGACACCACAACCGGAAACGGACTTAGGCTTATTGATTCGCTGCGGGTTGAAACGTCACTATAGCAAGCACAAGGTTTCCTCATCTCAATATCCACAAGGGGACATGGCGGTCTCCTGATCATCAAATGGTCAACCAAATTGATCACATTGCAATCGACGCATGGCATGCCTCCAGTATTCTGGATGTCCAAACCTTCCGAGCAGCCAACATCGACTCGGATCATTACCTTGTTGCAGCCACGGTACGAATGCGGATATCCCTAAGTCACAACAAAGAAGAAATACTGTGAAAGACTTAAAGTTGAAAACTGCAATCGCAAGAGATCGCCAGAACCTTTGCTGAACGCAAACGTATTCCGAAATCTCGCTACGACTCCTATGCCGCCAGCATCAAATGCCGAGGACCAATGGCAACGCTGCCAACATGCCATCAGAAGTGCCGCAACTGATGTGCTGGGTTTCGCTCGACCACCACAAAGAAACACATGGTTTGACGAAGAATGCCGACAAGCAAATGCAACTAAACAAGATGCATACAAAGCGGCGCTGCAAAGAAGAGCGAGGGCGGCTCGTGAGCTCTACGAGCGAAAGATATTGAGAGATTATACTCCTGGAACAATGTACGGAAGTTTTACCAACAAGTAAAAAGAACGCGTCAGGCCAACAAGACCCGTACAGAAGCCTGTAGAGATGAAGAAGGAAACCTCGTAGTAGAGTCGGTGCTGAGAATATGGAAAAATTTCTTCTGCTACAGTCTAACGGCGACGAAGACTGCTGTTAGGCAGAACGAACCATTCAACATAGACGATGATAGCCAAAACTTCCCTCCACCTGACCAAAACGAAGTGAGGATAGCAATATCCAAACTTAAATCCAACAAGGCTGCTGGACCTGACGGCTTACCAGCCGAGCTATTCAAAGCAGCTGGAAATGACCTGGTAGAGAGCATAAACCAACTCATTTCTAAAATATGGTCAGATGAATGTATGCCTGATGAATGGAACCTCAGCACCATTTACCCGATCCATAAGAAAGGAGACCCCCTAAATTGCGCCAGTCATCAGTCTCCTCAACATCGCGTACAAGATCCTATCTGCCTTATTGTGTGAACGTCTGAAACCCTTCGTCAAGGTAGGTAACGATCTCACCGAGACCTTTGATGTCAAAAAGGATTTAGACAAGGTGACGCGCTGTCATGTGACTTCTTTAACATCATACTTGAAAGAATTGTGCGAAACTCAGAAGCCAACACCGGAGGCACAATCTTTCAAAAGTCTGTGCAACTACTAGCTTACGCCGACGACATTGACATTATTGGAAGACACCGCGGGCTGTCACCAGTGCGTTCGCTAGTATTGCAACGGAGGCTGCCAAAATGGGTTTAGCGGTAATCGAGGGCAAAACCAAATATATGCAGTCAACAAGAAGGGACACTCAACATCGACGAATTGGACAGAACGTCACAATCGACAGCTGTAACTTTGACGTAGTAAGGGACTTTGTCTACCTCGGCTCTGCTATCAATTCTGACAACAACACCTCGGCAGAAATAAAACGAAGAATAACTCTTGCCAATCGCTGTTTCTTTGGGCTGAGAAGGCAATTGAGTAGTACGGCCCTATCCTGAACAACTAGGGAGACTCTATATAAGACCTTGATCATCCCAGTTCTGCTTTATGGCGCTGAAGCATGGACTTTATCGAAAGCGGATGAAGATATCCTTGGTCGTTTCGAGAGAAAAATCCTTCGTAAAATATTCGGTCCCGTTTGCGTTGACGGGTTTTGGAGGAGAAGATTCAATAATGAACTGTACAGCGACATCGACCTAGTCAAAAAACTACGCATCAGTCGTTTGAGATGGCTAGGACATGTAGAGCGAACTGTAGCGCCACCTAAGTAAGTAAGTAATAGTAGGGATTCTTAGTTTCGTGACCAGATCCTTGCGGATGTATGAGCACTGGCTGCCGCCGTCTGTTAGAAAACGAATGAGTAGTCGACTCGACACATTAGTAGCAGAGGTGTCTTGTTCAAGAGACGCGTTTTACATTTGCAAAGGAGTTTGATGTTATCTCGCTCTTTTCTAAAGATTCGACTTCTCGCTTTAAAAACGCATTATACCTTCTACCTGTTTGTCACCCATTTGTAGGAAGTTCTGTTGCCTGCTGCTACTGACGTCTCATTTTCTTGCGTTTGATCGTCATCATTCTCAACAGCACCTCTTTATATAATATGTTTGCTGTTATTCCAATAGATTGTACATATAGTCTGTGAGTTAAACTAACTCTGAGGCTTAACAAACCCAACCTTCTTTAAAGATTGACTCTGAGCCATATTTATTGTCATCGCGAAACAGGCCTTCGAGGAAAATTGAAGTCATGTGGAATAAAAGGGATGCGAGCTGTAAACACAGTTTCACCTTGGCTGCAGCTGGTAAGGATTGTCGCCTTTATCATATTTTTATTTCAAGTTTTCACGTGCAGTCTAGTTCCATTGGACTTTTGGGGTTAAATTTATTAAGAGCATAATAAGAGTGTGAAAAATACCTGGGGGGTATGCAAGTATTCAAATGGGTAATGCCACTCTTAACCATATACTCGTATTAAGTTTGAGTCCTAGTAACATAGAGATATAATCGTGATCAGTATCCATAGCGAAGACGATTGACACATGCCTGTCCGTTCGGTCGTTCGTTTAAGACACAACTGCTTCGTTTCTGGCCACAAGTGGGATGATTTTAGGCAGGCCCTTAATTCCTTAATTCGCCAATACAAGATATTCTTGGAAAGACAGATGTATGGAGGCAATATGTTGTTGTATGTAACCAAGCGCACACTGTCAACACTGCATAGAAATTTTCTATCTAAAATGTACAAAAAATAAAATGCACGACAAATGCACGGACGACCCGAACTTATACTGAACGATTATTATTATTATTCATGATTGAAATTCAAGTGTAATAATTAAAGTCAATAGTCTGAAACAATAGGTATAAAGATCCACGCATTCTCTTATACACTTGCCTTAGTTCAGTGGGCGTGTCACTCCGCATTTTTTATGGCACTACCACGAAAACTTGTAACGAATGTTATCTGCAAAGTTTCATTTAAGAAAGGTTTTTTTTCAAAAAAGAATCACCTATGAATTTTGTTTCAATAATTGTTTTCAATTTCTGGACGAAAAAATTTGGACAATTTAAAAAGTGGGCGTGGTCGTTTTAAAATATTGTACGACTTATCCTGCAAATGCCTTATTTTTCTCATATATTAAATTTGAGCCCGATCACTGAAAAAATACCAAACCTTAGACTTTTAAATACATAAATAATCCTTTTCATTCTCTGAAGCCCAGAAAAGAGAAAAATGCAGTATTGTAGTTCAAAAGGTAAGACCCAGAAATTGTTAACAAACCATGTATCTGAATGCGCAATTATCATGAAAATCCTTCTTTTTATGAAAACGAACCCAAAAACTAGGGGTTGCTAGAGACAATGTATGAGTGAATTGTGGATACTTTAAGTACCTGTATTTAGTATTTGTTCTGAATACTTTTTTACTGAATGAGTAAAATAGTGAAGTTATGAAAAAGTGAGGGTCAGTGGGCGGATTTCAAATATTTTTACGCTTGCACTACTTGCACGCTTGTACTTCTCCTTCTCAAAAATCCAGACATTAAATTCCATTCTCTAAGGCAAAAATTTAAGGCCCAAAAAGTGTTTGCCATTCGGAAGAACGGATGAACTTTATAGGACCTTTCTTGATTATTTCTCTACTTATGTTACAAACTTTGTATCGAACTTAATATACAATTAGAATAGGCTATACAAAGTGGTAAATAATCAGATAATCATAAGCGATTGTGTATAATCCTGAAAACAGACTTCCAATCGTTCATTATGTTTCACTATAATTTTAATCCCTACGTGAAGCTGATCGCTAATAAATTGATAGTAATTTAACCAGGAACATCAAAACAGCAAGGCTTAATAGAGAAGTGTAGGTACATGATGCTAGCACCATCCAGCCAGTAATCGTAAGGGTAAATAAATTCTTGATGATTAAAAACTTAAAAAATAATTTTGTACTCACACATTGTAACCTCGTCGTATGCCACGTAATTTAATAGTATACAACGCTGACATGTAACCATCTAAGCTAGAAGCCCGCTCTACACTGTATAATAAGATATTTTCTATTTCTAACTCAACAGAAAGCTTTTTAAGCAAGGTGTTGTTAATATAATTTAAATGTTTGCTGTCACTTGTTGGCTTAATCATTTCACTTCGTTGAACTCAGAAAAAAAAGAACAAAAATGTGTACATATCATTAATCAGTTCCAGAACAAAGCTTTTTTTTTAATATAAAATTAGAACATCAGAAAAAAAAGGAATATGGTGATCTCTAATATTGATTGCACATCAAAAATAATTTATTTCACTAGTGACACACTTTAGAGCACACGTATGCTTTTGCCGCAAGATATCTTACTAACTGTCGGAAGAACCCTTAAACGAAAGCAATTTACCTATCTGTGAAAACAATTTATTATCCAAACAGCTAACAGGTTCAAGTTTATTTTATTTGTTTTTGCTTAGACCAATATTATCTGTAACAATGAGGAAAAATATCTTCGTTCGCTAAGGCACATTCAAAGAATAATTAAGTCGCTCGCTATAAAAATGATTACTTGCAGCAATATAAAGTTTCTGATTATATTTTGTGATATTTTTTTTTACTATGGCTTATACCAATAGGGAACACTAGTTTAAATACATTCAATCACTTACATGATTTGTAATACAGAGAAACAACTAGCCGACTTGAAATAATACTTCTTTATAGCTGCAAATAGGTAAAAAAAAACCCCCAGACAAGAGTACGGTTGCTGGTTCGGATTTCTTCAATAGGTCAGTCAATGATTTGTTCCCGGGATAGGCCTAAAGTTTGTCTCAGACCACGCTGCAAGAATTTTGACAGTATGTATGTATGTATATCATACTTCGCTTAAGCAAGTTTTCGTTCCACACAAAAATATGGAATCCCAAAAAATTTGAACAAATCTTAACTCGAATTTATACATACATATGTATGTATATATTCCCTCAAAATGATTTCTGGTGGCTACTACCAAACTAGCATTTAGACACATACATAAGCAATAATCCGTCTAGAACGGATCGTATGATATCCCTTATCTCCTTTGGTATCAGTCTTTTAAAGTTGGCGTGGTGTGCTGTATTTTTATAAGTACATATATGTATTCGTGATGAGTATCAATAGAACCATCGATTGAGCGATGACCGTCCGTCCGTCCATATGTCACCACTTTTTGGGCGTTAAATTTTGAGCTAGAAGGTTGAAGTTTCGTATCTGGGCACAATGAGATACAGTACAAGTGTAAACATTTTTATAATCCGCCCACTGCCACACCCACTTTTTCATAACTTCACTAAATTATATGAAATCGAAAAAAATTAATAAGACCAAATATACATATAGGCATTTGCATTTTCTACAATTTCCCCATACATTAGTTTTGACCACTCCCAATTTTTGACGGCGTTTTCATCAAAAAACCGATTTTCATGAAATTTTACATGTGACATCCTCCAACGTTCGAAGTTATCGTCGTAGTTTAGTACAAAATGGAACATTGCCACGCCCACTTTATAAGTGCTGCATAGGAAGGGAGACAGGGTAATATACAATCCGTTCCAGACGGATTGTAGCTTTTCTGTATGTTTTAATTAAATTATAACGAATACCTCAAACATATGAAAAGGTTAGAATCAAAATTTAATAAAAATCGAATCTTTAAAGAAAGTAGCTGTGATGCATTTGGGTGGCATGGCGCGTTTGGGTGAATTGTAGATGACTTGAAAACTAACATATTTCTTTGTTTTCTGATTTTTTGCAAAAATTTGAAATTATTCATCCCTATAATATAGCGTTGTGTGTTCCACTAATAACTTTAGTGATTCAGCACTAAATGTGCAAATCATACTCAGCGATGAAACCTTTATTAGCTTAATGCAAATGATACAGACTGTCGCAAATGAGAAATTCAGCAACTCGAAGCCATCCACGAAGTGAAATTACAATGCTTCAGGTTTCGTGCTGGAGAGTTATTATGGCCATACCTACTTCTTCTTCAATGATGATGACAAGACAGGCAATGCAGATCGCCAACGAACTATGTTCACAGACAATTTAAGAGAGACTTTAAGAGATCTCTGTCTCGATTTATACAAAAAAAGTCATAAAAAATTGGGTTCAGCGCATTCATTTGTACAGTCGTGTCCATATCGTTTATTCAATCATGCTACGAGAAGTATTCTGATTTCTAGTAGGTATGTATATACATATGTACAGTGCACGCTTGTACTGAAAAATTCTGTTTAATTAAAACCTTGAATTTTGTTGACAGTGCCGGCCATTCTCTTTTTTTTTGTAAAATCTGTGATGAGCGATTTTTAATAAATCTCTCTATAATTGGCACTCCACAATTTTCAAGTTTTTGAAACTGTCCCTTTACTGACCGAAATTTATTAAAAAATCTACATACATATGTAGTATCGGAGCTTGTGTAACTGATAAAACGAATCCGTCGAAAAACAAAACCTTTTTAATAACATTATAAACGAATTATTTAACAACATCATTTAATCATACTTTGATTACTCATTGTATTGTAAATAGAAAAACTTTAAAAATACTGATAAGACGAACCTTCAGAAAGGCACTTCCACTTCATTTTATTTTCTCTTTTACCAGCGCACTATTTTAAATATACATACCTACGTACATATATTGCGATCTCAACTACAAAATTGACATTAGATGAATAAAGTATATGAAACATCAAATAAGATTTGCAGAATTCATTATTGCTTATAGCACGCAGTAACGAATCTTAAACTTACTATCTACATACATTCAGAGATATCTACATATACACATACATATATATGTATAATTCAGTGACGTACAGTGGTGTTCTCTACACTTAAAAAAATGTACTCGCACTAATCGTCAGCAGCATAAGTATGTACATATGTATATCCAAATGATTTGTTTTTGGTTTTCCTCGAGTTCAACACCCCTCTTTTATCCAGTGGCGATTCCTGGTCTTAAGCATTGGGTTAGCTACGTGGAAGCTGGGGAAGTTTAAAATAAAATATAAATATAAAATAATAAATTAAATAATTATGCACTGAACTTTTGGGATTCAATAACACTGTTTATTCAATCAAATAACGACACAAGTAAGCATCCGCATTCTTACTGCAATTTCCCTAGAAAGAGAAACATACGAAAGTACAAAAAAATAAAGTGCACGACTGTGAACGACTGTAAGAACTGAAGTTCAAGTCTTGTTTTTCTTACACATGAAGCCTAATAAAATGGGCGTGGCATTTTGCATTTTCGATGGAATTGATAACATTGCACTGATGCTACGCATCTTGGATATTTCACAAAATCGTTCTTTTGTAAAAATGCTCTCAAAAAGTGGGCGTGACCGTATGTGGCGTTCAGGTGAATTATAGAGAAATTCAAGGCCTATTAATTCTGTTTTAACAATTTTTTTCGATTTCTAGTAACAATTTAAAAAAAACTTAAATTTTTGAAAAGTGGGTGTGGCAGTTTTAAAATGTTGGCACGTCATATCTTTGCATTTGTCATACCAACCTCAGATATGAATTTTAAGCCCAATCACTGAAGAAATAGTCGAGAAACAGTCAATTTCTAAAATTACCGTTATACGCATTTTTCGCGCAAAACGTGGTATGCCATTTAATAGGACATGCCCAAACTAACTCGCATTTGAAATCTTATCAAAATCGTTAGAGCCGTTTTCGAAAAAATCAATTTTTAGTAAAATCGCCCTTAAGTAAAGTACCCTTAATTTTGAGGTTAGAATGAAAATTCCAATTTCACCTCTAGGGATCATCCCACAGACCTCAGATATAAAGTTTGAAGTAAATCCGTCCAGCCGTTTAAACTGCAGTCGAATATACAGACAGACAGACAGACAGACGGAATTGGCGGACCCACTTTTTTGGACTTCACTATTAGAGTAATGTCAAGTTTGATTAAAATCTCGAGTTCGAGACAAAATGTACCTGCTTGCTTACACATTGCACTCCAGTTTCAAGTTTTATCGCATTTTTTTGCGCTAACGCTTCCGTTTATTTCACTGGGCTTTGCTTACGACTGGTAGTCAAACACTCTTATATCGATTGTAGGGAATTTGGTAGCGCAATTTTTTACGCTAAACAATATTTCAAGGGAAACTTTTTGTATGGGAGTATTGTGCTGTGTGTAGGAAAATATGATTTGTAAATAGGTAGTTTTGTTATTTAGTATGTCATTGATTATTGCAATTATTAATCTTTATAATTACTTTAACGTCGTCATTCGTTGTATTTTGCGTATAAAATGTATTTCAAAGAATTTATTTATTTAAATTCTTCGTTTAGCGCCGCTAAACTAGCTAACTGAGAGGAATCGCCCCTGCTTTTATCCGTATATAATATATGTGCATACAGTGTGAGAAATGTAAATAGTACTTTACCTACAAACATTGCAAAAATGTAATAGTATACGAAAACCTAGAATATGTTCATAAATACTTCAATGTTTTCATTAACTTAAGTACACAATTCAGTAAAAAAATCTGAAAATATTGGAAGTTTTAAAAATCGGACGTGGCCGTTTCAAAGTTTGGTACACCATATCTTTGCATACGCCTTATATTCCTGAGTTATTAATATTAAGCCCAATAGTCGAGAAACAGTGTATAATTACCATTATACACATTTTTCGCGCCATCGAATAGCATAGAATAGAATTTTATAAAAATCGTTTGAGTCGTTTTCAAGAAAATCTAGTTTTATTGAAATCGGCCTTGAGTAAAATACTTTTACGTTTGAGGTTAGAATGAAAATTCAAATTTCGTCTCTAGGGATATTACGTTTGGAGCAAATCCGTCCAGCCGTGTAGGCTGCAGTCAGACCGACAGACAGACGAAATTGGCGGATCCACCATTTTGGACTTTTCCATCATAGTAATGCCAAGTTTAATTAATTCGTTTGATTAGTTCGAAATTGTTCACCAAACCATTATGTACATATATGCCCTATAGGTATAGGTGCAAGTAAAAAACTTCAAAAGGCTTGAAAACTGAGTGGAAATACATATAAAGAGTATTATCTGAAGAGTATTAACATGAAAAATTAGAAAATTTTTGATATTTCTTAAATTTTTGCATATTTTTTACTTGTAATATTTAGTGTGATATCCTTTATTTTTTAAAATAGCTGTAAGTCTCTTTGGCTAACTTTCCACACGTCTGGATATCCATAAATTGTCCAAATTTCTATTTCTCTTTGCTTTCAAGGCCTTAGCCACATCATTCCATCATGATTTTAGTTTTAGTTCATAGAAAGTTATATGAGTAATAATAAGGTTATTTATAAAGGTGCTATTTAATTTTCCGCCACTGTAGAGTCTTGCATTAAGAACTTTCATTTAAATTGGCAGAAAGAGACTTTGTTCCGAAAAGTTAGTTTTTAGGTACACACTCTACCGTGACAAAGATTGTGCGCAAATACAATTGCGCACCACTCGTATTGGAGCATCAGTGATACAATCGCAGGAGGTGGATGTCTTTTTGAATTTATTCTATCCACAAAGTTCACCATCGATAACGCACTGATTGTAACGGTAGAGAAATGAAGGATTTTAGAAGAGGCATCTCCATCGGATGGCCCCGTGGCTTACGTAGTTAGTGCGTTGGACTACGGAGCGAGGGGTTTCAGGTTCAAGCCCAGACAACACCTATAAATTTCTTTCACGGTCTCACCTTTCGCGAGCGTCTGACAAACATCCGAGAATAAAAACTGTCATGAAAAAACTACTCAAAACAAAAACTGCCCTTCGGATCCGGCATTAAATTTAGGAATACGATTTGCTGTCGACAACTGCAATATTTGTTTTAGGAACAGGTGCTGTTTTGGCTAGCTAGTGATTTCCTTACACCATTTACTTGCTGCATGTTTTTGGGTGGCTTTGTTGCTGATTACTAGCAGATTTACTTTTATTTGCTTGGTATACTTTTGCAATCGTACAACCTCTGTAGTTTGCACGGTAATTACCATAACAGTTGTAGTCGACAGCTATTAATTGAATGTTTGCCTTCAGATTTAACCCAAGAAAATTTCTGCGACGGTATGTTTGGGTATGCCCAAAAGCTTGGCATTGTTTGTATTATGGTACGGCTCAATCAAAATGGTTCAATCTTAAGCCCGTCTGATACTACATTTTTTCCGCATTTTTATTGCTCCGAAAATGAAGTACAAAATTACCTACTGAAATTCCCATTTGGTGTAAGTATATACGCACTAACTTTATAAATGCGAAAATGTCAAAAAAAAATTTATCTCAAACTACATTTTTCAGCCACTGGCAGCTTTTTTTTGACATTTCTGCATTAAAATTATACGTTTGCCATTTGCGCCTGTTTTGCTGTCTAGCTGTATTTGAAAATAAATTGTGACTCATTTGATTTGTGTATGTTGCTTTGCAAAGTGATTGCTTTCCTTTTCTTAAAAAAACGTGTTTTCTCTTTTATGCAAAGCTGAAAACTAATGTATAAAAATGCAAAAAAATGTAGTATCATACGGGCTTTAACAACAGTACCCATTACTGAAGAGCACATAAACGTTATATTTTTGATGTTAATTCCCCATTATTACTTTTTATACTTTCTTTTTTAATTAAGTTGCTAGCCTCCATGATTTTAAATCTTTTACATATTTGTCAGATTTTCTGGCCACTACTTTAATTGGTATAGAAGCTAATGGCATTGCATTTTCATTTCATTTTGGTCAGCTGATCTGTTATGTCGTCGTCATCGAAATTAATATTCCAGTTATTGTTTCTATATGATGTAAACTTACCTTCCCTTTTTGTTTTCTGTTCAATTATCATTTTTAACTCACCAAATCTTTCAATTCGAGAGATCATGCTTGGTGGTTGTAATTGCTGTATTTTCATACCAGTTCTTTTGTTGTTTACTTGTTTTGTTATAGCCGCACTATCATAATTTCTTGGAAAAGTTTCAGGGCTTTCTTGTGCTTTTTCTTTTGTTTTTCCTTTAAATGCTAATTTATTTCTAATGCGAGCTCAACACCGCCTGTGTGGTATTCCGTCTCTTTATTTTGTTGTGTTGATTGGACAGGATTATTATTAGTACTGTCCAGCAAGACTATTATTAACAACAACTAACAACTAACACTCTGTTATTAAGTTTGTTCACTAGTTTATTTATTTTAAAATAAAAATTTTCTATAGTACTCGACTCGTACTTTGCACATTTTTAATTGCTCAATAATTTTATGACTGTCCTTCTTCTCCACAAAATTATTTAGTAAAATATTTCGAGCGCTTTCCAACTTTCTATGTACATACCCAACCCATACCCTATTTGTAATGAGCCCAGTTTTTCCAAATTCTGAGTCGGTGGTCGCAATTTTAAGAGCGCTTACTCCAATTTTTTTATACCCTATCCTAAGGGTATATTAAGTTTGACACATAGTTTGTAACATAGAGAAATAATCGAGATAGACCCTATAAAGTATATACATATATTCGTGATCAGCATCAATAGCGAAATCGATTGAGCGATGACCGTCCGTCCGTCTGTCCGTCCGTCCGTCCGTCCGTATGTCACCGCTTTTTGGGCCTTAAATTTTGAGCTAGGACGATGAAATTTCATATCTGGGCTTCTGAGAAAAAGATACAGTACAAGTGTAAAATTTTTTTAAATCCGCCCACTGCCACGCCCATTTTTTCATAACTTCACTAAATTATATGAAACCGAAAAATTTTGTTACGACCAAATATTTAGGCATTCCGATTCCCTACAATCCACCCGTACAAAAGTTTTGACCACGCCCACTTTTTGGGGGCGTTTTCATTTCAAAACCGATTTTTGGGTCTTAAATTTTTAACTAGGACGCTGAAATTTCATATCTGGGCTTCCAAGAAAAAGATACAGTACAAGTGTAAAATGTTTTTACACTGCCCACTGCCACGCCTACTTTTTTATAACTTCACTAAATTATATGAAACCGAAAAATTTTGTTAAGTCCAAATATTTAGGCATTCAGATTCCCTACAATCTACCCATACAAAAGTTTTGGCCACGCCCACTTTTTGGGGTATCATCAAAAAACCTATTTTGATAAAATTTTACATGTAACATCCTCGAACGTTCGACATTATAGCTATATTTGAGTACAATATGCAATTTGGCCATGCCCACTTTATAGAGAGGAGGATAAGGTATCATACGATCCGTTCCAGACGGATTGTAGCTTTTCTGTATGTTTTTTATTACTCTTGAATGTTCCTATGCCAGTTCGCACCAGTCGAAGTATCGAAAATATCGCAGCTGTAAGTGCTTCAGTTCAAGATGAGCTAAATCTGTATTCCACGACGTTCACAGGAATTGGGAATCTCAATTCACATTTGTATTGTGGCGAATTTTGAGTAAAGATCTTGGCCCGCACCCTTATGAGATCAAATTAACTCAAAAACTGAAGCCTCTTGATCATTTGAAGCGCCAAACCTTCTCCGATTGGGTTCTGCAAAAGTTTGAAGAAAATCCTAAATTTCATCGAAAAATCGTCTTTATCGAAGCTCAAATTTGGCTTAATGGCTTATCAATAATCAAATTATGCGTTATTAGACAACAATGTGCTACAAAACCAGAGACTCCATTATAAATACAAATATTTGGCGCGACAGGTCCATGGGACCCAGGGCCTACCTTATCACAACCATTTGTGTTATGCGTGTTATATTCTTTACACGAATGGAAGGGACCTACTGTTTAATGCTGTAACCGAAGAGCAATTTTCGTTTTGAGAAGATTTTTGAAGACAATTTTACTCTCAAAAGTTTGTCAGACGTTCGCGAGAGGTGGGGCCATAAAAAAATTTTGGTTGTTGTCAGGGGATCGAACCTGGATCTCCGTAGTCCAACACACTTACCGCTTGAGCCACGGCGCCCATTGCATCCACAATAACTGACCGTGTGGTGTGGATACATGCCGAAGGTGTGATTGGACCGTATTTTTTCGTCAATGAAAATGATCGCCATGTTAAGCGCCCTACACACAGTCAATGTTACTTAACAAGTATCATTTACGTGTTTTTATGGCAAGTAACATTGATGAAAAATCGCCACCACACGTATCAATGAACATTGGGAATAATTTTGCGTAAATTCTGTTTAGTCGTTTCATATTTGTCAACGAGAATGGACAATAATTTGTATCTCCTTGCAGCCGGTGCTGTTGCAAGTTGGATAAAAAACATACAGAAAAGCTACAATCCGTCTGGAACGGATCGTATGATACCCTATCCTCCTCTCTATAAAATGGGCTTGGCCAAATTGCATTTTGTACTCAAATATAGCTATAATGTCGAACGTTTGAGGATGTTACATGTAAAATTTTATCAAAATAGGTTTTTTGATGATAACGCCCCCAAAAAGTGGGCGTGGCCAAAACTGTTCTATGGGTGAATTGTAGGGAATCTAAATACCCAAATATTTGGTCTTAACAAAATTTTTCGGTTTCATATAATTTAGTGAAGTTATAAAAAGGTAGGCGTGGCAGTGGGCGGATGTAAAAAAAATTTACACTAGTATTGTATCTTTTTCTCGGAAGCCCAGATATGAAATTTCAGCGTCCTAGTTAAAAATTTAAGGCCCAAAAATCGGTTTTGTGATGAAAACGCCCCCAAAAAGTGGGCGTGGCCAAAACTTTTGTATGCGTGGATTGTAGGGAATCTGAATGCCTAAATATTTGGTCTTAACAAAATTTTTCGGTTTCATATAATTTAGTGAAGTTATGAAAAAGTGGGCGTGGCAGTGGGCGGATTTCAAAAATTTTTACACTTGTACTGTATCTTTTTCTCAGAAGCCCAGATATGAAATTTCACCGTCCTAGCTCAAAATTTAAGGCCCAAAAAGCGGTGACATACGGACGGACGGACGGACGGACGGACGGACGGACGGTCATCGCTCAATCGATTTCGCTATTGATGCTGATCACGAATATATATACTTTATATGGTCTATCTCGATTATTTCTCTATGTTACAAACTATGTGTCAAACTTAATATACCCTTAGGATAGGGTATAAACATACAGAAAAGCTACAATCCGTCTGGAACGGATCGTATGATACCCTATCCTCCTCTCTATTAAAAACTTTTGTATGGGTGGATTGTAGGGAATCTGAATGCCTAAATATTTGGTCTTAACAAAATTTTTCGGTTTCATATAATTTAGTGAAGTTATGAAAAAGTGGGCGTGGCAGTGGGCGGATGTAAAAAAATTTTACACTTGTACTGTATCTTTTTCTTGGAAGCCCAGATATGAAATTTTAGCGTCCTAGTTAAAAATTTAAGGCCCAAAAATCGGTTTTGTGATGAAAACGCCCCCAAAAAGTGGGCGTGGCCAAAACTTTTGTACGGGTGGATTGTAGGGAATCGGAATGCCTAAATATTTGGTCGTAACAAAATTTTTCGGTTTCATATAATTTAGTGAAGTTATGAAAAAATGGGCGTGGCAGTGGGCGGATTTAAAAAAATTTTACACTTGTACTGTATCTTTTTCTCAGAAGCCCAGATATGAAATTTCATCGTCCTAGCTCAAAATTTAAGGCCCAAAAAGCGGTGACATACGGACGGACGGACGGACGGACAGACGGACGGACGGTCATCGCTCAATCGATTTCGCTATTGATGCTGATCACGAATATATGTATATACTTTATAGGGTCTATCTCGATTATTTCTCTATGTTACAAACTATGTGTCAAACTTAATATACCCTTAGGATAGGGTATAAAAAGTGGTTGCTGAAAAGGAAATTTCATGGAGATTGTTCGTTGTTAAGAGAACTTTCTAATTTTGATGAAGACTACGGAAATTTTCTTAGAATAGATGAAAATGTATTCATTGAATTGCTGGGGCTGGTTACACCCCTGATTAAAAAAAAAAGATACAGTGATGAGGGAGTGCATTAAACCATCTGAGCGATTGTCATCAACTCTACGTTTTTTAGCTACAGGCAGGAGTTTTGAAGACCTCAAATTTTCAACAAGAATCTCCGCGCAATCGTTATCCTCTTTAATTCCAGAGACCTGCCGTGCAATATATAATGTTTTAAAAGACGATTACTTAAAGGTGAACTAAAAGTACTGCATATACATAAAATAAAAGTAAAATAAACAACATGGATCATTTATTTATTTCACAGTTTCCAAGATCTGAAGAAGAGTGGGAAGAAATCGCTCTCCATTTTTATTATAAATGGGATTTCCCTAATTGTTTGGGGGCTGTGGACGGCAAACACATTTCAATTGTGCATTCTGTAAATATTGGATCCTGTTTTTATAATTATAAAGGATACTACAGCATTGTCCTATTGGCTATTGTAAATGCTCAATACGAATTTATATACTGCAACGTCGGAACTAACGTCAGAGTTTCCGACTGAGGAGTAATAGAGTATACAGATTTTTATAAAGATCTTGTTAACAATCGTCTTAAAATACCACCATCGGGATGTCCGGATTCATGTCCTGCATTTCTTGCTGAATGTTTCTCTATTGTTTAACTTCCAATATAATGCGAATTTGTTTTGCTCTCCCAACTTTAGCTTCAAAAATCGCGTCGTTTATTATTTTTTTAACATAAATTTTGGCTTCTTCCGGCAAGGACCTTAATTCACAAGCAACATTTTTACCATATATGTCGCAATCATCTTCTTTACTTGAATTCAATTTTTCTTGCACTTGTTGCAATACAGCTTGGGCTTGCTCTACACTCGTATTCTTAGCTCGCTTCTTACGGGAAAATGGTGTCCTTTGCTCAGTTTCTAGCGTAATTGAAGGACTGCTAACGTCAGCATATAACTGAAATTTTGTGGTATTTAAAATTTGTTTCTATTTGTACACAAAAAAAAACGTACGTTTTCTTCGGACGCCAAATCTGGTAAATTAGAACCAAAGGAAGCTGAACTTCTGCTGCTCAATCCACTTCTCGGCATTTCGTGATCTGTCAAGAACAGCAACTCACTGAAATACCATAAAGATGGCTGGTAAATATCATCCTACCCTGCTCCTGACTTTTTGGAGTTCTTGATTTTCTTTAATTGCGGCCGAAAATTTGTTCTCATACTATTAATTTTGTTTTTAACGGTTCCAACTGTAGCATTTTTATCAATTTCTAATAATTTCACCCGCAATTTCTCATACGAGTTTTGTTTCAAATCTTTGTTCATATATTCAGATGAGTTCACTCTCCACAAATACTCATTTTCGCGATATATTTATATAAATTCACTTAAAAATTCTCTTGAACATTGTCGAAAATCAGACATTTTGCCGCTGCGAATACTATTTCCCAAATGAAAACATTTACACGTAATATTGATTTAGCTTACAAATGATGAATGTAATATCAATGAAATTTGACGAAAATCAAATCAGTTTTAGTTACTTGACAAGAACATTGAACAGCACACAAACGATCAATGTTACTTGAATGACGACTCATTCAAATAATATTGAAAAGTAACATTGATCATGTGTAGGGCGCTTTACGGTCAATGGAGTTCGCTATCGTGCCATGTTCGAGGACTATTTTTGGCCAGAATTGGATGGACTTGATATCAGCGAAATGTGGTGACACACAGCTGGTCAAACAATTGATTTATTGCACGGGAAGTTCGGTAATTGTGTAATTTCAAAAAATGGTCAGATTTTATGACCTCGCTCATGCGATTTAACGCCGATGAATTTCTTTTTAGGCGGTTACGTTAAGTAAAACAAGCCAACAACGTACTCAGGAACAATATGCGAACTTGCCAGCGATCCCGGCGATATGTGGGGAAGCGTGGTGGAAAATTGACTCCAAAAATAGATAGAACAATTACAAACCGTCTGCAACTGATCCTATGATACCCTATCCTTTTTCCTATCCAGCTCTTATAAAGTGTGCGTGGCATACTCCATTTTTTGTTCTATTAAAACGATAACTTCCAATGTTTAAGGATATTACATGGAAAATTTTATCAAAATCGTTTTTTTATGAAAACGTCCTCAAAAATTGGGCGTGGCTATAGAGAATGTGTAGGTGGATTGAAGACAAGCGGAATATCTAAATATTTGGTCTTAATAAAAATTTTTCGATTTCATGTAAAATAATGAAGTTATGAACAAGTGGGCGTGGGAGTGGGCGCATTTAAAAAACTTTTACCCTTGTACAGCCTCTTTTTCTCAAAAGCCCAAATATGAAATTTAATTCTCCTGGCTCAAAATTTCATCGCTCAATCGATTTCGTTATTGATGCTGATCACGAATATACAGGGTGTATGTATGTACATATATACTTTATAGGGTCTATCTCGATTATTTGTGAAACTTAATATACCCTTAGGATAGGGTACAATGAGCGTGGGATGGTAAGCAACACGCAACACCAAAATATTGCTCGAGTCAACGCCGCTTTGCTTTACTGTCTGCCGCCGAACAGGCAGTCTAGCAAATGTAAAAGTAGAAAAGAATAATGATAAAAACAAGTTTCCAACTTATTTAAATTTTAAAGGAAATTAATAAAAGAATCAACAAAAAAATACATAAGAGATAAGAAAGGAAACAATCAATAGCCAACTCTAATTAAGTGTGAATGCTTTACAGATAGTGGAGAACCCGACCATCCATAAAACACCCAAACTCAAATATCAAATATCAAAGCTATGCACGCGGGAGCTGATCAAACACAAGTGTATCACTTTTCTTATCAGTGGAAAAGACCCGACCGAACTTCGCGAAGTTGTTAGGTATTTTTCCCGATTCGAGGGGTGAATTATACACGCGCAATCTAATAGGGGAAATTGATTAAAAATATTCGCGAAATAGGGAAAAATAAAATAAAACTCGGAAGGTAAACACAAGACGGTCGCGCACGCGGAGATAAAAAAAATCGAATGGGGAAGAAATCCCAACTGCGACGAAATGTCAAAATTTCGAGCGAATTCCCAGCCGCTCAGGAGGGGTGGGTTCAGGGAATATTTTTCCGGGAACAATCGTGTGGTTAACACTACGTAAAAAAAAAATAAAATAATAATAATTGAGCGCCAGGTAATCTTTGTAAAAGAATAAGGTAAATTACCAAACCTTTTAAAAAAAACATACAGAAAAGCTACAATCCGTCTGGAACGGATCGTATGATACCCTATCCTCCTCTCTATACAGTGGGCGTGGCCAAATTGTATTTTGTACTCAAATATAGCTATAATGTCGAACATTTGAGGATGTTACATGTAAAATTTTATCAAAATAGGTTTTTTTATTATAACGCCCCCAACAAGTGGGCATGGCCAAAATTGTTCTATGGGTGAATTGTAGGGAATCTAAATACCCAAATATTAGGTCTTAACAAAATTTTTCGGTTTCATATAATTTAGTGAAGTTATAAAAAAGTAGGCGTGGCAGTGGGCGGATCTAGAAAAATTTTACACTTGTACTGTATCTTTTTCTTTGAAGCCCAGATATGAAATTTCAGCGTCCTAGTTAAAAATTTAAGGCCCAAAAAGCGGTGACATACGGACGGACGTACGGACGTACGGACGGACGGACGGACGGACGGACGGACGGACGGACGGACGGACGGTCATCGCTCAATCGATTTCGCTATTGATGCTGATCACGAATATATATACTTTATAGGGTCTATCTCGATTATTTCTCTATGTTACAAACTATGTGTCAAACTTAATATACCCTTAGGATAGGGTATAAAAAGAGACGACGAAATGTCGCAAGGTGCGTATCAGAGTTACAGAGTTTAACTAAGTCTCAGCGGATAACTGAGACTTACCTATCCCGGTATAACAGCACCAGGGGATTAGGCTCTGATGGGGACTTGGACCCGGTTCCAGCCCTTGATACGGAAAAAGTATGGTTGGAATAATGGTCACAAAATCACAAAGTATTAAGAATTTAAAAATAATGTTAATTAACAAACGCAAAGGAAAATTTAATTTAAAAAGAAACGAAGACGATAGAATGGCCAAAAAAAGACGGGGTAGTTTCGGATTTCCTTTCGGTTCCGTCAACTACAGGTTCGAAACAAAGAACGGGGCGCGATTTTACCGCGTAGCAAAAAAAAGCTACGATTAAAACAAGATTGGATACGAAGGCTGACCGCATTTTTTTTGAAACAACTTGTACTACGAACAAAAAAAAACTCTACTTATCTTTTTTTTTCCTGACTCCTCTATCCTTCCACTTAGGAGTCCTCTAAATTCTTAATCCTATCCTGTGTACGGGGTGGGTGCGGTAATTCTCCGCCACAATCACTTTTTTTCTAAGTCCTTTTTTTTCCACTAAGACATTTTTTTTTCACTAGGTCCTTTTCTTTTCTCAGTGCTTTTCGACTTTTCACAAACTTTTTTTTCTCACAAACTTTTTTTCTTTACTACTTTTTTTCTTTTTTTTTTTACGTGTATAAAAAAACTCCTCACTAACGTGATCCTTCACTGGACACCGGCAACGAAGAAGTGGGTTCACCGGGTTGGCAGATCCACCTCTTTCGCATCGAAACAAACACAGTTGAGGCGAATTCAGCCATTTTATGATGTCCATTACGACTAAACTAATGTTTGCAAAATTCTGTTGTATTCACACATATTTGGGAAATTCGATTTTGTGATTTTTAAAATGTTTTTCTCGCGGTTTTGAATAAAATTCACGCCTTTCTGACGCGCCGTCCTTTTTGGCGGGAAAGGGTGTATATATATTAGTATGGTTGATTTCGCTTCCTTGTAGTAGATTCAGCTGCCAGAGCGAAGGGAGTCACATCCAGCGCTCCAGCAGCCTCCCTCGTTGATTCTCTCATTCGACACTCGATATCACACTAGTAGGAAATTTTTTAGACTGTTTATTTTCGAAACCCAGTGATTGCTTGGGTTCGTACCTAGCCCTCCCCTACATTCAGGATCTTATAACAAATACAATTCCCCTGAGGACCTACCAATTGGAGGGATAGTTTATAAAATATACCGCGTACCCTACCTACCAAGTAAGCCTCCGAAAGACATAACAAAACATACAGAAAAGCTACAATCCGTCTGGAACGGATCGTCTGATACCCTATCCTCCTCCCTATAAAGTGGGCGTGGCCAAATTGCATTTTGTACTCAAATATAGCTATAATGCCGAACGTTTGAGGATGTTACATGTAAAATTTTATCAAAATAGGTTTTTTGATGATAACGCCCCCAAAAAGTGGGCGTGGCCAAAACTGTTCTATGGGTGAATTGTAGGGAATCTAAATACCCAAATATTTGGTCTTAACAAAATTCTTCGGTTTCATATAATTTAGTGAAGTTATAAAAACGTAGGCGTGGCAGTGGGCGGATGTAAAAAAATTTTGCACTTGTACTGTATCTTTTTCTTGGAAGCCCAGATATGAAATTTCAACGTCCTAGTAAAAAATTTAAGGCCCAAAAAGCGGTGACAAACGGACGGACGGACGGACGGACGGACAGACGGACGGACGGACGGACGGACGGACAGACGGACGGACGGACGGACGGACGGACGGACGGACAGACGGACGGACGGACGGACAGACGGACAGACGGACGGACGGACGGACAGACGGACGGACGGACGGACGGTCATCGCTCAATCGATTTCGCTATTGATGCTGATCACGAATATATATACTTTATAGGGTCTATCTCGATTATTTCTCTATGTTACAAACTATGTGTCAAACTTAATATACCCTTAGGATAGGGTATAACAAGGGAGAAACCCAGGCATTCAGCAACTACCCTTTACATTATAAATTTTAGCAATTAGTTTTAGAATTGAAAAATTGCAAAGTTAAGCATTATTATTTGAGGTAATCAGGATGAGCTTTCAGGCCATCTGCCTGGCTCTTTCCTGCTTCAGGTTTCCTGCCTGGCTCCCAGATACCTGCTTTGTCATCCTCCTTGAACCTTAACGAAGGTGTGAGCACTGATTGAGAAATTCAAGCAGGAACGCTCCACGATCGCAAAGCTCTCGGAGGACAACGGAAAAAAAAGGTAAAAGATGGGTCAAAAAGGTGGATGGGTCAGGTTGGGAGGGATGGAATGGATAAGGAATTTCGCGCAATTTTTGCACGCAACAAACCGCCAAACCTGAGTGAGTTTGCATTGCCGTAGACTCTGCTTTTATAGCATTCTCCGAAGCTGCTGTTATTTTTTTGCTCAACATTCTAGGGTTGCCATACTACTTTTTGTTATATAATCAAAATTGAACTTTAGAAAATGGTTTAATATATATTCTCTACTATTAACTAGGTTAACGATTTGAGTAATTTGCAGTTTCCAGACATGGGTCGGAAGCAGTTCTACACCTTATTGCGGGAATTCACCATTGCTATGGACTTGAAGGAAAGAATCTCAATTCTTACTTACTTACTTTAGGTGGCGCTACAGTCCGGGGTGGACCTGGGCCTCAACCAACAAGCCTCTCCAGCCAGCTCGATCTTTAGCTAGCTGCCTCCAGTTTCGCACACCAAGTTGGTTGAGGTCCCTTGGGATTCAAAGAATCTCCGGGCCGGAGCATTGTTGTCCATCCGCTCTACATGACCCAACCATCTTAGTCGTTGTATTCGAACTCTTCTGACTAGGTCGATGTCGCTATATAGCTCGTACAGCTCCTGATTGTATCTTCTTCTCCACTGTCCGTCTATGCAGACGGGACCAAAAATGACCCGAAGTATTTTTCTCTCATAACAACCGAGAGCGTCCTCATCCATTCTTGACATAGTCCATGCCTCTGCGCCGTAGAGCAGGACTGGGATGATCAAGGTCTTATATAGGGATACTTTAGTTGTTCGAGAGAGGAATTTGCTACACAATTGCCTTCTTAGCCCAAAGAAGCAGCGATTGGCAAGAGTTAATCTTCATTTGATCTCAGCGATGGTGTCATTGTCTGAATTTATAGCGGATCCTAGGTAAACAAAGTCCTTAACTACCTCAAAGTTATATCTGTCGAGGGTGACTTTCTGTCCGAGGCGTCGGTGTTGTGTGTCCTTTTTGTTTGACAGCATACACTTTGTATTGCCCTCATTAACCGTTAAACCCATCTTAGCCGCTTTCGTCTCAATGCGTCATTATGTCACAATATGTCAATATCATCGGCATATGCGAGCAGTTGTATGGACTTTTGAAAAATTGTGCCTCTGATGTTGGCGTGTGAGTTCTGCACAATTCTTTCAAGAACGATGTTGAAGAAATCGCATGACAGCGAGTCGTCCTGCCTGAATCCTTTTTTGACATCAAAGGACCTTGATGGAGCAGTGTGCATTCTCCATCGTCATCCTGCACAACCGGACGAGTTTGGCAGGGATGACAAAACTAAACATAGCTCTATATAACTCATCTCTATAGATGTTGTCATAGGCGACCTTGAAATCGATAAAAAGGTGGTAAGCATCGATTTGAAATTCCTGGGTTTTTTTCAAGATCTGCCCTAGTGTGAAAATTTGGTCGATAGTGGACTTTCCTGGCCTTAAACCACACTGATATGGACCAATCAGATTGCTGACAAAAGGTTTTAAGCGTTCACACAGAACAGCAGATAAGATCTTGTAGGCGACGTTGGGGAGACTTATTCCTCTATAGTTAGCGCAGTTTAGAGGGTCTCCTTTCTTAAGGATCGGGCAAACAATACTGAGGTTCCATTCATCCGGCATGCTTTCGTCCGACCATATTTTACAAATGAGTTGGTGCGTGCTCCTTACCAAGTCATCCCCCACTGCTTTGAATAGCTCGGCTGTTAGGCCATCAGCTCCAGCAGCTTTATTGGATTTCAGCTTAGATATCGCTATCTTAACTTCATCCAGGTCGGGTGAACGGAAATGTTGTTTATCATCGTCCAGATTGAATGGTTCGTTCTGCCTGACAGCGGAATTTTGGTCATCGTCGCCGTTATACAGTCTGCAGAAGTGATCTTTCCATATCTTCAACATTGACTGCGATTCTACTATTAGGTTTCCTTGTTCGTCCCTGCAGGCTTCGGTTCTGGGTTTGTAGCCTTGACATGTTCGTTTTACCTTCTGGTAAAACTTCCGAACTTCATTCCTGCAATAGCATCTCTCTATTTCCTCAATCGCGCGCTTCTCATGCTCCTTCTTTTTCCTTCTGAGTAGCCGGTGCTCATCCCTTCTCTTCAGCTCTGGTCCTTCTGTGCAGCGCCGCTTTGTATGCCATCTGTTTTTCTGCATTTGCTTGCCAACATTCTTCATCGTATCAGGGGTTTCGTTGTGGGGGTCGAGAGATACCCAGCACATCAGATGCGGCATCCCTAATGGCTTTTTGGCATTGTAGCCACAGGTCTTCAGTATTTGATGCTGGCGGCATAGGACCTCTTGAGAGATAAAGGGGCACTCGATCGGAAAAGGCTCTGGCGATCTCTTGCGATTGTAGCTTTTCGACGTCAAACTTTCTCACAGTATTTCCTTGTCTTCGCGATGTTCTGAATATCCGCATCCGTACCTTGGCTACAACAAGGTAGTGGTCCGAGTCGATGTTCGCTCCTCGGAACGTTCGGACATCCATCATACTGGAAGAGTGCCTTGCGTCGATCGCAATGTGATCAATCTGGTTGACGGTTGACTGATCCGGAGATCTCCATGTCCCTTTATGAATATTGAGATGTGGGAATCGCGTGCTAGCTACTACAAGATTTTGCCCCACTGCAAAGTCGATCAGCCTGAAACCGTTATCAAAGGTGGTGTCGTGCAGGCTATGCTTTCCGACAGTACTACCAAAGATGCTCTCTCTTCCTAGCTTTGCGTTAAAATCACCCAGGACAATTTTAACATCATAGCTAGGGCACTGCTCGCACGTTTTGTCTAAGAGCTCGTAGAAGATGCCTTTGGAGTCGTCATCTTTCTCCTCAGTGGGGGCATGAGGGCATATCAGGCTAATGTTACCGAATATAGCCTTGATGCGAATTGTTACGAGACGTTCGTTTACATGCCTGAAACTCAACACTTCTTGCCGAAGTCTGTCTCCAATAACAAACCCGAATCCAAATAGGCGCTGCTTCTGTTCTCGGTAGCAATCGCCGTAGTAGATATCGCAATTTTTCATCCTTCTTTTGCACGGCCCGTTCCATCGCACGTAATATCTGCTTTACAGCAGTCCAGGGCCTCCGCTAGTTGTTCGCCCGCACGTGGTCTGTTAAGGGACCTAACATTCCACGTGCAGAACCGAAAGTCGTTGTCCTTATCACATTTGCTTGGGTCGTCAACAGTTGAATCATCCTTATCCGAGGCGGTTGGTAGTTTCGTAACTAGTATTTTTTTTTTCATGGTAGGGAAGTTAACCCCACGCTCAACCCCCAACCTGGAGGACCAGTTCCTTTTTATACCCCTAGGACGAGGGGCCGGGTTCTCCCCGAATCAGTAACCCACTTCGGGGATATGAGTGCTGCCGTTGGCCCAATAAGGGTTTATCCACCACCAACTCTTTTCCAACACCCTTATTCAGTATTGGAGATCCCTATATACCTGTGATTCAAGCATGTCGAAGCAGCTCATGTAGGGATAAACACTAATAGTTCGGCGTAACTGCAACTGGTAGACGCCACCGTTGATTCCATCTAGAGAATTCGTCCGCTGCCGCCTGGAACAAGAGGAGGTGCCTTAGTAAGAAAGCACTCCTCCCCCCTTTCTCGTTTGCTGCCACCAACAACCTTCCAAAGGGGTTGGTTACACAATCTCCAGTCGAGGTACTAGGCACCCAGCAGCCACCATCGTGGAGGTGTAGAGTAGGAGTTGATAGTGAGAGGCTAGCGTGAGAGCGCTTGTGCTGACATATAATCGCATCACTACCTTTTGGCCGAATCTCAATTCGGATGCGAGCAAAAGATATTTTGTGTTTTAATACTATTGTACACAATGCCTATTAGCAAAAAAAAAAATACAAATTTTTGGCGCAACAGGTCCATGGGGCCTAGCAACGGACTTCGGGGATGCATTGCCCAAAAAAAAAACACATGCCTCGAAAAAAAAAAAAACCTAAAACGCCGAACTTAGTTCCCAAAACAATGGTACAAAACCTATCGAATTTCGGAAATCGGTGTTTTGAACTGATGAATCTAGTATAAAACATTAGAAACTAAAATGTGTCCCGTTTTATGTGGGCACCACTGTACATACTTATGATTAGATTAAATTATATTAAATAATTTTTATTACTTCAAAAAAAATTCGTTGCAAAATATAGTATTACAAAATTTAAAATTTAATTGTGACAATAACTTTAAAAGTTGCCTGTCAGGTTAAGGCGATATCTGTTTTAATTGTTTAAGCTATGTGAGTTTTATTCGAGAAAATTCATTTACTAATAAAGCGCGGTATTTGAGTGCATGTTTCAGGAACTTGTGTAATTGGGTGTAGTTCTGTCCATTGAGAATTCTAAGGAACTGAGCACGGTCAAGTTCATCACTTCCGAGAAATTGTCTCCTGTATGCTTTAAATATAGGGCAAATGAAATGTGTTTTCACTGGCGTCAAGGTCTCAGATCGTGCATAAACCAACTTGATCGTTCTTGAAAGCCCTGGCGTTCCGGTTGAGTAGCCCGCATCGTGCTTTCAGAACCAGGCTGATCATATCACGGGGATTGAAATCTTCGGAGTAGTTAGGTGTATCGGCATAAGCTAAATTGCAGTATTCGTCGTGAAACTATGATTGGAGTGCTTGGTTGGTGGCTACAGTCCAGTGATATTCTTTCAGTTTTGCACAAAGTATGTTATGCATTTTATTCCATTCCGACTTCATCTCCCAGCTGAACTCTATTCCAGTTTCTTGGAAAAGGGCAGACCATTCCTTTACTCAACAGATTTTGCTGCGAATCACTGCTTCCGAAAGTATGCGTGGTAATCGGTTTTGAGGTAGCGTTACCGCTCTTTGAATGTATTTAAAATGCAGTTGGAAGGTAGTGAGGAACGCCTTTGGAAGACCTGTTTCGATGATAAGGGCATAGTTGGGTGTATTATTCGATAGTAGGAAACATTTTTATACCCTATCCTAAGGGTATATTAAGTTTGACACATAGTTTGTAACATAGAGAAATAATCGAGATAGACCCTATAAAGTATATATATTCGTGATCAGCATCAATAGCGAAATCGATTGAGCGATGACCGTCCGTCCGTCCGTCCGTCCGTCCGTCCGTATGTCACCACTTTTTGGGCCTTAAATTTTGAGCTAGGACGATGAAATTTCATATCTGGGCTTCTGAGAAAAAGATACAGTACAAGTGTAATAATTTTTGAAATCCGCCCACTGCCACGCCCACTTTTTCATAACTTCACTAAATTATATGAAACCGAAAAATTTTGTTAAGACCAAATATTTAGGCATTCAGATTCCCTACAATCCACCCATACAAAAGTTTTGGCCACGCCCACTTTTTGGGGGCGTTTTCATCACAAAACCGATTTTTGGGCCTTAAATTTTTAACTAGGACGCTGAAATTTCATATCTGGGCTTATGACGAAAAGATACAGTACAAGTGTAAATTTTTTTTACATCCGCCCACTGCCACGCCTACTTTTTTATAACTTCACTAAATTATATGTTATCATAAAAAAACCTATTTTGACAAAATTATACATGTAACATCCTCAAACGTTCGACATTATAGCTATATTTGAGTACAAAATGCAATTTGGTCACTCCCACTTTATAGATAGGAGGATAGGGTATCATACGATCCGTTCCAGACGGATTGTAGCTTTTCTGTATGTTTTTATAAAGAAACAGTTCAGTTTTTCAGCTTGAATATGTTCGGAATAACCCCACACTTGAGCACAGCAATTCATTATGGATTTTGCAGCGGCGTCATATATTCTATATTTAGCTGAGTGGAGGATATATTTGTTTCTGATGAAACCCGACCGAATTGCGAGCCTTTGTGAGAGATATGTTGACCAAGACATGTTGTGAGTGAACGTTACCCCTAAGTATTTGTATTTGTTCGTTACATTTATTTCAGTATTGTTGAAAAATCATTTTTCATCAGTTGCTCTGCGTCCTCCGTTACGGAAAATTACTATTTCCGACTTCTCCAAATTTACTATCAGGTTCCATTTGTGACAGTATGTGATCAGGCTATCTATCGTGATTTATCGTAAGGAGGCAGCGCAGAAAGTATTAGTATGTATATAGTCCGCATATAGTAGTATTTTTATTATTTGATCTTCAATAGCCAATCCACCAGGTAGTGCGGAGTACAGATCACTTAAAAAAAAGTATGAAGAGCAGTGCGCTTAGAACGCATCCCTGCTTTACGCCTTTGTTAATGGTGAAGAATGCACTTGTGTTTCTGCCATTTGGTAGAGAGCCTTTATAATAGAAATCATCTTTGTGGACATTCCTAGAAGTGAAAGTTTATAAAATAAATTTTCTCTGTTGATATTATCAAATGCAGCTTTTAAGTCGATAAAAAAAGCGTATAGCTTCTTTTTTCGGCATAATTGAAGCTGGATGAGGCAGGAGAGGTTGTAAATTTGGTCCACCGTAGAATAGTTCTTTCTATATGCGACTTGGAATTCGTTTAGGATGCGATTTTCTTCTACCCACTTAACTAGCCTATTCAAAAGTACCATCGTGAATAGTTTGTATATAGTATGTAGAAACGACAGACCTCGGTAGTTGGTGAGAACATTAGGGTCTCCCTTTTTCAGTAAGGGAAATATTATCGACTTTTTAAAGGTGACGGGTATTGTCTCTGTTCTAAATATGTCACTCATTAGTCGATGGATTTCAGCAACCAGGCCTGATGTGGCATTTTTATAGAATTCGAATGATATCCCATCGAATCCGGGAGCCTTTTTATCTTTTCCTGATGTGATAGCACGAGTGATTTCGTCTATTCCGATGTCATGGTCAAGCACGGGAACATGTATTTCGGTGGGTGAGATCAGTGTTGTATTTATCGGTACCGTATAAGTGAACAAGTTCTGGAAGTAATTCATAAATTCGGAGGCAGTAATATCGGTTTCTATATATGGAGCGTTGTTACGAATTGCTTTGGCTAGTTTCCACCAATCCTTGGTTGACGTCACTGTTGAAAGTTGATGTATTATATTTGTGTAATATTCATACTGCTTGGAGTTGCACAAGGCCTTATACTTTTTCTTGGACTCCTGGTATTTTTTCCTGAAGATATCTAAGTTGTATTTTCTGAAGTTTTTTAGATATTTGAAAACTGTTTTTCTTGATACATGGCACGCCAGATCAAACCATGGTTTTTTTGCTCATAGTTTGTTGGTGGTATTATTTGAACAGTAAATACATTCCTTTATTGCAAGACAACGTTCTTCGACAGTGCTATTTTGAGTAATTTTCTACGGTACTAATAAATCGAGTTTGTGGGCGTAGATCAAGCTACGACTTTCAGTCCACTTTGGTCTTGGTAAAAGTTTCACGCAAGAGTGACTGTTTCTTCGTTCAACAGTTTTAAGTTTTAAGATCAAAGGCATGTGATCAGAGAACGTTTCACATCCTACCATAAATTCTTTAATGGAATCGACTGCGCCATAAGAAGGACAGCAGTAATCGATGACTGACGAACCTTTGTTGCTCACGAATGTGTACTCACCAGTCTCATTTCCATAACCCCTGCCGTTCATGATAAATGCCCCAATATCTTCCATAAAGTCGTTAAACATATTGCAGTTACCATCAAAGCGTCTTTAGAATTCCTTGTGACAGTTTAGAGCTGCATTCTTTTTATACCCGAAAAGACAGCCGCCGCTTGCTCTGCCTCGTTTTTGTGTTTTCAATGCTGGAACCCACTCTAGTACATACTCGCTTAAGAATTTCTCATACTTCATTATATTTTCTGACGTTACAAATGTTTCATACAAAAAGAATATTTCAAATTCATGGACATATTTAAAAAAGTTACATAACATTGATTTATTAACAAGACCTGCTATACATATTATAAGATAAAACCTGACTGGCACTTAGTTGTTAATGAGAATTATTAGAATTAACTGGAACTTGGTGATTACGCTGCTTTGTAATTAAAGTGTAGTTTGGATTGACCTTGACCAATAAGTTGGCTATAATGATGTTATCCTCGTCTCTGAAGGCCGTTATCACACCTTCTGGGCTGCATTTATAACGCCAGAGGTTGAGTTGTAGAGTCCAACATTTTATTGTGATGTTAAAGCTGGCATCTACTTGGAGTAAACATTTTTTGATCTGCCGTAGGTGGAAGTTTTCCTTTCTTTCACTGTACGTTAGGTCCTTGTTGATAAAATTCCAGTATTTTTAAGGTGCTGTGTTGCGGATAATAATGAGCTGACTTCACTTATATTATCGAGTTCAAAAACGTAGTCAGGGGCTCTTTGATTTCCTAAGTCAACTATTTTGGTGTTTTTTGTTGTCACTTTTACATCGAGCGTTGTATTACGGTTGTCGACGCGGTCAAACCTTTAACGACGACGTTTAGCCTCTTCGAGTACTTTATATGTACATACATATGTATGTACATATATATTTTCTATGTTGTATTTCGATTATGTACATATGTATTTCTCTATGGTGTATGTCAAACTATTGGGATAGGGTATACAACATACCAAAAAATCACTACTTAAGATTCTTTTATATACGAGACATAAGTACATAATACAATTTACACATTTTAGTAGAATAAGTCTCTTGAATACCATTACGAAATTGTGTCTTTTCAATTTCATTCTTCAGTTCTCGTCGACCGTATATCTTTAAACTTAATTTTATTTCGAATTAGACTAAATAACCAATTTTGCATAACAAAAGCGGAAACAGAAAATCAATTTGAAGCTGATGGAGGGCGACAAGGGAGACAAGTCACATTTACCCCGGCCTCCTGTTCATTTAAACTGAGTAACAGATTGCAAATGAATTGAGTATAAAGACAGAGATCTGCGAAGGCACATTGTTACAACCGAATGGCCGGGTAGAACATTATTTGGCGGAAGCGTGACTATACCGGTGCGTACCATTTGGGAGTGCTGCATGGTTTTACACCCTATATTAAGGGTATAATATTAAGTTTAACATAACATAAAGAAATCCTGATAGAATCTAATCAGTAGCCATATGTTCACACAGAATTTAAGAGAGGATTAGATCACGCCCATTAGTGCCTTATCACTGTCTACGAGCTGGAAGATTTTGATGAAGCTAATCCAAACTACGATCCATTGGACAATCGTAGAGTATATTAAGTTTGATTCATAGTTTGTAAGGAACAGGTCCTTTCTATAACCCTAATTTTAAGGTAGGAGCATGATATTTTATATCTGCGCTTTGAGAAGCAGAAGCAGTACGAGTGAAAATATTTTTCAAATCCGCCCACTGCCGCGCCCATTTATCATAACTTAATTTTTTTTACTTGAAATCGAAAAGTTTTAATAAAATCCAAATATTTAGATACTCAGATTCTTTACAATTCACCCATACATCATATGTATGTGAATACGCCCACCTTTTGGGGGTGTTTTCATTAAAAAAGGGATGTTGATAAAATTTTACGCGTTACTTTATGAAACGTTTAAAGTACGGTCACGCCCACTTCAGAAGGGAAGGATATGGTATCATATGACCCATTCCAGACGAATTGTGTCTGCTTACGACAGTGAGCAAGTCAATACTCATGTACCCAGTCGCTATATGGGCACCGGTAACAACAATAAATTCGTACATGAGAAAGATAAACTCTGTGTACAGAAGAACTTGACTCAGAGTATGCTGTGCATACAGAACGGTATCGGAGGACGCTATAAGTTTAATAACGGTGCGAATGCCTATTCACCTGAAGGTCAAATTAGCGGCATCAATAGATATTGGCGAAAATCCAGAGAGAGAGGCCATCAGAGCAAATGCCAACATGGAATGGCAACGGCGATGGAACGCCTCGGAAAACGGTCGGGGGACACACAAACTTCTACCGAACATAGAAGAGTGGACCAGAAGGAAACACGGTGAGGTAAACTTTTATCTTACCAAATTCCTAACGGGACATGGAAGTTTCCGTGACTAAATGCCTAAATATTTGGTCTTAACAAAATTTTTCAGTTTCATATAATTTAGTGAAGATATGAAATAGTGGGCGTGGCAGTGGGTGGATTCCAAAAATGTTTACACTTGTACTGCTTCGCCTTCTCAAAAGCTCAGATATGAAATTTCATTCCTCTAGCTCAAAATTTAAGGCCGAAAAAGTGGTGATACTGATCACGAATATACATATGTACGTATATACTTTACAGGGTCTATCTCGATTATTTCTCTATGTTACAGACTATGTATCAAACTTAATATACCCTTAGGATAGGGTATAAAAACTACAAATTGTGTCTTTCCTGTGTGTGGGACTTCAACCCACTGAAACCATTTCCTGCTTCTGGCCTCTGGTCCCCTCGGTATCATGTTAAACATTTCCTATTCTTCACACGCGTTTCTCAATGTGTTTAAAAATAATCCTGAAGGGTTCTGTTCGTTCATGTCTGTGTCAGTGCGTATGGCTGTACTTTCAGTCTTGTTCATTAGTTTCGTTTCGTGTATGGGTTAGGTTTTTTCTTGGTATACGTTCATATGTGTTTGCAGTTCGTGTTTGCAGGATTTTTTGTGTGTAAGCATGTTCGGTGAGTCACGGCAATTATTTTTCTGTGTGAGCTTTTGCATGAACGGCATTTACACGCTGTAGCCTCAGCTACGTTTTGTTACACATTTACGTGCGCATGTACAAAGCTATATATGTATGTATGTGCGTATGTCTGCCTGTCGGTGCGTTTCATAGCTAGCTAGCTAGCTTCCACTATGTTTCTTTTTGCGTTTTCTTCGATCTCATCTTCCTCGCTCAAGTCTCCTCAACTCTTGGCACACATTTTTGGCATAAGAACTCACTGCATTCTACCTGTTTTCCGATTCTAGCAAGTGATGTGCTGAATTCTCCGGAGTTGGTGTTTCTCCCAGTCACTGCACAATGGACAAGTGGGGAAGTCTCCGATATTACATTGGTATAGTTATGACCGGAAATAAACACACTCCCTAAGCAGTAAAGTTAAGTAGAAGGTAACTTTACCATGTAACTTCCAAGTCTCCATAATCGGGAAATTCCAACCCTCGTAAGAAGCAAGTCTCCAGCGTTGCTTACACTGTATCAATCCTTTGTTTCTTACCGTTGTGTTCGCTTCACTATGAGTTAGCCGAAACTTTTTCTACACTTCTTCCGCTAGTATATCGGTGGATCACATTCCTGCGATGACGCAGCCTAGTGCACATAGGCGATTTACTGCTATGATTCTTCTTTTGCTGGAATTTATCTCTGAATCTATCACTCCATATTTTCACCACTTCGTCAATTACACGCAATAAGTACATATGTACATACAAGTGGGCGCCGTGGCTCAAGTGGTTAGTGCGTTGGACTACGGCGCAAGGGGTTCCAGGTTCAATCCCCAGTCAACATCTAAAATTTCTTTCACCACCTCTCGCGAGCGTCTGACAAACATCCAAGAGTAAAACTGTCATGAAAAAGCTTCTCAAAATTGCCGTTCGGATCCGGCATTAAACAGTAGGCCCCTTCCATTCATGTGAAGAATATACCACGCACAACACGAATGGTTGTGAGAAGCTATGCCCTGAGTCCCATGGACCTGTTGCGCGAAAAATTTGTATTTGTAAGTACATACATACATATGTACCTATTATGAACCTGTGCGACCATTGTGAAGAAAATCTGCCGCTTGTGGGAGTATTCGACGTCTGCCCCCAGTGCTCCCGAAAATTACATTTCATTTGCAACACAGTCACTTAAAGCTCCTGTAGTTCGAAGAGATACTGGGAAGTGCCAGTTTTGCAGAAATTGTAGGCAGCGGTCTTTTGCAATAGTGCTCGCGTCCATCGACACCTGATATCCAAACAAATAAGAGAGATCGGTCGGAAACTGCTGGTCCACAACAAGTAAACACCGAAAAACTTAAAGGAAATGCAGTAGAAACAAAAACGAACGAAATGCTATTTGCTTTTGTTTTTTGCTCAAAAATATGAAAACGGAAATTACAGGCATAGTAAACTTCGGTAACTTTGTTTCTCAAAACTTCGACGACATAAACAAAAACATTGAAAAACATACAGAAAAGTTACAATCCATCTGGAACGGATCGTATAATACCCTATCTTTCTTCTTTTCCATCAGCCCTAACAAAGTGAACGTGGCATACTGCGGGGTTTAAGCCAGTAGAATCTTAGAAAGATGAACAGATAAAACATGGTCCGTTCATCTTTTCAAATTGTTCATCTTTTCGAAACCCAAATTTAGTTAAAAAAGAACGTAGGTATATCTATTAAAAAACATTAAATATATCAAATTAATACTTCATTTTATTTAAAAAAAACAAAAAAAAAAACAACAAAAAAGAAAAGTTGTTTATAAAAGGTATAAACATACAAAAAAGCTACAATCCGTCTGGAACGGATCGTATGATACCCTATCCTCCTCTCTATAAAGTGGGCGTGGCCAAATTGCATTTTGTACTCAAATATAGCTATAATGTCGAACGTTTGAGGATGTTACATGTAAAATTTTATCAAAATAGGTTTTTTGATGATAACGCCCCCAAAAAGTGGGCGTGACCAAAACTTTTGTATGAGTGGATTGTAGGGAGTCTGAATGCCTAAATATTTGGTCTTAAAAAATTTTTCGGTTTCATATAATTTAATGAAGTTATGAAAAAGTGGGCGTCGCAGTGGGCGTGGCAGTGGGCGGATTTAAAAAATTTTTACACTTGTACTGTATCTTTTTCTCAGAAGCCCAGATATGAAATTTCATCGTCCTAGCTCAAAATTTAAGGCCCAAAAAGCGGTGACATACGGACGGACGGACGGTCATCGCTCAATCGATTTCGCTATTGATGCTGATCACGAATATATATACTTTATAGGGTCTATCTCGATTATTTCTCTATGTTACAAACTATTTGTCAAACTTAATATACCCTTAGGATAGGGTATAAAAAAAAATTTAATTGATGCTATCTGGAAAATTTCAGAAATAGCTTTTTCGGCGTTTTCATCAAAAAACCGATTTTGATAAAATTTTACATGTAACATCCTCAAACGTTCGAGGTTATAGCCATATTTGAGTACGAAATGCAATTTGGCCACACCCACTTTATAGACAGGAGGATAGGGTATCAGACGATCCGTTCCAGACGGATTGTAGCTTTTCTGTATGTTTTTATATAAAAAACGCCCTCAGTGCAAGCGGCCGTATATGGCGTTTGAATTTGCCCATTCAAGGCTTCGAGGCCTGTGAAATTTGTTTTAAGAATTTTTTTTTTGATTATAAAAAATAGCTCCAAAACTTGATACGTTATACCTTTGCTTTTGTCATACCCACCTCAGGCATTAATTTTAAGCCCAATAGCTAAAGAAATAGTCAAGAACAGCAAGAAATATTTATAAAATTACCGCTATATGTATTTATCGCGCAAAACGTTGTATGCCATTTATAGGCCATGGATAGGCACCTCGGCGTGGTGCGAAGGCTTAAACTGACTCACGAAGCCTGTTGGAAGGCCAGAACTTCTAGGTGCTGGTGCACTCGCAATGGTCCCTGGCAGAACTGTCCCAGTCGAAAGGTTGTTGAGATTGGTGAACCAAGCCTATCCCCCCCTAATCCAGGATGTTAAGCGACCCGTGTCCGCTGGATGGTTTGCAGTCAGATATACAGACTGTATTCTAACGGAGCATTTCTGATACAGGGCCGCCTTGGAGAGTAACCATGGCCTTTCTGCGTGCGGGCGTGGCGGACGATCATTTCCTGCGCTACTCGTGGGACATGTCTACAAAAAATAGCAAAAGCAAAACCAAATAAATACAAATGATGATACGGAGTTAGCTAGACTGGTCTAGTAAGCCGCGTAGAGCAAAGAGTCTGTGCGGATGACTTCGCTAGTCGGTCAGGAACAAACCGAGAAAGTAGCTTTCGATAGGTGCAACCTAGCACTAGCCAAAAATCCGCAAGCACCTCTAAAGTTCCTGTGCCGACTCAAATGTTGGCTAAACGCCTAGAAGCTGCCAGAATGGGAGGCGGGAGCCAAGCACTAAGCTGTATACCTGGTTCTACGCAATTCTCAGCAGTTGCGGCTAAAGGGAAAGGGCAATACTACCCACCGATACCACCCCCGGGCCAGCCCGAAGCTAAAGATGACTCTTCGGAAGCGGCTCAGCGGTGCTGGAAGTAGATGGTACCTTCGCTACCTCGAAAAGGGCTTTGTACCTGAGGAAGCAAGGAAGAAAGCTGAAGAACATAAGGCTCAGCGTGGTTCTAAACCGACACCTGCGGCGAAAAGGAGCAGCTGCTCTATTTCACCTCTTGAACCTAATGTACAGAAGAAGCCAGAAGTGGTCGAGAAATAGCGGGCAAAGCCTGCTAAGCATGCTACCGTCTCACATGGCAGAAGTCATGCAGCTATCACTAGCGGAAACCGTGTTATGACAGCGATAGCTGATCAGGTGTCAGTTCTTCTCTGTGACTATAAAAGGGAGATGTTTTGTACCGATGATCTCAAAGATTTAGAGAACGCTTTGGTGGATGAAATGGCCCTAGGATGGGAGCATAAGCTTAAATTCTAGGGCATGCATTTCAAATTTATGATGCTACTGGTCGCCTGCGAAACTCCTCAGACTGTGGAGTGGCTAAAGATGGTAGCACCTAGGCTTAGATATTGGAAGGGTGTGGGCTTTACTCGAAGTGCGGGAAGGAGATACCACGGACCCATTCCATTACAATTTACTCCCACGCAGCGCTGACCAGTAGCACCAAACCACACTGATACTCCTTTAAGCGCAAAACGACGGCTTGAACGTCAAATCGTGGAAGATTCTGCATGTTTGAAAACAGAGCACCGGGCAAGTACAACACCTTTGATGGTGGCCGCAAAAGTACGGAGCTCCTCCGGAATTTTTGAAATCTGCCAACTGCCACGGCCACTTTTTCCTAACTTTACTAAATTACATGACAGATAGATACTCTACAATTCATCTATACATCAGTGTTGGTCAGTTCACGTTTTGGCTGCTTTTTCATTAAAAAACTGATTTTCATGAAATCTTACATGTAACATTGTCAAACATTTGAAGATATCGTCGAAGTTCAGTGCAAAATGCAACATGGCCACACCCACTATATAAGAGCTGCATAGGAAGCAGGATAGGATATCATACAATCCGTTCCAGGCGGATCTAAACTTACTGTCTATACCTATAAACAAAATACATTCGGGATCTGTATCAATAGTAAGATCGATTGAGTGATGACCGTCCGTCCGTATGTCACCGCTTTTTATGCCTTAAATTTTTAATTAGAAGGATGAAATTTCATATCTGGACTTTTGAGACAAAATATACAGTACAAGTGTAAACATTTTTGAAATCCGCCAACTGCCACGCCTACTTTTTCCTGTCTTCACTAAATTATATGAAACCGAAAAATTTGTTAAAACCAAATATTTAGGCGAATTTAGGAGAATCTGAATCTCTATAATTCACTCATACCTCAGTTTTGGCCACGCTCTCTTTTTGATGGCGTTTTCATAAAAAAACATACAGAAAAGCTACAATCCGTCTGGAACGGATCGTATGATACCCTATCCTCCTCTCTATAAAGTGGGCGTGGCCAAATTGCATTTTGTACTCAAATATAGCTAAAATGTCGAACGTTTGAGTATGTTACATGTAAAATTTTATCAAAATAGGTTTTTTGATGATAACGCCCCCAAAAAGTGGGCGTGGCCAAAACTGTTCTATGGGTGAATTGTAGGGAATCTAAATACCCAAATATTTGGTCTTATCAAAATTTTTCGGTTTCATATAATTTAGTGAAGTTATAAAAAAGTAGGCGTGGCAGTGGGCGGATGTAAAAAAATTTTACACTTGTACTGTATCTTTTTCTTGGAAGCCCAGATATGAAATTTCAGCGTCCTAGTTAAAAATTTAAGGCCCAAAAATCGGTTTTGTGATGAAAACGCCCCCAAAAAGTGGGCGTGGCCAAAACGTTTGTATGGGTGGATTGTAGGGAATCTGAATGCCTAAATATTTGGTCTTAACAAAATTTTTCGGTTTCATATAATTTAGTGAAGTTATGAAAAAGTGGGCGTGGCAGTGGGCGGATTTCAAAAATTTTTACACTTGTACTGTATCTTTTTCTCAGAAGCCCAGATATGAAATTTCATCGTCCTAGCTCAAAATTTAAGGCCCAAAAAGTGGTGACATACGGACGGACGGACGGACGGACGGACGGACGGACGGACGGACGGACGGACGGACGGACGGACGGACGGACGGACGGACGGACGGACGGACGGACGGACGGACGGTCATCGCTCAATCGATTTCGCTATTGATGCTGATCACGAATATATATACTTTATAGGGTCTATCTCGATTATTTCTCTATGTTACAAACTATGTGTCAAACTTAATATACCCTTAGGATAGGGTATAAACATACAGAAAAGCTACAATCCATCTGGAACGGATCGTCTGATACCCTATCCTCCTCTGTATAAAGTGGGCGTGGCCAAATTGCATTTTGTACTCAAATATAGCTATAATGTCGAACGTTTGAGGATGTTACATGTAAAATTTTATCAAAATAGGTTTTTTGATGATAACGCCCCCAAAAAGTGGGCGTGGCCAAAACTGTTCTATGGGTGAATTGTAGGGAATCTAAATACCCAAATATTTGGTCTAAACAAAATTCTTCGGTTTCATATAATTTAGTGAAGTTATAAAAAAGTAGGCGTGGCAGTGGGCGGATGTAAAAAAATTTTACACTTGTACTGTATCTTTTTCTTGGAAGCCCAGATATGAAATTTCAACGTCCTAGTTAAAAATTTAAGGCCCAAAAATCGGTTTTGTGATGAAAACGCCCCCAAAAAGTGGGCGTGGCCAAAACTTTTGTATGGGTGGATTGTAGGGAATCTGAATGCCTAAATATTTGGTCTTAACAAAATTTTTCGGTTTCATATAATTTAATGAAGTTATGAAAAAGTGGGCGTGGCAGTGGGCGGATTTCAAAAATTTTTACACTTGTACTGTATCTTTTTCTCAGAAGCCCAGATATGAAATTTCATCGTTCTAGCTCAAAATTTAAGGCCCAAAAAGCGGTGACATACGGACGGACGGACGGACGGACGGTCATCGCTCAATCGATTTCGCTATTGATGCTGATCACGAATATATATACTTTATAGGGTCTATCTCGATTATTTCTCTATGTTACAAACTATGTGTCAAACTTAATATACCCTTAGGATAGGGTATAAAAACGATTTTCATGAAATTTTTCATATACATAACATACTCAAGCGAAGTTGTCGTCGTAGTTCAGTACAAAATGCAGCACGGCCACGCCCACTTTCAAGCTTTACCGTTAGGTCTTCGGATTGTTCGATTAAGTCTTTAATAAACAAGGATGGATCATATTCTCGCCTCTCGGCTCTCGCTCACCTCTCGCTTTTCCCGAAGGGTGACAAGCGTGGAAATCATTTCTTTTTATACCCTATCCTAAGGGTATATTAAGTTTGATACATAGTTTGTAACATAGAGAAATAATCGAGATAGACCCTATAAAGTATATATATTCTTGATCAGCATCAATAGCGAAATTGATTGAGCGATGACCGTCCGTCCGTCCGTCCGTCCGTCCGTATGTCACCGCTTTTTGGGCTTTAAATTTTAAGCTAGGAGGATGAAATATCATATCTGGGCTTCTGAGAAAAAGATACAGTACAAGTGTAAAATTTTTTTAAATCCGCCCACTGCCACGCCCACTTTTTCATAACTTCACTAAATTATATGAAACCGAAAAATTTTGTTAAGTCCAAATATTTAGGTTTTTAGATTCCCTACAATTCACCGATACAAAAGTTATGACTACGCCTACTTTTTGGCGGCGTTTTCATCAAAAAACCGATTTTCATGAAATTTTACATGTAACATCCTCAAACGTTTGAGTACAAAATGCAATTTGGCCATGAGCACTTTATAGAAATGAGGATAGGGTATCATCCGATCCGTTCCAGGCGGATCTATAAACTATAACTATAAACTTACTGTCTATATAAACAATACACATTCGTGATCAGTATCAACAGTAAGATCGATTGAGTGATGACCGTCCGTCCGTATGTCACCAAGAGCTGCAAGCTCTGAAATTGGAGGAGAGTTTTCACGAGTTCAAGATGTCAGCAATGATATCTCTTAAAAACATAAAGGCAAAAGAAATGATAGTACTGCAGCAGAATTATGTGTGGAGGGATTGCTCTTCTACACCATTTTCCCAGATATATGTATAGAACGACCAGTGAATCCTGTCCAACCATAAGCCGGGTCCACAAACAATTTCGATGAAACAATAACATCGCCATCTACTACAATCGCATCGTTTTGAGATCTTCTCATTATCTTGAGCGATGAAGTAATCAGTGAAGCAGCTGCAAATAGAGAAGATGTTTGGCAAAATCAACGAATTATTGGAAAAAGTGACATTTTAAATAAAGCCATGAAAGACATTTTGGATTAAAAAGCGTGTTTCTTACTCTGTTTTTGATTTTATTTATAGGGTTTTGGATATATACATTTATTATTTCTTTTCAAAAGTATAGTATTGTTCATATGTGCATGTGTCCTTCGTTTGTGAAGTATTCTCGAAATGATTTTCGAATTATCTCCACCGATTGATGCTTTCGTCGATGTTCAGTGTCTTCATTGCTCTGATTGTCATCTTCCTCATAGCTCAAATAATTCACAGTTGAGATGTTGCTTAGATTTTGTTTGTACCACAAACTTTTCTGAATTAAGTAATTTTCAAACGTCAAACTGGACTATTTATTATTATTATTTTTTTTTTTTTTTTTTCTACATCTAACGACTATCAACGTTTGCAAAATTCGAAATCTGTTAGCCAATACACCGAAAGCACGTTCGATATTTTGCCCTGCTCTACTAAAAGGGACGAGAATTGAAATTTATAATATCTTTTTCTAAATGTTTTCTTGGGTAGGGTGTTATCATATTTGTCATGTTGGGAAATGCGTTGTCTGCCACTATGACATATGGTAACTTTCTGTTGTTACCAGACACTGCTGGTTTCGGGAAAATTAAATCGCCTTTGTTAAATACATACATACATTAAATCAGATCGCATAAGGACACTACCATCGCTTATGCGACCATTGCATCCGACATCTATGTACATATGTAAATGAACTTACAATTAGCATCACACATCGCCTTGAGTACAATGCTATTAAATCCTTTATAAACCCAGATAATGCGGAAATCACCACAAAGCTTCGAATCCTTCGGAGATCTCCAGCCACTTTTCTGTCGATTCGGGAAACTGAAATAAACATAAAGACGATTATCCTGCATGAATTGTTTTGTATAAAAAACAAACTTACACTCAAGCTCAAAAATGTATCCTTCATGTTTTTGTAAATCACTTCGCATACTTCTATAATGTTTGTTCGTAAAAATGAAGCAGACAATTTTGTGTTTTCATTCAACTCGTGGAAATTTTCCCCTTTTGCTAGAAATATTAAAGTGACAGCCAATATTTCCTTAGCAGAAATTGCAGCTCTCATCTGGGTGTCTTTCCGGGTTAAGTCTTTCTCGATATGTTTTAAAAGTTCCCCAAACTATCTATTTATAGGAACGATTTATAACTCTTTAAATCGTTCGATAGATTAAATTCATTCAGCAGTGCTTGGATGTTACCAACCGTTTTCGTTCTTGTCGCTAGGGCTATACCCAACAAGACCTTTCTCTTTATCTTTTTTTTTTCTAGAAGTTCAACTCCAAGTGCTAGAGAACAAATGGTTATCATTCCTGCTGCTGCTATTATTTCGGTATCTACGCTGTCCATATTACACTTACACCTAATATAATCACAAATTGTAATTATTATTTTTACTGAAAAAAATTTTATTTTATAAATAACTAATTCAAAAAACCTGTCACGTTTTCTTTCAACTTTAACTTGGAAAAAACAATAATCAAATACTGATATACTACTCCATTCAGAATTGGTTCATGTATACAAAATTTTGCCTCACGTTATTCATCCAGTGTGTGCTTGAAGTAAAAGTTACCCCGATCTTACCACAGAGTAAAATTGATCCAGTGTGCGCTGGCCCAATATCTTCTTCGCGCATGAATATTTCCAATTCGTCAAGTTTTAGCAAAAGTCCGTTGTTACATGTACAAGTACATGTTTTTAACATTCTGTTTTCATTCATATTCTAGTTGAAATACGCGTTTTCCGTGAATTATATACTTTCAAGCTTAAGCAACCTATCGAGAGGCAAAAGTCGAGCAAATGTCTCGAGGGATCCAGTTTCCAAAGTCGGACTCATTCCTGATAGAACGGGGGAGATTGTTGAGACACTGGATCGTACAAATGAGGTCCTCATGGAAATACACAAAAGAAGCGGTCAGTGGGGCGATAAAAACGGTTTCTCCCTACAAGACCGCGGGACCAGAATGTATATTCCCAGCTTTAATTCAGTGGGGTGCTACATACCGGTAACATGGAGAGAAACAAATGTGGTGTTTCTTCCAAAACCGGGAAAAAGGGACTACACCGAAGCGAAGTGCTTCAGGCCGGTCAGCCTAACATCATTTCTGTTGAAAACAATGGAAAGAATTGTGGTGGACCATATGGAGAGCACGGCGCTGAAAGCGTGTCCTTTGAGTAGTAGACAACATGCATACAGAGCTGGCAGGTCTACGGAGACAGCGCTACACTAGGTGGTACGCGTTGCTGAAAAGGAGATGAATACCGGAGGCATCGCAATGACCATAATAATGGACATTGAAGGTGCCTTCCATAAGATATGCTTCGAAAGTCTGAGAGTAGCCTTAGAAGAACGCAGGGTTAACCCATTGGTGGTGAGGTAGGTGGACAATATGCTGAAAAATAGGGAACTTCAAGACTTAGAGGAAGGGTTAGCAGAGGTTGCCCGCAAGGAGGAGTTTTGTCACCTACTCTGTGGAATATAACTGTGGACTCTCTCCTGAAAAGACTTGAAGAAATTGGCATCCACACTGTAGGATATGCCGACGATATAGCAATAATGGCAAGAGGTAAATTCATGAACATCACAGCAAATACCATGAGAAATGCTCTTAGAGTGGTGGAGCAGTGGTGGAGCGGTCAGGAACAAGGGCTCTTCATTAATGCGGAAAAGACAGATCTGATTATCTTCACAAGGAAGAGGACAGATCTGGAATTTCAGCCCTTGAGACTTTTCGGATCGAAGCTGCATGTGATAGGTTAAGAAGGTTAAGTATCTGGGTGTATACCTAAATGCTGGACTAACTTGGAACTTCCATGTGGAAGAGAAGATTAGAAAGGCGAAAAGGGTGCTTCATCAATGCAAACGAGTATGTGGACTAAGGTGGGGAATCTCGCCGAGGTCAGCATACTGGATGTACACGATGATAGTTATACCGATTATGACATATGCGTCAGTTGTTTGGTGGCAGAAAACCACCCAGAAAACTATAAAGAAACAATTAGATAGGGTCCAACGTCTGGCATGTTTAGGGATCGCGGGTGCAATACGGACGACACCAACATGCGCAATGGAAGTGATCCTAGGTATTCTGCCGCTGGACTTATTTATTAAGAAAGCGGCGGCTCCGACGGCACTTCGCTTGCACCGGTATGCCAACTGCCAGTCGCGCGGTACTATCTACGCTCATAGGAAAATCCTGGATCTCGTGAAAAACGAGATTAGGGAGTTGAATATGCCCATGGATGGAATAAAGAGATCACAAAACAAAATGAAAGATATCATAAAACTCTCATTGGAGATGGAACACTTCCGGAAAAGAAGATTGGTGATATAATCATGTTTACGGATGGGTCCATGATGGATGGCAGAGCGGGATAGGTATCTTCTCAGAAGAACTGGAACTAGCCTGTCATATTAGTCTGGGGAATTATACATCAGTCTATTAAGCCGAGATGATTCCTCTGTTGCATGCGTTGGATCACCTGAAAGAGGGTCAGGTCGACGGTAGAAACGTTACCATAGCACTGGACGATCAATCAGTGATTAGACGCATGGACCAGACAGACATCAATACATCACTGGCATTGGAATGTGCTCATTAGCTCAATGAGTGCTCATCTCGATATGAGATGACGCTGCTCTGGGTGAGAGGGCACGTAGGGACTGAGTGGAACGAAAAGGCGAACTCTCTGGCAAAGCAAGGGTCAACCGCGGAGCTCTCTGGTCCGGAACCATTTGCTGCAATTGGCAGAGGGATGATAGAACACCTGATTAGCAATTGGGCCGCGGCGGAACACCAGAGAAGGTGGTCAACCGTGGAAGGTTGCAGGCAGACGAAAATGGCTATTAAAATGCCGATTGGCACCACTTACAAAGAGGTTCTAAGCTTAGGGCGAAGAACACTGAAATGGCGTTATCTACAGGTCATGGGAATTTCGGGTATCACCTTAAGAAGATGGGTCTTCTGGAGGACGACACCTGTGAACTATGCCTGGAGGAAGTCGGGATGGCAGCACATATATTATGTCAATGTTCGGCGTTAGCTAGCAGAAGAACGGAGGTCCTGGGGAGCCACTGGGTAGAAACCCAGAGGATGAACCAGATTTCTGTTAAACAGATGCCAACGTTGACACTGGGAATCAAAACCAAATAGGAACTGTGGTGAAATCCGGAGAGACTCTCCGGTTAAGATGGATCGTCCGTCCGTCCGTCACCACTTTTTGGGCCTTAGGAGGATGAAATTTAATATCTGGGCTTCTGAGAAAAAGATACAGTACAAGTGTAAAAACGTTGACACTGGGAATCAAAACCAAATAGGAACTGTGGTGAAATCCGGAGAGACTCTCCGGTTAAGATGGATCGTCCGTCCGTCCGTCACCACTTTTTGGGCCTTAGGAGGATGAAATTTAATATCTGGGCTTCTGAGAAAAAGATACAGTACAAGTGTAAACATTTTTGAAATCCGCCCACTGCCACGCCTACTTTTTCATAACTTCACTAAATTATATGAAACCGAAAAATGTTGTTAAGACCAAATATTTAGGTATTCAGATTCCCTACAATTCATCCGTACAACAGTTTTGTCCACGCCCAGTTTTCGGGGCGTTTGCATCATAAAACCAATTTTGATGAAATTTTACATACATACATACATATAACATCCTCAAACGTTCGAAGTTATCATCGTAATTCAGTAAAGAATATGCAATACGGCCACGCCCACTTTATAGGGGCTCGATAAAATGGAGGATAGGGTATCATGCGATCCATTTCAGACGGATTGCAGCTTTTCTGTATGTTTATACCCTTTCCTAAGGGTATATTAAGGTTGACACATAGTTTGTAACATAGAGAAATAATCGAGATAGACCCTATAAAGTATATATGCATATTCATGATCAGTATCAATAGCGAAAACGATTGAGCCATGTCCGTCCGTCCGTCATCACTTTTTGGGCCTTAAATTTTGAGATAGGAGAATGAAATTTAATATCTGGGCTTCTGAGAAAAAGATGCAGTACAAGTGTAAACATTTCAGAAATCCGCCCACTGCCACTCCCACTTTTTCATAACTTCACTAAATTACATATATGAAACCGAAAATTTTTCTTAAGACCAAATATTTAGGTATTCAGATTCCCTACAATTCATCCATACAACAGTTTTGTCCACGCCCACTTTTCGGGGCGTTTGCATCATAAAACCAATTTTGATAAAATTTTACATATAACATCCTCAAACGTTCGAAGTTATCATCGTAAGTCAGTAAAGAAAATGCAATACGGCCACGCCCACTTTATAGGGGCTCGATAGGATGGATAGGATGGATGTTTCTCTGAGTTTAGGTTCCTCTCCACAATTATTGTAGATCCAGATAGCATTTTCGCTATAACTTTACTAATTTACATAAAATCAAAAATATTATATAGGCCAAATGCTTATGCTTAGATATTCAAATTGTCTAAAACTCACCTATCATGTGGCCACGCCCATTGTTTTCATTCAAAACTGATTTTGATGAGATTTTGCATGTAACATCCTCAAAAGTTCGAAGTTATCGTAGTCTTGGATTCGAACTATTGCGTACCAACCACCTGTGCCTTTAATTGATCAAGACAACTATTGGTAACCAATTTATAAAACGGGAGAAAGAAACACAACTATTTTTGTTAGTTATTATTTGTATTTTTACCAGTATAAGAAACTAGGAATATGTATTCTAAAGTTTGGAATTTTTCACATTCATCACAAGCTATGGAAGTGGATTATATATATACATACATATGTGTGATACATACGTATATTTTTAAAATGGTGGCATTGAAAAAAATACCTAGATTTAAAGCTGATCCCAATACCTGCAACGTTCTACAATCACAAACTTCCTGTGGTAACCCACATCGCATTTAATTATCATGAAACCAACAACGACCGCGGATATCCGTATCGTTAACAGGATTCATCAGCTCAAATTTATTTGTGTATAAAGTTCCCGATGTACTTAGCAAAAGGAAACTTTTAGCACCATTAACGCGAAACTATAGACTTTATTTTATAAAATGCAAAATTCAAGCACAATCTCACACAGATAATGGGGTGCTGTCCTCCACGCTACAGCTTATTAGAGATATCCCGTGGTGGTAATGTAAATATTTACGGAAATAACCCCATGGAAGTTTAACGCGAAATTGATTTACACTTCCACGAAGCTTCTACAGAAAATTCAATTTCACGTTGTGTTCTATCCGTATCTCGGTTTTTTTACGGTTTGATATGATGTTATTGCTTAGCGATGGAACTTTTTTTATGATTACAATAAGGACAACCTTCTTCAAAGTAGAATGTACCCACCAGACCGAGAAAAATGCGATGATTTCATCGATATTGGAGGTAATCGACAAATAAAATGGAAAGGTCAAGTATAGAGGATAATATTAAAAAGATATTTACGCAAGCATTCTGTAAATATCATAGCCGTTATTAGATCAAATTGCGAAATATAAAAGTTCTTTCACTGTTTGGTCACGTAGCAGGTGCATGAGCTGCACTCATCATTTAAACTCATTATGTAATACAGTCGCCTATGTAACTGAATATAAAATATATCCATAAATACTTTGGGCAATACTGGATGTTTTACCACTTGAAATATACATACATACATATATATATATATGTCAGTATACATCCCTTTTTGTCAATTATTTTCATATGCATACAGTGTTGGCCAAAACTAAAGCACGAAATTATCTCGATTTGGAAATTACTTAACAAAATTCAAAAAACGCATGATAATTTTCTAATTTTTATTTTTTTCTAATCGAATTATATTAGTCTTTAATTTACAACTAACGATGTTACTATTATTCTTAACTTAATTAAAAACATACAGAAAAGCTACAATCCGTCTGGAACGGATCGTCTGATACCCTATCCTCCTCTCTATAAAGTGGGCGTGGCCAAATTGCATTTTGTACTCAAATATGGCTATAACCTCGAACGTTTGAGGATGTTACATGTAAAATTTTATCAAAATCGGTTTTTTGATGAAAACGCCCCCAAAAAGTGGGCGTGGCCAGAACTCTTCTACGGGTGAATTGTAGGGAATCTGAATACCTAAATATTTGGACTTAACAAAATTTTTCGGTTTCATATAATTTAGTAAAGTTATAAAAAAGTAGGCGTGGCAATGGGCGGATGTAAAAAAATTTTACACTTCTACTGTATCTTTTCGTCAGAAGCCCAGATATGAAATTTCAGCGTCCTAGTTAAACATTTTAGGCTCAAAAATCGGTTTTATGATGAAAACGCCCCCAAAAAGTGGGCGTGGCCAAAAATTTTGTATGGGTGGATTGTAGGGAATCTGAATGCCTAAATATTTGGTCTTAACAAAATTTTTCGGTTTCATATAATTTAGTGAAGTTATGAAAAAGTGGGCGTGGCAGTGGGCGGATTTCAAAAATTTTTACACTTGTACTGTATCTTTTCCTCAGAAGCCCAGATAAGAAATTTCATCGTCCTAGCTCAAAATTTAAGGCCCAAAAAGCGGTGACATACGGACGGACGGACGAACGGACGGACGGTCATCGCTCAATCGATTTCGCTATTGATGATGATCACGAATATATATACTTTATAGGGTCTATCACGATTATTTCTCTATGTTACAATCTATGTGTCAAACTTAATATACCCTTAGGATAGGGTATAAAAACAGTAAAAAAAGCAGAGATCATCAAAAAATGAGTGGACAAAACTAAAGCACATACACCCTACATATATTACGAACAACTCGCCCGTATTTAGTCAATTTTACCGTTTACTTCCAATATCCTTCAATTTTACCGTTGCTTTTTCTCAAGCATGATATTATCAATGGGAAAAGCAATTAGTTGTGTGTCATCGGCATTGCAAATCGAACATTAGAATTAAAATTAGAAAAAGTGATAAAATGATGCGCAATAAGTATTGCAACCATCTAAAAGAAAAAATAGTGTCTGATTTTAATAACGGCGAATCAGTAACATCTATTGCCAAAAAGTTTGTCATAAGCCATATCGTGATTTCCCGCATAATTACTCGGTTCCATGCCCAGGGAAATGTCCAAACTGTTCATAGGGGCGGTAGACACCAAAAAAACAACAGGTGCGAAGATAAAAGAATCATCAGACTAATTAAAAAGGACCTCTGCATATCATCGAGATGCATTAAAAATGAACTAAGCTTAGAGATTTCAAGCAGGACGATCCGGCGAAGAGAGGTTGATAGTGGCTTGTCATCATATCGAGTAATAAAACATACAGAAAAGCTACAATCCGTCTGGAACGGATCGTATGATACCCTATCCTCCTCTCTATAAAATGGGCGTGGCCAAAACTGTTCTATGGGTGAATTGTAGGGAATCTAAATACCCAAATATTTGGTCTTAACAACATTTTTCGGTTTCATATAATTTAGTAAAGTTATAAAAAAGTAGGCGTGGCAATGGGCGGATGTAAAAAAATTTTACACTTCTACTGTATCTTTTCGTCAGAAGCCCAGATATGAAATTTCAGCGTCCTAGTTAAACATTTTAGGCTCAAAAATCGGTTTTATGATGAAAACGCCCCCAAAAAGTGGGCGTGGCCAAAAATTTTGTATGGGTGGATTGTAGGGAATCTGAATGCCTAAATATTTGGTCTTAACAAAATTTTTCGGTTCCATATAATTTAGTGAAGTTATGAAAAAGTGGGCGTGGCAGTGGGCGGATTTAAAAAATTTTTACACTTGTACTGCATCTTTTTCTCAGAAGCCCAGATATGAAATTTCATCGTCCTAGCTCAAAATTTAAGGCCCAAAATGCGGTGACATACGGACGGACGGACGGACGGACGGACGGACGGACGGTCATCGCTCAATCGATTTTGCTATTGATGCTGATCACGAATATATATACTTTATATGGTCTATCTCGATTATTACTCTATGTTACAAACTATGTGTCAAACTTAATATACCCTTAGGATAGGGTATAAAAACAGTAAAAAAAGCAGAGATCATCAAAAAATGAGTGGACAAAACTAAAGCACATACACCCTACATATATTACGAACAACTCGCCCGTATTTAGTCAATTTTACCGTTTACTTCCAATATCCTTCAATTTTACCGTTGCTTTTTCTCAAGCATATTATCAATGGGAAAAGCAATTAGTTGTGTGTCATCGGCATTGCAAATCGAACATTAGAATTAAAATTAGAAAAAGTGATAAAATGATGCGCAATAAGTATTGCAACCATCTAAAAGAAAAAATAGTGTCTGATTTTAATAACGGCGAATCAGTAACATCTATTGCCAAAAAGTTTGTCATAAGCCATGCCCAGGGAAATGTCCAAACTGTTCATAGGGGCGGTAGACCCCAAAAAACCACCAGTCGCGAAGATAAAAGAATCATCAGACTAATTAAAAAGGACCTCTGCATATCATCGAGATGCATTAAAAATGAACTAAGCTTAGAGATTTCAAGCAGGACGATCCGGCGAAGAGCGGTTGATAGTGGCTTGTCATCATATCGAGTAATAAAACATACAGAAAAGCTACAATCCGTCTGGAACGGATCGTATGATACCCTATCCTCCTCTCTATAAAATGGGAGTGGCCAAAACTGTTCTATGGGTGAATTGTAGGGAATCTAAATACCCAAATATTTGGTCTTAACAACATTTTTCGGTTTCATATAATTTAGTAAAGTTATAAAAAAGTAGGCGTGGCAATGGGCGGATGTAAAAAAATTTTACACTTCTACTGTATCTTTTCGTCAGAAGCCCAGATATGAAATTTCAGCGTCCTAGTTAAACATTTTAGGCTCAAAAATCGGTTTTATGATGAAAACGCCCCCAAAAAGTGGGCGTGGCCAAACATTTTGTATGGGTGGATTGTAGGGAATCTGAATGCCTAAATATTTGGTCTTAACAAAATTTTTCGGTTTCATATAATTTAGTGAAGTTATGAAAAAGTGGGCGTGGCAGTGGGCGGATTTCAAAAATTTTTACACTTGTACTGTATCTTTTCCTCAGAAGCCCAGATATTACATTTCATCCTCCTACCTCAAAATTTAAGGCCCAAAAAGCGGTGACATACGGACGGACGGACGGACGGTCATCGCTCAATCGATTTCGCTATTGATGATGATCACGAATATATATACTTTATAGGGTCTATCTCGATTATTTCTCTATGTTACAAACTATGTGTCAAACTTAATATACCCTTAGGATAGGGTATAAAAACAGTAAAAAAAGCAGAGATCATCAAAAAATGAGTGGACAAAACTAAAGCACATACACCCTACATATATTACGAACAACTCGCCCGTATTTAGTCAATTTTACCGTTTACTTCCAATATCCTTCAATTTTACCGTTGCTTTTTCTCAAGCATATTATCAATGGGAAAAGCAATTAGTTGTGTGTCATCGGCATTGCAAATCGAACATTAGAATTAAAATTAGAAAAAGTGATAAAATGATGCGCAATAAGTATTGCAACCATCTAAAAGAAAAAATTGTGTCTGATTTTAATAACGGCGAATCAGTAACATCTATTGCCAAAAAGTTTGTCATAAGCCATGCCCAGGGAAATGTCCAAACTGTTCATAGGGGCGGTAGACCCCAAAAAACCACCAGTCGCGAAGATAAAAGAATCATCAGACTAATTAAAAAGGACCTCTGCATATCATCGAGATGCATTAAAAATGAACTAAGCTTAGAGATTTCAAGCAGGACGATCCGGCGAAGAGCGGTTGATAGTGGCTTGTCATCATATCGAGTAATAAAACATACAGAAAAGCTACAATCCGTCTGGAACGGATCGTATGATACCCTATCCTCCTCTCTATAAAATGGGAGTGGCCAAAACTGTTCTATGGGTGAATTGTAGGGAATCTAAATACCCAAATATTTGGTCTTAAAAACATTTTTCGGTTTCATATAATTTAGTGAAGTTATAAAAAAGTAGGCGTGGCAGTGGGCGGATGTAAAAAAATTTTACACTAGTATTGTATCTTTTTCTCGGAAGCCCAGATATGAAATTTCAGCGTCCTAGTTAAAAATTTAAGGCCCAAAAATCGGTTTTGTGATGAAAACGCCCCCAAAAAGTGGGCGTGGCTAAAACTTTTGTATGGGTGGATTGTAGGGAATCTGAATGCCTAAATATTTGGTCTTAACAAAATTTTTCGGTTCCATATAATTTAGTGAAGTTATGAAAAAGTGGGCGTGGCAGTGGGCGGATTTAAAAAATTTTTACACTTGTACTGCATCTTTTTCTCAGAAGCCCAGATATGAAATTTCATCGTCCTAGCTCAAAATTTAAGGCCCAAAAAGCGGTGACATACGGACGGACGGACGGACGGACGGACGGTCATCGCTCAATCGATTTTGCTATTGATGCTGATCACGAATATATATACTTTATATGGTCTATCTCGATTATTACTCTATGTTACAAACTATGTGTCAAACTTAATATACCCTTAGGATAGGGTATAAAAAGCTATTTATTTCTCCAAAAAATCGACGTGCAAGACTCGAGTTTGCAATGACACATGTAAACTGGACTGTGACGAAATGGAAAATGGTGCTCTTCTCTGATGAGTCCAAATTTAATTTAAAGAGATCTGACGGATTTTGGACGGTACGGAGGCCAAATGGCGAACGATTAAATCCCCGTTTCACAAGGACTACAATTAAGCACGGTGGAGGCAATATTATTGTCTGGGGATGTTTTTCCAGTCAAGGAGTCGGACCAATTCACGAGATTGATGCAATAATGAATCGTTTCATGTACCGGGAGATTCTTCAAAATGTTTTGCTTCCTCATGCTGAGGAGAATATGCCGTTGCGATGGATCTTCCAACATGACAACGATCCCAAACATACCGCTAAAATTGTAAAGGATTGGTTTAACGAAAACAATATTGCTGTTATGAAGAGGCCAACACAATTGCCTAATCTCAACCCCATAGAAAACCTATGGGAAATTGTAGATCAGAGAATTGATCGCTCGAAGTGCCCTAATTTCGACTCCATGCTTCAACAGACTCAAATTGCCTGGAATAACATCCCTGCGCATATAATTGACAATCTTATTGACTCCATGCCTCGACGATGTGCTGCAATAATCCAAAATAATGGCTACGCCAATAAATATAAGCTATACAACATGTATTTTATTTTTTTTATTTATGAATTCGAAAATGTGCTTTTTAGTTTTGTCCACTTATTTTTTGATGATCTCTGATTTATTTTACTGTTTTTTAATTAAGTTAAGAATAATAGTAACATCGTTAGTTGTAAATTAAAGACTAATATAATTCGATTAGAAAAAAATAAAAATTAGAAAATTATCATGCGTTTTTTGAATTTTGTTAAGTAATTTCCAAATCGAGATAATTTCGTGCTTTAGTTTTGGCCAACACTGTATATACATATGTACATTATATATGTTAACAGTGTCAAGGACATTGGGGTTTATTTTGACTTTAGACTTGATTTCACTCAACATACATATTAAGAATTACTTTGACAACAAATCCAATGATTGTTTGTTAGGTTTTATAAAAAATTGGCCTAAAGAGTTTGCCAATCCTTACATCACTCTCTCAGCATATGACTGTTTCGTCTTTCCACATCGAGAGTATGCTTCTCAGGTATGGGGACCATTTTACATTTAAATCACATAAATCGGAATGAGACTATTTAGCGAAATTTCATTCGATAGGGCTTCCATGAGAAGAGTCATTTATACTTCCACCATACACACCTCGTATAAAACTTCTGCAAATTTTATCACTCTCCCAAAGACGGATAAATTATAATTTAATCTTCATTCAACAGATACAATGTATCAGGTCAAATTGATTTATTGTCCTTAATTGGGTTTAACTTTCGTGGGGGTCGCACAACCTATCTAGTTTTGAGTTATTGCACGTGTCACATCACAGAACGAATTGCGGGATGCATGACCCGATTAGCCGCATGAGCAGACGATACAATGTAAACTCTTCCCTCATTAAAGAAAATATTCGACGAAGAATTTTTCTTTCGAACGTATTAAATATCTGCTCTTTTTCCTACTTATCGTTCAGTACTCGGGTCCATAAAACAGAACTGGCAGGATTAATGTTTTTATAGTACGCATTTCCTTGTCTGCGTTAGGAGTTTTGAGCGCATTTCTTTAGCCAAAGCGAATTAGCAGCAGTTTCGTATGGTAAGTCTTCGCCGAATCTCCACCAAGATGTCATTTGTGGAGTTGATACTTATTCCGATATACACTGAGTTACAAAAAAAGTGGCGCACCTTGATATTTCGCAATTATTTCAAGTAAGTTGGAAAAAAAATGTTTTTTTTAATACAGTTTAGTTTATTTATATAAAAATAAGTAATTCATGTTAAAAAAAGAAGACCTTAGAAATAAAACATAAATTAAGGAAACTAAAAAAAAACCCACACGGGATCATGGAAGCTAAATTTGGTATGTCTCACGTCTGTACGAAAACACGAATACAATACGGTTTTCTTCAATACGATGTGCACATTACAAAGAAAATTAAAAGAAATTATGCAAACTTGCAAACAAATAAACCATTAAGCCAGTAACCTACTGAAAAAATAAAGATCGGCAATACCATAGCGGCATATTACCAAAATGATAACAACATACGAAAAAGTCTCACTGCGCCACTTTTTTTGTAACTCAGTGTAGATAAACACGTTCACCAGTTCGAAGTTACTGTTCTGATGTTTTGCCCTAGGTGGTGGACAGATGTTTATTTGTTTGTTGACCGTATGTACTTGCTTTCATCCTCATTTACTTCAAAACCAACTCGCTTCGCCTGTTCTTCAATTGCCGTAAAAGCCTCTAAAACAGCGCACTGGGAGCGACCAATGATGTCGATGTCGCCTGCGTATCGCAGCAGCTGGACAGATTCGTTGAAGATAGTGCCTTCCGTGTTAACACGAGCCCTGCGCACTATCTGTTATAGCACAAGATTAAAGAAGTCACATGATAGCCCATCTCCTTACCGAAATCCGGTATATGTGTGGAATAATTCGAAAGAACTGTTCCGGAATTGCACATTGTTTTTGAGCGTCACGCGGCACAGATGGATCAGTTTTACAGGGATCACGTATTGGGCCATCGCCTTGTAGAAGTCGATGAAGAGATAGTGAGTCTCGACTTGAAATTCATGGGTCTTTTCCAGGATTTGCACTAGTGTGAAAATTTTGGTCAATCGGCGATCTGCCAGACAGAAAGCCGCACTGGTACGTGCCAATTAGTGTGTTGCAGAAACGCTGCACACGTTCACACAGTACGTTGGATAGGATCTTACATGCGGCATTAAGCAGAGATATGCTCGCCGAAGTCAGCATACAGGACGTACACGATGATAGTTAGACCGATTATCACATATGCATCAGTTGTATGATGGCAAAAAGCCAACCAGAAAACTGTAAAGAAACAATTGGATAGGGTTCAGCGACTGGCATGTTTAGGGAAGTGATCCTAGGCATTCTGCCGCTGGACTTATTTACTAAGAAAGCGGCGGCTCCGACGGCACTTCGCTTGCACCGGGATGCCAACTGGCACTGGCGCGGTACTATCTATGGTCATAGGAAAATGCTGGATCTCATGAAAAACGAGATTAGGGAGTTGAATATGCCCATGGATGGAATGAGGAGAAGGCATCACAAAACTCTTATCGGAGATGGAGCACTTCCGGAAAAGAAGATTGGTATTATAATCATCATACGGATAGGTCCATGATGGATATCAGAGCGGGAGTAGGTACAGTGGCGGAAATTCACATAAAGCCAATCAAATTCTTTAATAAATTATATGAGAAAATCCACATGTGTTGGCAATTCTCCACAGAGGATATTTATACCCTATCCTAAGGGTATATTAAGTTTGACACATAGTTTGTAACATAGAGAAATAATCGAGATAGACCCTATAAAGTATACATATTCGTGATCAGCATCAATAGCGAAATCGATTGAGCAATGACCGTCCGTTCGTCCGTCTGTATGTCACCGCTTTTTGGGCCTTAAATTTTGAGGTAGGAGGATGAAATGTAATATCTGGGCTTCTGAGAAAAGGATACAGTACAGGTGCAAATTTTTTTTAAATCCGCCCACTGCCACGCCCACTTTTTCATAACTGCACTAAATTATGTGAAACCGAAAACTTTTGTTAAGACCAAATATTTAGACATTTAGATTCCCTACAATTCACCCGTACAAAAGTTTTACCCACGCCCACTTTTTAGGGGCGTTTTTATCAAAAAACCGAATTTTATAAAATATTACATCATACGTTCGAGGTTATAGCCATATTTGAGTACAAAATGCAATTTGGCCATGCCCCCTTTATAGAAAGGAGGATAGGGTATCATACGACCCGTTCCAGACGGATTGTAGCTTTTCTTTAACTTCACCATGTCTACGCTTTATTCACGTCTCTATACTCGGGAAAAGGCGGTAAATCCAACGGCGCTTAGATGAAAGGCTCCAGCGCTGTTGCCACTCTATTAGACTTCTGCTTCTTTTTCTTGTGTCCGCTTCAGTATAAGTTAGCCGGCCCTCCTGACTGCTCTCTAGGAACTTTTTCTGCGTTGTCCAAGGTTGTGCGGAACGCGCTACTCCAAATGCACATAGTCGATTTACTGCTATGATTCTTCTTTTGTATGAAGTCACTTTCATAGCTCCGGTCCAAACTGGTGATGCATAAAGCACTACGGATGTAACTACTTTAGCTGAGAGTAGTCTATGGCTGTATCTTGGCCCTCCTATATTCAGCATAATCCGCGCAATGGAGGCACCCACACGAGAGGATTTGTTGCTTACGTACTCCGGATCTTCCTTAAATGTAAGCTTTGACACAATCATGATGCCAAGGTATTTAATAGCTGGTTGGGATCTCATGCCCATCTACTGTTAGCGTGATCGTTTCTCCTTGCTTTCTACTGGTAATGAGGACTGCTTCCATTTTATATTCAGCTAGCGTGAGGCCGACTGATGCTAGCCATCGTAGAACATTTAAAATGGTTTCATTTTTAATTTGAAGAAGTTCAGTAGTTTTGCAGCTACAATTATAGCGATATCGTCCGCAAAACCCACATAAGCCTCATCTGGTATTCCTAGACGAAAGACGTCATCATACATGTAAAATTAATCATAACCCTCAACCTCCACCTAGAGTAGGCAATATGCATGCTCGAATAAAGAACTGCGAATTAAGAGCCGAATGCAATAGTTCTCCCCTCTTAGCACGGACACCACCCATGAAGTACAGTCTGAGACCTAACAACACCTGAGTTTCAAAACCACTACACAAAATCTATCCTATCTTTCTCTCCTTCTTTCCGACTTACGCTATAAAAAGTAGTGTATACTCTTAGGCGTAAGTCAACATCAACCGCTAGCGCGTGTTTTGGCATTATAAGGGTAGTTATAACCCCTTGAGAGCAAGCACATTATAAAAAAAACATACAGAAAAGCTACAATCCGTTTGGAACGGATCGTCCGATACCCTATCCTCCTTTCTATAAAGTGGGCGTGGCCAAATTGCATTTTGTACTCAAATATAGCTCTAATGTCGAACGTTTGAGGATGTTACATGTAAAATTTTATCAAAATCTGTTTTTTGATGAAAACGCCCCCAAAAAGTGGGCGTGACCAAAACTGTTCTATGGGTGAATTGTAGGGAATCTGTATACCTAAATATTTGGTCTTAACAAAATTTTTCGGTTTCATATAATTTAGTGAAGTTATAAAAAAGTAGGCGTGGCAGTGGGCGGATGTAAAAAAAATTTACACTTCTACTGTATCTTTTCGTCATAAGCGCAGATATGAAATTTCAGCGTCCTAGTTAATAATTTAAGGCCCAAAACTCGGTTTTGTGATGAAAACGCCCCCAAAAAGTGGGCGTGGCCAAAACTTTTGTATGGGTGGATTATAGGGAATCTGAATGCCTAAATATTTGGTCTTAACAAAATTTTTCGGTTTCATATAATTTAGTGAAGTTATGAAAAAGTGGGCGTGGCAGTGGGCGGATTTCAAACATTTTCACATTTGTATTGCTTCTCTTTCTCAGAAGCCCCCATATGAAATTTCATACTCCCAACAATTGGGTTAAAAACTCCTAACTCGGAAAACGAAATGTATGCTCTACAAAACTTTGATCGTGCAAAGTCGTACCGAGTGTTGCAAAGCAGAAAGCAGAGCAAATTCTGAATATTTTCGAGAGAAAAATTCTTCGTCGGATATTCGGTCCCGTATGCGAGGAGGGCGATTGAGGGAGAAGATTTTTGAAATCCGCCCACTGCCACGCCTACTTTTTTATAACTTCACTAAATTATATGAAACCGAAAAATTTTGTTAAGACCAAATATTTAGGCATTCAGATTCCCTACAATCCACCCATACAAAAGTTTTGGCCACGCCCACTTTTTGGGGGCGTATCATCAAAAAACCTATTCTGATAAAATTTTACATGTAACATCCTCAAACGTTCGACATTATAGCTATATTTGAGTACAATATGCAATTTGGCCATGCCCACTTTATAGAGAGGAGGATAGGGTATCATACGATCCGTTCCGGACGGATTGTAGCTTTTCTGTATGTTTTTATATTAGTTATCTATTTTTGCTTCTTGGACTGAAAATCTGCTGTTTTTCTCCAATTCCAAAACGGCAGCACTGATTGAGTTCAATAAGTACGGTGTATGAGCATGTCTTTTCTCTCGCAAATCCGCATGGCTAGTTTATATCGGCTCAGACAAAGGTATTGCTACTGCCCAAATGCTACTGGACGAACGTGACGCTGTTGGAAGAGGAACCATCCCTGAGTCACGCATCGTCGGTGAGTTCTTTCCACAGAGTCTTGAACTGCCATCAGATAAGTTTCTGGCCGATATATTGGCAGAGAATGCTGACTTGGCTTGAACTTATGGAAAGTCATCCAGAAAGTGATGGAAGGTGCAATATCCTTAGCCATCGATGACGTCTACATGAAAAAGCTTAATACTCTCAAGAGTAAGGTAGGTTATCACTTTGGCCGGGTTATGATGATTTTTAGGAGGACCAGTAAAGTACCAGCATCTGGTCGCGGTACCTCTAACAAAAAAAAAAACATACAGAAAAGCTACAATCCGTCTGGAGCGGATCGTATGATACCCTATCCTCCTCTCTATAAAATGGGCGTGGCCAAATTGCATTTTGTACTCAAATATAGCTATAATGTCGAACGTTTGAGGATGTTACATGTAAAATTTTATCAAAATAGGTTTTTTGATGATAACGCCCCCAAAAAGTGGGCGTGGCCAAAACTGTTCTATGGGTGAATTGTAGGGAATCTAAATACCCAAATATTTGGTCTTAACAAAATTTTTCGGTTTCATATAATATAAAAAAGTAGGCGTGGCAGTGGGCGGATGTAAAAAAATTTTACACTTGTACTGTATCTTTTTCTTGGAAGCCCAGATATGAAATTTCAGCGTCCTAGTTAAAAATTTAAGGCCCAAAAATCGGTTTTGTGATGAAAACGCCCCCAAAAAGTGGGCTCGGCCAAAACTTTTGTATGGGTGGATTGTAGGGAATATGAATGCCTAAATATTTGGTCTTAACAAAATTTTTCGGTTTCATATAATTTAGTGAAGATATGAAAAAGTGGGCGTGGCAGTGGACGGATTTCAAAAATTTTTACACTTGTACTGTATCTTTTCCTCAGAAGCCCAGATATGAAATTTCATCGTCCTAGCTCAAAATTTAAGGCCCAAAAAGCGGTGACATACGGACGGACGGACGGACGGTCATCGCTCAATCGATTTCGCTATTGATGCTGATCACGAATATATATACTTTATAGGGTCTATCTCGATTATTTCTCTATGTTACAAACTATGTGTCAAACTTAATATACCCTTAGGATAGGGTATAAACAGGGAGCGTCCGCTATCCTTAGCAAGCAGTTCGTTGATGAAAACATGACCCTCGGCCTGATCGAGGAACCTTGGTTAGCGGACAAATGTGTTCGGGTTAAAATTGTTTGCTGTTGGCTTAAATATATTTGATCTTTGATTAAAGATACATATTTGCAAATATGTTAAACATATTTGCTCTTGTGTTGAAGTTAACTGCTATAGGGCTTAATATTTTGCGTTTGGGTTAAATTTGTTTGCTGGTGGGCTTAATAAATGTGCAAATTTGACTGAACGTGGCTTTTCTGTATCTTTACACCCTATCCTAAGGGTATATTAAGTTTGACACATAGTTTGTAACATACATAAATACTCGAGATAGACCCTATGAAGTATTTATACATACATGTATATGTACATACATTCGTTTTCATTATCAATAGCGAAATCGATTTACCGATGTCTGTCCGTAGCCTAAACCTTTTTATACCCTATCCTAAGGGTATATTAAGTTTGACACATAGTTTGTAACATAGAGAAATAATCGAGATAGACCCTATAAAGTATATATATTCGTGATCAGCATCAATAGCGAAATCGATTGAGCGATGACCGTCCGTCCGTCCGTCCGTCCGTATGTCACCGCTTTTTGGGCCTTAAATTTTGAGCTAGGACGATGAAATTTCATATCTGGGCTTCTGAGAAAAAGATACAGTACAAGTGTAAAATTTTTTTAAATCCGCCCACTGCCACGCCCACTTTTTCATAACTTCACTAAATTATATGAAACCGAAAAATTTTGTTAAGACCAAATATTTAGGCATTCAGATTCCCTACAATCCACCCATACAAAAGTTTTGGCCACGCCCACTTTTTGGGGGCGTTTTCATCACAAAACCGAATTTTGGGCCTTAAATTATTAACTAGGACGCTGAAATTTCATATCTGGGCTTATGACGAAAAGATACAGTAGAAGTGTACATTTTTTTTACATCCGCCCACTTCCACGCCTACTTTTTTATAACTTCACTAAATTATATGAAACCGAAAAATTTTGTTAAGTCCAAATATTTAGGTATACAGATTCCCTACAATTCACCCATAGAACAGTTCTGGTCACGCCCACTTTTTGGGGGCGTTTTCATCAAAAAACCGATTTTCATGAAATTTTACATGTAACATCCTCAAACGTTCGACATTATAGCTATATTTGAGTACAAAATGCAATTTGGCCACGCCCACTTTATAGAGAGGAGGATAGGGTATCATACGATCCGTTCCAGACGGATTGTAGCTTTTCTGTATGTTTGAAATTCGTCCACTGCCACAAACATTTCCATAACTTCACTATTTTCCATGAAATCGATAAATTTTATTAAGGCCAAATATTCAGACATTCAAATTGCCTACAATTCACGCATACATGTTTTTAGCCACTTTTTGGGGACTGTTTTCATCAAAAAACCGATTTTGATGGAATTTCGCGTGTAAAATCCTCAGACGTTCACTTTATTAGGTCTGCATAGAAAGGGGGATAGGGTATCAAATGATCCGTTCCAAACGGATTGTAACTTTTGTGTACAAATGTGCATATGTTTATACCCTATCCTAAGGGTATATTAAGTTTGACACATAGTTTGTAACATAGAGAAATAATCGAGATAGACCCTATAAAGTATATATATTCGTGATCAGCATCAATAGCGAAATCGATTGAGCGATGACCGTCCGTCCGTCCGTCCGTCCGTCCGTCCGTATGTCACCGCTTTTTGGGCCTTAAATTTTGAGCTAGGACGATGAAATTTCATATCTGGGCTTCTGAGAAAAAGAGCCAGTACAAGTGTAAACATTTTTGAAATCCGCCCACTGCCACGCCCACTTTTTCATAACTTCACTAAATTATATGAAACCGAAAAATTTTGTTAAGACCAAATATTTAGGCATTCATATTCCCTACAATCCACCCATACAAAGGTTTTGGCCACGCCCACTTTTTGGGGGCGTTTTCATCACAAAACCGATTTTTGGGCCTTAAATTTTTAACTAGGACGCTGAAATTTCATATCTGGCCTTCCAAGAAGAAGATACAGTACAAGTGTAAAATTTTTTACATCCGCCCACTGCCACGCCTACTTTTTTATAACTTCGCTAAATTATATGAAACCGAAAAATTTTGTTAAGACCAAATATTTAGGCATTCAGATTCCCTACAATCCACCCATACAAAAGTTTTGGCCACGCCCACTTTTTGGGGGCGTTATCATCAAAAAACCTATTTTGATAAAATTTTACATGTAACATCCTCAAACGTTCGACATTATAGCTATATTTGAGTACAATATGCAATTTGGCCATGCCCACTTTATAGAGAGGAGGATAGGGTATCATACGATCCGTTCCAGACGGATTGTAGCTTTTCTGTATGTTTACTATTCATTTTGAACACAAATAAAATGCAATGGCAATTGTCTGTAGATCACGTCATAACATGGATACTATTGCTTAAGTAAATCGAAAGCAAATAATTCAGTTCAATATTATGATCATATTAATTCAATAATATTTTTATTTTTTTACATCTGATACACCTTATTAATAATCAATTGCATTGTATCTAGTATTAAATAAACTATTGAAAAAATAGTAAATACACTATGCAATGTATAAGATGAGCTGTTAATTTAATGTGACTGAACAATGTATAGAACAAAAAACATAAAAACTATTGAAACATGATAAACGTATTGTTTCATGTACTAAAGAAATAATAGTCGCCCTATTAATCTTTTTATACCCTATCCTAAGGGTATATTAAGTTTGACACATAGTTTGTAACATAGAGAAATAATCGAGATAGACCCTATAAAGTATATATATTCGTGATCAGCATCAATAGCGAAATCGATTGAGCGATGACCGTCCGTCCGTCCGTCCGTCCGTCCGTATGTCACCGCTTTTTGGGCCTTAAATTTTGAGCTAGGACGATGAAATTTGATATCTGTTCTTCTGAGAAATTTTTAAAATCCGCCCACTGCCACGCCTACTTTTTTATAACTTCACTAAATTATATGAAACCGAAAAATTTTGTTAAGACCAAATATTTAGGCATTCAGATTCCCTACAATCCACCCATACAAAAGTTTTGGCCACGCCCACTTTTTGGGGGCGTTTTCATCACAAAACCGATTTTTGGGCCTTAAATTTTTAATTAGGACGCTGAAATTTCATATCTGGGCTTCCAAGAAAAAGATACAGTACAAGTGTAAAATTTTTTTACATCCGCCCACTGCCACGCCTACTTTTTTATAACTTCACTAAATTATATGAAACCGAAAAATTTTGTTAAGACCAAATATTTAGGCATTCAGATTCCCTACAATCCACCCATACAAAAGTTTTGGCCACGCCCACTTTTTGGGGGCGTTATCATCAAAAAACCTATTTTGATAAAATTTTACATGTAACATCCTCAAACGTTCGACATTATAGCTATATTTGAGTACAATATGCAATTTGGCCATGACCACTTTATAGGGAGGAGGATAGGGTATCATACGATCCGTTCCAGACGGATTGTAGCTTTTCTGTATGTTTATTTCTCTGAATGTAGGGCGAAAGTAATTACGAACAACGGCAACTAAGTTGCAGAAGCTCCAGAGAATTGCCTGTCTTGGTATTACTGCCAAACGGCAGAATTGAAGGCTGTCGTTGGACTATCACTTTTGCAAATCTTCATTAAGAAGACATCTGTTAGATGTATTATAAAACTGCAGTTAGAATAGAAGTACTTACATACCAGGAGATCTTTTGCGACATCTAAAAATAACTGACTCAATTCCTAAAACGAACATGTTCTGTACTATCCCTCGTCATTATAGTTAGGGAATCCTGTTTGGGAAGGTTATTTAATTTAGAAATATTGGCCCTTGAAAACTGGTCTAATCGTGCACCAGTACTGGATCTTATCAATCTTGTCTGTTTAACTGACAGATCGAAGGTAGATTCTGAAGTTAGAGCTGATTGTAGGTAAGGAATCGGCAGATGTACTAGCTAGGTCTTACTCAGAATCTCCGATCATAGAACCAGAACCTTACTGTCAACTGGGTAGCCGCTGATAATGACTTGGAACGCAAACTTCATCAAACCTACCCTACTGGGAAAATGTTCCAGGCCTTAAATAATCCAAACGATTAATCAACTCTTATTCCTAGCAATTGTACAGAACCAATTGAAAACTACAATTTAAATAGAACAGCTATGCATATGTATGTATGTACTTCCATATCTACAACGCTTTTGTTAATTGTAGCTTATTTGCCTGAAATAACATTAAAAAATCAATTCATGGACTTCCAATCAATTTAACTGTGCCAAGGTTATCCAGTATTCGTGCGATCCCTCAATTTCATCCAGTTCTCAGTTATTTAAAAACTTCTTTTTTTCGGATAACGCTTCATAATACCTCTTAATAATTTTACCTTGAATAACACACACAGTGTTAATATCTGGTATTAATTATTCCACAGCTATCCGATAAAAACTGTTATAGGTAGAAATCAAAAATAGATGAAAGGATATTTTTATTTTGCACTACGGAGAAGTCTTTATCAGCTTCTGTATTCACCACTGTGAGATAAGTCTGTGAGCGCATGTGCAAAAAAAGTGCTCTCAATATTCCAACATTCCAATAAGGGGAAATTATTTTCATCTAGGACCTGTTGGAATTACCTGACCTTTTCTGGAGGGGATAGTGGAAATGTGAATCCCAAAACAAAGCTCAAGGATTCAAAACAAATAAAGCTTTTACACCTTTTGTCTTTTACGGAAGGCGGAAAAGAGCTTTGCTCCGCCATAGTGCTATGACTGTTCACCCAAAAAGTCCTAGTATAAGAACATCAATCTTGACCCAGACTGTGGAACTTTTGCAGGCGAAAATACATAGATAGATTCCGTTGCGCAAGTTCTAAAAGCACAGGTACACGCAAAGCAGTGAAAAAATTGTTATTCATATGGGTAAAAAAATAGAGAATTCAAATGCAATTTCAGTGCACTTGTGTCTGTATCTTTGTTGAGTACTGCGTGATAATACAATTCTTGTTTGGTCGGATATATTCAATGTATTTGATAACGCAAATGATCCAAATAATACTTTTCCATATCCTATAATTTTTGATACGTTTTTTTTTAACAAAATCCAAACCCTACAGCACTCAAACTCGAATTTGGTTGATTGTACTGACAGGTAGACTCTCTTTCATTTGGTGTTGCGGTTGGAAAAACTTAGATTTCATTCGTATCTTACAAGGTTTTGTTGCCTGTGTAGCTGTTTCCTATCCGGGCTCGAACCTGCATAGTTCGGGTCACATGCAAACAGACTACTATCCACTACACCATTGCAACCACACACGTATACAAATAATTAATGAAAATATAGATTTGATTATAATGTTTTTCCCGGATAAATTGGAGGATTACTGTATGTACATTTAAGAAGGTACATACGTTTATGCTTTTTTACCTTATTTCAACAATTCTAGATAAATGGTATGTCCTAAAAGAAAAAAAACATACAGAACAGATATAATCCTATCCTCCTTTCTATGCAGCCTTAATGAAGTGGGCGTGGCATAGTGCATTTTTTCCTATTACAACGATAACTTCAAAGTTTGACAATGTTACATGAAAAATTTCATCAAAATCGGTTTTTAAAGAAAACCCTCCCAAAAAGTGGGCGTGGCTTAAGACAATGTATGGGTACAATGTAGTCAATCTGAGTATCTAAACATTTGGTCTTAACATTTTCGATTTTTCTATGCTACAAACTTAGTGTCGGTATCCCTTAGGATAGGGTATAAAGATAAATATACAGAAAAATTACAATGCGTTCGAAACGCATGGTGTAATACCCTATCCTTCTTCCTTTATATCAGCTCTATTAAAGTGGGCGTGGAATACTACACTTTTTTTTATTGAAATATTATGATAACTGCCAACGTTTGAGAACATTACATGCAAAATATTGTCAAAATAAGTTTTTTAATGAAAACGCTCTCAAAAAGTGAGCGGTGATTTAAAAAATGCATGGGTGAATTGTAGTTAATGTGAATACCAAAATATTTGGTCTTGATAATTTTTTCGATTCCGTGTAAAATAGTGAGGCTTTTAAAAAGTGGACGTGGGAGTGCGAATTTCAAATCATTTTATTTGAATTTTAATTGAATTTTTTTGCAGCCGGGCAAGGGCTCCCATGCTCTAGCTGTTCACCCATCAATCGAGTAACTTGCTACGGGCTGTGTGTCTCTCAGGTCGCCCCGAATGGCCGGTTGCAGAAACAGCATGAGAGCCGGCTAAAGTGAGCAACGTCAAGAGAAAATACCATTACCAAATCCCTTATCCAAGGTGGAACAGTGTACGTCAATGGAGGGTGTTTAGTCCCTAGTATGCGGAATCCGAATACCGGGCTCTGTTATGGGCGACCTCCTTTCCCGGAGACTCGTGGGTGCAACGTTTTTAATAAAACCTCAATATATAATGAGACTAATGCATCTGAATTTTCCGTTAGTGTCGGAGTCGAGTACATGGAATCAGTTACTTCTGATTCTGACAATGCCACGCTTGTTAATGCCGGTAGTGTAATTTCTGAGAAATCCGGATGCTTTTCCGTTGCGAAGATGCTAGATGGATTACTTAAGCTGAATTCGATGGAAAGAAGGCGATTCTAATATGATTTACACACAGGCCAAAGTAGAGAAAGCGCTCTCGCTTTTGCCAGAGCCGCCACTTCCGTCCCTTTCATTGAGCGCGAAGCCAACCAACGCCACTAGCATCGGCTGCCAAGAAGGCCAAGACAGGACCTACACTTGATGTACCCACTTTTAGCCACTTGGCTAGTGCTGCCAGGTTATTTGTTGTCCTGACCGACTTGTCAACTCAACCCCTCTCAACGGAGCGAATGGCACTTTTTCAAGAAGCGGTCATAGACATCTCGATTGGTTTGAGTAATAGCGGCATTTGGGCGCATTTTTCTGGCTCGCATCTTAAATCGGAACAGCTAGTCTTCGTCTGCTCAGACAATGCTGCTGCTTGGTGGATCAGAGCCAAGAGTGGACTCAGCGTGACGCTGGCGGAAGAATGATCTTTCCCTAAGCCACACATTGTCCGTGGGTTCTTTCCACAAAGTCTGGAGATCTCCTCAGAGAGGATTTTAGCCACAAATTTTGTACTTGTGTAGACATTTTGAATAAAATTTCCTAAGGTTATGAACCTACGTTCACGAATGCGATTCTCGAAGACGTACATACTTGACCTCACACTCACAAGTCCATTTATCTCCAACTTGTTGAAAATTGGCATGTGTCTGACGAAGCCTCACCGGCTGACCATCAACACATCAGGTGCGTCATTCCCGGCAAAATGTCACATGCTTCTTCTAGATATGATCCCAGGTTCATGGACTGAAATCTGTATCGGGGACGAGTCTTCTCTAAATTAGATCTGCTTGTTACATCTATCGAGTCCACAGCAGACCTAGATGAAGTAGCATACCAAATGCATAATATGTTGCTTACTTCTTACCACAATAGTTGTGTCCATACAACCAGTCTGTATAAACGTAAGGTTTCCTGGTGGAATGACCAGTTTGCCAAACTTAGGAAGAAAGTTAGAAAACTCTTCACCTCTGCTAAAAGCACGAACAGTTGGGACGAATATAGCTTCGCTCTTACAGAATACAATTTAGAGTTGAGTGGATAACGGCAAGGAAGCATCAGAGGCTTCAAAGAATTCCCTATCTCTGTATTACGGGTGCCATACGCACCTGCCCTACGGCAGCATTAGAAACTATTGTTGTGCTTTCTCCCTATAAATCGTCATTAGGAAGATGACCGCTAGATGCGCTATTAAGCTCCAGCTAGAATACGAGTATAAACCAGGTGACCATGTGGGACACCTGAAAATTCTTGAATCAATTCCCAAAAGACCGTGTTTTGCACTATCCCCGAAACATGATCAGTGAGTACTGTTTCGGCAGGTTATTTGAGGTAGAAGTATTGGACCGTGCAAACTGGTCTAATGGTGTTTTGGCACTGGATCCTAGATGTCTGAACTGGTACAAGGATGGATCGAAGATGGAAACTGGAGTTAGAGCTGGCATCTTTGGACTTAAATCTAAGTCTAAGTCTCAATACCTATTGGAATGTGTCCCACGGTTTCCCTGGTTGAACTCCATGCCAGTGAGATCTGCGCAAGGATAAACCTTACAAAGGTATTAAGGGCGCTAGGTTATATATCTTTTCAGATAGCCAATCGGCACTTAAAGCGCTGTCATTCAAATTAATGGACTTTCCATATTTCAGTTATATACTGCTACGATGCACTAAAATTTCTTGCCAGACATAACAGGGTGAAACTTGGTTGGGTCCCTGGTCATCAAAGAACTACGGGCAATAAATCTGCTGGTGTCAACTGGGCTGCCGCTATAGATCTGATTATAATGATTGGGAACACAAACTTCGTCTGACCCACTGGGAAAACGTCTGGGGGTGAGACAATCCAAATGATTAACTGTGGCCTGCGATATTACATTAGCCAGCTCAGTCTGTGCCCAGAAACGGAATGTAGGTTCTGCTCGGAAGATGACGAATCTGCTGAGCACATTCTCTGTGAATGCCCAGCATTACATTGGTTAAGGGGGCGTAGTTAACATAAAGAAATATATTCGCCAGCGGAATTGGGAAATTCTGCTGCTAAGGACGTACATACTAACCTTCATAGGGAAGGTGGTTGAAACATACGCTCATTTTGATATAATAAGTAAATATTTTGAGGTTGCAGTGTCAGTCATATGGGCAAGAGTCTACAAAAAAAAACATACAGAAAAGCTACAATCCGTCTGGAACGGATCGTATGATACCCTATGCTCCTCTCTATAACATGGGCGTGGCCAAATTGCATTTTGTACTCAAATATGGCTACAACGTCGAACGTTTGAGGATGTTACATATAAAATGTTATCAAAATCGGTTTTTTGATGAAAACGCCCCCAAAACGTGGGCGTGGATAAAACTTTTGTGTGGGTGAATGGTAGAGAATCTGAATACCTAAATATTTGGTCTTAAAAAATTTTTTGGTTTCATATAATTTAGTGAAGTTATAAAAAAGTGGGCGTGGCAGTGATGGCTGGATTCTGTATAGTAGGCAATGACTGGCGTCAACGTGGCGACGTCCAGTTTCGTAACTTTTACTCCGCATCAACTGTGTTTATTTTACCTCCTAATGGCAGCTATCGGGTACTGGTTGGTGTCCATCAAGACCCGACTTGCTGAACTTATAAGCGCGAGTGTTGAACAAGAGAAAATAGCAGCTCTATAAATACGACAGCGGACGAACTCTTTCGATGGAGTCAACGGTGGCGTCACAGCTTCAAACGGAAGCATAACACTTTATCCACACAGCAACCTGGCGCTCTCCAGATGGTCGAACCGCCAACCATATCGACCACGTTCTAATAGATGCGAGGTACGCATCCAACAATCCAAATGTGCAAACTTTCAGAGGGGCAAACGCCGGCTCTGACCATTTCCTTGTTGCAGCTAAATTCAGAGCTCGACTATCCAACAAGAAGCTGCAAACCGCCCAGAAAAAGAAATTCTACGGTGGAAGCCAACAATCTGTGGAACCGGTATCGCGACATCGTCAAAGGGGTAGCGGTCTTAGATAGGTTACCAGCTACAACCCAAAAAGAGCCCTTGGTATGATGAATGCGTGCATCGGTCGTTGAAAACAAGGGCAGCGAGAGAAGAGTATCGACCCAGAAGAAGGGAGGAGAAGAAGATCCTGCCAGTCTCCCATCTCAACGATAGCGAAGAGTCCCGCGATAGGAACAACATCCGGATGTTTTTTAGGAACGCCAAACTACTGGCAGCTGGCTTCAAGCCCGGAACGCAGGCTCTTCGAAACAGTGAAGGAAATCTAGTCACCGAAGCACAGGGAATAGTAGATGTGTTTAAGCAGCATTTCCAGCAGCTACTTAATGGTCAGGTCGAGAGAGTGATAGGGCAAGAAGAGAACCCGCATCCAGTCAATGAAGAATCCATCCCCCCTCATAGGTTTGAAGAGGTCGGTTTAGCTATCAAAAAGCTGAAGAACAACAAGGCCGCCGGCTCTGATGGTCTACCAGCAGAGCTTTTCAAACATGGTGGTGATTCTTTGGTAGGGTGCATGCACCAAGTCATCAACCAAGTATGGTTGGATGAAGTCATGCCCGATGACTGGACTATCAGCTCTATATGCCCCATCTTCAAGAAAGGCGATCCTATGTCTTGTAAGAACTACCGAGGCATATCCCTGCTGAATGTCGCATATAAGATCCTATTCAACGTACTGTGTGAACGTCTGAAGCCTTTCTGAAGAACACTAATCGGCACGTACCAGTGCGCCGTGTTAGAGGCTTTTACGGCAATTGAAGAACAGGCGAAATGAGTTGGTCTTGAAGTGAATGAGGACAAAACAAAGCACATGTTGTCAACAAACAAAGTACCATCTGTCCACCGCCTAGGACAAAACGTCACTTGGCAATAGTAACTTCGAAGTAGTTAATGAGTTTACCTATTTCGGAGTAAATATCAACTCCACGAATGACACCTTAGTGGAGATTCGACGAAGACTTACCCTAGGAAACTGCTGCTACTTCGGTTTGGCGCAACAAATGGGTTCAAAACTCCTAACCCGGAACACGAAATGCATACTCTTCAAAACTGTGATCCTACCAGTTCTGCTGTAGCTAGAATGAGTAAAATGAAGAATGAAAAAAATCTCGAAAATCAATTTTTTGAATCCCGAATGCAAAAATTTCGAATTGGACAAAATCTAGAAGGTACAATAATCTCATAAGACTAAATCTCGAAAACAAAATTTCTTTCGAGATTATTATTATTAATATTATTTATTAAACTCTACATAAATTTACAGTATAATATTATTTTTAATATACAGCTCTAGCTCCCAGGGCTTTTGGCTATGAGTATAGAAAAAATATAAATAAGGAAAATTGCGATCATGCGTAAAATATATCAATTTAATTTACGATCCCAATTCGATGGGTGCGTTACAACGATATCTAGAAAAATAAAATATAGAAAACAAAAATCTAGAAAAAAAAAATCTCGAAAGCAAATTCTCGAACACCAAAAATCTAGAAAAAAATAATCTCGAATTCTGTTCAGTACAATTAGAATCCAGTGAATCGAACCATAAAACGAATGTAAAAACAAACATACAGAAAAGCTACAATCAGTCTGGAACGGATCGTCTGGTACCCTATCCTCCTCTCTATAAAGTGGGCGTGGCCAAATTGCATTTCGTACTCAAATATGGCTATAACCTCGAACGTTTGAGGATGTTATAAGTAAAATTTTATCAAAATCGGTTTTTTGATGAAAACGCCCCCAAAAGGTGGGCGTGGCCAAAACTCTTCTATGGGTGAATTGTTGGGAATCTGAATACCTAAATATTTGGTCTTAACAAAATATTTCGGTTTCATATAATTTAGTGAAGTTATAAAAAAGTAGGCGTGGCAGTGGGCGGATGTAAAAAAAATTTACACTTCCTCACTGTATCTTTTTCTTGGAAGCCCAGATATGAACTTTCAGCGTCCTAGTTAAAAATTTAAGGCCCAAAAATTGGTTTTATGATGAAAACGCCCCCACAAAGTGGGCGTGGCCAAACCTTTTGTATGAGTGGATTGTAGGGAGTCTGAATGCCTAAATATTTGGTCTTAACAAAATTTTTCGGTTTCATATAATTTAATGAAGTTATGGAAAGATGGGCGCGGCAGTGGGCGGATTTAAAAAAATTTTACACCTGTACTGTATCTTTTTCTCAGAAGCCCAGATATGAAATTTCATCGTCCTAGCTCAAAATTTAAGGCCCAAAAAGCGGTGACATACGGACGGACGGACGGACGGACGGTCATCGCTCAATCGATTTCGCTATTGATACTGATCACGAATATATATACTTTATAGGGTCTATCTCGATTATTTCTCTATGTTACAAACTATGTGTCAAACTTAATATACCCTTAGAATAGGGCATAAAAAGTGTTAAAGTGTAGAAAGTGCGAAACACATTAATCTAAATGCAGAAAGTTTAAGATTGATACTGACCATGCACCAATAAAATATCTAAATTTGAAGTACAAAGGGAAGGAATTTTCCCAACGAATCCAACGATGGGTTCTTAAGGTACAAGAATATAATTATGACATTCAGTATTTTAAGGGCGAGAAAAATAAAGTGGCCGATTGTCTCAGTAGGTTAGAAAATAGTCCGCAAATAAATGAAGGGAACAGCAGTGAATCCAATATGGAAGTAGATGATGATAATAAAATACAGCAATACATTATAGAGCTATTCTCGTACAATCCAAGAATAAAGTTTACAAGAGCAACAAAAAGAGCTGAAGAAATTGAAAGCGATGAAGAATGCCACAAACTAATATCTTTGTACCATAAAACAGAGTCATTGCATAGCGGAATCAATGGAACCTATCGGACACTAAAAGATAAAATATATTATCCAAAGTTGCAGGAACATATACAACTTATTATTAATAATTGTGGAAAATGTCAGGGAATAAAGTATGACAGAAATCCAATCAAATCACTATTTAATGTAACAGAAATACGAACTAAGAAAAATGAAATTATACACATAGATATTTTCCATTATAAAAACATACATAAAAGCTACAATCCGTCTGGAACGGATCGTATGATACCGTATCCTCCTCTCTATAAAGTGGGCGTGGCCAAATTGCATTTTGTACTCAAATATAGCTATAATGTCGAACGTTTGAGGATGTTACATGTAAAATTTTATCAAAATAGGTTTTTTGATGATAACGCCCCCAAAAAGTGAGCGTGGCCAAAACTGTTGTATGGGTGAATTGTAGGGAATCTAAATACCCAAATATTTGGTCTTAACAAAATTTTTCGGTTTCATATAATTTAGTGAAGTTATAAAAAAGTAGGCGTGGCAGTGGGCGGATGTAAAAAAAGTTTACACTTGTACTATATCTTTTTCTTGAAAGCCCAGATATGAAATTTCAGTGTCCTAGTTAAAAATTTAGTGCCCAAAAATCGGTTTTGTGATGAAAACGCCCCAAAAAGTGGGCGTGGCCAAAACTTTTGTATGGGTGGATTGTAGGGAATCTGAATGCCTAAATATTTGGTCTTAAAAAAAATTTTTCGGTTTCATATAATTTAGTGAAGTTATGAAAAAGTGGGCGTGGCAGTGGGCGGATTTCAAAAATTTTTACATTTGTACTGTATCTTTTTCTTAGAAGCCCAGATATGAAATTTCATCGCTCTAGCTCAAAATTTAAGGCGCAAAAAGCAGTGACATACGGACGGACGGACGGACGGTCATCGCTCAATCGATTTCGCTATTGATGCTGATCACGAATATATATACTTTATAGGGTCTATCTCGATTATTTCTCTATGTTACAAACTATGTGTCAAACTTAATATACCCTTAGGATAGGGTATAAAAAGGCTTTCGTTACCATTATCGACAAATTAACAAAATTCACCGTTGCATACTTAATTAATGGTAGAAACTGGATTAAAGAGGTTGCTATATTAGAAGTCTATCTGGCTATTTTTGATACACCAAGAAAAATTATTATGGATAATGAGCCTTACTAACAACGAATCATTAGTCGTGACTTAAAAAAGGTGTCGACTTAAATATTAATACACACTTAAGTCTAAAGTGTACTAATAATGTTTTAATAGTCGGCTTTTACTTAAACTTGGCTCTTTCAAAGAATTTACTACATTTTCATTGAATCTACTACATAATATTGGTTTGACGTTTCATATTTGCACTTGAATCTGAATTTTTATTTTCTTCCATGGTGCTATAAGGACAGTGGTTATAATTTAAAATTGAACTGAATGTTTGTTTTACATACCAATATCAGGAGACGCATGCACACTTGGCATTCGAAAGTCGAAATAAACAAAAGCAGTTGAGATTGTTTTCTTCGCTTGTTTATTCGTATAAAGCGGTGATACCAATCCACTGAAGTTAATACTCTTTGTTGGTTCCCTTTTCCCTACTGAATGGAAACTGGATTGCATAACAATTCTTTTTAAAACTCTAATACAATATTATTTTCATCAAACAATAACTTTGTATAACGAAATATGTAGTAATTAATTGTTTCAATGAAACATTCATGAAAAACACATTTTTACTGCAAAGTATTTCAGTAAATAGTAATGAAGATAAAGGAATTTTTAAAATTCATGATATCTAATCCTTTTTAGTATTGTTCGTGCTATTAAATTAGTACATTGGCATTACTCTGGTCTTTAATGACATATTTGGAAACATGGCTTTCTGTACATTAAAATTTAGCTCCATACTAGCACTAAAGCCGACTATTAAAATCGTTATTGGTACACACATTTTGGAAAATGTGGAGATTATACTTAAGCCGTATACTAGATTTGGTTGTTAGTAAGGCCCAATGAGAAAGCTATGTTGAAGGACTTAGAACGTAGTACTAATTGTATTATAAAGAAAACATGTTCACTAGTATATTATAATGTAACCTATGCTGGTTATATATGATGACGAATCCGTTTTATTAATTAATATGTATAACGATACTATAATACAAAATTGTGATAAAAGAATAATAAACCTAACAGGCAACTATTTAGTAAATTTTAATAATTGTACACTAGAAATAAAGCAGAACAAATTCTATAATAAACATACAGAAAAGCTACAATCCGTCTGGAACGGATCGTATGATACCCTATCCTCCTCTCTATAAAGTGGGCATGGCCAAATTGCATATTGTACTCAAATATAGCTATAATGTCGAACGTTTGAGGATGTTACATATAAAATTTTATCAAAATAGGTTTTTTGATTATAACGCCCCCAAAAAGTGGGCGTTGCCAAAACTTTTGTATGGGTGGATTGTAGGGAATCTGAATGCCTAAATATTTGGTTTTAACAAAATTTTTCGGTTTCATATAATTTAGTGAAGTTATAAAAAAGTAGGCGTGGCAGTGGGCGGATGTAAAAAAATTTTACACTTGTACTGTATCTGTTTCTTGGAAGCCCAGATATGAAATTTCAGCGTGCTAGTTAAAAATTTAAGGCCCAAAATTCGGTTTTGTGATAAAAACGCCCCCAAAACGTGGGCGTGGCCAAAACTTTTGTATGGGTGGATTGTAGGGAATCTGAATGCCTAAATATTTGGTCTTAACAAAATTTTTCGGTTTCATATAATTTAGTGAAGTTATAAAAAAGTAGGCGTGGCAGTGGGCGGATGTAAAAAAATTTTACACTTGTACTGTATCTTTTTCTTGGAAGCCCAGATATGAAATTTCAGCGTCCTAGTTAAAAATTTAAGGCCCAAAAATCGGTTTTGTGATGAAAACGCCCCCAAAAAGTGGGCGTGGCCAAAACTGTTGTATGGGTGAATTGTAGGGAATCTAAATACCCAAATATTTGGTCTTAACAAAATTTTTCGGTTTCATATAATTTAGTGAAGTTATAAAAAAGTAGGCGTGGCAGTGGGCGGATGTAAAAAAAGTTTACACTTGTACTATATCTTTTTCTTGAAAGCCCAGATATGAAATTTCAGCGTCCTAGTTAAAAATTTAGTGCCCAAAAATCGGTTTTGTGATGAAAACGCCCCAAAAAGTGGGCGTGGCCAAAACTTTTGTATGGGTGGATTGTAGGGAATCTGAATGCCTAAATATTTGGTCTTAAAAAAAATTTTTCGGTTTCATATAATTTAGTGAAGTTATGAAAAAGTGGGCGTGGCAGTGGGCGGATTTCAAAAATTTTTACATTTGTACTGTATCTTTTTCTTAGAAGCCCAGATATGAAATTTCATCGCCCTAGCTCAAAATTTAAGGCGCAAAAAGCAGTGACATACGGACGGACGGACGGACGGTCATCGCTCAATCGATTTCGCTATTGATGCTGATCACGAATATATATACTTTATAGGGTCTATCTCGATTATTTCTCTATGTTACAAACTATGTGTCAAACTTAATATACCCTTAGGATAGGGTATAAAAAGGCTTTCGTTACCATTATCGACAAATTAACAAAATTCACCGTTGCATACTTAATTAATGGTAGAAACTGGATTAAAGAGGTTGCTATATTAGAAGTCTATCTGGCTATTTTTGATACACCAAGAAAAATTATTATGGATAATGAGCCTTACTAACAACGAATCATTAGTCGTGACTTAAAAAAGGTGTCGACTTAAATATTAATACACACTTAAGTCTAAAGTGTACTAATAATGTTTTAATAGTCGGCTTTTACTTAAACTTGGCTCTTTCAAAGAATTTACTACATTTTCATTGAATCTACTACATAATATTGGTTTGACGTTTCATATTTGCACTTGAATCTGAATTTTTATTTTCTTCCATGGTGCTATAAGGACAGTGGTTATAATTTAAAATTGAACTGAATGTTTGTTTTACATACCAATATCAGGAGACGCATGCACACTTGGCATTCGAAAGTCGAAATAAACAAAAGCAGTTGAGATTGTTTTCTTCGCTTGTTTATTCGTATAAAGCGGTGATACCAATCCACTGAAGTTAATACTCTTTGCTGGTTCCCTTTTCCCTACTGAATGGAAACTGGATTGCATAACAATTCTTTTTAAAACTCTAATACAATATTATTTTCATCAAACAATAACTTTGTATAACGAAATATGTAGTAATTAATTGTTTCAATGAAACATTCATGAAAAACACATTTTTACTGCAAAGTATTTCAGTAAATAGTAATGAAGATAAAGGAATTTTTAAAATTCATGATATCTAATCCTTTTTAGTATTGTTCGTGCTATTAAATTAGTACATTGGCATTACTCTGGTCTTTAATGACATATTTGGAAACATGGCTTTCTGTACATTAAAATTTAGCTCCATACTAGCACTAAAGCCGACTATTAAAATCGTTATTGGTACACACATTTTGGAAAATGTGGAGATTATACTTAAGCCGTATACTAGATTTGGTTGTTAGTAAGGCCCAATGAGAAAGCTATGTTGAAGGACTTAGAACGTAGTACTAATTGTATTATAAAGAAAACATGTTCACTAGTATATTATAATGTAACCTATGCTGGTTATATATGATGACGAATCCGTTTTATTAATTAATATGTATAACGATACTATAATACAAAATTGTGATAAAAGAATAATAAACCTAACAGGCAACTATTTAGTAAATTTTAATAATTGTACACTAGAAATAAAGCAGAACAAATTCTATAATAAACATACAGAAAAGCTACAATCCGTCTGGAACGGATCGTATGATACCCTATCCTCCTCTCTATAAAGTGGGCATGGCCAAATTGCATATTGTACTCAAATATAGCTATAATGTCGAACGTTTGAGGATGTTACATATAAAATTTTATCAAAATAGGTTTTTTGATTATAACGCCCCCAAAAAGTGGGCGTTGCCAAAACTTTTGTATGGGTGGATTGTAGGGAATCTGAATGCCTAAATATTTGGTTTTAACAAAATTTTTCGGTTTCATATAATTTAGTGAAGTTATAAAAAAGTAGGCGTGGCAGTGGGCGGATGTAAAAAAATTTTACACTTGTACTGTATCTGTTTCTTGGAAGCCCAGATATGAAATTTCAGCGTGCTAGTTAAAAATTTAAGGCCCAAAATTCGGTTTTGTGATAAAAACGCCCCCAAAACGTGGGCGTGGCCAAAACTTTTGTATGGGTGGATTGTAGGGAATCTGAATGCCTAAATATTTGGTCTTAACAAAATTTTTCGGTTTCATATAATTTAGTGAAGTTATAAAAAAGTAGGCGTGGCAGTGGGCGGATGTAAAAAAATTTTACACTTGTACTGTATCTTTTTCTTGGAAGCCCAGATATGAAATTTCAGCGTCCTAGTTAAAAATTTAAGGCCCAAAAATCGGTTTTGTGATGAAAACGCCCCCAAAACGTGGGCGTGGCCAAAACTTTCGTATGGGTGGATTGTAGGGAATCTGAATGCCTAAATATTTGGTCTTAACAAAATTTTTCGGTTTCATATAATTTAGTGAAGTTATGAAAAAGTGGGCGTAGCAGTGGGCGGATTTCAAAAATTTTTACACTTGTACTGTATCTTTTTCTCAGAAGCCCAGATATGAAATTTCATCGTCCTAGCTCAAAATTTAAGGCCCAAAAAGCGGTGACATACGGACGGACGGACGGACGGACGGTCATCGCTCAATCGATTTCGCTATTGATGCTGATCGCGAATATATATACTTTATAGGGTCTATCTCGATTATTTCTCTATGTTACAAACTATGTGTCAAACTTAATATACCCTTATAGAGAGGAGGATAGGGTATCAGACGATCCGTTTCAGACGGATTGTAGCTTTTCTGTATGTTTTCATTAGCGGTGATGTACTTTTGCTTGATTATCTTCCCAAAAATTGTGAACTTATGTCCCATCTTCGACAAAAAAAACTGAACTTATGCGCGATGGTTTGGGACATACATTTGTAAGTCTGTAACTCGATTGTGGATTCATGTCCCACTGAACAGGGACTTACATATATCCTTGCGCGCGAATAGTTACCATTGTCTCAAAAATTAATATTAATTCTAGATTTCATTCGAGATTATTTTTTTCTAGATTTTTGGCGTTCGAGATTTTGCTTTCCAAATTTTTTTTTTCTAGATTTTTGTTTTCTATATTTTATTTTTCTAAATATCGTGAACCCAACTTAGATATTTGTTCAATATAATAATTTGATAATGGTAATTATCTTTCTATTGGAATATGTTTTTTTATATTTTAATATGGAACTAAGATAAGAAATCGACTTTGCATTATTTCAACAATATTTCAAACAATATTTCTTTATGTTATTACTTTTCTCACAGAAAATGTACAAAAAATATATATACATACATACATAGGAACATACTTCTATCAAAATCTTTGTTATGAAGTGATTAATCTAAACAAATATCTAAGTTTTATTTCTATAAGTTTTTTTTTTTAAATCACGATATAACGAGGTAAATGCTAAAAATTGGCACATAGCTACATATATTTTTCTTTTTCTCATTTAGAAGTTTTGTGTTGAAATATGTTCACGTTTTTTGTAACATTCAATCGCAAATGAAACCCATTCAGTAGGTAGTTTTTTTTCGTTTTTGCGGCACATACATTTTTTTAATTTGCCTTTTATAAATGTAGAGACTTTCAAGAATTTAATTTAAAGAATTTAAAGGGTTTAACATTTTTCGGAATTCCTGAAAAAAAAATCCATTTTTTGTGTTTCTATAAAGGTATGTGAGTACATACATACAGCCATGGCCAAAATAATGGCACATGCAAATAACAAATATGGGCACAGGAAAACATTGCACAGAAGCTCAACGTGAAGCCATTTTAGCGTTGCATAATAAAGGTGAATCCATAAGGAAGATTGCAGCAGCCGTCGGATGCTCCCCAAGAATGGTCTTCAAAGCTGTACATCACGAAAAACGTCCTGAAACGCGAGGGCGTCCCTCTAAAACGTCAGAGAAGGACAAAAAGCTGTTAGTTAGAAAAGCACGGACAAATCCTTTTATGTCATCTAAAGACCTTAAAGAAAAGACCGGGCTAGAAGTTAGTGCCAGAACAGTCCGACGTATTCTGGTGGATGCTAAACTATACGCTCGAAGCCCAAGAAAAGTGCCACTCTTAAAAAAGTACACCTCCAAAAGCGGATTGCTTTCGCCAAGCAGTACTACATGCCACAGGATCCATTACGGTCGGTGAAGTAGTGGAGAAATGTACTTTGGAGTGACGAAGCAAAAATTAATTTGCTTGGGATGGATGGGAAACTATTTGTCCGCCCAGAATATCAGGCGTACAATCCAAAGCACTCAAAACCATCTGTGAAGCATGGTGGAGGTAGTCTGATGTTGTGGGGTTCTTTTTCGTGGTATGACGTTGGCCTAATACATCGCATAGAAGGTATTATGACCAAGGAAAAGTATGTAGAGATACTGGAAGGTGTTATGCTGCCATATGCGGAAGAGCATATGCCATGAAAATGGCGATTTCAGCAGGATAATGACCCAAAGCATTCAACGAAATTTACAAAGCTATGGTTTGAGAACAACCATCTTGATATTTTGCAGTGGCCTTCTCAGGCACCGGATTTAAATCCGATTGCGAACCTTTGGCATGAGTTGAAGATCCAAGTAGCCAAGTCTGACCCTTCAAATATGAGTGAATTGTGGAGAATCGTCCAGGAATGTTGGTATTCTATACCAATCGAAAGATGTCAAAAATTAGCCGATTCCATGCATAACCGAATTGAAGAAGTTATTAAAAATAAATAATATGCTATAAAATATTAAAATTACTTCTTTAATATAATGACAAAACAAAGCGTTTTCTTTACTTTTACAAGGTGTTGTTATTATTTTGTCCAACCAAATTTGCAAACTGTAACAAATTAGTTCCACCTGATAAAATGTTCCGTCGATTAATTAGGTAATTACTTAAAAAAATATATTGAAGACACATTTGCCATCACATTTAAATATAATATAAAGTATATAAATAATTTTTAAAATTCGAAGAGAACAGGAGTTACAAATCCTTCTACTGAAAAGTAAAGGGTGTTGCTATTATTTTGGCCATGCATACGTACAAATATACACATACTTCCATATATACAATCATGTATCTCTCTATACGATCTCGTTTTAAATATTTACTTGTACTAGATGATATTAAACTTTTTGATCTTCAGTTTGTGTCTTAATCAGCCATACTGAATAAAATTGCTTGTATGTTGACCTACAACTGGACAAACTGGCTGAACACATATTTGGAAGTGAAAACTGTCATTATGCATTGAGTGGCACTTTTGTAAACCATAATAACAATGCATTCTATGCCGCAAAGCAATCAGATTTATAAGTCCACCAAAGTCATATTTTAGCCATAGTAATATTAGCCACTTTGAAAATGACTTTCAGAGAGTAGCTAGAGGACTTTTATTAGAATAAAAATCTATATGAAATATTTTTGGAATTGGTATTCGTTCCTCGCTGTTGAAAACCACAGACACAATTACTGATATTAAATTTTCGCTGAAATTACATTCTCTGCTGGAAAATTATTTTCTGATAGTACCTAGGTCGCAAATTGGTTTTTGGATTTCATAGACGTAATATTAGATTTTGTTACAGAATCCAATTTAAATTTTTATGAGTATCTATTTATGTAAGTAATAAATATCAATACTGTAGTAGAAAAAATAAAAAAAACCAAAGAAATACATATTTTCATAGTGTCACTATTTTTACCATTTTGAAGGAAGTAAGTTATTTTGGGGAAGTAACGTGTATAATTTTGTGTAGATTTTTGAGCAGATTTGTAACAAGTATGGTTAAAGACAAAATGTGTACGACATGTGTTTTAAGCATTATTTTATTAATTTAATAAATACGAGTAGTCATGGGTCGCGGAGTTCAATGTTTAGAAGAAGAGTTATTCGCCATTGAATTTTCTGTTATAATTTGTCTCGATGACTGGCGGAAGACAAGACCGTAGTAGCCGCGGCTGCGGGGGCATACGGCCTGCACCATTACTGCCCCAACACAATGGTGCGGCTGCGGCTGTAGTAGCGGCGGTAGTTCGAATTGTCATAAGTTGAATACACACTAAATCAATGCTACGAACACAATGGATCGCTCCGGCTGTAGTACGAGTTGGTGAACTTTTCACTTTTGCGGCGCTGCAATTTGACAGTACAGTTATGTATAACTAAAATTAACGAACAGAACGACAAATTTGACAACAGAATAAAAACAAAACGTGAAATAGTGCAGGATTGAAGAATTCTTCGATTTCGTAAAAATTTCGGAAATTTTATGGAATCTAAGCCATCCACTCTATAAAAACATCAGAATTAAAGTGTATAGAAAATGGAAAAAATCGGGGATAAATTCGGTCTGACATACATGCATACATACATATATGTAAGTAGATATTTATTGCTGTTGTTATGTGTTTTATAATTTGTAAATGTTTTTTTTTTTGTTTATCTCAGACGAAGCTGTTAAGAAGAAGTGGAAGTGCCTTAGAGATTCCTATTGCCGGGGTGAAAATAAAAACCGAAAACATGGACTTCCTAAAGGAACATTTGAAGCCAAGTGTTTAAGTATTTACATACAGTGGTGGTCAAAATAATGAGTGAAACCTATATGCTTGATATTTCAATATAAAATGCACTTATAATTTTAATTAATAGTTATCTTTTCATAAAAAAACATACAGAAAAGCTACAATCCGTCTGGAACGGATCGTATGATACCCTATCCTCCTGGGTGGGCGTGGCCAAATTGCATTTTGTACTTAAATATAGCTATAATGTCGAACGTTTGAGGATGTTACATGTAAAATTTTATCAAAATTGGTTTTTTGATGATAACGCCCCCAAAAAGTGGGCGTGGCCAAAACTGTTCTATGGGTGAATTGTAGGGAATCTAAATACCAAAATATTTGGTCTTAACAAAATTTTTCGGTTTCATATAATTTAGTGAAGTTATAAAAAAGTAGGCGTGGCAGTGGGCGGATGTAAAAAAAATTTTACACTTGTACTGTATCTTTTTCTTGGAAGCCCAGATATGAAATTTCAGCGTCCTAGTTAAAAATTTACGGCCCAAAAATCGGTTTTTTGATGAAAACGCCCCCAAAACGTGGGCGTGGCCAAAACTTTCGTATGGGCGGATTGTAGGGAATCTGAATGCCTAAATATTTGGTCTTAACAAAATTTTTCGGTTTCATATAATTTAGTGAAGTTATGAAAAAGTGGGCGTGGCAGTGGGCGGATTTCAAAAATTTTTACACTTGTACTGTATCTTTTTCTCAGAAGCCCAGATATGAAATTTCATCGTCCTAGCTCAAAATTTAAGGCCCAAAAAGCGGTGACATACGGACGGACGGACGGACGGTCATCGCTCAATCGATTTCGCTATTGATGCTGATCACGAATATATATACTTTATAGGGTCTATCTCGATTATTTCTCTATGTTACAAACTATGTGTCAAACTTAATATACCCTTAGGATATAGGTATAAACAGTAAAAGTTGGAAAAAATTGTGAAAAGTTTTGTTACTGATTTTTTTTATTTGTACTCTAAGTCTATTCTTCGATCTTTTTTAACGTATTCTGCAAGAACTTTTTCATAAAAGTTAGGTCTACTTTTCATTTTTAAAAGGAGTCGCTTTTCTATCGATAAAAGTGCAAAATCAGAGAGCCTTGAGAATTTCTTTTCAGAGTGGAAAAAGATCTCTCCACATTGCCTCCGTAATCGGTAGTGTTAAAAATAGTGCACTTAATTTTAAAATTTGGGGAAATGTTTGACGCAACATTTCGCTTCTCAAATGTTTATACAGTGATAGAACATCAAATTGTTGAAGTGAAGATGTAGTATAGAGAACTTTTAGTTCGTTTTTTAAAGCTGTAAAATCGAAAATTCCAGGAAAACAATCAATCAGAGAAGATATTTTAACATCTGGGCTTGATAGCGCAATATGAATGTATGTATTTTGATTTATTGAGTAAATCCAAAAAAATTAAATCCGTGAAAGATTTATATCGGGTCTTAAGTTGGGATGTAATATTGTCCTTTATTTCTACAAAAAGGCGCATATAGTGAGTCTTGACATCAATATCGAGTAATCGGCGGTTTCGTGGAGGTTCAGCACAATCGTTTATGCTTTCAAAAATGGAATCAAATTTGTTTAGAAACTTAGTACAAAGCCAAGACTCCAAACACTCGATTTCTCGCTTAGCAACTTCAACATCTGTTTGTTTATTTTGTATTAAATTAAACAATACATCGGTTTTAGCAAAAATCTCGGAAACCGTATTCAGTAGAAAACAAAAATCTTTCCCTTCTTATTTAAACAATAAACTTTGGGCCATTGAAAGGGTGTCATTATCATTTGATAAAATTTTATCAAAATCGGTTTTTTGTTGAAAACGCCCCCAAAAAGTGGGCGTGGCCAAAACTGTTCTATGGGTGAATTATAGGGAATCTAAATACCCAAATATTTGGTCTTAACAAAATTGTTCGGTTTCATATAATTTAGTGAAGTTATAAAAAAGTAGGCGTGGCAGTGGGCGGATTTCCAAAATTTTTACACTTGTACTGTATCTTTTTCTCAGAAGCCCAGATATGAAATTTCATCGTCCTAGCTCAAAATTTAAGGCCCAAAAAGCGGTGACATACGGACGGACGGACGGACGGACGGACGGACGGACGGACGGACGGACGGACGGACGGACAGTCATCGCTCAATCCATTTCGCTATTGATGCTGATCACGAATATATATACTTTATAGGGTCTATCTCGATTATTTCTCTATGTTACAAACTATGTGTCAAACTTAATATACCCTTAGGATAGGGTATAAAAATTACGTTAATAATTCGTGAATGGTAATGCCAGCGAGTTTCTGATACTCCCGGCATGCGTCGGTTTGCTATTTCTTTTAAAATATTTGAACGTTTAGTTGATTTATTAAAAAAGCGTACTAAAGTGTTTATATTGCCAAAAAAAACTTTTAACTCAGGTATATTTTCTAGTGATCGGGATAACACCAAATTTAAAGCGTAGCAAGGAATAAAATTAGCCATTGGACATGCATCGTGGACTTTTCTTTTTAACACCACCCACTTCCCCAGATATAACTGCGGCACCATCGTAAGATTGCCCAATTAACTTTTCCTTGCAACCGTATACATCAAGTATATTAAAAATGTGTTTTGAGAGCTCATCTGCATTTCGACTCTCACTCACGTCAAAAAAACCAAGAAACCTTTTCTCTATTCCTTCCTCCGATAAGTAACGCAATACGGCACTTAGGTGTTCCCTATGGCTCACGTCTGGTTTCATCGATCATAATGGACACAAATAGCGTTTCACTTATTTCTACTTTAATTTCATTTTTAATCACTACAGCGATACTATGTATCAAATCGTTTTGTATGTCATTTGAAAGACCCGAAAAAACTGGATTATGTGCACTTGAACACTGTTCTAAATGGGTGTCTATTAATGTGTCATACTTAGATAAGTATAAAATTGTTTCAACATAATTGCCACGATTATTAGAATCTGGCTTCTCATTGTGACCCCGAAATGCTTGTTTCTGTTTGCCTAAAGGAACTACTGTATCTATAAAACGTTCCATTAATTTACGGTTTCTATCAACTTTTTTGTTGTGAGCTACAAAGGAATTACCTAAGGAGGTTTCAATGCGATTAGTGCCGAATTATTGCAAAGATAAACAACTACGAATATGTTTTTCCGTTTTGACATGTTTATTTGCCGAATTATTTTATTAAAGAAGACAAGGGAAACAAAACATTTTGTTAAGTCAACTACCAGTCAACCAAGTATATTTTTGGTATATGGATGCATTGAAATGCGAAACAAAACCATCCTTGCACTTATAATCTACTTTCATAGAAGGAGTAGAGCGTCCTATCTCTATAACTTTTTTTTTTTAAAAAATTCAACTTACAAAAATCATTTTCTTCCTCCAAAAGCAAATCTACCAAACATTTTCTCCTAATAATTATTTGAAATTAGCTGAATCTAACTGAAAATATCACAATTTAAACTTTTCACACTATTCCCTGTTTTTAATTTCTTTAATTTTATGTTTTATTGGACAACAATAATTACACTTAAAATTACTTTAAGTTAGGCATAGCAATCTGCTTCATAACTGAATTTTTCAAACAGAAATAATCTAGTACATATGTACATACAAAATTCACCAAATAAGTCGAAAAACATACAGAAAAGCTACAATCCGTCTGGAACGGATCGTCTGATACCCTATCCTCCTCCCTATAAAGTGGGCGTGGCCAAATTGCATTTTATACTCAAATATAGCTATAATGCCGAACGTTTGAGGATGTTACATGTAAAATTTTATCAAAATAGGTTTTTTGATGATAACGCCCCCAAAAAGTGGGCGTGGCCAAAACTGTTCTATGGGTGAATTGTAGGGAATCTGAATACCCAAATATTTGGTCTTAACAAAATTTTTCGGTTTCATGTAATTTAGTGAAGTTATAAAAAAGTAGGCGTGGCAGTGGGCGGATGTAAAAAAATTTTACACTTGTACTGTATCTTTTCGTCAGAAGCCCAGATATGAAATTTCAGCGTCCTAGTTAAAAATTTAAGGCCCAAAAATCGGTTTTTTGATGATAACGCCCCCAAAAAGTGGGCGTGGCCAAAACTGTTCTATGGGTGAATTGTAGGGAATCTGAATACCCAAATATTTGGTCTTAACAAAATTTTTCGGTTTCATATAATTTAGTGAAGTTATGAAAAAGTGGGCGTGGCAGTGGGCGTGGCAGTGGGCGGATTTCAAACATTTTTACACTTGTACTGTATCTTTTTCTCAGAATTTCAAAATTTCATCGTCCTAGCTCAAAATTTAACGCCCAAAAAGCGGTGACATACGGACGGACGGACGGACGGTCATCGCTCAATCGATTTCGCTATTGATGCTGATCACGAATATATATACTTTATAGGGTCTATCTCGATTATTTCTCTATGTTACAAACTATGTGTCAAACTTAATATACCCTTAGGATAGGGTATAAAAAGCGGGTTATTTTTTTTGCATAAGAAAGCGTGTATTAAACAGAGAAGTGTCAAACACAGTGAACAATAAAGGGAAAGCAAGAAAAGAAAAACAATTTGTTCTACCCAGCTAGATATTTTATAACCCGACTTTTTTCGGGTTACTATGATGACTTTTTGAGTCAGCGACTCTCGAATGTGTAGGAAAGGGAAGTGAAAAGTGCCGGGGGTAGATCGAGCCGCACGGTAGAGGATTTGTGCGACTTTTTCGTGTTCTCTTTTATCATGTTTGTAGTTTTTTTTCAGTTGCTTTATTCTTGTATTCTCAGCGTGGAGTTCGTGTCACAGACACCGTGTGTCGGAGCAGAGCAAAATGCAAAAGAAGGGAGAAAGAAATATAAAAAGTCGCTGACTCAAAAAGTCATCGTGTAAAAGTACGGCGCGTCTCCAAAAGAGAATATGAAAACATACAGAAAAGCTACAATCCGTCTGGAACGGATCGTATGATACCCTATCCTCCTCTCTATAAAATGGGCTTGGCCAAATTGCATTTTGTACTCAAATATAGCTATAATGTCGAACGTTTGAGGATGTTACATGTAAAATTTTATCAAAATTGTTTTTTTGATGATAACGCCCCCAAAAAGTGGGCGTGGCCAAAACTGTTCTATGGGTGAATTGTAGGGAATCTAAATACCCAAATATTTGGTCTTAACAAAATTTTTCGGTTTCATATGATTTAGTGAAGTTATAAAAAAGTAGGCGTGGCAGTGGGCGGATGTAAAAAAATTTTACACTAGTATTGTATCTTTTTCTCGAAAGCCCAGATATGAAATTTCAGCGTCCTAGTTAAAAATTTAAGGCCCAAAAATCGGTTTTGTGATGAAAACGCCCCCAAAAAGTGGGCGTGGCCAAAACTTTTGTATGGGTGGATTGTAGGGAATCTGAATGCCTAAATATTTGGTCTTAACAAAATTTTTCGGTTTCATATAATTTAGTGAAGTTATGAAAAAGTGGGCGTGGCAGTGGGCGGATTTCAAAAATTTTTACACTTGTACTGTATCTTTTTCTCAGAAGCAAAGCTATGAAATTTCATCGTCCTAGCTCAAAATTTAAGGCCCAAAAAGCGGTGACATACGGACGGACGGACGGTCATCGCTCAATCGATTTCGCTATTGATGCTGATCACGAATATATATACTTTATATGGTCTATCTCGATTATTTCTCTATGTTACAAACTATGTGTCAAACTTAATATACCCTTAGGATAGGGTATAAAAACCCCTGACTCAAAAAGTCATCGTGTAAAAGTGCTCTTTGTGTTTATCAAATGAGAATCGTTTTTCGTTTGCTTCAAGTTTTAAGCTAATTTGAACAAAAACTAACTGCAGGTAGCTAGAGTACCGTATAAAACGATAAATAATTTGCATGATCATGACCGCAAAATTATCAAGAGTGTTAGAAGCAATACATTTAATTAAAAAACCTATGATATCAATTTGCCACATTACGGAGCATCTCACATTATCACAAATTGTACATAATACCTATTTCTCTACAAATTAAAAAACATACAGAAAAGCTACAATCCGTCTGGAACGGATCGTATGATACCCTATCCTCGTTTCTATAAAGTGCTCATGCCCAAATTGCATTTGGTACTCAAATATGGCTATAACGTCGAACGTTTGAGGATGTTACATGTGAAATTTTATGAAAATCGGTTTTTTGATGAAAACGCCCCCTAAAAGTGGGCGTGGCCAAAACTGTTCTATGGGTGAATTGTAGGAAATCTGAATACCTAAATATTTGGACTTAACAAAATTTTTCGGTTTCATATAATTTAGTGAAGTTATAAAAAAGTAGGCGTGGCAGTGGGCGGATGTAAAAAAAATTTACACTTCTACTGTATCTTTTCGTCAGGAGCCCAGATATGAACTTTCAGCGTCCTAGTTAAAAATTTAAGGCCCAAAAATCGGTTTTGTGATGAAAACGCCCCCAAAAAGTGGGCGTGGCCAAAACTTTTGTATTGGTGGATTGTAGGGAATCTAAATGCCTAAATATTTGGTCTTAACAAAATTTTTCGGTTTCATATAATTTAGTGAAGTTATGAAAAAGTGGGCGTGGCAGTGGGCGGATTTCAAAAATGTTTACACTTGTACTGTATCTTTTTCTCAGAAGCCCAGATATGAAATTTCATCGTCCTAGCTCAAAATTTAAGGCCCAAAAAGCGGTGACATACGGACGGACGGACGGACGGACGGACGGACGGACGGACGGACGGACGGACGGTCATCGCTCAATCGATTTCGCTATTGATGCTGATCACGAATATATATACTTTATAGGGTCTATCTCGATTATTTCTCTATGTTACAAACTATGTGTCAAACTTAATATACCCTTAGGATAGGGTATAAACATACAGAAAAGCTACAATCCGTCTGGAACGGATCGTATGATACCCTATCCTCCTCTCTATAAAGTGGGCGTGGCCAAATTGCATATTGTACTCAAATATGGCTATAATGTCGAACGTTTGAGGATGTTACATGTAAAATTTTATCAAAATCGGTTTTTTTAAGAACACGCCCCCAAAAAGTGGGCGTGGCCAAAACTGTTCTATGGGTGAATTGTATGGAATCTAAATACCCAAATATTTGGTCTTAACAAAATTTTTCGGTTTCATATAATTTAGTGAAGTTATAAAAAAGTAGGCGTGGCAGTGGGCGGATGTAAAAAAATTTTACACTTGTACTGTATCTTTTTCTTGGAAGCCCAGATATGAAAAAAAATTAAAAATTTAAGGCCCAAAAATCGGTTTTGTGATGAAAACGCCCCCAAAAAGTGGGCGTGGCCAAAACTTTTGTATGGGTGGATTGTAGAGAATCTGAATGCCTAAATATTTGGTCTTAACAAAATTTTTCGGTTTCATATAATTTAGTGAAGTTATGAAAAAGTGGGCGTGGCAGTGGGCGGATTTAAAAAATTTTTACACCTGTACTGTATCTTTTTCTCAGAAGCCCAGATATGAAATTTCATCGTCCTAGCTCAAAATTTAAGGCCCAAAAAGCGGTGACATACGGACGTTCGGACGGACGGACGGTCATCGCTCAATCGATTTCGCTATTGATGCTGATCACGAATATATATACTTTATAGGGTCTATCTCGATTATTTCTCTATGTTACAAACTATGTGTCAAACTTAATATACCCTTAGGATAGGGTATAAAAACAGTTGTTTCAACTTCAACTTTCAATCAAAACGTAGTTTCGTGTAGTGAAACGATCATGTCACAGCTCCTAATTTGCGATAACGCCGTTGAAAAATGCGAGCAGATTATTTTTATATTTGAAGAATATGGAACTGATGTGATACAGACAATGAACGGAAACAGAAAATCCAAAAAAAATTTTTCACTTTTTAAACCTTATCCAAAGGGTATATGAAGTTTGATACATAGTTTGTAACATAGAGAAATAATCGAGATAGAGCCTATAAAGTATACATATATGTATATTCATGATCAGTATCAATAGCGAAAACGATTGAGACATATCCTTCCGTCCGTCTGTCCGTATGTCACCGCCTTTTGGGCCTTAAATTTTGAGCTAGAAAAGATGCAGTACAAGTGTAAAAATTTTTGAAATCTGCCCACTGCCGCGCCCACATTTTCATAACTTCACTAAATTATATGAAACCAAAAAATTTTGTTAAGACCAAACATTTAGGTATTCAGATTCCCTACAATTCATCCATACAACAGTTTTGGCCACGCCCACTTTTTAGGGGCGTTTTCATCCAAAACAAATTTTTATGGTAACATCCGCAAACGTTTGAAGTTATCATCGTAATTCAGTAAAGAAAATGCAATACGGCCACGCCCACTTTATAGGGGCTCGATAAAGTGAAGGATAGGGTATCATACGATCCGTTCCAGACGGATTCTACCTTTTCTGTATGTTTTATCAAAGCTTTCCACTTTACACACAATTATAATTCAATTGACATGGACAACGTAGGCTTAGCACGTAGCAATATGTACCAGCAGGACGAAAAACGTCGGACTTATTTACTGAGAGGGTTAAACAACAACTACAAGTCTGAAGAAGTTTTAGATGAACTGAAAAATTTATCAGTAGAAAACTCAAATTCTATTAACTCCATCCGTTTCGAAACAAGACATATCACGAAATAGAATAGGCGTCTTTTATTAATTGTAGTGGAATTATCTTTAGATAGCAAGACAGCTGCACTTAGAAATATTAAATACTTATTCAACCACGTGATTGAATGGAATGAAATCAAAAAAATAATATGGAACGCCATAATTGTCAGCGACTTACGCATACATCTGCCAATTGTCAACTCATTTATGTACTTACTTAGGTGGCGCTAGAGTTCGGGGTAAACCTGGGCCTCCACTATCAAGCATCTCCAGTTAGCCCGGTGCTAACTAGTTCCAGTTGTGCACCCCAAGTTTGTTTAGGTCCCCTTCTACTTGTGCGCGCCACTTAACACTTTCGGTTCGCACGGTTGGCCCATTACGGGCTCTTCCGCCACCAACTCTTTTCCAACACCCTGGCTCAGTGTTGGAGATCCCTATAGACCTGGGATCCGAATAAGTCAGAGCAGCTCATATAGGGATTGCACTAGAAAGTTCGGCCTGACTGGAACTGTGGGCGCCACCGTTGATTCCACCTAGAGAATTCGTCCGCTGCCGTCCAGATTAAGAGGAAGTGTCTTAGAGAGAAAACCCTTGTTTCAACCGCCGCGTTTCATAGTCGCAATAATATAAAATAGTACGCGCACTGACGACTTTCTATAGCGCTTCTATTTAGTCGCGAGAAATGGAACACGTGGCTAGTAATAGGAATGCGTGCATTGACGACTAACTGATCGCAGAAATTAGAAATATGGAACAACAAGTCCCATATTTATTTTTCAGTAGAAAGTCTAAATGAAACATATGATTGGTACTTGGCATGGATGCTCGCACACTTGCGATTAATCAATCGCAAATTGAACAGTTTGAAAATGGATTTCAATAAAAAGTGTTGTGTTGTGGCTTTGAGCCTCCGTATATCAGCAAATAAAAAACCTAGTTTACGTCCTATTATTAGTGAAAGACTATTAAAAGGTCAATTTCATAAGTTTCATCAAAGCTTGACTTATCAGAAAACAACACATTGATTCTTATGACCCAACTCACACCAAACAGACGAAACAAAAAGACATGTGCGTGCAAATAAAACAGGTTTTCTTGACGTTTTATCTGATCTGGTGTGTTTTTAGCCTAAGACAACTAAGAAATTCATGGGATATTAAAGAATGCGTACACAAAGCTGTGATGAATTATTAAATCTAATAATCAAACTTAATATACCCTTTACCCTTAAAATACACAAAAATGCAATTCGGAGAAATTAAACATTTCATTAAATTTATAAAGTAAACTAAATAATAATTCGCAAAATTATGTATGTATACATGTACATAAATAAACATTTCATCAAATTCAGTGTAAAAACACATATGCATGCACATGTATGTATGTAGGTACGTACATATGTACATATGTATATACAGTGGCGGAAAAAGAAATAGCACCCTTATAAACAACCTTATTATCACTCATATATGTAACTTTCTTTAAACTAAAACTAAAAATTTTTTTGACACCCAAATGCATATCGAACATAACTGCGTGTGTAACGGTTCTTTTTAATGGTTCAAACAAACCACGAAGCCACGTGTCTTCATTCAAGTAAGTGAAGCCAGTGAAACAGCTGGAAAAAGAAATAGCACTTTTGCGTTTTTTGCATTGAAAAATTAATTCTGAGCATTTGTTTATTGTAAGTTTAATTTTATTTCATACATATATTAGAACATATCTAAGTAGTTTTGTACTAGTTTAATAATGGGAAGAGGAATTCACTGCTCGACTGAAAAAAGGATGGTGATCTTCAACATGTTTGAAAGTGGAAAGCCTATTCTGGAAATAGCAGAGGATTTGAAGTGTTCAAAAAAATGCTTTACAATGCTTTGAAACATGTTAAGCATCACAAAACAAAAAAAAACCAACCAGAAAAACAACAAAAGTCATGGACAGAGCGGCAAGGCGAAGAGTCCCATTTAAGACACCAACTGAAATAAGGAACCAAAGTTAAGATGAATATGGCGTTAATATCACGTCAAGGCTTGTCCGCTAACGTCTAACAGAGGCAGGGCTGCATGGATGTATAACAACTCGTGTCAGTAAAGAACCTGAGGAAGCGTTTGCTGTTTGCCAAAGAACATCTGAATAAACCTCTGCAATTTTGGAAAAATGTCTTTTGGAGCGACGAATCCAAGTTCAACAGACTTGGATCCGATGGTAAAGTGTACGTTCGTCGCCCAAAAGGTCAAGACATTAATCCAAAGTATACAATGAAAACGGTCAAACACGGTGGAGGGAACTTCATGGTTTGGGCAGCATTTTCGTGGCATGGTGTTAGTCCTATAGTCAGAGTATCTGGCAGGATGGATCAACATCAATACAAGAACATCTTGCAAAATCATATGGAGCCTTATGCTTCCGAAAATCTGCCCTTAGCTTGGAGGTTTGTTCATGACAATGACCCGAAGCATACAGCCAAAACCGTGCAAACTTGTCTTCGGGACAACAAAATTCAGGTTTTAAGTTGGCCACCACAGAGTCCGGACTTGAATCCCATCGAGAACCTGTGGAACGATGTGTACAAGGCCTTGAAAGGAAAAAATAAAGTGCACGACTGGGTCGTACGTACTTGCACCTTAATGCTATTAGTTTATAATCGTATAAGCACTGAAATTCAAGTTTTTTTTGTAAAAGCGTGGCTATATATGATGTTAAGGTAAATTATAGAGATTTTCAAAGCCTATGAAAAAATGTTTTAACAATGTTTTTCGATTTCTAGTAAAAATTTTGAAAAAGTAAAATTTTTTAAAAGTAGGTGTGGCAGTTCCAAAACATGGTTTATTATAATTTTGCATTTAGCATATCCACCTCAGATATTGATTTTAAGCCCAATCGCTGTAGAAATAGACGAGAAACAGTCAATTTGTAAAATTACCGTTATACGCATTTTTCGCGCAAAACGTGGTATGTCGTCTAATAGCAAATGCCCAAACTAACTCACATATGAAATTTTATCAAAATCGTTAGAGCAGTTTTCGAGAAAATCCATTTTTAGTGAAATCGACCTTAAGTAAACTACCCTTAATTTTGAAGTTAGAATGAAAATTCCAATTTCGCCTCTAGGGATCATCCCACAGACCCCAGATATGAAGTTTGAAGCTAATCCGTCCAGCCGTTTGGGCTGCAGTCGAATATACAGACAGACAGACAGACAGACAGACAGGCAGACAGATGGAATTGGCGGACCCACTTTTTTGGACTTCTCCATCATAGTAATGTCAAGTTTGATTAAAATCTCGAGTTCGAAATTTTTCACGAAACCAATACTCCATTCCACCAACACGCTGCCAAGGGCTTGTGGAAAGTTTGCCAAGAAGACTTTCGGCTGTTTTAGATAGCAAAGGATATCCCACTAAATATTGAAGGTAAAAAATATTAAAGGTTAAAAAAAAATATCAAAAATTTTCTAATTTGTTTGTGTTAATTCTTTGCAGTGCTATTTCTATTTCCAATCAGTTTTGAAACCTTTTGAAGTTTTTTTTTATTTATATTATATGTTAAAAATTGTTACTGAATTATGTACTTAATTCAATAACGAAAACATTAATTAAGTATTTATGAACATATTCGATGTTTTCATACATTACATTACATTATAACAAGGTTCGCAGGTAATGTGCTATTTCTTTTCCGCCACTGTATGTATGTATGTTTACATTCCAAAATTTAAAAACTGGAATCCGATGGATAGGTTGATGGAGTTGAAGGGACATTTGGGTTCTGGTCTACACGCATTTTCTCCTCTTTTTCGCTGCTTGTCTAAAGACGCAAGATTTTTGCTTTACGCTTGCAAAACAATCCCTAAATTCTTCCATTTTTTCTCTTTTTCTAAGAATAGAATCTATTGAAATTGTACATACATATGTACCTATATACATCATAATTATTCGCATAAACGAGCTGTGTACAATACATGTGTATAGTACACATGTATTATACACAGCTATTAATTTAAATAAACATGCATTTAAATTAATTCTTTTTAGACATATTGCCCCTGGAGACAATTTTAATTCGCTACATTATGCATATCTACTAGGTACCACTACTATTAGGGAAATTGTTAATGATACCTGTGCTGTAATTTAGGATTGTTTGCAACCATTATATATATGACACAAAAGACTAAAAAGATTGGTTGGATATAGCACAGCAATTCTATGAACGAACTTATTTTCTAAATTGTATCGGCGCTGTGGATGGTAAACATATACCAGTTGTTGGCGATGAAGCATTTGCAGAATATGATGAGACCTTATCCAAGAAGGAACCTAAACATGTATATGTAAAGCAAATAGTGTTCAATTATAAACTAACATGTGTTCGTCGAATGATCGAATGTACATTTGGAAAAATGGCTAACAAATGACCTATTTTCCATAGACGTTCATATAGACTTTGCGTACAAAATAATCAAAGCAAGCTGTGCTTTGCACAATTTCTTAAGAAAAATGGCGTGCAATTTGAAGATAAATTTTCCAAATACGCACTACCGAAAACACATTCAATGGGAAGCCGGCCTAACAAATGTGAGCTTAATTCAAGAGAATCTTTGGCTAATTATTTTGCAACTCCACAGGAATCTATATCTTGGCAATACAATAAGATTTGCATTATAAAAATCTTAACTAGAACATGCATTATGTAAACATAAAAAATTAATAAAATAAGTCATCATATCATCATCATACATCAACAGTACATCTTATTACTCACCTTTAACGTTTTTCTGTTTGGCAAAATGTTCTGTCCAGTTAGTAAGTATTGCAGCACGTACTTTTTCCCATTTTTTTTTATTTCCTGTTACCTATTTCCTATTTCCTGTCGCAGTAGGCAGCTATTCGACAGATGGTCTAAAGCTTATAACACATGTGCAGCAAATCGTCGTGCAGTTAATGCATGTAGCAACACATGTGAAACAGACGTGCATTGAAATGATGACATTTGATCGGATTGTGTGCTGTCATTGTCATATGGAACAATTAAATTTAAAAACAAATTATTTCACGATTGATATTGAAAGACGTGAAAAATTTAAGAAAATAAACATTTTATGCGAAAACTGGTCTACCATGTTTTAAAAAAGTATCCTTCCAAGAGAGGATCGCTTTATTTCAATTACAATCAATATTTTATATAGCAATTATAATAATAGCAATTATTCATTTAAAAATTAAAAAAAAATTTTTCCTCACGAAGTCTATTCATTTTTCTTCCATCTTTTTGTTGAAAGTAGATCTTAAATAATAAACCGTCATGTAAGTGACAATTTAAAACGTCAAATCACGAAAATTGTACTATTTTGCTGTTTTACTACGGGGGGGTTTACATCAAAATTAAAAATAGCAACGACTTGCATTACATACTAGGTTCATATACATATAAGCATCATAAACTATAAAAAGTAAACTCTATAACGACAAAAATTTTAATAAAAAAATTTATTGTACTCGCTAAAAACGGAATTTATCTTAAAACATACAGAAAAGTTACAATCCATCGGATCGTTTGATACCCTAACCTCCTTTTTATGCAGCCCTAATAAAGTGGGCTGTATTTTTTGTCAAATTACAACGATAAGTTCGAACATTCTCAAATGTTCGAACTTAACATTTACCTAAAATAGGTTTTTTAATGAAAACGCCGCGGCGATAACTTCGAACGTTTGCGGATGTTACATGTAAAATATTTATTACAGAAACAAAAACTTTTTTCAAAAATCTGGTCTGATCTGATCGCAATTCGTTGAATGGCATTGTAAACTGTTTCTTAATTTTTCGCTTTTTTCGTGTTTTTTGGTTAGTGGTCTCTTAAAATGCACAGTACTCAAAAATTTAGATTATATGCTTTGATATTTTATTAAACAAATTCTTGGTTTCTCATCTCTTCCACTACCTAAATTAATTTTTTTAAAATCTGACAATTTTTGACGGAAAGCAGCAGTTTCGTTGCCGGAAAAAAATTGATGTTCCTCAGATAGAGGAAGGTTGAGTGGTGCATCTAAAAGTACTAACATTTTTATAACTATATACACACATATGTAGTAAAAATACAAGAATACCAGACTACGGTAAATATTATGTACTATACGTATAACACGGGAACTGAATTGTCCGGTCTGAATGAAGTGTGAAGGATGTTAAATTCGCTTAGTACGTGCGAGTAAAATAGAAATGAAACAATCGGAAATATTCGCTTTGGTCGCGCGAGTAAATTTTACACACCCGAAACACAACATAGGAAATGGGTGTTTTTGAATGAATGTAGCGAACTTTGCTAAATCGCGCGAATGAGATTCGCTTACATTTGGATCCACAGTCTAAATTTTATTATAGCCTAGGGCCTAAGGGTGTATTAAGTTTGAAACATACATATGTAGTTTTGAAACATAGAGAAATAATCGAGATACACCCTATAAACAATAAATATTAACATAGTCAGCATCAATAATAAGACGATTTAGCCCTGTCCGTCCGTCCGTATGTCTCAACTTTGTGGGAACTAAATTTTAAGTTAGGAAGATGAAATCTCATATCTGGACATTTGAGAAAAAAAGCAGTACAAGTGCAAACAATTTTGAAATTGTAATTTACATTTTTTTATATCCTCACTATTTCAGATGAAATCGAAAAATTTTTTTAAGACCAAATATTTAGATACTCAGATTGCCTACATTTCATCCATATGTAAATACATATTTCATTAAAAAAAAAACGATTTTGATGAAATTTTGCATGTAACATCCTCAAACAATCGAAGTTGTTGTACCTAATTCAATAAAAATTGCAGTATCCCACCCCCACTTTAGTAGGGCTGATACAAAGGAAGAAGGATATGGTAATGAACAGCACACAATGTATGCACACATAATGGTAGACAGATTGTTATGAATTACTAGCTTAAACCCCGCCCGCTTTGGAAGGCATTAGAAAAAAGTTTTTTTTAACAAATTGGGTAAAATTAAATAAAATTATTGCAATGCTTTTTGGTAAACAACATTCTTGATTCTTTTTCTATTATCGATTATGTAACCAAAGAGAGCATGCAACGGAGAAAACTGGATTTTTCGAATACATACCGCACATTTCTAAAGATTGTCCTTGCGACTTATTGATGGTAACGGCGAATGCAAGGCGAATTGAAGACGCTTGAATTCAAATGGCGGGAAGAGTACGATAACTTTGGCGCCAAAAATTGATAACGGTTTTTTGTAGAGGGGTCAAAAACAAGCATTTTCTACTATGGGAGGGGGAGTCTATCTAGCCCCGTTTAGGAGATAGGGGGAATTTTAGAAAAACTTACTTAAAATTAAAAAAAAAAATATTAAAAAACAACGGCAACACTTACAATGAAGTACTATACCGGTTTTGAAAGCCAAAAACCTGTTCTTTAATCCTAAATTTAAAGTAAATTATTTCTGTCAATAGTTTTTGAAAAATTTGCATGCAAACTCAAAATTTTGAAAAAAAAATTAAAAAAAAAGTTTAGACCAATTTTTTTCAAAATTGTAAAATGAAGTGCATATAAAGCGACATTAGACCAATTTGGCTTTATGTGACTTACATATGTATATGCATAAACAGTGCAATATGCAACTACAACCCCCTGCTTGGGATCACTGTTGGATTTAGAGTAGGTACGAGATTGGCTGTATACACAGTTTCTTTTTATCCATGTAACTTTGCATATACCATCTTTGCACCTACCCTACAACCCTACATACATATTGCACTGTTTATGCATATAAGTGACATACGTAAATCCAAATTGGAGTAATGTCGCTTTATCAAAGTTTTTGCTTTGGCCTTACTTCACAAACAATGTCCGGCTTTATTTCACTTTATGGAAGTAAAATAAGGCCGAATTTCAAAAGTTGGATTCCAACTATATCTATAAGTGGAAATAATTGAAAAATTACGGGCGGTAGAAGGAAACGTACGCATTTTGCTACTTAAATAATTTTGAATTTAATATTAGATTTTTAATTTAACTTACATGTAATACATTCATTAATTATTATCATTTTTTATAAAAGAGAAGAGAATTGTTTTTGTTTATAAACTGACATGATCGTGAAAGAACGTTGATGTTGTCTGGGAATCAAACATCGAACCTACCGCTCAGTATTCCGACGCACTAACCACTAAGTCACGGCTCCCACACGTCGATGATCTAAAATAAAAATTTGGAATAACAAGTACTATAATTAGCATGTATGTACGTAGTTATTTTTTTAAGTTATTAACTTATACTTTTAAGTCCCAGCCTATAAAAATATTCCTAGCCAAACACTGTTGACACTAGTTCGTCATAATGTCATTTCAAAGCATTGTGTGCATTTGCAGTTCTTCTACACCTAAGCAATTATGAAGAACACCAATTTTTAAATGGAACCCATTAAAACCAGAGTTTCCACTTGGAAAATCGAAACGACGTAAAAGGAAATGATAAAAGTAAAAAAAGAAAAATCTCATCGCATCTTTCTGCACAATTTACTCAAAGTGCCACATTAAATTCAACCAGTGTCCTCCATTCGTCGAGTATCCTGCTCTAAAACAGGATTATCGTAGCCATCATCCCAGGAAAAGTGTATCACTGATGTAGGGGAGACGTTCCACTCGCCAATGAAGTACACCATCATTATCTGTTTGATTAATGAGCATTGCCAGTATAATTAAAATTTAAACTCATCATTCATAATTATTTATAGTTCCTTTGTCTATAGGGACAATGCGGTAGAGGGTAGAAGCAGTGTGTCCTAATTGTCATCCCATAGCTGTGATGGGAATTACGATTATGTGTCAGGGAATTGCTACAGTCATCACTCATTAGTTGTATGGGTTTAATTTTTAGCGAGGAGGATGACCCTATTCTAGTTCATTCACAAATCTTTATATATGTATGTACATGTAACATCAATTTAAAACATGATTAGAGCTTAAGTAAATAGGCAATATTTTATTGATAACTCTTTTCCAATATTCTCAAAAAACATGTAGAAAAGCTGAAACGGATCGCATGGTACCGTATTCGTCTTCCTTTGTATCATCCCTAATAAAGATAGTATGGCATACTGCAGTTTTTACTGATTTATCGTAGTAAGTCTTTGAAAGTTTGAGGGTGTTACGTGGAAAATTTCATTGAAATCGGGTTTGTAAAGAAAACGCACCCAAAAATTGTGTATAGGTGAGTTGTAGACAATCCGAGTGTCAAACTTAATATACTCTTAGGAAAGGGTATTAATCTAGTTTACATTGAGCATCGAATGCTTCATTGATTGTTGATTTCTTTAATTTCGAATCAATGTTTGGATACTGAATCACATTCAGCTCCTTGAAGAACTACAATTCTACTTCATTTAAAATATCTTCATCCGTCATATCCCGAAAACAGGAAAGATTTGCATCAACATCCGCTAGAAAAGCGATTTCATGTTGAAATGCGGCCCTATAAACTATATACAGAGACGGACATAATTATTCACACAGCGGCATATTCTCTAATAAAATCATTAACAATTCAAAACTGAATTAGATTTTTCATCCTTATTGACTTTTATTTATTTATTATTATCTTGTTCATTAATTGCTAATAATATTCTATTATAGCTCTATTTCTTAGCATGGACAAAATTATTCACACAGATGCAACTTTTTCGTGTGGCAACACCAAATTTCTTGGAATTTGGAAGACCACCGTTATAAATTCAATGTTTTATTGAATTACATGAGTGGAACATGAACGTGCGACAGTAAATTTACGCAATGGGTCGGAAACAACAGGAAACAACTGAAGCTGAGCGCAAAGAGAAGAAGAGAAGAAAACCTTTTGGTAAGAAAAATAAAAAGGAATCCAAAAATCACGTCATCTCAAGTATCAGCGGAAATCAAGCACGAAGTCGGCAAGGAAATTCATCCGAAAACTGTTCGCAGGATTGTGCTGGTTACAAATCTAGAGTGGCAAGAAAAAAACCTTTTATAAGTAAGGCAAATCAAAAGAGAGGTTAGAATTTGTAAAATCTTACAAAAATAAGCCTAGAGATTTCTGGATCAATGTAATCTTCTCGAAAGCAAGTTTAATACATTCCAATCAGATGGAAGAATAAGGGTATGGAGAAAGCCGAACACCGAGTTCGAAAAAAATAATGTCTTTAGCGTGGTCAAGCACAGAGGTGGGAGGGGTGATGGTATGGGGCTGTATGGCGGCAGGTGGTGTAGGAAACTTGGTATTTGTTGACGGAACAATGAACAAGTACGATTACCTAAATATTTTAAAAGAGAACCTCCACCAGAGTGCGCAAGAACTAAATCTTGAGAACAGTTTCTACTTTCAATAGGATAATGATCCCAAGCACACTGCTCACATAGTGCGTATGTGGATCATTCACCACGTCCCCCACATTCTTCCAACTTCCCCCAATCACTGGATATGAATCCGATAGAGCATTTGTGGGATAAACTTGGTAGACGGATGGAAAAACATACCATTTCGAAAAAAGATTAACTCAAGCAACTTCTGCTGCAAGAATGGCAAAATATTGGAGCTGAAACCACACAAAAACTGGTCTATTCAATGCAAAAAAGGTTAAATTAAGTTTTGAAAAGAAATGGCTGTATAGTTTTGGTTTTTTTTTGTTGTGTTGAAAAAAATATTTAATGAATAAAAGGTATTGCAAACTATGCAAAGTTTTTATTTTTGTATAGTAAATATAAAAGTTTATGTCTACAAATATATGATGTGTGAATAATTTTGTCCGTCTCTGTATGTACATACATATGTATATTCGTGATAGTATTAATAGCGAAGTCGATTTGGCCATGTCCGTCCGTTTGTCCGTATGTCACCATTTTTTGGGCCTTAAATTTTGAGCTAAGTGATGAAATTTCATATTTGGATTTTTGAGAAGCAGTACAAGTGTAAAAAAATTTGAAATCCGCCCACTGCCATGCCCACTTTTTCATAACTTCACTCTTTACATAAAATCAAACAATTTTGTTAAGACCAAATATTTAGGTATTCAGATTATCTATAATTCACCCATACCTCAATTTCGTCCACGCCCACTTTTGAGGGCGTTATCATGAAAAAACTGATTTCATCCTTAAACGTTGAAAGTTACCTTTGTAATTCGAGATAAATATGCAGTATTTAACACCCACTTTATTACAGCTGCATAAAAAGAAGAATTCATTCCAAACGGATTGTAGCTTTTCTGTATGTTTGTAAAGCATCTTCGATAGTGTGCTTTAAAACACCGAATTATTCCTTGATCCATAGATTGGATGAGGGAAGTAGTGTTCGGTGGCAAAAGCTCAATTTGAATGTATTCTAAGATAACATCGTCATCGAGTTTGTGACAAGGTGTAATTGTCTAAAAGAAGTAACACCGTTGTTTCCTTCATCTAAACTTTGTGTCAAGTTCTTACGTTATGTTGGTCCATATATCACCCATCATCCACGCTTAGGTATTACAAAAATATCTGATCGGGATTGTGCAGTTTTCAAGCATCTCTGACTTATTTCAACAAACGATAAATGAACAAAGCAACACACAATTTTTAAGGGCTTGCATATGTACTTACATATTATGCAATAAATAATTTTGTCAGTACAACGTTTCTGTTGGCAAATTCTTAAACATTAATCCGGACTCGTCGCGATTATAAATGTCATTAGCATCAGAGTGACCAGAATGGAATATAATTACATACATAGTTGGTACATATAATATTCCACTCTGGAATATATTTAAATCAGAATGGAAGATATTTTTAAAAAAAATAATTGCATATTAAAGTGGAATATTTTTTATTCAAAACGAATACGCCTTTAAAATATTTTTATATTAAACAAATTTTGAAATTCATTTAAATAATATTCAAGAATTTTAAAAAATAAAGTGAATTTCTCATCTGGAAAAGGAAACCATATGTTTGTTTAGTCAAATATAAAATATATGTATGTATGTACATACCTACTTGTACACATGTGAATGGCTTCTGGTCACACTGGTTAACATCATATTGTTGAAGGTAGTCTGGCAAAATATTTTTCATTCGGTAGCAGCATTGAAATCGGGAGATTTTTGCACTCCATATAATCTTTTGAAACAAATGTAAGGGTGAATTGCAGCCAAATTAAATATCTAAATATTTGCTCTTAATAATTTTTTATAGATTTCAAGTATAATAGTGAAGTCATGAAAAAGCATAACAGTGGACACTTGTTCAAAAATGTACACTTGTACTGCATCTTTCTCTAAAAAGTCCAGAAATGAAGTTTCATTCTCAAAGGCCCAAAAAATTGTGACACACGAACAGACGGAGGAACAGATGGACCGAAGTGGCTAAATCGACTTCACTATTGATACTGGTCACAAATATATATCTATACTTTATAAAGTATATACATATGTATGTACATATTTAATCTAATATATCTAATCTAATATACTCTTAGAATATTGTATAAAAAGAAACCGTTACATGCTCTCAAAGGGTGACTACATACAGTTGCTCCTGTTCGAAATAAATAAATCATTACCTTAATCATAAAAGTCATCTGGGATTGTTGAATAATGTAGTCGTCATTCTAAAAAAATTATATTCATTTGGCGGTATTTATATATGTATGTTTGTAAGTCAACGATGCTATAATACTAACCTAGCACGATTTCGCTACATGTTTCTGCAAAATGTGTTTTATATAATTTAATTAAAGTTCGTACATACACACATACATATGTATGTACATACATACATACCTAGCCAGATAGCGCAGGAACAACATCTTTAAAATTGGCGTACGCAATCTTTACAGATTTCAGTGCGGCAAAGCTAATTACGACAACCACCCAATGAAACAAGCAGACTAGAAAGTATTTTCCTCCCCTTATAATCGTACAATAATAACTTCTTTACATTGAAAGGGACATCCATCGAAAAACCTTTTAAGCTTATGTTGAATTTCAGTACAACACGAAAACGACAGTTAACAATGGTACACCCCCAAACAATAAAAGTGAAAATAAAACAATTACACGTTTCATGGAGGAATCCACTCGTTACTGCTTTATTTAGAACAATTAATGCAAATTAGGACAAGATTTAGATTATAGAAGGCAATGGAAATTTATTTCCAATTGCGATGTTTAATTGCTATCTCACCACATAAACATAACAGTGGGCTTAATTTATTCAAATTTCGTAATGCTTAAATGGCACTGTTTTACTAAATTTATATTAGAGTGCAATGCAACACAAATTAAAAGCACAATGTATGTACATATATGTATGTATGTACATACTACGTACAAAACAAAATTAATTTATTCAAGGGCTATCAATTAAAGCATATTTGTAAATATACGGTATGGCAATACTGGCATGCCATTACAAATATGCAAAGTCAAAGTTATATACTTATCTTATCTTCTTAAATACTATAAAATCCAAAACGCTAAGGCTACATGGGGTGGCCATGGCGTAGTGGTAATGCATTCGGCTATTGAATGGAAGGTTGTGCGTTCAATCCCAGCCATATCCTTTCAATTGTCATAGTTGTTGAATTAATGCCCCGAAAATTCCACCTAGAGTAACTTAACGTATACTCGAGAAAAATACTGTGAATTATATAAGCCAATGCAAACAAATCGCAATATCTCCTCGCCCAGTGCGGACCCCCACCCATGGAGAAAATTACTGAAACCTAATGTCACCTGACTTTCAAAACCACTACACCACACAAACATCTTTCCTATCCTCTCTCTTCATTTCCGACTCGCGCCGTGCAGTGTTTACTGTATGGCGTAAAGTCAAAATCTACCTCTCGCGCTGTGTGTCTTCGCATCATAACGGTAGTCATATACCCTTGAGCGCAAGCAAAAATTATAAAAAAAACATACAGAAAAGCTACAATCCGTCTGGAACGGATCGTCTCATACCCTATCCTCCTCTCTATAAAGTGGGCGTGGCCAAATTGCATTTTGTACTCAAATATGGCTATAACCTCGAACGTTTGAGGATGTTACATGTAAAATTTTATCAAAATCGGTTTTTTGATGAAAACGCCCCCAAAAAGTGGGCGTGGCCAAAACTCTTCTACGGGTGAATTGTAGGGAATCTGAATACCTAAATATTTGGACTTAACAACATTTTTCGGTTTCATATAATTTAGTGAAGTTATAAAAAAGTAGGCGTGGCAGTGGGCGGATTTCAAAAATTTTTACACTTGTACTGTATCTTTTTCTCAGAAGCCCAGATATGAAATTTCATCGTCCTAGCTCAAAATTTAAGGCCCAAAAAGCGGTGACATACGGACGGACGGTCATCGCTCAATCGATTTCGCTATTGATGCTGATCACGAATATATATACTTTATAGGGTCTATCTCGATTATTTCTCTATGTTACAAACTATGTGTCAAACTTAATATACCCTTAGGATAGGGTATAAACATACAGAAAAGCTACAATCCGTCTGGAACGGATCGGATGATACCCTATCCTCCTCTCTATAAAGTGGGCGTGGCCAAATTGCATTTTGTACTCAAATATAGCTATAATGTCGAACGTTTGAGGATGTTACATGTAAAATTTTATCAAAATCGGCTTTTTGATGATAACGCCCCCAAAAAGTGGGCGTGGCCAAAACTGTTCTATGGGTGAATTGTAGGGAATCTAAATACCCAAATATTTGGTCTTTTACACTTGTACTGTATCTTTTTCTTGGAAGCCCAGATATGAAATTTCAGCGTCCTAGTTAAAAATTTAAGGCCCAAAAATCGGTTTTATGATGAAAACGCCCCCAAAAAGTGGGCGTGGCCAAAACTTGTGTATGAGTGGATTGTACGGAGTCTGAATGCCTAAATATTTGGTCTTGACAAAATTTTTCGGTTTCATATAATTTAATGAAGTTATGAAAAAGTGGGCGTGGCAGTGGGCGGATTTAAAATATTTTTACACTTGTACTGTATCTTTTTCTCAGAAGCTCAGATATGAAATGTCATTGTCCTAGCTCAAAATTTAAGGCCCAAGAAGCGGTGACATACTGACGGACGGACGGACGGACGGACGGACGGTCATCACTCAATCGTTTTCGCTATTGATGCTGATCACGAATATATATACTTTATAGGGTCTATCTCGATTATTTCTCTATGTTACAAACTATGTGTCAAACTTAATATACCCTTAGGATAGGGTATAACAATGTCTACACAGTCTTAACACGATTAATTTGTAATAAAAATAATATTACAATAAATCATATTACAGGTTAAGAATTCGGAGTAAATATGCGACACCAGAATTTACCCTGTCGCTGAAAATCGAACAATTCATAAAACAGCTGATAGCCGATAGATGTCAAACGGACGCAAAAGTAGAAAGTAAATCTACTTGGACGTTGTAGTAGCATTTACGATATAACGCTGAGGTCACATTTTGTGTTACCCCATAAGAGCCCATTGTTTCTACAAAATTTGTGAACGGACGGACGCACGCACGCAGCATTGTGATTTGGGCATTACTTTGCCAACTACATACAGAGCTGTTCAAAATAATAGCGAACCCTTTCCCTAAAACTGAAGGACTTTTAAGGAATGAAAAAAATATTTGAAACCTAATAGCTAAATAGGAGTATTCATTAAGTAAAACACATAATTTTTTTTTTAATATACATACATGAATCACTTTTTTTATACCCTATCCTAAGGGTATATTAAGTTTGACACATAGTTTGTAACATAGAGAAATAATCGAGATAGACCCTATAAAGTATATATATTCGTGATCAGCATCAATAGCGAAATCGATTGAGCGATGACCGTCCGTCCGTCCGTCCGTCCGTCCGTCCGTCCGTCCGTCCGTATGTCACCGCTTTTTGGGCCTTAAATTTTGAGCTAGGACGATGAAATTTCATATCTGGGCTTCTGAGAAAAAGATACAGTACAAGTGTAAAAATTTTTGAAATCCGCCCACTGCCACGCCCACTTTTTCATAACTTCACTAAATTATATGAAACCGAAAAATTTTGTTAAGACCAAATATTTAGGCATTCAGATTCCTTACAATCCACCCATACAAAAGTTTTGGCCACGCCCACTTTTTGGGGGCGTTTTCATCACAAAACCGAGTTTTGGGCCTTCAATTATTAACTAGGACGCTGAAATTTCATATCTGGGCTTCCAAGAAAACGATACAATATAAGTGTACATTTTTTTTACATCCGCCCACTGCCACGCCTACTTTTTTATAACTTCACTAAATTATATGAAACCGAAAAATTTTGTTAAGACCAAATATTTAGGTATACAGATTCCCTACAATTCACCCATAGAACAGTTTTGGTCACGCCCACTTTTTGGGGGCGTTTTCATCAAAAAACCGATTTTGATAAAATTTTACATGTAACATCCTCAAACGTTCGAGGTTATAGCCATATTTGAGTACAAAATGCAATTTGGTCACGCGCACTTTATAGAGAGGAGGATAGGGTATCATACGATCCGTTCCAGACGGATTGTAGCTTTTCTGTATGTTTTATTTTCTTATTGTGGTTTTATTTTTATTAGATTATTAGTCTTTTCCAAATAAAAGTAAATTTCAGTAGATCAATGTCCGGAATGTGCACCTTTGTTCTTGAGAACAGCCTTTATGCAACTAGGCATGGAATCTGTGAGTTTCTGACACCTACTCACAGACTTTCATTGCAGTCTTTAATTTTTGTTTTGGAATGTCTGTGTCGCCAAAGATTATGAGAAGGCATAAACCCGCGACTTCAAGTATCTTTCGCTTTCTTCCATTGATCATGCTTCGCTTTAAAGTGCTTCATCAACACCTTCAGGTATCTTTTCGTTTACTACGTTATTTATTATATTACATTTAGACCAAGAGCGCACAGCAAATTTTGGGTGTGATATGATAACCAAAATATGCGGATATTAGTGTGAAGGTATGCACGACGAAAAAATCTGTGTACAGGCATGCCCAAAAATATGCACTATCATTTATTTATGAATTTGTGGATGAACACATATTGAAATTGAAAGAAATGCATCCATTTGATGACATTGCTAATTTGTACCAAAGATGAAGTAACCAACGATTTAAAAACTGGAGAAATAAGACGATTTTCGAAAAATTTGAAAAATGTGATCAAAGAAATTGGAGATTTGAACAACCCTTTTGCAGATGGGTCGTCTTCCAACTTAAAATAATTGGGTGTTGAGAAAAGAACAGGTTTTTAAAAGATTGCCAAACCGATCCCAAAAGGTTTGAAAACTCCATCCCTAAAACGGAAATCCTTAACTTCGCCTCCGGATATAGAGTTGGGAAAAAAATTTGTAAGCGTAAACCTTAACAAAAACATTACCATCACTTACATCAACGAGCTAAATTCGAGCGTTTTGCAATTGTCCTACTTTTGTCAAATACTAATGTTTGTTTATTAAAATCATCTACCTTTTCCCTTTAGCGGAGCTACCAACATTTCATATAAATACATACGTACATGTTTTCCTAAAGTTTCTAACTCGAGATAAAACTTAAACATATTTTCATTTATTAAACGAGAATGAAATGACGTGAATTAACGATTCTGTTAATACACATTTATCTATTTCAATCAATAATTATTTTAAATTTAATTTTTGAATTTAATGTTCTCGTTTCGCATTGATTTTCCAGTATTCTTTCCAATGCACAATATTTCTAATAAATTTTAGTTGAATGCTTCCGTTTTAAGCGAACACTTCCGCTGGCGTACTTACTCCACCACTAGGGATTGTCGTTTCCAATGACAGACAATAAGACTTTTTGGCAGAAAGTCATTAAAATTGATTTTTATACCCTATCCTAAGGGTATATTAAGTTTGACACATAGTTTGTAACATAGAGAAATAATTGAGATAGACCCTATAAAGTATATATATTCGTGATCAGCATCAATAGCGAAATCGATTGAGCGATGACCGTCCGTCCGTCCGTATGTCACCGCTTTTTGGGCCTTAAATTTTGAGCTAGGACGATGAAATTTCATATCTGGGCTTCTGAGAAAAAGATACAGTACAAGTGTAAAAATTTTTGAAATCCGCCCACTGCCACGCCCACTTTTTCATAACTTCACTAAATTATATGAAACCGAAAAATTTTGTTAAGACCAAATATTTAGGCATTCAGATTCCCTACAATCCACCCATACAAAAGTTTTGGCCACGCCCACTTTTTGGGGGCGTTGTCATCACAAAACCGATTTTTGGGCCTTCAATATTTAACTAGGACGCTGAAATTTTATATCTGGGCTTCCAAGAAAAAGATACAGTACAAGTGTAAAATTTTTTTATATCCGCCCACTGCCACGCCTACTTTTTTATAACTTCACTAAATTATATGAAACCGAAAAATTTTGTTAAGACCAAATATTTAGGTATACAGATTCCCTACAATTCACCCATAGAACAGTTTTGGTCACGCCCACTTTTTGGGGGCGTTTTCATCAAAAAACCGATTTTGATAAAATTTTACATGTAACATCCTCAAACGTTCGACATTATAGCTATATTTGAGTACAAAATGCAATTTGGCCACGCCCACTTTATAGAGAGGAGGATAGGGTATCATACGATCCGTTCCAGACGGATTGTAGCTTTTCTGTATGTTTTCACCATAGCTTATGATGGGATACATTCAGCCAAAACCATTTTTCAGTGCTGACATCTATTGATTCTAGCTTAGATAAGCACCAAAGTTTTTTGCCAATGCTCACACGTATTCACAGACGAGGAGCGAATTACAACAAAAGAAATGTAAACAAATGGGTTTTGAAAGGAAGGAGGGGTAAAGGTTTAATATCTCTTTACTCAATGATTTCTGCCGTGTCATAACTATATAAGCAACCTAAATTTGTATATATGTATATATTTCTCTGAAAGAAACATTAAGATCAAAAGTATTAACACTATTCGAGAGATTAGATTCAATAAAAATACAATACATTAAATTAAAGTGATTTATTAATGTTTTAATCGAATTTTACATTGCAAATTAAATTTCGGGTGTTGCATAACTATATAACCATATTTTCATTTTCAAGGAATTTACAGCATGTAACTAAATTTTTTGTAAAAAAAAGCAAGAATTAATAATGAGTTGGTCCTCCTCGTTGTTTTATGAGCTCGAAAATACGCATCTTCATGCTTTCCAGCAGCTTACTTCATGTTTCTTGACTAACATCCGTCCAAGCTGACTCCACAGCATATTTTAACTCGGCCACAGTTTGAAACTGGCGATTTCCACCATAAACTTTTTGAACCAAGATTTCCCAAATGTTCTCTATTGGATCCGGTGAACATGCTGGCCATGTCAGAGTCCTTATGTTGTGGAGCTCTAACCACTCTTTGGTAAGTCTGCTGGTGTAGCATTATCTTGCTGAAAACACCAATCTTCTGAGGCATTATCTTCAATAAAAGGTAGGAGGCACTCTTCCAAGACGCGTATGTACTCCGCACTGTTCATACTGGTTGAAGGAAAAGATATGGGCAACATCCCTTTGATCGAGAATGCTCCCCAAACCATAAGACTGCCACCACCGAAGTTTGGCTCCTTCCTTAAATCTCTCCAATAATACTGAATCCCATCAGGACCATCAAGATTGAATTTTTCTCATCAGAGAAGATCACCTTACCAAAAATGTAGTAAATAAAAGAGAACAACTCAAAAATTGTTTGTACCTACTTTGGTCCAATCTCTATCCATATTGTCGCTGGCGTATTGCAACCTGGCTACCTTATGTCGAGATGTAAGGCGAAGAGCAGGCTTCATTTTTTTGTATTCGATGTGCCCACACTGTTTAATAACCCTACAAATTTTGGATTTTGAAACTGAAAGTGCAAGAGCGCTTTTGATTTTCGAAAGTGAAATCGTCGAATTGCTCGCTGCTCTTAGCACCGATCTCTGCTCCCTCTCATTAAGTGTCTTTTTTGGTCCTCCAGTCTTCTTACTTCCATAGGAATCAGGATTTATTAAGAAATTCCCAATGCAAACATGATGGCGGTTTATTTTTCGACCAATTTCTCGCAAAGACAGACCTTCATCGCGATAAGCCAATATCTTGCCTCTTTCTTCCGCAGTAAGGTATTTACCGCGCGGCATTTTACCAGAATGTTTAGTACTCAGAGTATCGTAAGGAAATAACGATAAATGCTTTTTACAAAGAGAGCGTAATGAAGTCTGCATTTTTTAATTTAAGGAAAAATAGGAACGGTTTTCTTCCTTGGTTATTTAGTTATGCAACACCAGATATTTAGATTTTGCTTTAAATGGGTATAAAAGCGCTATTAATACAATCCAATTTATAATATTTTATGATTTGTTTATCTTGTCAGTTGATGAAAATTTTTTTTTAAAAATTGTTTTTTTTTTTGTGAAATATTAAGGAAATGGAATTGGTTATATAGTTGTGACACGGGGTGTATGATAATGTGAATGTATTTTTATTTTATGTACAAAATAATTACACTTTTATAGCAATACGTGGAGTATATTAAAATTATTTATTTTGGTCATTGCTTTTATCAGATGTGTTTGTTCTACCGCAAGATTGTTATGAGAATTGCTTAAAAAATTGCATCTGGCAAGGGTTTGGCTGCGTGTGAAACGTCTGGCACCCACACTTTTGTGATCAGGGCAGTCCATTCTTTCATTTGATACTAAATTCAAGTGGTTATCACAAAAATCTAGACTTTGGAAAAAAATCACTTTTTCAACCTACTATTACTCACCTCAGCTTCGACGAATCGCTGCCAGACTTCCGGATTTGATATCGTATCGTGCATACCTTCACACTAATATACGCATACTTTGGTTATCATGTCACACCCAAAATTTGCTGTGGTCTCTAAGACTAATTGCTTGATTCACCTTAACCAATCCTGAGTGTCTTCGGTGTATGATTATTATCTTCGCACATTTCTCAACCGAACATTCCTTTCCTTAGTATGCAATAAAACGTCACCTTTGCCTATTGCCATCACTGATGCATTCGCTGCCAAATAAATTTTTTCTTGATACTCTTCATACCTTACGAACATCTGTCTTTTGTTACACATATATGATGTCGCGCTCTGGTATCCGCGATAGCTTGGTCCTTAAAACGGAGGTTCGGTCTTCCTTGTCGTCTCGAACCTGGGGGCTGTGATTCGAAGATCCTCTTTGCTGGAGCATTATTGTCCATTCGATCGATGTGGCTGAGCCAGTGTAGTCGACGTGTTTTGGCTTTTTGGACTACATCCACATCTTGGTACAGCTCATAGAGTTCGCGGTTGTATCTTCTCCTCCATTCGCCCTCCTCGCATAAGGGACCGAAGAATTTTTCTTTCGAAAGTGTTCAGTATTTGCTCTGCTTTCCTGCTTATCGTCCAGCACTCGGCTCCATACAACAGAACTGGCAGGATTAAAGTTTTGTAGAGCATACATTTCGTTTTCCGAGTTAGGAGTTTTGACCCCATTTGTTTCGTCAAACCGAAGTAGCAGCGGTTTCCTAGGGTAAGTCTTCGTCGAATCTCCACTAAGGTGTCATTCGTGGAGTTGATGTTTACTCCGAGGTAGGTAAACTCCTTAACCACTTCGAAGTTTCTGTTGCCAACAGTGACGTTCTGTCCTAGGCGGTGGACAGATGCGCCTTTGTTTGTTGACAACATGTACTTGGTTTTGTCCTCATTCACTTCAAGGCCAACACGTTTCGCCTCTTCTTCAAAAGCCTCTAACACGGCGCGATGGGAGCGACCGATGATGTCGATGTCGTTTGCGTATCCCAGCAACTGGAGAGATTTGTTGAAGATAGTGCCTTCCGTGTTCACACCTGCCCTGTGCACTATCTGTTCTAGCACAAGATTGAAGAAGTCACATATGGAATAGTTCGGAGGAACTGTTTCGATTATGTCTCTATGTTACAAACTCTGTATCAAACTTAATATATCCTTAGGATAGGGCATAAATATGAAGTTTTAAAACATGGGCGGGGTAGTAGGCGGATTTTAAATATGTGTGTTTACACTTGTATTGCTTCTCCTTCTCAAACCCCCAGATATAAAATGTTATCTTCGTAAGTAGCCCAAAACTTGGGGCCCAAAAGACGGACGAACAGAGGGACATGCCTCACTCAATTTCATTACAAATACACGTATGTATGTATATGCTTTTAGAGTATATCTCGAGCGAGGGATTCGAAGTTCGATTCCCAACAGCTTTTTTCACGAGTGCAACAGTTAAGGGTCCTACTATTTAATGCGGTGTCAGAAAGGCATTTTTTTGTTTAAGAAGTTTTTCTTGACAGTTACATTACATATACTTTCGGTTGTTTGTCAAAAACCTGATACCTGAAGGGACTAGTCCCGCCAAATATTTGTATTTTTTATTTGTGTCTCGATAATACCTTTAAAATAGGGTATATAAAAGATATAATAAATAAATTGGCAAAAATTAAGGCAAAAGTACATCAACTGGTTGAAAAAACAATCCATAAAACTAATTCCTTCTTCAATTCACTCGTTTCTAAATGTTGCAGAGCGACAGGTACATATGGTTAACACCATTCAATAAGTCGAAGCACACGCAAACTCTTTCGGGAATTTGTCTTTAATAAATTGTGTGAAAGCAATCTTTAAAGCATGGACGTATGTACATATACATGAATGAATTCATGTACACGCTCGTACATATACACATTTGTACATCAGTATATATCTTATGAATGTGTGTATGATACATTTGCTGTGTAAACGCTTTTACACTGATTGAAAAATCCTTTTCACTTATCTGTCTTAAGTCAATAAGGATACCCGCAATCGATATTATACGTTGAATGTATCTTTATATGGTTGTATAAATGTGTGGATTTTTTTTAAGATGAAAAAACATTTTTCCAAGGACACTTGTGAAAGGATTTGCAATAAAATGTTTTTCATCCTTTGATTTCTCATGGATAAGACTGATTCTAACTCAAGCGATAAGTCTTGTTGTGAAACACACTACAAAGAGGAATTCGTTTAAATTTAATTTGATTTGACATAAGGTTTTCATTGGTATCACATCAAACAACCTCCTATTAATAAACGAAGTAACTGATTGTAAAACAAAGAAATATCAAAGGTTTGATGTAGGAAACTATTTGACACCTAATTAATCAAAACGATTCTAATAACAAGATCTGATCTATTAATTTCAGATAACATACAAAAAAGCTGCAGTCCATCTGGAACTAATCGTATGAAACCCTATCTTCCTTCTTATGTAGCCTTTATAAAGTGGGCGTAACATACTGTATTTGTTTATTGAATTACTACGATCATTTCGAATGTTTGAGGATGTTAAATGTAGAACATTACCAAAATCGGGTTTTTAATGAAAACGACCTCATAAAATGGGTGTGGCTAAGGACAATGTATGGTAAATTGTATATAATTTGAATATTCAAAAATTAATCCTAATGATTTTATAACTAACTAGATGACCCAACGGACTTCGTCGCGTCCAATATTTGGTGAAAATAGAATAAAATCAAGTATTAATTTCTTTGAATTCTATTCGCTTTATTGAAATCTAAAAAAAAAGAATAGAACAATGATTGTATTCAATTTAAGGCTGCATGATACACAACATTTGCACTTGCACATATGTATGTATGCGTTAAAATCTACCTCAGGGATTACGTGGAAACGACTTGTTAGCTATAGATAATTTTATGGACAAAGATAGACAACTTGCTCTGCAGTAATCTATGTATTATTTAAAAAGCTGACACCGCAGGCGTTGCCCTGCGTCATTTCAAATTGCAGAAAATCTGCGGTCAATTGGCCATTGCAATTGATGCTTTGTGTTGAAATATTTGCTGGGTGGGTTGCGGTCGGGTCGATTTTGAATTGTATTTCCCCTCATTGAAGCACTCTGTGATAAACGATATTTTTCATTTTGTTGTCAGGTGCGTAAACGATCAAAGCGGATGGTTTCCCGACACGGGAACATGCGACATACAGTTGACCGTGTGAAAAACATTAATTTTCTAGATTCAGGCCACAAACACTCAATGATTGGCCTTGTGAGTTATAGATTGACATGGCGAATGCGAGACGAATTGGAAATTGGATTCGCTTAAACTCGAATGGCATATCGGTTGGGATCATTGGAATTCTCGGAATGAGCACATAATCACATTTGAACTTTCCTTTTAGTACTCTCGCATGAATCACATTGCTCATGAGTTTTGTGACCGCTAAACGCGTTCCGTAGCATAATTTTGGTTGATTGAGATTGCGAAGCATGATGACGACTGAACCAACCTTCAATTGTAAACTGTGCGGTGGCAAGCCTGGCACATCCGATGAATTCAAAAACTCAGTTGGATAGTTGGTTGCTTCTTCTTCGTTTGTTACACAGTCGATAGATTTGAAAGAATGCAGGGAACCAACGATTTGATTTCGAATTGAGCAGTTTAAGTGATTCACATCCTTGTTCTTTGCCGCTAAAATTGCTCTTTCACACAACCAATCGTAGTTTTTGTGTTTAGCTATGATGTTCAGAAACACGTTGTTGATGAGCTCCTCTTTCGTTGAGACGAAATTGCAAAAATTCGGCGGGAACATTATCAATCCATTCGATGCGTCGACAGGAACACGACCATTACCGATAGTTAGCATTACCGAAGTGTTCTCGGCAGATGGATCGTTTAGTAATGCAACTCGCATCTTTGTCGTCAGCTGATGTTTCTTCACATAACGCCACAATGTCCATGATTTGAGGCATGCATTGATCTCATCGGCAGCGGTCGATCGTGGTATTACTGGTAGTGTTTGCCGGAAATCGCCTGAGAGTAAAATCAATGCACCCCCAAAACGTCTTGCGTCATTACGCAGATCTTTCATAGTGCGATTCAGAGCTTCTAAAGCATGTTTATGCGACATTGTGCATTCGTCCCAGATAATGATTTTACTTGCTACCAAAACTTTGGCCATTGCTGAATGTTTCGCTATGTTACATGTTGGTTCTTCAACCGCTTGAAGGTTTAATGGCAATTTCAATGCCGAATGAGCGGTTTGGCAACCTTCCAGCAGCGCAGCCGCTATTCCAGAAGAAGATCTTGCACGAACTGTAGCCAAAATCAATGATATGAGGAATGTTTTGCTTGTTGTATTCACGTTCACGCTGTAATTCTCGTTCGAAAGCGTCGTTTTCCTAACCTGACTAACAAACTGCCGCACATGAGGTAACACATGTCTGCTATCAAAACCAAAGCCTGGTTGTGCATCTCTTCATTCATCTCAAGATGGAGATTCTCTGAATGGACACGAACTCGATGCAAAATGTCTTCTGACATGTCATCCTTGTACTTGTCCCACAATTCACGTGGATTCGATGGAAAACATGTGGAAATAATGATCGCAAATAATGTGTGTATCTGACTTGGGGATGCAGAAACAGTTGCTTCAGCGATTGTCGTGTCCCAATGCGTATCGTTTTCAAGCAAATTGAGCTCCTGACATGCAGCACGAAGTGTTGGCAACACTACACCATTGACAGTTCGAAGTGATTCAAATGATGTCGGCCCACGAACATTGCAGCAATAGTCGCAAGTAAAAGCATTCATCATTCTTCGGATGAACTGTATAAACACGGCCAAGAGCTTCAGTAGAACGCACATCCGGATGACCAGGAACTACATCGCCTTGCTTTCGACGTTGAAATTTTTTCGATGGAGCATTCCAAGTGTAATAACGCGGCATCTCTGAGTAAAGTACCGTACGTGCAAACGGATCAATTTGGCAAATCGAGAAGAAACTCGTTGACCGTTCTCCAGATGCACTGCCAAATGTGTAACAGTCGGATAGTGTTCGTGAATGGGAAATGAAAATATACGCCAAATCGCAAAAAATTGTCAAAAAAAATAATTGCCACAATGTAACGTAAACATAAACGTCATCTATCATGAAGATGGCGTCGTAAAATCGCTCTATACAAAATGTATGGGAAAATGAATTTTCTTCATAATTATTTTTTCCGGGATTTTTCGGGAATTTTCTTAGGTATTCTTCTTGTTTGGCCGGAGACCAGTCCGAATTGGTGCGAATCATCGAAATCTGTCGGGGCGTTCTTGAGTTATAAGCGTATTTAGATTATTTAGATTTTCTATCAGCCCGAATTTCTGTTAGTTATTTGGGCTAATTTTTACTTTATCTGGGCCACCTGAAATTTTGTTTTTTTTTTATTCAGTTGTTAGACTCTCCTGCATTTTAAATACCGGCAGGCTGTCAAATTAATCTTTTGTTGCGTTCAAGTAGACATTTGTGTTAAAAACATTGGAAAAACTTATAGTACGTACACTGCAAAAGGGCTTTTTTATTGTGGGAATTTATTTTTAAAGTCAGAGCTCATTTCAACAATGATTCGCCAACACCCTTCATTGTCAAACAAATAGTATTTGTGAACTTTAGGAAAGAATAAAATTATAAGAAAACAGAATATAGTAAAAAATTATTATTATTAATGCGAAAACTTTTCGATAACATTTACAAATTCATTACTTTATTATTACTAAAGTATAAAACATTTAACGCTAGATCACAGAGTGGTAAAAACTTTAATCTAATAAAATTATTTTAAGTAAATTAAATAAATAATAACATCATATTTTACTTTTGATTGCATAAGCAAAGATCACTAAAATATTAATCAGGCATTAGTGGTTAGGACGTCATTTTGACAAAAGTTAACAACTGAGGAAGTAATAAATAGTTTAAGTAGCATGGTTGGTTGGTTGGTTGGTTAAAACCGGCCGTTGATGAGAAATGCACTTCGACCAGAGAAGGTCCATTATGCTGTTGATGTGTAAGATGGGTGGATCACCCTCTTACTCTGGGAACCATCTGCTCCTTTGTATGAAGGAGCTAATCTTGGCCGTGCATGAGTTGTTGAGATCGTTTAGATCATTGAAAAGGTATTCACCTAATGTAGCCTTTCTAGTAATGGCGAGTGCACGGCACGTGCACAGGAGGTGACTGATGGTCTGCTCTTCCTCTTCATCCCTACAGTTTCTACAGAATTCGTTGTAGGAGATGCGCAATCTTTGAGCATGTCTTCCTGTCGCACAGTGTCCAGTGAGGGTATTAACTATCTTGGAGAGGGTTTCCTCTCTTATGTTTTAGGAGTCCGATAGACCTAGTTTTATTTAAAGTCGCCCAAAGCAGCGTAGCGATATGACATTGGTCGAGTTGATGTCATCAATGGTTGGCCTCATTCACCGCGTCGGCGTTAATAAGGTATTTAACAAAAAACGTAGGCGCCTTGATGTCCGTGACGTATATGCTATTAAGACCAGAGTAGTTAGTTCGTCAGCCTCACATTTCGCTGGTATGTATGTCACAGTGACCTAGTACCCAGCAAAGCGTGAGGTTGTACCGTCCAACTATCTCGTTAAGAGATACGCTGCCTTCTTTCACTGCCTTGAATGTCGTTGTGCTGGGAATTTGATGGCTGCCTGCCTGTCGATGTACATATATGATAATATCGGAGCCGTGACATAAGGCCATATTTAAAAATATTTCGGAGTATGGCTTATGTCCCATCGCATTTCTCATTCATGGGAAACATTGAAAAAGAAACTTTGCATATACCCAACCTCGCATCTACCCCAAATCCAACAGTGACCGCTAGCAGTGGGGTTGCAGGGGGCAGCATGGCCTCCCATAGATATTCCACTATCTATGCACATAAAGCAAAATTTGCTTAAAGTCCTTCTATCAAAGTTTTATAAGGCCAATTGCTAGAATTTGAAATTTTATTAAAAAAAAAAAACATATGGTCTTATGTCTCAAATTTATTTGGTCTTATGTCGCTTTTCGAAAGTGACACTTTGTGAAAGCGTCATAAGATCATATTTTGATATATGGCATGGACGTTAACGAAAGAATACATCCTTAGTGGTTTTGAACCCAAAATTCTTCGGACGATCTTCCGTCCCTTTTGCGTTGACGGGATTTGGAAGAGGAGATTTAACAGCGAACTCTACGAGTTGTACAGCGACATAGACCTGGTCAGAAAAGTATGCATCAGTCGTCTAAGATGCCTAGGACATGTAGAGCGAATGGGTACCAACGCTCCAGTCTGAAGAGTCTTCGAATCCAACCCAAAGAAACAATGCTGTACAGGATGACAAGTGGAAGAGAACCTCAACCAATTTGGAGTGCGAAACTGGAGGCAGTTAGCCAAAAATCGCGCTAACTGGAGAGGCTTGTTGGTTGAGGCCCAGATCCACCCCGGATCGCAGATGGATCACAATTGATGGAGAATCGGGGCGGGGGTTTACTGCCGAAAGCCACATCTCAATTACGCATTACATTTGGAACAATTCGTGATTTTTTTTAAGGCAGAGATTTTTGCTATACTGAACGGCGCGGAACTACTACTTAGTACCGGAACCCGAGGCAACTACATTAACTTTTGCTGGGACACTAAAGGCACTAGGGCTCCAATCCAATAATCAACTTAAAATTAATAAAGGAATGGGGAACTTAATATCTTGGCAACCTCATATCAGGTCAACCTGATTTGGGTACCTGGTCGCTGCAATATACCAGGGAACGCAGCAGTAGTTTGGTATATCTATGGTTACAACCTTAGGAGTAGCCTTAAAGGTTGTTAAAACCGCATACTGTAGCTCGTTCGTAAAACACCACGAAAACATGTGGAAAGGACTGCAAACCTGCAAAGCTGCCAAACACATGACTTGTCACCATTAGGCGAAGAGAGCGTTCGATCTAGGCATGAGACAATTAAGACGGGTGGTGGGTCTATGCATCTGACACATTAACCTGAACAAACACGCGTACAGACTGGGACTGGTGACATCAAGCACCTGCCGGGGATGCGAAGAAGAGGAAGAAAGTCTCGAGCACTTTCTCTGCGAATGTGCCGCATTAGGGGGCTGAGTTATCTTAGGTGCTACATTTTCGGAAAGATCCTGGAGTTTGTCAAAATATAGAACGTTTTCCGGAACAGTGAAACTCACCCAATGCCACCACGGGGCATTGTCTGGTAGCCAAACATGACAGAAAGCTTGGTGCTCCCTTCAACGATTTCTGTAGACGCTGTACAGACGACGAAAAGAAGCAAACCATGACACACCTTCTGTGTACCTGTCCTACCATATCGGTTTTGAGAACGAAAACCTTAGACGAATACTTCTGCGAATATCTTAACGATCCAGCTAGACTCAACTTAAAGAAAATAAATAGCTTCTAGTTTAATGTCTATATACATATGTATGTACATATACAAATATTGTTACAAAATTGGAAATTTGCTGGGACTACATTGACTTCTTTTTCATCTCCATAAGTCTTCACAGTACGAACAGTTGATTAAGGAAGTCCCATAGACCGTGCAATATCAACTGCCTTTTCTCCTTTTTCCAAGCGTTGTAGAATATCCAGTTTAGAGTTAATTACTAAAACGTTTCTAGCTTTCTTCTTAAGAACAAATTTAGGTAACTCACAAGCCTTTCTTTTTCCGTCCATAACAAAAACAGCTACAAGAAAATGTATGCACATACATACATGCATACATTGTACATAACGTATGTTCACATAGTATGAATATTGCAACTTGCCAAAATGCGTCACAACTTAACAGTAAAAAGAAATATTTAAACTTTTAAAATTAATTAGTTTAGTTTTCCACTTTAGTAACTAGATCGAAAAACAGCCTAGTATGACAACTGACAAAAGTAAAATCAAACATACAGAAAAGCTACAATCCGTCTGGAACGGATCGTATGATACCCTATCCTCGTTTCTATAAAGTGCTCATGCCCAAATTGCATTTGGTACTCAAATATGGCTATAACGTCGAACGTTTGAGGATGTTACATGTGAAATTTCATGAAAATCGGTTTTTTGATGAAAACGCCCCCTAAAAGTGGGCGTAGCCAAAACTGTTCTATGGATGAATTGTAGGAAATCTGAATACCTAAATATTTTGACTTAACAAAATTTTTCGGTTTCATATAATTTAGTGAAGTTATAAAAAAGTAGGCGTGGCAGTGGGCGGATGTAAAAAAAATTTACACTTCTACTGTATCTTTTCGTCAGAAGCCCAGATATGAAATTTCAGCGTCCTAGTTAAAAATTTAAGGCCCAAAAATCGGTTTTATGATGAAAACGCCCCCAAAAAGTGGGCGTGGCCAAAACTTTTGTATGGGTGGATTGTAGGGAATCTGAATGCCTAAATATTTGGTCTTAACAAAATTTTTCGGTTTCATATAATTTAGTGAAGTTATGAAAAAGTGGGCGTGGCAGTGGGCGGATTTCAAAAATTTTTACACTTGTACTGTATCTTTTTCTCAGAAGCCCAGATATGAAATTTCATCGTCCTAGCTTAAAATTTAAGGCCCAAAAAGCGGTGACATACGGACGGACGGACGGACGGACGGACGGTCATCGCTCAATCGATTTCGCTATTGATGCTGATCACGAATATAAGTTAAAGTGAAATACGTTGAACTTTGAATTGCACTTGCCAATCGTGCATTTCCTCCCAGACGGAATTCTGGGAATACCTTGCGACACCTTATTCAAATTCATTCTGCTGATCTAATTACTTTTGATTTTATAAATGCATGTGGAATAAAGAAATACCTTTAGTCTTAGTTTATTCTTAGCTTCGAATTTATGTGAAATAAAGGTTAGGCAATCTGCCTAGAAAATAATATTTTTTTCAAATAATAAACGTGTTTCCAATTAACTGGCGCCCGAGCAGGGACTGCGACGTTCGCTGCCTAAATAAATAAGTGCGTATAAAAAAACGCGTGTGAGTAACAATCACCTATCAGGCAACGTGCGAAAACCAAGTGCGTGAAAAAACGCGAGTGCGTGACGTTCTTAAAAGAAAACCGTGCGAGAATCAAGTGCGATAAGAACAAAAGCAAAAGTGGACACCAAGCCACTAAAAAAGGCAGTGTTGTGTAAGGGAAACGAGGCCCCCCAGTAGACCTGTAAAAGAAAGGACAAAAAGGAGTCCAGACGTTTGGACAGCCGCCCTAACCAACGATCAGCAGTTCCTGAAACCCTACCCGAAATCGTTATGGAAATAAAGTTTTTATTATTGATATTCTTGTAAGTCGAATAAAATCCTATATAAAAAACAAAGCCCTTATTGCCCATTATTGCCCAAATAATTTTTTTTTTCTTGTGTAAACTAAGACTCATTTTCGCTTATCAATTCTTTTTGTTTAAACTAAGTCTCATTTTCGCTTATCAATTCTTTTTATTTAAACTAAGTCTCATTTTCGCTTATCATTGCTCAAATTTCAATCTTGAACGTAAATAAATAAATTTAAAATGTCAAATCCAAACAATCTAATTAGGCCAGCTCGTTTAGAATTACCGCCTGAAATAAATGCGGCACCTTCCGCTTCTTCCGCTCCTTCCGCTCCTTCCGCTCCTCCCGTCCCTCAAGTTCCTAATCAAGTTGATAGTAATATGATAGAACTCATAACACAACTAGTGACAAATACATTACAGTTACAAGGTCGACAAATTTTCAATTCAATCATGAATCCCGCATCAGATATAAATAATGACATCGACCAGCCGATTAACGTTATTAATGATAGAAATTTGTCTGATATGGACAAAATTCCTGATGTAGTAAAAAGCCTTCGTGACTTTTCTGGACAGGCCCAAGAGTTTAATTCATGGAAGAAGAGTGTTGAACGAATACTCAAAATCTACGAACATCTCAAGGGAACCCCAAAATATTATGGCATACTGTCTGTCATTAGAAACAAAATAACGGGACACGCCGATATAGCATTAGAATCCTATAATACCCCATTGAATTGGGAGAAGATTTCTAAATGTTTAACTTTACACTACGCAGATAAGAGGGACTTAGGCACCCTCGAATATCAGATGACAACTCTGGTGCAAGGTAATAGCACTATACCCGAATTCTATCAGACAGTCTACCATCATTTATCTCTCATTCTTAATAAATTAGGTTCCTTGGACATGAGCCAAGAATCTTTAAATAATATGACCCAATGTTATCGCGACAAGGCACTAGATACCTTCGTCAGAGGACTAAAGGGCGATCTCCCCAGATTGCTTAGCATAAGGGAACCGGCAGACCTACCTCAGGCCCTGCACCTTTGTTTAAAGCTACAAAATGTTGACTTTAGAGCTCAACATGCTAATAATTCGCAATCTACTGTTCGGAGAACCTTCCAACAAATACCACCGCCGGCTCCTCCTAGAAGGAATATTCTTTCAAATCCAACACCCATTCCTGCTCCTAGGCGCGATTTCTTTCCGCAATTACTTCACAACCCATATAAGCCTCAAACACCTCAATTTCATCAACAAAGACCTCAATACCAACAACGGCCACCGCCAAACCAACGTCCACTCCCTCCCAAACCAATGGACGTCGATCATTCTCTGAAGTCTGAAAGGGTCAACTACCAAAATAGACCCCGAAATCAGCAGTTTGGTCAAAAACGAGAGCATTCGCAGCAAGTTCACCAGCCACAAAAAATGCAAAGAGTTTATCACACCGAAGAATGCAACCCAGAAGAAAAGGAATTGGAAGAATACGAAAATCAAATATGCCAAGAAGACGAAAACTACGAACAGTCATTCGCAGACTATAATGCTGACGCAGATGATGAACACTATCTTGACCAACCTCAACAATTAGATGACATATATTTTTTAGATTAAACCGCTCTTCGCTCCCATATTTCGAGCACATTGCGAAGAGTGGACAAATTCTCAAATTTCTCATAGACACAGGCTCGAGCAAAAATTATGTTCAACCCCGTCACATCCGCAACCCTCTTCCAAATAAGAAAAGCTTCTATGCCAATTCAGTAGGTGGAAATATTAAAATTACTCACCATAGTTTCATTCAACTCTTTGGCCCCGACGTAGAAAAATTAGAATTCTTTATTCTGCCTAGTCTCATTTCATTTGACGGCATAATTGGAAATGATACGTTAAAAAAATTAAATGCTGTAATTCACGCCAAAAATAACTACATGACAATTCACCCCAATATAGTCATAAAGCTCAAACAACATATAACAGAGACGGTCAATAATGTACACATTAGAACCTCTCATTTGAATAAAGAAGAGTCCGATAACCTTATTAAAATGGTAAATACTTACACCAAACTTTTTTCTGATCCTGAGGAAAAATTGACTTATACAACAAACGTTAAGGGCGAGATCCGAACCACAAGTAGTCAACCAGTCTACTCAAAATCATACCCATACCCAAGAGCACTTAAAGAAGAGGTCGAAAAACAAGTAAATAAGCTGTTAGAGGATGGAATTATCCGACCATCCAAGTCTCCCTACAATTCTCCGGTCTGGATTGTGCCGAAAAAAATGGACTCCTCCGGAGAGAAGAAGTTTCGCATGGTAATCGACTACAGGAAACTGAATTCGATAACCATTGCAGATAGATACCCTATCCCAGAGATTAATGAAGTTCTCGCTAATCTCGGCAATAACAAGTGGTTCTCAATAATAGATCTCAAAAGTGGGTTTCACCAAATACAACTCAAGGAGTCAGATATTGAAAAAACGGCTTTCTCCATCAATAACGGAAAGTTCGAATTCACTCGACTTCCGTTTGGCCTCAAAAATGCTCCAGCCGTATTTCAAAGAGCTCTTGATGACATCTTAAGAGAGCATATTGGAAAACGCTGCTATGTCTATATCGATGACATTGTTATCTTCGGCAAAAATAAAACCGAACACCTGAAAAACCTTGAAGCCGTGTTTGAAACTCTTGAACGCGCAAATATGAAAATACAGCTTGATAAATGCGAATTCTTTCAGGAAGAAGTAGAATTCCTGGGCTTCGTTATCGGTACGAACGGAATTAAGACCAATCCGAAAAAGGTTCAGGCCATCGCCGAACTACCACCTCCTAAAACTCTTAAAGACTTGCGATCATTCTTAGGTATGTCAGGCTATTATCGCCGATTTATTAAAGACTATGCGAAAATAGCGAAACCACTGACATCCCTTCTAAGAGGGGAAGATGGACGTGTGTCCAAACATCTTTCTAAAAACAAAATAATCGAACTCGACTTAAATGCCGTCAACTCTTTTCAAAAAATTAAACAATCACTAATCTCTAAAGAAGTTATTCTTATTCACCCAAACTTTGACAAAGACTTTGAACTAACAACAGACGCTTCTGATTACGCAATCGGTGCTGTTTTATCTCAGGACAGTAAGCCGATAACGTTCCTATCACGGACATTAAACAAAACAGAAGAAAGTTACGCCACTAACGAGAAAGAGATGCTCGCCATCATCTGGGCACTCAACTCGCTTAGGAATTTCCTTTACGGATCCAAAAAGGTAAAGATCTATACGGATCATCAGCCATTAACATACGCGCTGAGCAATAAAAACACAAATCATAAGATGAAGCGATGGAAGGCAATTCTGGAGGAGTACAATTACGAACTGATGTACAAACCAGGAAAATCAAACGTTGTTGCCGACGCTTTATCACGACTTCCACAAAACACACAAATAAATTCAATGACTATGACACAACATAGTGATGATAGCTCATCACATAATTTGATTCCAACAGTAGAAATACCTATTAATGTCTTCCGCAATCAACTCATTCTCAAAATCGGAAATGAAACTAACCACCAATTTCTAATTCCATTTCCAACATACCACAGGCATATTTTCACTCAACCGAGTTATACTGACACAGACATCATTAATATATTTAAAAAATATCTTAACCCTAGCACGATAAACGGCCTACTTACAAAAGAAGAGATTATGGGTCGAATACAGAACTTTTATCCTTTACACTTTGCCAGTTATAAAACTAGATACACTCAAACAATTGTCGAAGACATTGTCAATGAAATAGAACAGGAAAACAAAATTCTTAACATCCATCGAAGAGCACATCGAAATCCGGAAGAAAACCGTAAGCAACTGCTTGAAAACTTTTATTTTCCAAAAATGGCAGCTAAGATTAAGAAATTAGTAAGAAATTGTCGAACATGTAAAGAAAATAAATACGAACGACATCCAAATAAGCCTATCCTGGAACCAACACCAATACCAAATTACCCGGGTCACACGGTTCACTTCGATATCTTTTCAACAGAGAAAGTCTTGGTATTAACTGCTATATGCAAGCTTACCAAATTTGCGAAAACCAAAATAATCCAATCTAGAGCAATAACTGACATCAGGCAACCTCTTCGAGAAATGTTGTTCTCTTTTTGCATTCCCGAAAATGTGGTCATAGATAATGAAAAAGCTCTCAATTCTGCAAGTATTACATCCATGATGGAAGACGAGTTAGGAATACGCATTCATAAAACACCACCATACAAAAGTGAAGTGAATGGACAGATTGAACGTTTTCATTCTACTCTTTCCGAGATCATGCGATGCCTTAAAGCTGAACAGACTCCTCGCTCCTTTGAGGAACTACTCGAAAGAGCAACAAATGAATATAATTTCACAGTCCACTCTACAACTGGTAAAAAACCAGTTGAACTCTTCCTTGGCCGATGCCCTAGAGTAACTCCTGAAGAATTCGAAAAAACCCGCCAACAAAATATCGAAAGGGTTACTCTGAAACAACGAAAGGACATTGTATATCACAATAAAAAACGGAAACCAATTAAAATTTATGAGCCGGGAGATGTAATTTTCGTTAAACACAACAAAAGATTAGGGTCTAAATTAACTTTTCGATACAGGAGAGAAGTAGTCAGAGAAGATAAGAACACCGTAGTTATAACGCAATCAGGGAAAACTGTACACAAAAGCCATATAAGAAACTGACTGACATATTTTACTCATTTCAGATCCACGCCCTATACCGTAAGAGGAGAAATCCAAATTTTAGATTTCTCAAACTCACAATTTGTTTCACTACACACTGGACAAACAAAAATACAGAACGGAAACTTCAAATTGATCCATGAGATTGACCTTGACCAATACGAACAATTTATAAACAATATTGCTCCAACGCTTGAACTCAACTCAACTAAGAACAATCCCTTATTTCCTTACCTTATCCATGAATTCCAACAAATACAGAATCTAATCCATACCCTGAAACCGCAAAAAATTAAAAGATCGTTAAATTTCATAGGCTCTACATGGAAGTGGATTGCTGGCAATCCGGACCATGATGATTTCATAACCATAAAACGAAAAATGAACAACTTACTTGTTAACTCAAATGATCAAGTTGTAATAAACAAATTACATAATGAAAGAATCAATAATATAACCAAAATCACGAATGAAATTGAAGCAATGTTAAAAGAAAACAAATATATCAATAATGAAATTGTATCCGAGATTCAATATAAATTAAAAATTGTAAAAGAAGAATTAGAAAACATAAATCTAGCTGTTCACTGGGCAAAACTAGGAATTGTTAATTCACTTATTTTAACGAAAGAAGAAATAAACTTAGCCATTAGCACACTTAATAAAGAAAATATTCCTTTTCCCACTATAGAAGAAGCTTTAGACTTTGCTCAAATAAAGATAATAACTAATTCAATTTCAATCCTATACATTGTCAATATTCCAATAACTGAATCTGTCATTTACGAAAAATTGTTACTTAAACCTATCAAAAGAAAAGGTACAGCAATAGAAATCAATTATAATGAAGTTGTAAAAAATAAAGAAGTAATTTTTGGACTAATCAATAAATGTAAGACAATTAATTATATTTCAATTTGCAACAAAGAAAAACTTGTAAATCTTTCAAACTCCACATGCATTCCTAATCTGTTAAAAAGCAAAATAGCTAAATGCAATCTAATGAATAGTCAGCACATTCCTACGATTGAAGAGATATCACCTGGAATAATACTACTGAACGACTTCAATGGTACTATCGAAGCCGAAGCAACACACCGCAACCTTACTGGCACTTTCCTCATCAAATACGAAAAAATCAACGTAACAATAAACAACAGAATTTTCGTAGCACAAGAAGTATCTACACATACTATCCTCCCAGCAATCCTACAACAAACTCCAATAGAAGACAAATTTCACGAGTTGCTATCCCTGGATATGATGCGCGAATTACACATAAACAACACAAAGAAAATTCAACTACTTCAAGTGGAAGGAGAATCGCAAACCCTCGTCAGCTATGGGACCATCATCCTAATTGGAATCCTCTTCGTAGTCCTAGCGGCTCGCAAAGTTTTGGTCAGGCGAGACACAAGGGTAGTTATTCAGCAACCAGAAATAAGAAATATTGAAACCCCTCCACACATTAAAAATACACCTACAACCGGAAATTCTATTACTCCTCGAACAAAGTTTAATGACCTCCCATATTTTTAAGCGATCGAGGACTATCGCATTTAAAGGGGGAAGAGTTAAAGTGAAATACGTTGAACTTTGAATTGCACTTGCCAATCGTGCATTTCCTCCCAGACGGAATTCTGGGAATACCTTGCGACACCTTATTCAAATTCATTCTGCTGATCTAATTACTTTTGATTTTATAAATGCATGTGGAATAAAGAAATACCTTTAGTCTTAGTTTATTCTTAGCTTCGAATTTATGTGAAATAAAGGTTAGGCAATCTGCCTAGAAAATAATATTTTTTTCAAATAATAAACGTGTTTCCAATTAACTTATATATACTTTATAGGGTCTATCTCGATTATTTCTCTATGTTACAAACTATGTGTCAAACTTAATATACCCTTAGGATAGGGTATAAAAAACAAATTGCATACAAATATGTACGTAATTTGAACTGAAATGCATGGCCTACTAAAAAAAATATTTCAAGAAAAAAAAATCGTTCGGAATTTTTTTTTTTTTAATTTTAAAAATTATGTACAACATATTGACGTATGTATGTTCGAAGCAAAAACGTCGTAAATGAAGGTAGCTTCCTGAAGTTTTTTGCAGTCGTAAGTCGAAATGACGTTAATCGAAGCGTCGTAAATGGAGGTATTACTGTAATGCCAATTTTTATTTTTTTTTTTTGTTTTGCTGTGGTTTTTTTTCTTTTATTTTTCAGGTTCCCGAGAGGTTAGTTTTTTCTTTGTTTTTGTAGTTGTTAAAATTATTTGCTTCTTCGTTGTTCCCACTCGATGTGAACATTTCCACATTCATTTTAAGAAGAAGCTAAAATCCCGCATCGAGCCGCTTATATAGCCGACGACACCTCCAAAATATCCATTATTACCCGCTATCTGTCCTCTCTATTCGTCTTCCTCACATGTATGTATATGTACATATGTATATACATATATGTATATTTATATATGTATATATTCATTTATATACAGTAAACTCGCGGCAACGTGACTATACGATAACGCGAACTATCCACTAACGTGAACACACAAATTTTTACATTAGCTATCCAGTAACATGAATACGAACCTTTCGATAACTTAAACAGTTGCTCTTGTTGACTGCGAATGTAAATTTTATCACGAATGAACATGTCCTAACAAGAAAAAATGGTACATAACTGTAACTGTTTATCCAATGATTTACATTGTGTATATTGTGTAAGTGTTTTGTTCTGCCTAAGAATATTAATTTCTCAAGTGATTTTGTTTAAGTTATTACATTTTTGTTAACTCTTGTGTTTATACGGGTATATTAAGTTTGACACATAGTTTGTAACATAGAAAAATAATCGAGATAGACCCTATAAAGTACATATATTCGTGATCAGCATCAATAGCGAAATCGATTGAGCGATGACCGTCCGTCCGTCCGTCCGTATGTCACCGCTTTTTGGGCCTTAAATTTTGAGCTAGGACGATGAAATTTCATATCTGGGCTTCTGAGAAAAAGATACAGTACAAGTGTAAAAATTTTTGAAATCCGTCCACTGCCACGCCCACTTTTTCATAACTTCACTAAATTATATGAAACCGAAAAATTGTGTTAAGACCAAATATTTAGGCATTCAGATTCCCTACAATCCACCCATACAAAAGTTTTGGCCACGCCCACTTTTGGGGGCGTTTTCATCACAAAACCAATTTTTGGGCCTTAAATTTTTAACTAGGACGCTGAAATTTCATATCTGGACTTCCAAGAAAAAGATATAGTACAAGTGTAAAATTTTTTTACATCCACCCACTGCCACGCCTACTTTTTTATAATTGTACTAAATTATATGAAACCGAAAAATTTTGTTAAGACCAAATATTTGGGTATTTACATTCCCTACAATTCACCCATAGAACAGTTTTGGCCACGCCCACTTTTTGGGGGCGTTATCATCAAAAAACCTATTTTGATAAAATTATACATGTAACATCCTCAAACGTTCGACATTATAGCTATATTTGAGTACAAAATGCAATTTGGCCACGCCCACTTTATAGACAGGAGGATAGGGTATCATACGATCCGTTCCAGACGGATTGTAGCTTTTCTGTATGTTTATAAATAAAATGAATAAAATCCGCTTTTTGTAATCACTTTTTGATGCAAATATGTTCAGTACATATGTATGTATGTATAAACTCTCGCAGCTAATCGTTATTTTACTTTAAAAAACTCCTATTCGATATCGTAAATTTTTCGATAATGTGAACGGTCTATGTTTTAATTAGTTTTATATATTTTTCAAACAAACTTCCAAATTTACACATCGTTTCCAGAATTTTTAAGTTTCCTCCGCTATATTGGAAAACCAACTTTTCCGCTTTTCGACCTTCACTTGTCTGATTCACTCTTATATAAAATTTTTCTGGATAGCCCTGATTTTTCCCGTCAAAAATAATGTCATATGTCCACGAAAAGATGGATCTCGAACCGAAAATCAATGACTTACAACTTTCATAATTTGTTGACATCTTTGATTTCTATTTCCTATTGATTTCTTGCTTCCAGTTTCTTCTATTCATCTTTTCCTTCCTTCCTCAAAGATTTCCATCAGCGTTTTACCCGGCCGAAAAAAAATTCTTCCTCGGGAGTCTTGTGGTTATGGCCAAATTACGACCGACTCAAGTGATTAGTGCGTTGGACTACGGAGCGAGATTCAATCTCAGATGCAGGTAAGCTGGTGGGATAGTGATCATCGGAAGGAAAATAGACGGAACGCACAGGTAAGTGGTTGAGTTTAAAACCAATAACCTGAAGATTCAGAAGGTTTATCTTTACAGGAAGGTGGTTAGCAGTGACGGTGGCGCTGGAAGCGCAGGACTTTTTGATGGCAGATGAGTCTATGGTTTGGCGAGATTGACTTTATTTTTTTTTGTTTCTCCTCAGGTATTCAGGCTGATGGTAAAAGTGTGACGAAGACAAGGGAATACACTCCTGGGCGGCGGTAAGAGTGCAGTGGCGGTGAGATTTGCCCTTGAAGCGTGGGTGGTCAATTGCTTTGGCCGCCCACTTTCGTTACAATATATTATTACAGAGATTGCAAACCAGACCACAGTGTTGGGTCGATTTTCATTTCGCTTCCACGATCTTAGCCTGAGAGTCTCTTTGGATTTCTTCACAGTTCCTCTTTGACTTTGATTCCTCGTGTAAACGCTAGCATCTGTTTAACAGATATCTGGTTCATCCTCTGGGTTTCTACCCAGTGGCTTCCCAGGACCTCCCGGTTCATTTGCCGGTTTTCAAAGAAATGTTTAATGCCGAAACGGCGAACCATATTTCTTCAGCATGTGTTCACACCGGAACTGGTTGTTTTTCCTTTTGTCCCATATCGAAAGCCTCCATGTAGGTTCCGGTGCTGGTAATTCGGTTTTTCCATAATGGTATCACAGTCGACCTTCTTCTGGTCTAAGTGGATACAAATTCTTAATGTACTAATCTAGTACATTAGTGTATGAGAACATAATATGTATGTACATGTGTAGTTTGCTTTAAGTCATTTTCGCAAACAACTTTTAAACTAATCTATAGATTTTGATAATTATCTTTTTATGGAGACGTAGTATACATTGTTTTTATAGTGTAAACAAACAAAATCATAACAATATAATCAGCTTACATAAAATATTTATTTTAAGCACTAATCCATAAAGGACTGCACTAGCAGTAATATTTTCGCAGTCAAATCCTTCCAATAAAAGTTTTGTACACCTACGATCTATCACCTCCCATTCACTTATCGAGATATTCCTGAATACATGGAGAAGCAATATTTCTTTTTTGAATCAGTCATGGGAATTTCTTTTGAATCCGTACAAATCCCAAGATATACGACACCAACCCCATTTTATTACTTCACATCAGTCTACTTCACAGTGTTCAACAGCGTGAATACATTTCTCTATAAATAAAAACGACACCAATCAGGTCGCATGCCTGGAGTCTATCATACATAAATAATCAGCGATATACATACACATGCACATACAAAGAAAGATATGTGCTTTGTTTACTTTGATCCTGGCAGAGTTGGAATGCTAGAGCTTGCTGAAATTACCATCTACCAATAGGTTTCATCTAAACGGATTCATTTCAAGTTCCAATTTTAACACGCTTGACTATCTTTTCTCGCTTGAGTTGTATAAATGTACATATGTATGTACATATTTTTGAAAAATAAAGGTAAATACATACATAAGTATGTATTTCAGGTACATGTAGATATATTTTATTACTTTAATTCTACCTAAATCACACAATCGAATGTCAAAAGTATTTACATATATATTTATGTATGTATGTAGCTTTGAATTTATAATTTGTATTGGAGAAAATCTTGTCAAAATGTTTAATAAAATAATAATTAATTTTGTTCAGAAATTTTCCAGTAAAATTTAATTTTTTGTCATTACAATAACTTTCAATTTCATCACATTACATATTTATACCTTATCTTAAAGGTATATTCAGTTTGACACATAGTTTGTAACATAGAGAAATAATCGAAATAGACCCTATAAAGTATATATGTACATATATTCATGATCAGTATCAGTAGCGAAAACTATTGAGTCATGTCTATTCATCCGTCCGTATGTCACCACTTTTTGGGCCTTAAATTTTGAGCTAGGAGCATACAATACAAGTGTAAACATTTTTAAAATCCGCCCACTGTCACACCCACTTTTTCATAACTAAATTACATGAAGCCGAAAATTTTTACTAAGACCAAATATTTAGATATTGGAAAGCCCACTTTTTGGGTGCGTTTTCATAAAATAACTAATGTTTAAGGATGTTATATATAATTTTCCATATCACATCCTTAAACATTCGAAGTTATCGTTGTAATTCGACAAAAAATGCAGTATGCCACGCCCACTTTATTAGGGCTGCATAGAAAGGAGGATGGGGTTATCAAACGATCCGTTCCAAATGGATTGCAGCTCTTCTGTATGTTTTTACATAACATAGTTTCTCGTCAGTTCTTTTAATTTCTTTTCCATAATTATATCCTACCCCTAAAGGTTTGTAACATAGAGAAATAATCGAGATAGACCATATAATGTATATGTATTCGTGATCAGCATCAATAGCGAAATCGCAAATCAGATTGTCTACATTTCACCCATATATCAATTTTGGCCACGCCCACTTTTTGGGGGCGTTTTCATCAAAAAAACAATTTTGATGAAATTTTACATATAACATGCTCAAACGTTCGAAGTTATCGTAGTAGTTCACTAAAAAATGCAGTACGGCCACATCCAGTTTATAAGGGCTAGATAGGAAGGAGGATAGGGTATCATACGATCCGTTCTAGACGGATTGTAGCTTTTCTGTACGTTTGGAAGAGATTTTAAATTTATTGAGAATGGAAGCGTGAGCAAATTCTTTTCTTAACCACTGTGAGGTAACTTAAAGGTAAACGGCAGCAGTTGTATTTGCTTGCTCAATATATCAAGGAGTATCAGATGAAAAATCAGGTGCTTACGCGAGACAGTTATAGTAGCATCATCTGCATAAGTGAACTCCTTCCTCGCCTTCCAGGATTATTAATAGTTTATTGACCACCAAATTCCAAAGAAGAAGGGATAGAACATCTCTTTCTGGAGTGCCTCTACTAACATCTTCTAGTAGATGTCCCAACCAGCTTGGAATTGATAATCCGACCATTAAGTAGTAGATTAATCAATTCACAAAAATGTGCTGTTGACCTTCAATTCTAAAAGTGCCTTTGCTATCGCTGATACATATGTATATTGACATTGTTGAAAGCCCCTTCTATATCCAGGAAGGCAACCTATATATAGAAGGCGACTAAAAGGTCTTATTATCAAGTTCTTTATTATTTATCACTTCACTATTCTTTTACTAACTCACGTTATTATCCAATAAACTTTATTTAACACGTCAATTCAACTTTAATCGCAATCCAATAACATTTATATTTCACCTTTTACAAATTCAACTCACTTATTCTATTGCTTCAAATCAACTGTTGGTTGTTGTATTTATACTGAAATTCATCATTCTCGAAAGACTTCGAAAGATCTGATAATAGAAAGTTCTAGTTATCGAATATTCTAGACATGAAAATATCGGTTTTACATAATTGTCTCGGAGTGGATATGACAGTATATATGTATGTACATATAAGTCCGTGCGTATGCCACCGTTTTTTGGGGCCTTAAATTTTGAGAAAAGAAGCGGTACACGTGTAGAAAATTTTGAAATCCGACTACTACCATGCCCACTTTTTCATAATTTCACTATTTTAGATTGTTATTTCATGAAATCGAAAAATTTTATTAAGACCGAATATTTAGATTATCAGATTTTCTACTATTCACCCATACATTGTCTTTAACCAGGCCCACTTTATTAGGGTTGTACAGAAACGAGGATAGGGTATCAACCGATCTGTTCTGTATGTTTTTTATTGGAAATAACATTTAAAAAAATTCCTTCAAATTAAACGCTACAATTTATTTGCTGCGTTATAAAGAACTTCTAATTCCCATTCAATAACAGAACAACAGACAAAACATTTGCATTACAGGAATTCATGATGCGTTATTCGCGCAGCTGATTCATTCATGATGCGTTTTGAAACGTGGTCCAACACTGCTTTTGTAATTCAACCACTATATCAACGATTCCCGTCCGTGTCGATCTACCCCCATTAATATTCCACTCTTTATGCATATACTTACTTACTTAATGGGCTCCCTACCCGTAAAGTCTCTGCCTGAGACACGGCAGCCTTCCACTCTCTTCGATCCCGGGCACGATGCTTCCAGATGTCTAGATCAAGCGCTCTGGCATCCGCGATAGCTTGGTCCTTAAAACGGAGGTTCGGTCTTTCTTGTCGTCTCGAACCTGGGGGCTGTGATTCGAAGATCCTCTTTGCTGGAGCATTATTGTCCATTCGATCGATGTGGCCGAGCCGACGTATTTTGGCTTTTTGGACTACATCCACATCTTGGTACAGCTCATAGAGTTCGCAGTTGTATCTTCTTCTCCATTCGCCCTCCTCGCATACGGGACCGAATATCCGACGAAGAATTTTTCTTTCGAAAGTGTTCAATATTTGCTCTGCTTTCCTGCTTATCGTCCGACATTCGGCTCCATACAGCAGAACTGGCAGGATGAAAGTTTTGTAGAGCATACATTTCGTCTTCCGAGTTAGGAGTTTGGACCCCATTTGTTTCGCCAAACCGAAGTAGCAACGGTTTCCTAGGGTAAGTCTTCGTCGAATCTCCACTAAGGTGTCATTCGTGGAGTTGATGTTTACTCCGAGGTAGGTAAACTCCTTAACCACTTCGAAGTTACTGTTGCCAACAGTGACGTTCTGTCCTAGGCGGTGGACCGATGCTTCTCTAAGCTTATCTAAAAAACATACAGAAAAGCTACAATCCGTCTGGAACGGATCGTATGATACCCTATCCTCCTCTCTATAAAGTGGGCGTGGCCAAATTGCATTTTGTACTCAAATATAGCTATAATGTCGAACGTTTGAGGATGTTACATGCAAAATTTTATCAAAATAGGTTTTTTGATGATAACGCCCCCAAAAAGTGGGCGTGGCCAAAACTTTTGTATGGGTGGATTGTAGGAAATCTGAATGCCTAAATATTTGGTCCTAACAAAATCTTTCGGTTTCATATAATTTAGTGAAGTTAAAAAAAAGTAGGCGTGGCAGTGGGCGGATGTAGAAAAAATTTACACTTGTACTGTATCTTTTTCTTGGAAGCCCAGATATGAAATTTCAGCGTCCTAGTTAAAAATTTAAGGCCCAAAACTCGGTTTTGTGATGAAAACGCCCCAAAAAGTGGGCGTGGACAAAACTTTTGTAAGGGTGGATTGTAGGCAATCTGAATGCCTAAATATTTGGTCTTAACAAAATTTTTCGGTTTCATATAATTTAGTGAAGTTATGAAAAAGTGGGCGTGGCAGTGGGCGGATGTAAAAAAAATTTACACTTGTACTGTATCTTTTTCTTGGAAGCCCAGATATGAAATTTCAGCGTCCTAGTTAAAAATTTAAGGCCCAAAACTCGGTTTTGTGATGAAAACGCCCCAAAAAGTGGGCGTGGACAAAACTTTTGTAAGGGTGGATTGTAGGGAATCTGAATGCCTAAATATTTGGTCTTAACAAAATTTTTCGGTTTCATATAATTTAGTGAAGTTATGAAAAAGTGGGCGTGGCAGTGGGCGGATTTCAAAAATTTTTACACTTGTACTGTATCTTTTTCTCAGAAGCCCAGATATGAAATTTCATCGTTCTAGCTCAAAATTTAAGGCCCAAAAAGCGGTGACATACGGACGGACGGACGGACGGACGGACGGACGGTCATCTCTCAATCGATTTCGCTATTGATGCTGATCACGAATATATATACTTTATAGGGGCTATCTCGATTATTTCTCTATGTTACAAACTATGTGTCAAACTTAATATACCCTTAGGATAGGGTATAAAAAAATATGTTGGGTGGGACATAAGACCCAACAGTTTTTAAAGGGACTTACATATATCCCGATGCGGTGGGACATAAGTCCGTAATTCGATTTGGGGGTTATGTCCCGATGGAGTGGGACATAAGTCCCGAAAAAAAAGGTTTAGGACAGGAGTTATGTCCCAGCGCTTTAATAGTCGACTGCGCAGAGAGAGCAACGCAAAATATCCTACTCTTTTACTCTCTGAAAAATTACATTAATGAATCGTCGGAAATTTCTCTATTTCCTTTGAACTCCCATAAACGCATCATTTACAACTTATTCAGAACTTTAGAACAAGCACGAATCCCTGAAGTCAAATTTCGTAAGTGTTGTTCTTTCGCACGTGTACACACTCAAGAATACTGTTGCTCGCATTATTCGTATGCAGCCCATTTCCCTTTTCCTGTTTTTTCTTTGCTATAATTAATTGTAATTTTTTATTACAAACAGCATGCATTTATCACAGGCAGTAAAAGTTTTTGTGATAAAATTTAAATACTTCCTGTAATAATTGTGTCTATAATAAAAAGAAGAGTTCAATTGGAATTGGAACACACAGTTTTTACGGAAAAAGTTATTTTGAAAACCACTAACCAACAGCACAGTACCTAACGGGGAAAAATAGCAGCAATTGCGTTTCTCATTTGTCAAAACTCAGCCGCAACGATAAACGAAATCTCATCACTACCAAACAAAACAGACAACAACAATGTGTAACCTTATGATAATCTTAGAGCCGCTTCTTGTGCGTATTTTCATTGATTTCAAAATTAAATTTTACACCCTCATGTACCAGAGACAGATCCTAAGTAATTAAATTTTACGATATGTTTGTTACCTGGGCGCCGGGTTTATATGTAACTCACGGCTAGTATGCGTTTTTTTGCTGCTTCTGTGTGCGATTATGTTTTCACACCCTATCCTAAGGGTATACATATTAAGTTTGACACATAGTTTGTGACATGGAAAAATAATCGAGATAGTATAAAGTATATGATGCTAAGATACCATTCATTAAGTATACACTCGCCTGACCAAATCCTAGGAATCAGTTGGTGTATACTCTCTACCAGATCATTTTCAGCTGTTTTGAATAATTCGACTGATAAGCTGGCAGTTCCACCAGTTGGATTTAAGCTTGGATATTGCTATCCTCGCTTTGCTTTGGTTAGGTTGGCGGAAATTTTGGCTGTTATCTATATCTGTCTATATTGAGTGATCCATCTATTCCCCTTGACAGTGGGATGTTGATATTTGTCGCTGTTATACAGCCTCGGGCAGAAGTTTATCCACATACATATGTATTCAGTACCGACTGTGACTCTACCAGAAGATTTCCTTCTTTATCTACATCTGTATGTATACATAATCTCTCAAAATCTTTGATCGCGCACTTCTCGTACTCTTTTTTCTTCTTTAGGATTAGCCGATGTTCTTCATTTCTCTTCTCTATATAGAGCTGACGAGAAGAGAATTCCATACTTTGTAGCGCCTTTTTATACGCCTTCTGTTTACCTGGATGTGCTTACCGGTATTATTCATCAAACCAGTAATATGTTAACATGACTTACATATGTATGTATGTATGCAATATGATCAATTTGGTCGATCGATGATCAGGAACATATGCTGGAACAAATGCATAACGTGTCATATCAGACACATTCCATGGATGCATTATATGCGCGGTTATTTATTTCGGCTTATAAATAATCATAATATTTACACGTGAAGATGTTGGTACAGATATGTAACTATTTTTTAGTGGAAATCAGTTGAGTGAACATTTTCGTGATTATTTTGAATAGTTAATAAACAAAAACAAAAATTTTTAGAAAGTATAAATAAACATAATATGTACATACGTATTATGAAAAAAATTAGATTTGAATTATTGACAACTTTTGTTATCATTTTATGATGGCCAAAAGTATTATGTTCCATATTTAGCTCAAACTATATTTTATCAAATTATAACTACATACATATACAGCATACTTATATACATACTGTGCAAAAAAAATAGCACCACCCATTTTAGTAGTCTTATGAAAGGAATATTTTAAAAGTCAATGCGGATTTGGATATTACTTTTTTTTAAATATTAAAAGTCAAGTAAAAGTAATTTAGAAACAAAAAAATTCATTTATTATAACAAAAAATAAAAAAGTTATAAACAAAAAAGATAAATTTTGAGGTGTGCAAAATAAATAATAGCACCAAAAATAAAAAAAAATAAAAATTTCCAAAAAATGGAAGGTTTTTTAATTTTAAGTTAAAGAAAAACCTTAATATTTGGTCTTATGATCTTTACTTTTAAGCACAGCGGCGCAACGTCTTGGCATGGAGTCGATTAATGCTTGACAGTGTAATATCCCTCAGCCCAGCCAGTACAGCTTCCCACAACTGCAATATATTTTTCGGTTTTTTCTTAAACACGGCTTTCTTTACATCAGTCCAATGATTTTCGATTGGGTTCAGGTCTGGAGACTGAGCCGGTCATTTCATAACCGGGACCCTATTCTTTCTGAAAAATTCTTTGGCCAGTTTGCTGGTATGCTTTGGGTAGTTGTCTTGTTGCAAGACCCATTTGAGAGGCATTTTCCACTCTGCGTAAGGGAGCATGATCTCCCTCATAATGTCCACATAAACTCCACCAGTCATTACTGATTTGATCCAAAATATGGGACGTTGATTTCTGGGCCGCGCGCCGAGCTTAATCTCGTATTGTGGTTTAAACTCCAGGTTTTTTGGCCTGCAAACGAATGTTCTGCTTCCAGGAATCCCAAATAAAACAATTTTACACTCATCGGCAGTGGTGTCATTTTAGCATTTTTTTATTGCATATAAGTATAAATAAAATATGTTATATGCAGTCTAGCATTTTTTCAATTTTTAAAATCATTGGCAAAATCTTATATTTGTCAAATGGAATTCAATACAAAATATTGACACCAATAATGTTTTGGGTTGAAGTAAACACGTATAAAAATGCAGTGAATGAAAATCTTCATCAGAAATTGGCATCTTTCGTGATTTCGTCAATGGTTTTACCATTTGCTAATGCAGAAGTGAAAAGGCTCTTTAGCAAAATGAATGTTATAAAATGCAAGCGTTTGAGAGCGTATTCATAAAAAACCGATTTTAATGAAATTTTACATGTAACATCCTCAAACGTTCGAAGTTATCGTCGTAGTTCAGCACAAAATGCAACATGGCCATGTCGATTTTATAAGTGCTACATAGGAAAGAGGATAGGGTATTACACGATCCGTTCCAGATGGGTTGTAGCTTTTCATTATGCTTTTTTTTACTTTTTTTGTAATAAAGTCGTTTTTTTAAACTTTAGCATACTTATTTTGTTGTATTCCTCCATATAATTTAGCATATTTATTTCTCAATTTGGCATATTCCGTTAGAAAATTTCTGGCAACACTGCTCATCGGTCCGATTTAGATAGTGTCCAATGCAAATGACAAGTTCAAAATTCAACATGGTGCTATTTTTTGCACAGAGCTGTATATGTATTGTAGTTGGACAAAATTACAAATGATTGATGATATATGTAGGTATTTTAGAGTCAATACTTATAAACAGATAAACAGTCTGTTTGCTAACTAATGAATAAATTTATTCCACTCTTTATCTACTAGATAAGTAGTATGAGTTTTTCAATCAAAAAATAACAGCTAGATGGTTGTTCGACGGTATATTGCAGTATTGCTAATATCAACTATGTTTAACTTCACATGACGTGGGTGTGAATGAAACAGCTTGATTGTCAATTTTTCGTGTTAGGGCATAGAAGCTGGTTATGCTCATAGCTTGACGTTTATCATTAATTTTTCGTTTCGGGTAAACAATGTTGCGAGTATTTTCAAAGTTTTAAAAAAATTTTAGGAATGGAAAACGTTGACCTCCAAGTGAAAAAGCGGGAGAGGGCTGCTAAATTTACTTCTAGTGAAACACGGTTGTTAATTGATTTGCCGTTCAAGTTTCGCAATAACATAGAAAATAAAAAGACAGATGCAATCACCAACAAAGAAAAAGATGCTGCGTGGACTAAAATTGCAGATTTATATAACAGTGCGAGTGGTGTGAACATACGATCTTCAAAAAATATGAAGCAAAACAAAAAAGAAAGCAGCACACAATCGCCAAGAATTTTATAAAACAGGTAGCGGAGAAGTAACACAGGCAGCATTTCCAGGGGCGGAAGAAAAAGTACTGGCTATGTGTTCAAACATTGACGGCTTGGAAGCTCGAAACGACAGTAACTCAATAACAGGTACATATGTCTTTAGGTTAGGTTAGGTTATGTCTTAAGTAATACATATAAATATATATTCCAGCAGCTTCATACCGCATGCTATCGAAAAAACAAGCCAAGTTAACCTTTCCGATGAAGCTTTAAATGATTTGGCAGACACTGAACAAATAGTGCTGAATGTTGAAGATGAAATCGATAACAATAAGAGTAATGTGTAATATTAACGTACAAAAAATGTTTATTATAAATGTTTATGTTTGTAGGTGCATCTTGTTCTAAATGGCAAACCTGGACTCCAAAGGCACTTAAAACTAAAACCAACTCAGCTTTAAAAAGAAGTCTTACAAAAACAAGTGTCAAGTCAAAATTCGATGAGTTAGGTGAATTGCAATCATTCATCTTCACAACGAAGAAAAGAGAATGTAGGAAGAACACAACTTTAAAATGCGGGAATTCAAAAAATAATTTATGTGGTACCAAATATTTTTTTTTCCAATAAAATGTGCATATGACATGTATCAACCAAGTGAACAAACATTTATTATAATCTTAACCTATTCATAAATTAATCAAGGCTTCAAAGTACTCCAAAAAAGTGTCTCTCGTGCCATGATTACCTGTGAAGTCTGAATGTATTTCGTCAAATAATTCATCAGCCTCAACATATGTATACCTCCGAATCCACTGGCGGAACTTCTTCATTTCTATCAACAGCTAAGTTATGCAGTATTGCAGTCGCTATAATGACATCCTGCACTAGAGGAAGTTTGCACCGCATTCCAATGCTCAAAACAGGGAACCGTCTTTTCCACACACCAAAGCTTTTCTCAATGGTATTTCTTGTTCTAATTTGTGCCTCATTGTACAAACGTTCAGCTGTTGTTTGTAGATCATTGAATGGAGTCAGAAGATATTGATTCAAGAAATATCGAAAAAATTCATTTGCACAATATTTCGCAAAACAAAACTTCTTAAACTTTGAAAAACTTTTTAAATTTGACAGTTCGCTTACATTAACTTGGGAATTACATTTTATCTGCCTCAGAAACGGGCAGATAACTTTTTTGGACAGTTAGATGTTATATTCATCGAATAGCTGCTAAACGACTATTGCAAAATGCAGTTAACTCCTATCTGATTGTTTATCTGACTATTGAAAAATCCGCCCTTAGTCAGGATAATTTTTATTCTCAATTCTGAAAAATCATGCATCTAAAGGTGAAGACATGAAATATGAAAATTGTGTTGTCTGAAATGTCAAGTTAAATTGAATTCTCGAGTTCGGAATTTTCCACAAATTTTAATGTTTTGTACAATTAATGTACAGAGTCACTCTACAATACAAACGTATTGCACATACTCACTGTACTTCAAAATTATCTTTTAGTACCTTATGGTAAGCACTTTTTGTATTGTATCATATTTTATTGTGAATTATGCCCAAAACACATGTGCAGCGAAATGCGTGCAGTAAAATTATAGAACATAGCTTTATATGTAATTAAAAAATAATCTAATTCTAATTTCGATGCAATGCAATGTAGTAGATCTGCAAAATAGTACAATAAAGTACAAATTTCGTGATTTGACATTTCAAATTGTCAACCTATATGACAGTTTACTGTTTAAACCTATTGAAAAAAAAACAAAACTAAATTTTTAAATTCAAATCGCCATGGAGAAAAATGTCAAACTTTTAACTGCACGTGTGTTTCACATGCGTCGCTGCACGGATTGATGCGCGATGCTTTGCTGCACACGTGTTTTGAGCATTAAGCTATTTTTGGTTATTGTAAGCTATGATTGTACATGTATCCAAACTATGTACCTTAAGAATTTACTAAGTAAGCAAAAATAATGTATAAATGAGAAATCATTTGGATAATAAATCAGATTAATTTCAAACACTAAAGAACTTAGTCTATTCATGAATAGCAATCCATCAGATTATCAACCTGTATACCTCGTATAGGTTGTCGTTCCTTCTCCAAAGTTCGTCAACATAAACAGGACAGAATATTTTACGATGAAATTTTCTTTCCAAACCACCGAGGATGTCTCCATCCGCTTTCGTTAAAGTCCATGCTTCAGTGCCATAAAGGAGGACTGGGATGATCAAGGTCTTATATCGAGCCTCCTTAGTTGTTCGGGATAGGGCCTTACTACTCAATTGACTTCTCAGCCGAAGAAACAGCGAATGGCAAGAGTTATTTTTCATTTTATTTTTCCCGAGGTGAATTGATAGCAGCGCCAAGGAAGACAAATTCCCTTACTACATACCTCAAAGTTATAGCTGTCGATTGTGACGTTTTGTACAATTCGTCGATGTTATGCGTCCCATCTTGTTGTCAGCGAATATCATACATACTTGGTTTTGCCCTCGTTAACCGCTAAACCCATTTTGGCAGCTTCCGTTTTAGTACTAGCGAACGTACCGGTAACGACAATCCGCTCGTAGTTGCACAAGACTTTTGAAATATTGTGTCTCCGGTGTTGGCTTGTGAGTTTCGCAAAATTCTTTCAAGTATGATTTTAAAGAAGTCACATACAGCGCGTCACCTTGCCTAAATCCTTTGTACTTAATATGTTCAAATAATTGTAGCACTACTTTCTAACGAATATCTTTTAATTCAAGAGTATGCTTTAACTTAATGGTAAGTAGATACATATGTACATATGTATGTAATGTGGTAAGTAAATTTTAAATGTTTATGTATATGAATATGTATATGTACATATGTATGTACATATTTATATGAATATATGTGTGATTTTTCCATACAGTACAACATACATCAGCTCATGGTGGGAACGCATATGCCGAATATCTATAAACGGCAACGCCCCATTTTCTTTAAAGGGGCAGTTTATAAAGTTATGCAGGATTAACCCTAAGACAAGTCTCCAGACCACAGACTCATAGCGAATTAGAAAACTGGATACACAAATGTATAACTATGTATGTATAAATCCATATATAGAAAGATATATGTAAGTATGTGCATAATACTCTGTTCTTGAATACGAAATATTATTTTCAGGAAACTTTCTTGAAAATAAATATTATGGAAATCGGTTGAATAAGGATAGTGGTCCAAAGGTTATTGACTAGCTTAAGGGGGTAGATTCCAGTCCCGTACAGAAAATTCAAGAAAATATTAGATATGCAAATTTAGGGAGGACGCTTTGTTCCCGGAGTATGCTTTTGATAATTACATCACAAAGCTGTTTTGTTAAAATGGTAACAACGTAGGAATAAATTAGTCATCCGGTGATTTGAGGACTTTGATGTCATGAGATATGTACGTAGTATGTGAAGAGGTAATGAACATTTATAGAGTGAGATTATTATGTAAAGTTGGCATAGTATTTTGCGGTACCTGTTGGTAAGTTCATATTACAAATTTCGTTATTCCATTGTAAACAAAGTTTTCGTACCTCTTAATTGTGCTCGCTAATAAAGTCAGGCGGATATACAGTAAATTTTTGATCACATAATACTGTGAGCGTCAAAAAAAAGTTTACACCTCTGTGTTATATGTTTGAAATTCAATTACGGATTTTATTAAAGGTTTATCTTACAATTAGCTTAACATGTTCGTTTACATCTTAATTCTTAATTGAACGGCATGTAGAAGTTAACAAAAAAAATCAATAACAAAAATTTTATAAACAAAAAAGGAAAAATGCTTAATATTTTAGGTGTCAAAAGATTTCATTAATCTGTAATTAAATTTGAAACATAAAACACAGAGGTGTAAACTTTTTTTTGACGTTCACAGTAGGACTGTTCGGGTACTTTCTGCACCAAAATTCATAGATTGTGAAATTTCAAGGAGTTTCAGTTATTATCAAACAGATAAATGTACGCAAAAGAACTTTGTGATTTATTTTTATAGAGTTTAATTACAGCGTTAAAAAATTGATAAATAAAATATGTACAGACGTCCTCAGAGTTTTGTTGGATTGTGTCATAGATAATGATGATGAATTTTGTCAATTTTAACACAGGATTTCGACAAAGAAGAAGGTATTTTGTTGTCAGTTCTTCCTAACAAGGAGAAGAGAAATTGCGGGAAAGACTTTATGGAAGTAATAGTTCCAACATAAACGCAAAATGAATTCAGGACATGTTTTAGAGTAAAAAGATCGTTCTTTGAAAGCCTTATAGAGTAGTTCGACTCGTGCGTCGCAATTACACGAAAATCTACGCGCGAATAAAAGATGTAGTGCTAGCAAATACATCGCAGGGTTTTTGTAGTATGCTGGACATGAAGCGTGTAGCCTTAGAGATCTGGCCGATCGGTTCAATCTTTCACTCTCCACAGTTTCAATAATAGTAGAGAGAAATACTACGTTCATAAGCAGCCTAAGCCCAAATATAATAAAGTGGCCAAATGAGGAATAAAAGCAGCGTAGTGCCAGCTTTTGCAAAAATAAATCAGGATTTCCTAGGGCAATCGGTAAGCCATATATACATACATATGTACATATATATGTATTTCACTGTGTCGTTAATTATTATTCTTAATCTAGGTTGTATAGGTGCAACGCACATTGATTGATGCACCACCTGCATGTGAAGATGACTATGTCGACCGAAAAGGAAATGTAGGCATTTGTTTGCACGCAAACATTCATGACAAACTGAATGCCGCTTGTGAACGGACTAATTCTTTTAATGTCTTAATACACAATGATAATATGTGACTTGTTATTACTTCCAGATTACTACCTATTGGGTGATTCGGCGTATCAATGTAGGTACCAACCATCTAGTGACGCCATATATGTACATATATACAATATATATACTTTATGTAGCGTGCTGGTGTCGGTAGAGCTTGTAGTTTCCGTCCAATTGAGAATTCAAGTTTTATTTTCAGTAAATAAATCATTTATTGCGTCAAAACAAATGTATACAAAAAATCAAAATATTCCTGAGATCGGCTTTTGTTGGACCTTTTATACCACGAGAATGTGGAGATCGCAGTGATCGTTAAAAGACTGAACGCGCAGAAAGTGTTGCAGTTTTACTTTGTAGGCGATAGTGTACCTCCATACGCTCAAACTGTTAAACTCCCGATTGACTCAGAAGTGAATTCTTCTGCGATCGGCATGGCCTTTTATACGATTCTGTGGGAAGCTTTTTGTGAAAGCTCTTCCTTATCACAGCTGATTAAACTTTGTCACACTTGTAAATTAACAACTTTTTTATATTTGTACAGTCAGAGCAGATATTTTTATAGTTGTACATTAAGAACAAATTTTATAAAAATTATTTTTTTATACATTTTCTTTTAAGTTAATACAAAATTCAAAATAAAAATAGAAAATAGAAATTCAATTAATTGTTTAACTGATGAGTTGTTACAATTATACATTATATAAAAGGATATTTCTAAAGGGTCCTTATAATATCGACCAGAAGGATAGGATGCACTCCAATTGAAAAAAACTTTGAGCTAGAAAGATGAGCTTACATATCTGGACTTGTGAGCAACAGATGCAGTACAAATGTCGCCTTGTTTTAGATTCGATCACATTTACTTGAAATCGGAAAAAATCATTAAGACCAAATATTTAGGCATTCACATTATCTACAATTCAACGAAAAATCATATGTGGCTTCGCTCACTTTTTTTGGCGTTTTCATTAAATACCGATTTTGATGATATTTTGTAACTGACACTTTATTATGGTTGATACAAAGGAAGAAGAATAGCATATGGTACGATTCGTTCCAGACGTATTGTAGCTTTTCTGTATGTTTATCATTCTTATTCTCAAGTCTTATAGGTTTCACTTTATACAACCACACTTAATTTTGAAATAATTAAAGTCTTATCCACTAATCGCCTTTCAAACTTCATTACCAAACCGTCACAATATTTCCCTTAGTGCGTTCATATGTAATTATTTTTAAGCAAAATCAAATACAGGAAATTTATTTACAACACTTCCTACTATTCCCATTGGAACTATTTCCTGTGTTTCAACAAATCGTCATTACCAGTCAGATAATCTTACATATGGAAGTCAAGTACACAACAAAGTGACTGCTTCATCATAACAAGGATCCTTTAACAAGAATGTGTGAACGAAGAGGGAAATGAAAAGCTTCATTTCGTACAACTTCTGGGAATATCCCATTTTCTTGTACCATCGTAATGACTCGAATTTCCTTAGCTGTGAGTTTGTTTGATTTTCCCCCGGAATTCAAACACAAGATAATGGAAACAAAACTTGGGTACGAAGATGTTATGAGTACTCTGAGACCAATAGTACATTTACAAATCTAAGGGTTGAATAAGATGTTTTGAAAGTACGTATGTATGTACAACAGAATAATATGTATGTATGAATTAAACGTAAATACATACTAGGGAAATTTGCATTGTTTAAAGTGATTAAATTTAAATGAGAAATCGTACAAACAAAAAGAGGACATATTATGATTAGCAGAAAATAAACGATCGCCAACCGGATTAAGGACCAAAGATGTCAACGCAACATTGGGTGTGTTCGGATTCCATATAGTTCGCCGTTGTTTCAACTAATAATCAGGTAGTAAGGGATCAAGGCGATCAAAGTATTAATTATATTTTTCATGAATTTATCTCCATATTTGACTAAAATCTTCATTTTGAAGTTAAAGTTTACAAGTGGAAGTGCAATTAATCAAAATAAATCAGATGTTTTAAAATCAGCTGTTACCTAGATGTCAGGTAGAAAGTTCTTACCTAAAACTAAAGGAACTTTGAGAGGTCAAGTGTGCCAATCGACCAATCAGAAAAATTTGCCATATTTAGGTAAGCGGAATCCGAACGCCCTAATTGATTTGTGACAGTTGCTTCATTGCGTCAGTTATATCCTTATACAAGACTCACGTCAAGCCAATAGTGGGATTTAGTGAGGTATGAGGTGTGAGTATACAAGAGAAGAATATTGAAAGACCAGGCATTGAGTGTAATCCGTTAGATTCTAAATGTTTACTTGGACCTACTTGTAACTATTTGGCAAGTATCTTGTAGTACCAAATGTTTCTGTAGTATCAAATGTTTCTGGATTAGATACATACATATATGTAGCTTACAATAACCGAAAATAGGCTCATTCACAATAAAATATGATATCATACAATAAAAAAATGTCTATGCTAAACTGAAGTACCTATGAGAAACATAAATTTGCTTTGATTCGAACAACCAATGGATACGGGCCATGCTGGAAAGTCGGATTATTACTTCCTCCTCTGGAGGAGTGTCAATGTCTGTGACCGCAGTTAAGGGCTGTTCCCAGGGAGGAGTCCTTTCTCCCCTTCTATGGTCACCAGTCATCGACAATCTCCTAGTCGATCTTCAGAGATTAAGCTACATCGCCATTGGTTATGCAGATTACTTGGCGATTTTTATCAGTGGTAAACAAAGCACGACCATTTTAGTGTCAGGCAATGTGCTTTACTATACGTGTTAGAATGGTACAACAGAGAAGGACTATCCATCAATCCTTGCAAAACCGTTCTAGTGCCTTTTACAAAAAGAAGACTGGTCAATCTAGGACCTATCACGATCAAAGGTACCACTTTAGTCTATTCTAGTTAAATACATATATCGGTGCCATCCTTGATAAACGGCATATGACTCGAATTTCCTTAGCTGTGAGTTTGTTTGATTTTCCCCCGGAATTCAAACACAAGATAATGGAAACAAAACTTGGGTACGAAGATGTTATGAGTACTCTGAGACCAATAGTACATTTACAAATCTAAGGGTTGAATAAGATGTTTTGAAAGTACGTATGTATGTACAACAGAATAATATGTATGTATGAATTAAACGTAAATACATACTAGGGAAATTTGCATTGTTTAAAGTGATTAAATTTAAATGAGAAATCGTACAAACAAAAAGAGGACATATTATGATTAGCAGAAAATAAACGATCGCCAACCGGATTAAGGACCAAAGATGTCAACGCAACATTGGGTGTGTTCGGATTCCATATAGTTCGCCGTTGTTTCAACTAATAATCAGGTAGTAAGGGATCAAGGCGATCAAAGTATTAATTATATTTTTCATGAATTTATCTCCATATTTGACTAAAATCTTCATTTTGAAGTTAAAGTTTACAAGTGGAAGTGCAATTAATCAAAATAAATCAGATGTTTTAAAATCAGCTGTTACCTAGATGTCAGGTAGAAAGTTCTTACCTAAAACTAAAGGAACTTTGAGAGGTCAAGTGTGCCAATCGACCAATCAGAAAAATTTGCCATATTTAGGTAAGCGGAATCCGAACGCCCTAATTGATTTGTGACAGTTGCTTCATTGCGTCAGTTATATCCTTATACAAGACTCACGTCAAGCCAATAGTGGGATTTAGTGAGGTATGAGGTGTGAGTATACAAGAGAAGAATATTGAAAGACCAGGCATTGAGTGTAATCCGTTAGATTCTAAATGTTTACTTGGACCTACTTGTAACTATTTGGCAAGTATCTTGTAGTACCAAATGTTTCTGTAGTACCAAATGTTTCTGGATTAGATACATACATATATGTAGCTTACAATAACCGAAAATAGGCTCATTCACAATAAAATATGATATCATACAATAAAAAAATGTCTATGCTAAACTGAAGTACCTATGAGAAACATAAATTTGCTTTGATTCGCACAACCAATGGATACGGGCCATGCTGGAAAGTCGGATTATTACTTCCTCCTCTGGAGGAGTGTCAATGTCTGTGACCGCAGTTAAGGGCTGTTCCCAGGGAGGAGTCCTTTCTCCCCTTCTATGGTCACCAGTCATCGACAATCTCCTAGTCGATCTTCAGAGATTAAGCTACATCGCCATTGGTTATGCAGATTACTTGGCGATTTTTATCAGTGGTAAACAAAGCACGACCATTTTAGTTTCAGGCAATGTGCTTTACTATACGTGTTAGAATGGTACAACAGAGAAGGACTATCCATCAATCCTTGCAAAACCGTTCTAGTGCCTTTTACAAAAAGAAGACTGGTCAATCTAGGACCTATCACGATCAAAGGTACCACTTTAGTCTATTCTAGTTAAATACATATATCGGTGCCATCCTTGATAAACGGCATAGCTGGAATTCTCATATCAAGTCCGCCATTGAGCGCGCCACTAGAGTCATGTGGGCCAGTAGACGCCTATACTGCAGAATTTGGGGCCTAAGCCCAAAAATGATACATTGGTTGTATACAATGATGGTGAGGCCCATTATCACGTACACGGCCAGTTCTTGAACGGACAACGGCAACGAAGCTTCAAAGAATTGCATGTAACAATTCTGTGAGGCAAGCCAACTTTTTTAGAGCTGCATGAGAAGAACGATAGAGTGTCATACAATCCGTTTCAGATGGATTGCAACTTTTCTGTTTATTAATAAAGCTCACAAGATTAACGCATTCAGAAAGACAGATAAGGAAAGATAATCACACTTTCTTATTTTGTCTTTATAGTAATTCCTTCACTAAATGATTACCCATTTACCTACACAGTGTAATAACAACTAATGTACATATGTACTTATAAACAAATTGAATTACAACCCACAAATCTTATTTAATGACCAGGATGGACCATGTAACTGAAAAAGTTTTTGTTCTGTATCATTTCAATAATAACTCCTTCTAAGTCATATATCAAAACTATTCCTATTGCATGTATATAGCTACCACCCAACGCTTAACCTAAAGCCTGCTTGCAGTTAGTCTGCGTTTGTCTCCTTGTATGACATGAATAATTCTTATTCTAACGCCAAATGTTACCCATCATGAATTTTTAAACACAAATTCAATTTTAGTCAGTCGGCGACTGCATAGGCCAATACCAACTCGTTTTGGTTTTCGCATTCGAGTAATGGACTTTCTGCTGAGGAGTGTCAGTGTAGACTTCTTTGTCCATTTCAATGACATTGAATGATGGATGTTGTCAGTTGGGGGTAAATTGGATTTTGCGTGAATGAAATTCGCCCATGTACATACGTATGTATGTATGTATGTATGTATGCATGTACATATAGATATATCCTGCAGTTCGTTTTTGGCTCTGCCTTTTACTGGTCGTTTTTAAATTGTTTGGAAAGCTTTCAACTGATATGAAATTAGGATGGAATAAGTTTGTAATTAAATTCCCATTAGATGATTTGATTTCTATCTATGATTTTCGAAAAAGGGATGCATATAGTAAATGATAAAATACAGTAAAATATAAAAATAGAATAGTAAATGATAAAATATAGTAAATGCATCTACATATGTATTAGTAGGTAACTCAAAGTTGCAGGCGACTTGAGACAGGGGTCCGTCAGTTCAGTAGATCGGCAGCATCTAGTTTTCCTAGTTAAAAGGAGTAGATGTAAGACAAATCGAGGTTTGATTCCGTTTATTCTTTGGCCTTCAATCGGCTCGTCATCTCTTGTTTATGCTCCCGATGACAATCAATTCTTCTATTCTAAAATCAAAAAAAAAAAAAAAAAATCTAAAATCTAAAATCTCTATAACTTCCTGGGAGCTAGTGGTTATTGTTCATAAGAAGGAACAAAATACCATGTATATGTAACTCTTCCTGCAATTTGCGGATCACGCCACATATTTGGGGGTTATTCTCGATATACAACTCAGCTGGAAACTGTATATTCAGGAACTTTCTAAGGAGGCCTCGATTGCCTTTTATTCATGTATAGATGTCAGACCCGTCCTCATGAAGAAAACAGAAGAAACATTGCAAAACTCGAGAAGATTCAAAGGCTACGAGGCTCTTTACGAGGTCACCGTCATAAGCAAACTATACCTGTACTGTGTTCCAGGCTACATGGATATTTCAACCTATTATCAGCACCTATTGAATCGATAGAGTTCGAATTGGGTACCTGGTAAAAGGAGCAGAGTTTCCACAACGTGATATAATTGAAGGTATAAAACCACCAATGAGAGAATTATTCTCAATAAAATAAACAATATTCGCGTCTTGTTCAATGGTTCGGTAAAAGATATTAACGTACCATGTTTAAATACCCATATCTTAATACACTGCCGGTCATCTGAGTAGGTTTACCAATATTTTATGTTTACAATAACGGTTAATTTTTGACGTTAGTTTTCGTCTCTTAAATTAAGTGAAAACAAATGATCTTGCAATATACATACATACATATATAAAACAAACGTTGGTTACTTGTGATATTCAGAGAAACGAGCAGTAGTATGCAAACAATTTTGAACCTATTCTGATGACTGGCAGAGTAGATTCATCAATACAAGGTGATCTTATAGGCGTGTGCTTACGTTTTTGGCAACAACGTTTTGTGTTTACGTTCTATATTGTATAATATTCTGGCGGATATGGGTCCAAAAGGAATCTGACTTTCAACGCATCGTTTGGCGTGACAATCTTAGTGATTAGAGCTGCGTACTGCAGCAAATTGTCAGAGATTACCAATCGAAATATTCAAACTCGGGCAGCTCTATCTATCACCAATAATTTACAACTATTATCATTGGAACAAGTTCATGTTCCGCGGAATGTGTTTTATCCGATAAAGTTATCGAGTTGCTCGTTTTTTTTTAACGCTTCATCGATGATAAAGCCGACGCCGACGGTCAGTAGAAGACCCCCGCCGGTGATGTAATTATCACAATCGTCGAGGCAAAAACAAAAGGAAAAATAGCCTCTCTGAAACCCGTTTCTTTACTCGAGCGCAGCAATTTGGTGGCCTATGGCAGGCTGGCGTAAAGTCAGTTAAACTGAACTAACATCGAGTTATCGGAGGTTTAACATTAACTTTTGAGGAATTGTCTACCAACCTAACCCAAGTAGAAACAGTTTTGAATTTTCTTCCTCTATGCTCCATGGTAAAATATTTGAAAACTCTGCAGAAACGCCCGAAATCCCAACAAACAACATAATATAATATAATAAACATAAACTACAACTATCAACCCTGCTCCCCATCAACGTGAAGGCGTCGCCAATGTCAGAATGGCAGCAAGGACTTTCAATCGGTCTATCTCAAAACTCGCTGTATTAGCAGTGTCCTGAAATTTGTTACTCGGAGGCCGGGTGTTTAAGGTTACCATTTTTTCAATTGTTCAAGTGTCTAAAAGCAGTTGTTATTTGAGAAGCTGTTTGTTGGCAGTTATACTTTTGGATGTTTGTCAGACGCTTGCGAGAGGTGGGGTCATGAAAGAAAATTTAGGTGTTGTCTGAGGATCGAATCTCGAACGTCTCGCTCCGTAGTCCAATACAAAAATGAATTCTCTCACATGGTTCTTGATCGCTGTATACACAATACCTGAGTTTGGTTGAGTATAACTTTGAAATAATGAATTCTCAAATTCGATAAATGTTATGCACATTTATTCTATTAGCTTTTTGGCAATGAATTTTCGGTACAATTACAAGACCTTTAAAATTCTTATCAAACTGTTCTATCTGATCAATGCTTCGTTCAGATTGCTCTACGTTTCAAGACAATGGAAAGTTGCGGAGCTTATAATGGTCCTGAAGCCAGGCAAACCTCTGAATGAGAAGAAATCACATCGACCTATTTTCCTATAACCGCTTATCTCAAAAATATACGAAAAACGTTTTCTAAAGAAATGCAATCCGTAATCGACGAAAGACGTCTAATTCCTGAGCATCAGTTTGGATTTAGAACCAAACATTCTACAATCGATCAAGTCCAGAAAATAACTGACGTGATTGAGAAGCTCTCGAAGAAAAAAAGATTTGTTGTGGAGTATTTCCTGACGTCTCACAAGCTCTCGATAAGGTGTGGCACGTAGGCTTGGAGTATAAATTGCAACTTCTACTGTCAAGGCAACTCTTTCTAATCATACGATCGTACCTCACCGAGAGACTCTTTAGTGTTAAGCACGGAAATGATTATTCTGACTTCAAGGAGATTGCGGCCGAGGTACCACAAGGAAGTGGCCTTGGCCCGCTTCTATATGCACTCTCACGCGTTCTAGCCCGCAGGAAACAAACTGCGTCGTCACTACGTTTGCGGGCGATACGGCAGGGCGATATGAAAAGCTGCAACCTGCTGTTAAGAAAGTCCACGCTTGGACGAATTCTTGGCGTATTATACAACGAAAGCAAATCTACTCCCGTCAATTTTACCTACAAAAAAGTGGATAGATTGCCTGTATATCTAAACTCAACTCAAATACCGTACGCGAACGAAGCAAAATATCTAGGAATGACTCTAGTGCTAAAGCCAGTGTGGACGTATGGGCTACAACTATGGGGTTGTACCAGAAAAAGCAATAGAAACATCCTACAAACTTTTGAAAATAAAGTTCTTAGATTGTTCGTTAGCTCATCGTGGTATGTCTGTAACGGAGATATTTATCGAAATCTGGAAATTTTTAGCGTCATTGAAGAGATCACAAAATTTGCGCGTAAAAACAAAGATCATGTTCACGGCCATTGTAACAGTACCATCATTTAACTACTTGATAAACATAGACATAAACTGATAGATAAGCGTCGGCTTCGTTGCAATACTAATTTTGAGGAGGGGTGTTTTAAGTGAGTACAAATCTCACACTAACATAAGCACGCGCGGTCGGACCTTATGGCATCTAAAGAAGATTTTCACATGCTCTCGGCAAAAAAAAAACATACAGAAAAGGATCGTATGATACCCTATCCTCCTTTCTATAAATTAGGCGTGGCCAAATTGCATTTTATACTCAAATATGGCTATAACCTCGAACGTTTAAGGATGTTATATGTAAAATTTTATCAAAATCGGTTTTTTGATGAAAACGCCCCCTAAAAGTGGGCTTGGCCAAAACTTTCGTACGGGTGAATTGTAGTGAATCTAAATGCCTAAATATTTTGTCTCAACAAAATTTTTCGGTTTCATATAATTTAGTGAAGTTATGAAAAAGTAGGTGTGGCAGTGGGCGGATTTAAAAAAAAATTTCACTTGTACTGTATCTTTTTCTCAGAAGCCCAGATAACAAATTTCATCATCCTAGCCTAAAATGTAAGGCCCAAAAAGCGGTGACATACGAATGGACGGACGGACGGTTATCGCTCCATCGATTTCGCTATTGATGCTGATCACATATATATACATGTATGTACATATGAATACTTTATAGGGTCTATCTCGATTATTTCTCTATGTTACAAACTATGTGTCAAACTTAATATACCCTTAGGATAGGGTATAAAAAATTATATGTATAATGTGTATACATTATTGTGCATTAAAAGCTTAGACCGCATGGCAAGACACAGCGAAAGCACAAAACCACTCTGTAAGCCATGCATACATATGTGTGTATGTATATTCAAGAACTACATTTTCAGAATAAAAAGCTTTGATTGGCTCTTCAATGATTAATCTGTAAATTTAGAGCTGTATTACGTAGATGCTATAAATTATTGCGCATAATACCACCACCACATCGACCCGAAAAGTCTATTTAATGCGGTTTTAATGAGATGTGAAATATAACATCATATTGAATTTATTCGTATATGTATATGTACATATATTTATTATAATATTTATACAAGCAAAGTGCAAGCAGAATGCGTTTCCTCTTAATATTGCATGTTTTCCATGAATATCGAGAAAAAACAAACTGATGTGGAAATTTATATAAAGCCACTCTCTTTTCTACCCCATTGGGATGGGTGGGGTTCTTAAAAGGACCATTAATGCTGTTTAACGTATTCTGTTACTCATATGCATTTATACACTAAATACGTACCCACTACACATGTCTGCACCTTGTAAATCATATTATGAATTTTGAGCCGCAAAATTGTACTTCAATTTTATATGTTTATTATACCCTATTTAGGATAGGGTATTGTAACATCGCGAAATATAAACATTTTTGAAATCCGCCCACTTTTCCATAACTTCATTAAATTATATGAAACCAAAAAGTTTTGTTTCGGGCATGCCCACTTTTTATACCCTATCCTAAGGGTATATTAAGTTTGACACATAGTTTGTAACATAGAGAAATAATCGAGATAGACCCTATAAAGTATATATATTCGTGATCAGCATCAATAGCGAAATCGATTGAGCGATGACCGTCCGTCCGTCCGTCCGTCCGTCCGTCCGTCCGTATGTCACCACTTTTTGGGCCTTAAATTTTGAGCTAGGACGATGAAATTTCATATCTGGGCTTCTGAGAAAAAGATACAGTACAAGTGTAAAAATTTTTGAAATCCGCCCACTGCCACGCCCACTTTTTCATAACTTCACTAAATTATATGAAACCGAAAAATTTTGTTAAGACCAAATATTTAGGCATTCAGATTCCCTACAATCCACCCATACAAAAGTTTTGGCCACGCCCACTTTTTGGGGGCGTTTTCATCACAAAACCGATTTTTGGGCCTTAAATTTTTAACTAGGACGCTGAAATTTCATATCTGGGCTTCCAAGAAAAAGATACAGTACAAGTGTAAAATTTTTTTACATCCGCCCACTGCCACGCCTACTTTTTTATAACTTCACTAAATTATATGAAACCGAAAAATTTTGTTAAGACCAAATATTTGGGTATTTAGATTCCCTACAATTCACCCATAGAACAGTTTTGGCCACGCCCACTTTTTGGGGGCGTTATCATCAAAAAACCTATTTTGATAAAATTTTACATGTAACATACTCAAACGTTCGACATTATAGCTATATTTGAGTACAAAATGCAATTTGGCCACGCCCACTTTATAGAGAGGAGGATAGGGTATCATACGATCCGTTCCAGACGGATTGTAGCTTTTCTGTATGTTTGGAGGTGTTTTCATCAAAAAACCGATTTTCATGAAATTTTACGTGTTACATACTCAAACGTTCGAAGTTATCGTCATAGTTGAGTACAAAATGCAACATGGCGCGCCCACTTTATAAGGCCTGCATAGGAAGGAGGATAGGGTATCATACGATCCATTCCAGATGGGTTGTAATCCGTCCGTCCGTCCGTTTGTCACCGCTTTTTGGGCCTTAAATTTTGAGCTAGGAGGATGAAATTTTGTATCTGCTGTTGATATGAAATAAGAAGCAGAAGTGGAAATGCAACAACAACGTGGAAATCGAAATGGAACCTATTGCACCTAATCCAGGCATGTGGGATATCCGGCTAGGAATATCAAGTTTAACAACATTTGGTGATCAATGCTTGATGAATATGAACAACGAAGACATATTATAAATCACAACGAACGATTGAACCACGTTGCTAGATGCTCAAAAATATTTTCGGTTAAAGCTGATGCATTCGAGATACTCTAGCCTATATACTCTAGCCTATATACTCTAGTGATCGAGACTAATAAAACAACAAAAAGAGCTTATGAAGAAAATCGTTTGCCAAAAAAATCTATGCAAATGCATAGATGAGATCTTGCGTTGTGGTTACGGAGGAGAAGCAAAGTATCTCTTCAATCAAAGTAGTAAGCCATTCTACCGAGCAGTAATGTCACTACACAGGTGTGAAATAAATCGTTTTATCCGTTTCGACGATGGACGAACCAGAACATTTTGCCTTCAAAGTGATAAGCTAGCTGAATTCAGGTATGTCTGGAATTCATCCCAGAACAATCTTGTTGATGTTTACCATCCCTCAAAAGAACTAAGCAATTGCCAATGGAGCTTCTGACCAAGGACGTGGGAAGACCCAATGCAGATTCAGCACTGTTTCGCAATCTCCTCGGAGACCTCATTTTCGCAATCTCAGTGTGCCCTGGAACCAAGACAAGAGTCAAAGAGTTCAGCCTTGTGTCTAAATTCAAAGAGTTCTTGCATTTTCGAACGATATTAGAACGGGTTACAGGGTTGACCAAGGCTTTAAACGGATCCTGACTGTCGGTTTAAACGTAGATACTCTGGCCCCGCTACCTATTCTTAACAATATAGTCGGCAACCATAGCATAGATCTCTGCTTGCAAAATAGCGGCATGCTTGCTTAACGAGTAGCGAAACCTAGTGTTACCGGTAGCAACGAAGACAGCAGCACCAGAATCTTGAAGAGATTTAGACTTTGGCCGAAGACAGTCCTGAACGCAAGGAAAGTCGACTCTAAATTTGCACAGCAACCAAAGTTCCGGTGTCATTACATCAGACGTCATATGCATGGAACCAGGGTCGTAGGATAAGTGTCGCGCAAGGTTATTGAAACCCCAGTGCGGATGTACGGAGTACAGCCCATGATGAAAGTATTAAGGGGAGGTAAAACAAGCAGAGCATCTTGAGCGTAACCAGGCGTACTCGGGAAATCTCCCGTGCAATCAAGACAGGTCGATCATTGTAGTTTCGTGCAGAAGGCAGTCACATACTTACGCGAAAGCTCCTCCACCAAATAAACGACGCATGACCTAGAAAAGGTCTTATCATAGCCGTTTAGATTCAGAGGAACTTCTTCGGTTATAAGCCCCATATCTTGCCAAAATCACACTTACAATGCCAGAAAACTAAGAGTGCTTTGGATGACTTCATGCCGACTTGACATGGTTTGCCCAAAGAAGTTTCTTATCCAGGATCACTCGCAGATATATCGCTTCATCGGAGATCTGGATAGTAACATCCTTTAGCACTGACTGAGTGAGACCGGTCACAATCCTCCTTTCCGTGAAAAGAACAACCTCTATTTTCAAAGGATTGGCTGAAATCTTAGCGGAGACCTGCGCACTTATATCTACTACGTGCGCTACGACTGCTCTCTCCAAGCTTTCAGTAAGAAGGAACTTAAACTCTTAGCGAGGGAGTAGTCATCTATACCAATTTTTGGTGTAAAAGGCACTCCGGCCGTACGCCAAGGTATAGGCATATACCAGTCTGGTATGACTGGTATATACCAGTCAAAAAAGTTAACACGTCTTTTTTCTCAAAAGACCAGTTTTATCATCCTAACTCAAAATGTAAGGCCCAAAAAGTGGTGGCATGCGAACCGACGGACGGATATGGTTGAATCGTCTTCACTATTGATACTGATCACGGATAACGGATCATCTATTGTTAGAGAACGATAGACCCTTTTATCGAAATTATTAACTATGTAACAAGCTTAACCGTTAGGATAGAGTATAAACAGATTATCTATCAAGGCTGGTCTGTTTTTGCTTTTGCGGGAGTTGATATGTAAGTGGACAAGTAGAAAGCTTTATAAGTGAATACCTATATGTACAGCAATACATACATATGTATACATAGATATGTATGTATGTAAGTATTATCTCTTCTTTAACAAAATAAAAGTGTGAATATACATACATAATAATCAACAAGATACAGTTTGCGGATGCTGCATTTGAGGATGGTGTTAACCCGGATAAATAATTGAATGGAAAATTCGCAAATTTACTTTAAAGATATCCGGAACTATTCCATACCTACAGTAAATTTGTTGCCAAAGGTCATCGTGTGAAAATCGACTAAGGGTAAAACAGACCACGAAAAATAACCATTGACCTGAAAAGTTAACTTTCGCTTGAATAAACCTTTACCTGTCAGATACCATCTGCACTAGGAAACATTATTTTGGTACGGTGCCAAGTAATTTCGGTGTACAAAACGAAAATCTAGAATGAATTATTTTTCGTTTCCAAGATGACTCAACAAAAAACTGGAATTTATTATTTGCTTTTCTGTTGTACGGCGGCGGTATTACTATAGCAAAGAAATAAACCGAAACAATGTCTGTCTATAGAACAAAAGTTCATTAACAAAAACTTACGCCAATTTTAAGGCACCAATGTTTCGCATTTCGATGGGCAAAATACGGTCGAAACACCAGTGCCATTGCGGAAGGAGCAATTGAAACTCAGAACTGAGCGCCAGGAATGAACCTATTTATATTCAGGATGCATTAATTTAATTTTTATTTGTAATTTGCTGCGAAGTAAATATTTGCTGGAGAAAGTTAATTATACCTAGGTATGTATATATATCGTATGAATGTACATAAATATGTATGTACGTATGTATGTAAGTGACTGATCAAAGGATTAACAAATGAATTACGCTATGTTACGGGACAGAGAGAATGAAGTGCGTTGAATACTATTCTTTCTCCGCTGGTGTGCAGATATTTATACTCTAAGGGTATTTTAAGTTTGATACATAGTTTGTAGCATAGAGAAATAATCGAGATAGGTCCTATAGACCAGGCTTCCCAACCGCAGGAGATGAGTAGGTACCACAGGCGATAAAAAGCAGACAGAAAAGCTATAATCCGTCTAGAACGGATCATATAATACCCTATCCTTCTTCCTATACAGCTCCTATACTGCATTTTTGCAAGAATTACAACGATAACTTCAAACGTTTGACGATGTTACTTGCAAAATTTCATCGAAATCAGTTTTTTAATGCAATCGCCCACAAAAAGACCACGTATGATGTATGGGTGAATTGTAGAAAATTTAAATGTTTAAATCTTTCATCTTAATAAAAATTTTCGATTTTATGTGAAGTAGAGAAGTTATGAAAAATTGGGTGGGGTAGTGGGCGGATTTGAAAATTTATAACGCTTGTACTGCTCCTTCTTCTCAAAAGCCTAGATATGAAATTTCATCCTTCTACATAGCTCAAAATATAAGACCCAAAAAGTGTATAGACAGACGGACGGACAGAGATGGATTAAAAGTCTTCTCTCTTCACAGTGATGTGGACTATATGTATGCATATACTTTATAGAGTCTATCTCGATTATTTCTCTGTTACAAACTATGTATCAAAATTAATATACCCTTATTACTTGCACCTTATTTTATAGGCACTGAAATTCAAAGTTCATGTATGGTGTTCAACTGAATTATAGAAAACTTCACGGACTATTAATTTCGTTTTAACAAATTTTTCGATTTCTAGTAAAAATTTTGAAAAAATGTAATTTTCTTGGTACGTCATATCTTTGCCTTTATCATACTCACCTCAGATATTAATTTCAAGCTCAATCGCTGAAAAAATAGCCGAGAAACAGCCAATTTCTAAAATTACCGTTATACGCATTTTTCACGCAAAACGTGGTATGCCACCTAGTAGCATATGCCCAAACTAACTCACGTATGAAATTTTATCAAAAAATCCATTTTTAGTGAAATCGCCCTTAAATAAAGTACCCTTAATTTTGAGGTTAGAATGAAAATTCCAATTTCGCCTCTAGGGATTATCCCACAGACCCCAGATATGGTGGACCCACTTTTTTGGACTTCTCCATCATAGTAATGTCAAGTTTGATTAAAATCTCGAGTTCGAAATTTTTCACGAAACCAATACTTGCCCTATAGGTACATACATATATCCATTCGGAACTGATTGTTTGATATCCTATCGCTCTTCCTTTCCATCAGCCCTAACAAGGTATGCGTACGTAACCCCTTAGGAAGGTTGTTGGTTCGCTGCCAAACGAGAGCGGAGGAAGGTGTGTTTTCTCACTAAGGCACATCCACATGTTCCAGACGATAGCGGACGAATTTCCTAGATAGAATCAACCATGGCGTCTACAGTTTCAGTCAGGTTAAAATATTAGTGTTATTCCTACATGAGTTGCTTCGACATACATATGTATTTGAATCCTATGTATGTACATGAATCCTATGTACATAAGCTCCTCGACAAAACATATGAGCAATGTCCTAAATATGTCGTCAAAATCGTATTGGGTAGCGCCAAGATAGGAAAGGCGACATCTTTGGTAGGACTATGTGTAAGCACAGCATCGGAATTTCATACGACCAGGAAGGTTAAGTATATGGGTGTGCACATAGATGCTGGATAAACTTGGAACTTCCATGTGGAAGAGAAGATCAGTAAGCCGAAAAGGGTGCTTCATCAGTACAATTTGAACTGTACACTGTGATAGTTATACCGATTATCACATATGCGTCAGTTAGATAGGGTCTAACGTCTGGCAGGTTCAGGGATCGCCGGTGCAGTACGGACGTCAACAACATGCGCAATGGAAGTGATCATAGGTATTCTGCCGCTGGACTTATGTATTAAGAAAGCGGCGGCGTTGACAGAACTTTGTCGGCACTGGGATGCCAACTGGCACTGGTGCGGTACTATCTATAGTCACATTAAAATCCTGGATTTCGTGAAAAACGAGATTAGCGGGTGGAATATGCTCATGGATGGAATAGAGAGAATTCGTGTTACCGAAATGTATCACAAAACTCTTATCGGGGTTGAAACATTTCCGGAAAAGAACATTGGTGATATAATCATGTTTACGGATGTGGCCATGATGGATGGCAGAGCGGGGGCAGGTATATTCTCAGCATAACTGGAACTAGCCTGTCATATTAGTCTGGGGAAATATACCTCAGTTTATCAAGACGAGATGATTGCTCTGTTGCATGCGTTGGATCACCTGAAAGAGGGTCAGGTTGCGGGTAAAAACGTTACTATAGCACTGGACAATCCATCAATCATGACTGGCATTGGCATAAGCTCAATGAGTGCTCATCTCGAAATGAGATGACGCTGCTCTGGGTGAAAGGGCACATAGGGACTGAAGGCAATGAAAAGGCGGTCTCTAGCAAAGCACGAAGCTCTCTGGTCCGTAACGATTTGACGCAATTGGCAGAGAGATGGTAGAGGACCTAATTATCAACTGAAAGAAAGAAAGTGTTTAACAGTTAAAGTGTTTAACAGTTAAAGGTTGCAGGCAGGCGAAATTGGCTATTAAAATTCCGATTGGAACTACTCATAGAGAAGTGCTAAGCTTAGGGCAAAGAACACTGAAATGGGTGGTAGCGTTATCTACAGGTCATGAAAATTACGGGTGTCACCTAAAGAAGATGGGTCTTCTGGAGGATAACACCTGTGAACTATGCCTGGAGGAGGTCGGGACGGCAGCACATACAGTGAGTCAATGTCCGACGCTAGCTAGCATAAGAAGGGATGTCCTGTGGAGCCACTGGGTAAAAACACAGCGGATGAACCAGATTTCTGTTAAACAGATGCTACCCTTGACACGAGGAATCAAAGCCAAAGAGGAACTGTGGAGAAATCCAGAGAGTTTTGGGCTAAGATGGATCGTGGAAGAGAGATGTAAAGGGACCCAGCACTGTGGTAAGGTTCGTAATCTCTCGAATAATATATATAAACACAGCCTACATGCTCAAGGGGACATTGCGATCTCCTGATCATGAAAAGGTCAACTAAATTGATCACATTGCCTCCAGTATCCTGGATATTGGAACCTTCCGAGCAGCCAACATTGACTCGGACCTTGTTGCAACCACAACAAATAAGAAATTCTATGAGAAGATATACCGTCGAAAAGCTGCAATCGCAGGAGACCGCCTGCACCTTTACCGAACGCGTATACCGAAATCTCACTACGAGTCCTATGCCGCCAGCATTAAATGCCAAGAATCAATAGCAACGCTACCAACATGCCAACACAGGAAGAACATCGGCTTTTTCACAGTCGGTGCTAAGAACATGAAAAAATTTCTTCTACAGACTATAACGATGACGAAGATCAGCATCGCGCTGTGAGGCAGAATGAACCATTCAACATGGTTGAACAGAGTTCTGCGAAACTCACAAACCAACTTCGGAGACACAATCTTTCAAAAGTCTGTGCAACTACTAGCCTAAGCCGATGATATTGACATTCTTGGCAGAGCACAGCCATTGTCACCGGTACGTTCACTAGGATTGAAATGGAAACTGCCAGAATGAGTTTAGCGGTAAATGAGGGCAAAACCAAGTACATACATATATGCTGTCAACACGAAAGGACACACAACATCGACGAATTGGACAGAGCGTCACAATCGACAGCTATAACTTTGAGGTAGTAAGGGACTATCAACTTAGAGGAGTCCACCCTGTATAAAACCTTGATCATACCAGTCCTGCTTTATGGTGCTGAAGCATGGACTCTATTTAAAGCTTGATCATCCCAGTCCCACTTTGTGGTGCTGAAGCATGGACTCTATTTAAAGCGGATGAAGAAATACTAGGTCGCTTTGAGAGAAAGATTCTTAGTAAAATTTTCGGTCCTACTTGCGTTGATGGGCTTTAGTCGTTTGGACACAAATGCTCCGGCCCATAGAGTCTTTGAATCCAACCCGGAGGGAAAACGCATTAGAAGAAGACCCCACCTTAGGTGGTGCGCGCAAGTAGAAGGAGACCTTAACTGACTTGGAGTGCGCAAATTCTGTTCTGAATTTACATGAATGTATGTATGTATGTACATATATACACGACATTTAACAGTCATGTAATCAATTAAATAAAACTATTTGATGTTTTTTTTTATGATTCTTTCTTTGAATTTGCATAAACACTCCTTGGAAGAGTGTTCATGAACAAAATAGTGAAGATGATTGCAAAGCAACTTTCAGTATTCTCTCTGCAATGAAATACAAAACTAATTTTTAATTTTGGTGCAAGTACTCTAAGTGATTGTTTTGTGGAGTACGGTACAAAGGCTCCCATTGTTTTGAGAGTAATACGCGTTTACATGTTGTTTTGAAATCTCAATAATTACTCGAAAACAATACTTCTATCTTTGCATAACAATACCACACATTTTCAAATTACACACTTCTATCTTGGTACAGGTACAAGTGTCAATGTGACAGCTTTTTGAATTATTCAAAGGAATGACCTTCATTCGCAAGAGGTGTTGAACGTATTCTTTTCATTCTACATTTTCTTTTCTTTATAGTCTTCATCTTAGAGAAAGATATCAGAATTATGTGTATTATACCACATAATGAATCATTAGAAAAGAGAGTCCCGCAATTCGATTTTATCCGAAAGTCTCTGTATGCTTTGCTCTAGTCGTAATGCGACTTTAAGTAATTATATTATCCTAAAAATTAGTTTAATAGGAAGTGTTATAATGGAATAATACAACCAATTCGAATTGGGAGTGTTCTCAAATCCACAGAAGAATCACTTGAACTAAGAATATACTTACATGGTTTGGTTTGGTTGAAGTGGCTGCCAAATCAGAAACGCCAACACACTTAAACCAGCAATAAGTGTATTGTGATACAATATGGATCATAGGAGAAAGTTTCTTTCTACTTATTCATTAAACGATTTTGAACTTCTAATGATGCGTAAGAGTCTCTTGATATCTGAGTTTATCAGATCGCCTAAATCATTATAATAGAAGGCTGCTAAGTGAAGTTTCCTTCTGCGGGAGAGAGCTATGCAGAAACAAAGAAGAGGAGGAATAGTTTCAACCTCTTCTTCGTCCATGCAGCTTCTACAAAAGTCGCTCGCAAAAAGGTTCAGCCTTGTAGCATACTTGCCTATTAGACAGTTTCCAGTAATGACACCTATTGTAGCGTCGATATGCAACCTGTTGAGAGAAATCAAATTCTTAAAGCGTTTTAAATCCAGCTTTGGCCAAATTTGTTTGTCGCTAGATATGTTGGTCCGCTTGTCCACCCAAGATTTGTACTCTCGATAGCATCCAGCTTGAATTTTAGCTTGCAAATAGCGATTGGTATACCTAAGGTGCCTTTGTACAAGTAAATGGGTAAAGTTATTCCTATTCTGGCGAGTTCATCGGTCTTACGGTTCCCTGGAATATCACGGCACCCAACAAGGGTGAATATTCAACTGCTCAGCCATCTCCGTGAGAAACTATCAGTAGTACTACTAAAGAATTTCTAGAAATCGATTCCAAAGATTTGATAGCTGTTTAGCTGTCCGAAAAGATGCGGATATCACGTTTTCTTTAAGCCAAAATAAGACTTCTGTAATCGGCATAATTTCCACCTGGAACACTCTATACTGACTTGGAAGAGTAAGGAAGAGCTTATTAAAACTGTCGGAGAAAACACCTCTACCACCTCTTTGGTTTTTGTGTCGTCAGTGTAGAAGTAAATTGACTCATCTTCTAAAAGTGCATCTTTATTCCAGAGTCATCTAAAAGGGATGGTGACGACGAAGTTCTTATCAAAATTTCTCGGGAGAGATTTTGAAATTATTCGGAATGGAGGCGTGGGCCAATTCTTTTCTTGACCACTGTCGGGTAGATTCGAGGCAAACGGCTACACTTGCTGCAATTTGCTTGCTAAATATATCCAGGGGTATCAGATGACACATAATGTCCAGTGCCGCGGAGGGAGTTGTGCGTAAAGCAGCGCTTATATCTTTTCTAAGGCTGTTCCCCAAAAAATCACGCCATGAGTATCGGTCTAATAACCGAGATATAGAGCCAGTGAGTTATTTGAGGTTGTAGACCCGATCTATTTCAATTAACTTACGTGCAATAGAAAAGTGCTACTGTGACTTTCTTGATTTTTTTCTTGAATGCTAAGTTTCCAGCCTAGCTTCCTATCCAGGTTAAGACTCGATTTTGCTATTAGAGATACCTGTGATCCGAGAAAGAGGGTTCCCTTGATACCCTCCAATTCCTAATGGGTTGAGCGATGTTGTCGGAGGCAAGGGTGATGTCCAGCACTTCTTGCCTATTTTTTGTGACGGCAGTAGGCTCGTTACCTATACTGCAAAGAATGAGGTAGCTTTCTCATACAGTATGGTGAGTGTTAGCGTCATAGCCTATAAATGATTCTGTTCAAGAAATGACGCTTGGGAATCACCGGTCTCCAGAGATGGAAAAGAGATGAATAGCTCGAGGTTATTGGATGCAGAAGTCGGATCCAAAGGATTGGGGACAGTAGGAGGATGGCATCAAGAAGGTCACATGCCCTTGATGCCATCCGCTTTCGGAGCATCTGAGAGAAGGACCTGGGTTTTCGTTCATGATATCCAGGAAAACTAAGACTAGTTAAGCTGGGATAATATTCCATTCTTTTGTAGCGATTTTGTCAAGTTAGCCACCGCTAATTTGTCCTTGAGGCCATCACTGTAGGACTTTGATATAGCATTCGAAGGCGTGGAAGAGGTACTGGTCATATGTACCTAGGTTTTTTGGAATCCTACCCGGAATCCTCCAACGATGGCTGATGCTTTGCTTGTCTCAGCTCTATCATCGCTGACGATCTTTTTAGCCCATTCTACTCGTGCGTTCACCTTTTCGATTGTTTAGCTCTCCGGTGTATTACCAAAGTGCTTCAGAATTCAGTTAGCAGTGCGTAGATCTTTATACGTTTGTTTTAAAAGAGCAAGAATAAACCCTGATCCCGAAGAATCCATAGTGGAACGTGGTGATTACTTGTAAATAACTTGGGGCTCCATGTGGCTATTGGAAGTAGTTGGCTCATGGAAAGCCACAATCTTTTTACTATCCAGTTCTTCAGGAGCTTTACCGGTAAACAGCTTGAGCGCCGTGCTACCGTTCGTTTTAAAAGTTTGGTTTTAGTGTATTCATAATGTGTTCCCACGGGTAGCGGAGAAACGAAGGTCAGTCGTGCAGAGATCCGCATTACACAGATAGGGCTAGCTAATCCTCAGGTCGATACTCCATCCGAAACTGAGCTACTTTTGGGATTGGGCCGCAGCCAGGTTGATTCTCGGCACTGGTCGTATTACACCTTGATCCAGCCCACCGAAGGAGAGAGGGAAAAGGAAGGATTGGGATCGACTACATCTTGATTTCGAATGTCATCTACGGCATGAATCCCAAGATTGTCTGACCTCTACTTGGCCCTTACACCACGAGAAGGTGTGCGATCTCGTGTTACAGACTATGCATCAAATGTAATATAACCTTGGATACTTACTTACTTATTTAGGTGGCGCTAGAGTTCGGTGTGAACCTGGGCCTCAACAAACAAGCCTCTCCAGTTAGCCCGATCCTTAGCTAACTGCCTCCAGGTGCGCACTCCAAGTCGGTTGAGGTCCCCTTCTACTTGTGCGCGCCACCTAAGGCGAGGTCTTCCTCTTGTAGCTCCGGATTTGATTCGAAGATTCTACGGGCTGGAGCATTTGTGTTCACCCGATCTACCTGTCCTAGCCATCTCAAACGACTAATGTGCAGTTTTTGACTAGGTCGATGTCGCTGTACAGCTCGTATAGTTCGTCGTTAAATCTTCTCCTCCAAACCACGTCAACGCAAATGGGACCGAATAGATTACAAAGAATTTTGCCCTCGAAACGACCGAGGATATCTTCATCCGCTTTCGGCAAAGTCCATTCTTCAGCCCCTTAAAGGAGGACTGCGATGATTAAGGTCTTATATAGAGTCTCCTTATTTGTTCGGGATAGGGCCTTACAACTCAATTGCCTTCTCAGTCCAAAGAATCAGCGATTGGCAATAGTTATTCTTCGTTTTATTTCTGCTGAGATGTTGTTTTCAGAATTGATAGCAGGGGCAAGATAGACAAAGTCCCTTACTACCTCAAAGTTATAGCTGTTGGTGCATCCGTCCAATTCGTTGATGTTGTGTGTCCCTACTGGTTGAGAGCATATACTTGGTGTTGCCCTCGTTTACCGCTAAACGCATTTTGGCAGCTTCTGTTTCAATACTAGCGAACGCACCGGTGACAGTTCGCTGAGTTCTACCAAAGACCATATAACATATTATATTATATGGTATTTTATGATCTTTGGTTCTACCAATTATGTCAACATCGTCGGCGTACGCTAGTAGTTGCAAGGACTTTTGAGAGATTTTGACTCTGGTGTTAGCTTGTGAGTTTCGCACAATTCATTCAATTATGATGTTAAACAAGTCACAAGACAATGCGTCACGTTATTTAAATCGTTTTTTGACATCAAAGGTCTCGGTGAGATCGTTACCTACCTTGATGGAGCAGCGAGAATTCTTCAACGTCATCCTGCACAGGCGAACGAGTTTGGCAGGGATGCCAAAACTAGACATGGCTTTGTATAGCTCATCTCTATAGATGCTGTTATATGCTCCCTTAAAATCGATGAAAGATGGTGGGTATTGATTTAGACTTCTTGAGTTTTCTCCAGGAAGTGTGAATATTTGATCGAAATTTACCAAGTCAGTTCCAGCTGCAATGAGAGCTAGCCGCTGTATCTTCCAGCACTTGTGGAAAATACCACTTTGAAGACAGCTGTTATATGTATTCAGCAAATGCTGAGGGCAAGTTCTTGTTATCACATTTAGCACTTTTGCTGACATACCGTCAAGTCTACGTCCAGGAGCCTTTTTGTTCTTCATTGTTTACGCTGATAGCTCCTCTTTGCTAAACATTGGGACGTCCTGTTATTGGGCAGGGAAGTCTATGGGCCGAACAGAATGGGTGGGTAAGAGTGTGTCCACTATCCGCTTAATTTTTTCTGCGTTCAGTAAGGGGTATTTGTTGACGTCTCGGAGAAGATCGCCCCTTCGGTATTGTCTCTCCATATCCGGATCACCTAAATGTGGATGTATTGCCCACTTTCAACACGCTGAACCCTAGTCCTGCGACCATTTCGAATATTTGCCTTTCTCTTCAGTCCGTACTAGGCATTTCCCTTTCTACCGCTTCGGTGTTAAAATCTCCGGCAACCAGCATCGCCCCTTCCGTGTCTCAGGCTATGTCCTCTAGGTCGTCTAACTCTGTTCCAAAGTCACTAATACTTTCATTTGGAGTAAAGTAGCAGCTGATTACAGTGAGTACCTCTCATTTCACCCATTTTAGTTGTTGTCTGGATACTCGTGAACTCTTGCTCCGTAGTCCAACGGACTAACCACTTTTGCCACGGCGCCCACTTAGGATAGGGTGTACAAAAAACTTAATATACATTCCCTTAGTATAGGGTATAAAAAGCAAACATTGGAATATTACAACCTTTCCCTAAAAATAGAATGTGCATACGTAAATACTTAAATATACCATAATGAAACCTCCTTATTCGAAATTATATCGTACAAGTACATGCATGTATACTTTCATGGAAATCTAGGATGCACCATAGAAAGTTTTTAGCCTAACATCTTCTCTGCCAACGAGTTTAGTATCAGTTAAATGACACATGATATTAGTACTACACCATGCACTTCAGTGTTCCTTAACGTAAGTCCTTAAGAAAATGACCAAACTTACAAGAGAAGAGCACGAAGCGATAAGGAAGGCATAGACGTCGGCTACAGAGAGATGAAGTAATCCCAGTTGGGAACGGGTAATAAACTGAATTACATTGCTACCATTTGCACTAAGTCCTTCTGTTGCAGATATAATTCCCAACTCAATTTGCGTGACGATAACTTCAGCACGATTTGGTTGATTGCTACATTTTCAGGAAGATGATGATGCTTGAGATGGGACCTTCTTTAATAAAGGATCCATCACTAGAGTTGCATATCACTTGATAGTTTACACTTGAAGATAATAACTTTTACTACAAAGTTACGGATATGTAAGCACGCGGTGTGCGTTGTCACAGTAGGAAGGAATTAAATTTATTAGTGCTACGGGAGTCATAAACGTCTTTATTTATCTGTTTCCTTGGTTTATCTAAAGCCATGAAAGTTGAACTTAATTTTTTAGATGAAATTTAAATTAGTGTTCTACATTGATTTACAAGAAATATGTAAATTAGAACAGTTGAACCTTACGAACTTCTTCAGAATTATCTAAGCATGTATATATGTATGCACATATGTATGTATGTATGTATATACGTAGATATATATTTATGTATATATGTATGTATATACGTATGTATGTATTTATGTATGTGATTATAAAAAATCATTTATCTGGCACTTAATCACTTAATCGAAAACGCTTAGGTTAGAATAAATGGTTGTAATCACAGTTTCTCTGAAACCTTTATACGTAAAAACTTGAACTTTTGCACAGATTTTCCGAAATTCGAGGTGTGGGAGAAAGGGGGTTAATAATTGATGTTTAAGTTAATATCGCGTTAATTTCTCAGGATGAGAAAAGGGAACAGGACTTAACGTCCCTTGCCGATAAGATTTGGGAAGCTTCAGTACCATTTATGGGCATCATACAATCGTTCAGACTGTATTCAGTCTTCAAATAATGCAATGAAGAATGAGATCTTAAAGATGGAGGCAATGATTAGAAACTTATCAGACGAAGTAAGTCGATTTAGGTCAAAAGGAAGAAGTTCATCGAGTAATTTTCAAGGACGCAGATCAAATAGGAGAAATCGCTCATCAGAAGCCAGAATCTATAACCCAAACAAAAACACAACGCAAAAAACTAGATTCCCCATCTATGGATGCGGCAAATAGTTGGGGATCTTCGCTACCACGCCGCCTTTTTATCAGAGATCCTGATAACAACCTTTCTTTCCTGATCGACATAGGCTCTGACCTTTTAGTTAGTAGTAGTTCCACACTTTTCTTTCACGAACCAAAAGATTAACCCTTGCGTTTCTTTATGTGCAGCTAATGGTACAACTATTGGCACGTATGGCACCAAATTACTCAAGGTTAATCTGGGACTCCATAGACCATTTATCCACCAGTTCATAGTTGCCGCAGTTAATCGACCCATAATAGGGGCTGATTTTCTCGATAAATTCGGGTTATTAGCCTATCTACGAAATCGTCGATTGATTGACTCCACAACAAAACTTCAAATAAGTGCCTCTCACGTTATTGTCGATACACCGGCACTACTACAGTTTGCAATCAATAATGAACTGGGTAATATATTAAACGAATTTCCTTCTCTAACAGAACCACCCAATTTCAATCTTACAGTTCGACATAAGGTTGAACATTATATTGTTACAAAAGGGCAGTTACCATTTTCCAAACCGCGCCGATTGGAGCCTGCCAAGCACAAACCAGCTCTCGTTGAGTTCCAACACATGGTTGATCTTGGAATTTGCAGACCTTCATCTTCTCCCCTTCACTTAACCAGCAAAAAAGATTGCGATGACTGGCTTAGGGCGTATCATCAGATACCTGTCGCCACCGAAGACGTGCATAAAACCGCTATTACTACCCCTTTCGGGTTATATGAGTTTATGCAAATGCCCTTCGGGCTAAGAAATGCGAGTCAAACCTTTAAAAGATTTATTAACGAAATTGTTAATGATCTCCACTTTGGTTTCGCATATATTGATGATCTCCTCATCGCAAGCCATAACATGGAGGAACACAAAACTCATTTGCGGCAACTCTTTCAACGGCTGGTCGACTATGGTTTGACACTGAAACCCTCGAAATGCGTACTCGGTGTCCAGACTCTTGACTTCCTCAGCCACACAATAACCAAAGAAAGAATCTTGCCATCAAAAGAACGCGTGGGAGCCATCAACAAGTTGGCTCCTCCCGCATCTATCCACCAAGTGCAGCAATTTGTGGGAATGGTTAACTATTATAACCGATTCATTCCAAACTTTGCAAATTTGCTCACTCCTTTATATTCCCATTTGGCTAACCTTATTAAAATCAAGAAAAATAAAAACCATTTTTCCTGGCCGAACAGTTGCAGTGAAGTTTTTGTCAGCACTAAAAAAGCTTTCCTCCAGGTTGGGGGTTGTGCGTCGGGGTAACTTCCCTACCACGTAAAAAAGGCAATAGTTACGACACAACGACAAGCCTCGGATAAGGATGATCCCACTGTTGACGACCCCAGCAAACGAAATAAGGACAACGATCTTCGGATCTGCACGTGGAATGTTCGGACCCTTAACAGGCCGCGTGCAGCCGAACAATTAGCAGAGGCCCTAGACTGCTACAACGCAGATATCACCGCCATCCAGGAAGTGCGATGGGATGGCCCGGGCAAAAAGAGGATGAAAAACTGTGACGTATACTACGGTGATTGCTATAGGGAACAGAAACAGCGCTTATTTGGATGTGGGTTCGTCATACGCGGCAGACTTAGGCAAGAAGTCTTGAGCTTTCGACACGTGAGCGAGCGTCTTATGACAATCCGCATCAAGGCTAAATTCGCGAACATAAGCCTAATATGCGCTCATGCCCCCACAGAGGACAAGGATGACGCCACCAAAGAAAGTTTCTACGAGCTCCTCGACAAAACATATGAGCAATGTCCTAAGTATGACGTTAAAATCGTCCTAGGCGATTTTAACGCCAAGATAGGAAAGGAGGACATCTTTGGTAGGACGATTGGAATGCACAGCCTACACGACACCACGTCTGGCAACGGACTTAGGCTTATTGACTTTGCGGCGGGGCGAAATGTCAGTATAGCAAGCACACGGTTTCCTCATCTCAATATCCACAAGGGAACATGGCGATCTCCTGATCATCAAACGGTCAATCAAATTGACCACATTGCGATCGACGCAAGGCATGCCTCGAGTATTCTGGATGTCCGAACCTTCCGAGCAGCCAACATGGACTCGGATCATTTCCTTGTTGCAGCCAAGGTACGAATGCGGATATCCCAAACGCCACAACTAAGAAGAACTACTGTGAGAAGATTTGACGTCGAAAAGCTGCAATCGCAAGAGATCGCCAGAACCTTCACCGAACGCGTATCCCGAAACCTCTCAACTACTCCTATGCCGCCAGCATCAAGCGCCGAAGACCAGTGGCAACGCTGCCAGCAAGCCATCAGAAGTGCCGCAACTGATGTGCTGGGTTTCACCCGACCATCACCTAGAAACCCCTGGTTTGACGATGAGTGCCGGCAAGCACATGCAGCTAAACAGCAAGCATACAAAGCGGCGCTGCAAAAAAGGACGAGAGCTGCTCGTAAGCTCTACGAGCAGAAGAGACGGGAAGAACATCGGCTTCTCCGAAAGAAAAAAAAAGAGCACGAGAAGCGCGCGATCGAAGATATTGAGAGATTATACTCCAGGAATAATGTACGGAAGTTTTACCAACAGGTAAAAAGAACGTGTCAGGCCAACAAGACCCGTACAGAAGCCTGTAGAGATGAAGAAGGAAACCTCGTAGTAGAGTCACAGTCGGTGCTGAGAATATGGAAAAACTTCTTCTGCAGACTGTATAACGGCGACGAAGACCAACATCCCGCTGTCAGGCAGAATGAACCATTCAACATAGACGATGATAGCCAAAACTTCCGTCCACCTGACCAAAACGAAGTAAGGATAGCAATATCCAAACTTAAGTCCAACAAGGCTGCTGGACCTGACGGCTTACCAGCCAAGCTATTCAAAGCAGCTGGAAATGACCTGGTAGAGAGCATACACCAACTCATTTCTAAAATTTGGTCAGATGAGTGTATGCCTGATGAATGGAATCTCAGCACCGTTTGCCCAATCCACAAGAAAGGAGATCCCCTCAATTGCGCCAATTACAGAGGTATCAGTCTCCTCAACATCGCGTATAAGATCCTATCTGCCATATTGTGTGAACGTCTGAAACCCTTCGTCAACAACCTGATTGGGCCCTATCAGTGTGGTTTCAGACCAGGAAAGTCCACAATCGATCAAATCTTCACACTTCAACAGATCCTGGAAAAAACCCAAGAAGTCCAAATCGATACCCACCATCTTTTTATCGATTTCAAGGCCGCATATGACAGCATTTATAGAGACGAGTTATACAGAGCCATGTCTAGTTTTGGCATCCCTGCCAAACTCGTCAGATTGTGCAGAATGACGATGGAGAATTCTCGCTGCTCCATCAAGGTCGGTAACGATCTCACCGAGACCTTTGATGTCAAAAAAGGTTTTAGACAAGGTGATGCGCTGTCATGTGATTTTTTTAACATCGTTCTTGAAAGAATTGTGCGAAACTCACAAGCCAACACCGGAGGCACAATCTTTCAAAAGTCTGTGCAACTACTAGCGTATGCCGACGATATTGACATTATTGGAAGAACACAGCGGGCTGTCACCGGTGCGTTCGCTGGTATTGAAACAGAAGCGGCCAAAATGGGTTTAACGGTAAACGAGGGCAAAACCAAGTATATGCTGTCAACCAAAAGGGACACGCAACATCGACGAATTGGACAGAACGTCACAATCGACAGCTATAACTTTGAGGTAGTAAGGGACTTTGTCTACCTCGGCTCTGCTATCAATTCTGAAAATAACACCTCAGCAGAAATAAAACGAAGAATAACTCTTGCCAATCGCTGTTTCTTTGGGCTGAGAAGGCAATTGAGTAGTAAGGCCCTATCCCGAACAACTAAGGAGACTCTATATAAGACCTTGATCATCCCAGTCCTGCTTTATGGCGCTGAAGCTTGGACTTTATCAAAAGCGGATGAAGATATCCTCGGTCGTTTCGAGAGAAAAATTCTTCGCAAAATATTCGGTCCCGTTTGCGTTGACGGGCTTTGGAGGAGAAGATTCAACGACGAACTATACGAGCTGTACAGCGACATCGACCTAGTCAAAAAACTGCGCATTAGTCGTTTGAGATGGCTAGGACATGTAGAGCGAATGGACACCAGTGCTCCGGCCCGAAGAGTCTTCGAATCACACCCGGAGGGACAACGCAGCAGAGGAAGACCTCGCCTTAGGTGGCGCGCACAAGTTGAAGGGGACCTGAACAAGCTTGGAGTGCGCAACTGGAGGCAGTTAGCTAAGGACCGAGCTAACTGGAGAGGCTTGTTAGTTGAGGCCCAGGTTCACCCCGAACTGTAGCGCCACCTAAGTAAGTAAGTAAAAAAGCTCTTTGCAAAGCAACGCTATTAGCTCATCCAATGGAAGACACTACGTTCAGCATAACAACTGATGCCTTTGACTTTGCGGTTGGAGTCGTTATGCAACAATTGAATCGGTGAGTGGAAGAACAGTACAAGCGCCAAATATGCATTTTTGTGCTGAAATGTCCAAAATGCTCTACATATGTGTAAACCTACCAATCAGCAAAATAACAGTACATTTGAAAGCCGAATGTATACAAAAATAGACTACGCTATTCGCTGATTGTGTGTGAGAACAGTACAAATCACGTGCTTATACCGTTCTTGTACTCAAACGTTGCGATCTTGTATGGACGCGTCATTCATTGTTTTTATACCCTATCCTAAGGGTATATTAAGTTTGACACATAGTTTGTAACATAGAGAAATAATCGAGATAGACCATATAAAGTATATATATTCGTGATCAGCATCAATAGCGAAATCGATTGAGCGATGACCGTCCGTCCGTCCGTCCGTCCGTCCGTATGTCACCGCTTTTTGGGCCTTAAATTTTGAGCTAGAACGATGAAATTTCATATCTGGGCTTCTGAGAAAAAGATACAGTACAAGTGTAAAAATTTTTGAAATCCGCCCACTGCCACGCCCACTTTTTCATAACTTCACTAAATTATATGAAACCGAAAAATTTTGTTAAGACCAAATATTTAGGCATTCAGATTCCCCACAATCCACCCATACGAAAGTTTTGGTAACGCGCACTTTTTGGGGGCGTTTTCATCACAAAACCGAGTTTTGGGCCTTAAATTTTTAACTAGGACGCTGAAATTTCATATCTGGGCTTCCAAGAAAAAGATACAGTACACGTGTAAATTTTTTTTACATCCGCCCACTGCCACGCCTACTTTTTTATAACTTCACTAAATTATATGAAACCGAAAAATTTTGTTAAGACCAAATATTTGGGTATTTAGATTCCCTACAATTCACCCATAGAACAGTTTTGGCCACGCCCACTTTTTGGGGGCGTTATCATAAAAAAACCTATTTTGATAAAATTTTACATGTAACATCCTCAAACGTTCGACATTATAGCTATATTTGAGTACAAAATGCAATTTGGCCACGCCCACTTTATAGAGAGGAGGATAGGGTATCATACGATCCGTTCCAGACGGATTGTAGCTTTTCTGTATGTTTTGTTCAATGGTCGTGGTTAGCTAAGTAGGTTGTGTTTTTTCTTCGGAATCATTTTTGATAATAACAAAACTTAAAATGAGCAGTACCAGTAGTAGTAGCGACAGTGAAAATAATAGTAAAACATACAGAAAAGCTACAATCCGTCTGGAACGGATCGTATGATACCCTATCCTCCTCTCTATAAAGTGGGCGTGGCCAAATGGCATTTTGTACTCAAATATAGCTATAATATCGAACGTTTGAGGATGTTACATGTAAAATTTAATCAAAATAGGTTTTTTGATGATAACGCCCCCAAAAAGTGGGCGTGGCCAAAACTGTTCTATGGGTGAATGTAAAAAAATTTTACACTTGTACTGCATCTTTTTCTTGGAAGCCCAGATATGAAATTTCAGCGTCCTAGTTAAAAATTTAAGGCCCAAAAATCGGTTTTGTGATGAAAACGCCCCCAAAAAGTGCGCGTTACCAAAACTTTCGTATGGGTGGATTGTAGGGAATCTGAATGCCTAAATATTTGGTCTTAACAAAATTTTTCGGTTTCATATAATTTAGTGAAGTTATGAGAAAGTGGGCGTGGCAGTGGGCGAATTTCAAAAATTGAAGGCCCAAAAAGCGGTGACATACGGACGGACGGACGGTCATCGCTCAATCGATTTCGCTATTGATGCTGATCACGAATATATATACTTTATAGGGTCTATCTCGATTATTTCTCTATGTTACAAACTATGTGTCAAACTTAATATACCCTTAGGATAGGGTATAAAAAAGGAAAAGGCAACCCGAAAAGTGGAAACAAAACCAACGAAAGAATGCTCGGCTTCATGGTCAACAATACGTAAATACGGCTGGAAAAATTGTTAAAAAGAAAACAGTTCAACCAATTGAGTAAGTAAAATATGTTTGGTTGCATGCATGTACAGACATAATTTTGGAATTTTGCTAACTTCGGTAGGTGTAGTGACGGATGTGCAGGCAAATTTACGCAAGATGAAAAAGAAACCGTGTTATCGAATTTACTTGAAATGCAAACTAAACATACAGAAAAGCTACAATCCGTCTGGAACGAATCGTATGATACCCTATCCTCCTCTCTATAAAGTGGGCGTGGCTAAATTGCATTTTATACTCAAATATAGCTATAATGTCGAACATTTGAGGATGTTACATGTAAAATTTTATCAAAATAGGTTTTTTGATGATAACGCCCCCAAAAAGTGGGCGTGGCCAAAACTGTTCTATGGGTGAATTGTAGGGAATCTAAATACCCAAATATTTGGTCTTAACAAAATTTTTCGGTTTCATATAATTTAGTGAAGTTATAAAAAAGTAGGCGTGGCAGTGGGCGGATGTAAAAAAATTTTACACTAGTATTGTATCTTTTTCTCGGAAGCCCAGATATGAAATTTCAGCGTCCTAGTTAAAAATTTAAGGCCCAAAAATCGGTTTTGTGATGAAAACGCCCCCAAAAAGTGGGCGTGGCCAAAACTTTTGTATGGGTGGATTGTAGGGAATCTGAATGCCTAAATATTTGGTCTTAACAAAATTTTTCGGTTTCATATAATTTAGTGAAGTTATGAAAAAGTGGGCGTGGCAGTGGGCGGATTTCAAAATTTTTTACACTTGTACTGTATCTTTTCCTCAGAAGCCCAGATATGAAATTTCATCGTCCTAGCTCAAAATTTAAGGCCCAAAAAGCGGTGACATACGGACGGACGGACGGACGGTCATCGCTCAATCGATTTCGCTATTGATGCTGATCACGAATATATATACTTTATATGGTCTATCTCGATTATTTCTCTATGTTACAAACTATGTGTCAAACTTAATATACCCTTAGGATAGGGTATAAAAATGAGCAGGATATTTACCTAATGGGACTTATGGAAGCCAAACCCGTAACAAAGCGTCGAAAAATACGTGAAAATGTAATCAAAACAGCAACGTTTTCATACTTTGCCAGAAAAGGAGATAATAGAATATTGGTATGTAAAAAAACGTTCCTTACTTTGCATGGCATCTCCAACTCCCGATTGCAACGGTTAAACGTACTTTTAAAGGCAAGAAAAACGCCAGTTGATTTAAGAGGTAAACATAATAATCGTTCCAACGTTTTACCTACATATTCAGTATTGTCAAAATAAAAGACCACATAGACTCATTCCCAAAAAAAATCTCACATTATAGCAGCTCTAAGGAAGTGCAGTATCTGGATGCTAAGCTCAATGTAAAAAGTATGTACGAACTCTTCATAAAACGGTGGCCCTATCTTAGCACTAAAGTCAAATATGAGTACTACCTAAAATACTTCAATGATAACTATTCATTAAGATTTGGTAGGCCACAAGTAGATGTATGCTGCGAATGTGAACGGTTCGGTACCAAATTAAGAGATCCAAATCTTCGCGGTATTGCGAAAAGAGAAACTGAAACCGAACTAATGGTTCATAAGCGAAAAGCCGGAAAGTTTTATACGCAAATGCAAAACATAAAAAAATATGTTCTAAGAGAGACGATGTGTACGGTATAACTTTTGATTTTATGCAAAATCTGCCTCTGCCCAAAATACCTGTTCAAGAAATATTTTATTACCGTCAATTGTGGGTGTATGCTTTTGAAATTCATAACTTAAAAGACAATACTGGCCATTTTTACAGATATCATGAGGGCCAAGCACACAAGGGTCCAGACGAAGTATGTACGTTTCTGTTTCATTTTATTAATAAAATACCTCGAGAGGTAACAGAGTTACACATATTCTCAGATGGGTGCCCAGGTCAAAACCGTAATAATACAATGGTGAGATTTTTGTTAACACTTACAGCTACCAAACGTTTTAAAAAGATTTGTCATTATTTCTCTATTCGTGGACATTCATTTTTGCCATGTGATAGGGACTTCGGAACAGTTAAAAGAGTTATAAAGAAATGCGATCGAATTTACCTTCTCGAAGAATACTACCAGATAATCACAGATTCGAGGAAGAAACAGCCATTCACTGTTACACCAATCAATTACAAGGATATTTTAGACTTTAAAAACTGGTGGCCTAGTTTTTACAAAAAGACTAACAAATCAGTTGACGAACAAAAAATAAATTTTGCAGTATCATAATACTACCAGTTTGAGTATAGCAGTGAAACTCCTGGCTATGTTACAACAACCGATTTTCTAAGCGGCTTTATATCGCATACTTTTAAATTACTGAGACCAAATGTTAGTTTAAAATTACCAACTACAAGATTATATAAAAAACCAGTTCCAATAAATGAAAAAAACATTGCCGACATTAAGAAAATAATACAATATATATCTGGAGAGGTATTGGAGTTTTATTACCATATAATATCATGGAAAACTATTGATAATGTTTCGGAATAATAGTATTATTGAATAACATTTTGTAAATTATTATTCATTACAATAAAATAATACAAAAAAACCGAAATGTGAATTTTTTTGTAATTGAATGTAAGAACAGTACAAGTACAAGGACTTCTTGTCTAAATATTTCCTTTCAATATATAATTTTGTGAACTATTCATTCATGAACATATTGGAGACCAGGGATACTTCAAATCCCTCATACATCATTATACACAAAAATAATTAAATTTTCTGTGAAACAGTTTTTTCTATTTTTCTCAAAAGTGATATTTTGTACATGTACTGTTCTTCCACTCACCGATTCAATTGAATAGTGACAAATGGGAACCACTAGCTTTTTTTTCAAAGAAACTTTCACTATCCGAGCAAAAGTATTCAGCATTTGATAAGGAGCTCTTGGCGAGAATTTGTAGTATATACGGACCACAAACTTCTAACAAATGCATTATGTTCTAAAGCTGAACGCAGTCCCCGTCAAACCCGTCACATTGACTTCATATCCCAGTTCAGTAGTGATATTAGGCACGTAAAAGGAAAAGATAACGTCGTTGCGGATCTGTTCAATAACTGTGAGACTAATACAGTCGAGGAATTAATTCCGAACCTCAGGACTATCTGCCAAATGAAAGGAAGTAATGATGAGCTGAAATATTTGCTACCAAATGCAGTAAAGTTAGGATCAAAGGTAAAACTGGAGTCAGTTAACTCAAAATCAACTCCAAATCACATTTGGTGCGAAACTAGTAATGGTATTAATCGACCTTTGTGCCGAATGAACTGCGCAGACTACTTTTTGAATCACTTCACAATCTTTCTCATGACGGAATACGCGCTACACTCAAACGAATTACTGCAAAATATTTCTGGCCATCAATAAATAAAGATTGTAACACCTGGTCAAAGGCATGCATCTCATGTCAGCGATCAAAAATCCATAGGCACGTGAAGTCCGAATTGAGATAGTTCAGTCCTCCGTCTGAAAAATTCGAACACATCCATATGGATATTGTTGGTCCGCTTATTATTTCCTAAGGTTTTTTGTACATTTTAACAATCGTCGATCGGTTTACTCGCTGGCCAGAAGCTTATCCTATTACGGACATTACGGCCGCCACAGTTACCAAAACGTTCGTGCAACAATACGTTTCAAAATTTGGTGTGCCTCGGGAGTTGACGACTGCTCAGGGAAGCCAGTTTGAGTCCAAGCTCTTCTCGGAAGTTACCAAGTTGATTGGCACACACCGCATCCGTACCACTGCCTACCACCCTCAGACAAACGGAATGGTGGTGCGTTTTCATTGCAGTTGAAATCATCCATTATAGCTGGTGAAAATACTACGAACTGGAGTGATGACCTTCCACTGGTTTTACTTGGTATCAAAACATCAGTAAAGGAAAACTTGAGATGTTTATCTGCTGAGCTTGTTTACGGACAGCCACTCAAGGTTCCTGGCGAATGTTTTATTCCGTCGAAGATGGATGTGGAAATAAGTGATCCAGCAAGCCTTGTAGAAAAACTCAGAACATCTATGCAGTCAGTAATTCCTGTAAGTCCACGCCAAACGCCTCAATCGAATGTCAATGTTCTGAAATCGCTAAAGGATTCTGAATTCGTGTTCGTAAGAGTTGACAGAGTTCGCCCTGGACTGTCACCACCATATGAGGGACCCTATAAAGTCGAGCGAAAACTACGCAAGCAGTACATAGTCAAAATCAAAAACAACAACGTTTTTTTAACTGGATTAAAAACAATAAAACTATTTAGAATCGCTGCGCTGGTGAGGGAGTGTGTAGTGATCACTCAACTTAAGTCACTCATAACAGTTTAGACCATTACCGCCAGTCCTCCTTCATTTCTACTCATTTGTTGATTGCCCAATTTATACATAGCACACGCATTCTCACTTGCATCAGACACAATTTGGCATCAGCAGACGATCGTACCGTCGAATTTTAGTGACAGACCTGAAGATGTTTCCTTATAAAGTGCAAACCGTTCACCAATTGCAGCCTGCTGACCATCAAGTGAGGTTAACTTACTCCCATGGTCTGTTAAACCTGGTGCAAGAAATAGATGATTTTGTATGCAAAATCACAATGTCAATCATTTCATCTTATCATTTCCACTTGAGTGGTTATGTGAATAAACAAAATTTGAGCTTCTGGGAAATGGAGAATCCACATGAAATGATCACAGAGCCATTGCATCCACTCAAAGTGGCTGTTTGGTGCGGCATTTGCAGTGAAAAGTGATTGGCCCTTATTTTTTGACGACGCCGATGGCACCACCGGAACTAGTGAGCGCTACAGACAGATGTTAAGCGAGTTTTTTTGCCGCTACTTACTGAATTGGGTCTCGAGCATTGTTGGTTCCAACAGGACGGAGCAACCGCTCACCCAGCTCGGGCAACGATGGAGATATTGAATCACCAATTTCTGGTTCGTGGAATTTCCCGTTTCGGTGATCTGAACTGGTCGGCCAGATTTGACAACGCCAGAATCCTTCCTTTGGTTCTTTTCGAAATATCGCGTTTACCACAACAAACCAGAAACCTTGGAAGTCTTAAAAGTCAATATTAAAAAAGAAATCACTAATTTGAAGCCAGATGTTGAAAGGTGGTCATTTGAAAGATATCATAGCTGTTCCCAGGAACACAGACATAGTAAAATACCAGAATGTGTTACGGGATCAACTGAATGGGAGGGTACCCAAAATACCAAAAACCATGTAGAGATGTAGAGTCGCAGCTGAAGCATTTACAATCACCTGTTGAAAATTTATACCAAGAGGCGTGTACACCTACTTTGGTAGATAAAGAGGACCCCACGCATTAGTGGTGTAGGGATCTTGAAATTCTAAAGAAGGTAAGAAAAGCCTTTAATCATGCCATGAGAATGAATGATCCTGAATCATGGGATGACTATAAGACAAAGAAAAAAGAGCTAAAAGCAACTCTGCAACGACGTAAAACGGAGTTGTGGAGGAAATTTTGCTCGAATATGATAAGCACAACTGAGGTCAATAGACTTCAGAAAATTGTCTCGAAGGATCCTGTTTCCAAAGCCGGACTCATTCGTGATAGAGCGTGGGAGATTGAGACACTGGATCGTACCAATGAGGTCCTCATGGAAAAACACTTTCCGGGAAGCCTGAAGTCACAAGGAGCAACAAGGAAGGATAGCGCAGAAGCGGAACGGATAGTAACGCCAGAAGCGGTCAGTGGGACGATAAAAACGTTTTCCCTTACATGCCTAGCAATAGGCTACATACCGGTAACATGGAGAGAAACAAATGTGGTTACTTCCAAAATCGTGGAAAAACTTACTACACCGAAGCGAAGTCCTTCAGACCGATCAGCCTAACATCATTTCTGTTGAAAACAATAGAAAGAATTGTTGTGGACCATATGGAGAATACTACCTTTGAGTAGTAGACACCATGCATACAGAGCTGGCAGGTATACGGAAGTAGTGTTACACCAGGTGGTACGCATTGCGGAAGAGGAGATGCATACCGGAGGCATCGCAATGACCATAATAATGGACTTTGAAGGTACCTTCGATAAGATATGCATCGAAAGTCTGAGCGTAGCCTTAGAAGAACGCAGTGTTAACACATTGGTGGTGAGATGGGTGGACAATATGGTGAAAAATAGGGCAATAAATATTCAGACGGGAACTTCAAGACTTAGGGGACGGGTTAGCAGAGGTTGTCAGCAGGGAGGTGTTTTATCACCTACTCTGTGGAATATAACTGTGGAAGACTTAAAGAGACTGGCATCCACACTGTAGGATAAGCCGATGGTATTGCAATAATGGCAAGAGGTAAATTCATGAACATCACAGCAAATACCATTAGAAATGCTCTCAGAGTGATGGAGCGGTGGTGTGAGGAACAAGGGTTTTCCATTAATGCGGAAAAGACAAATCTGATCATTTTCATAAGAAGGAGGAGAGATCTGGAATTTCAGCCTTTCACACTTTTTGGATCGGAGCTGCAGATGACTAACTTAGAACTTCCATGTGGAAGAGAAGATTAAAAGGCAAAAAGGGTGCTTCACCAGTGCAAACGATTATGTGGACTAAGGTCGAGAATCTCGCCTAGGTCAGCATACTGGATGTACACGATGATAGTTAGACCGATTATCACATATGCGTTAGTTGTATTGTGGCAAAAAGCCACCCAGAAAACTGTAAAGAAGTAGTTAGATAGGGTCCAACGTCTGGCATGTTTAGGGATCGCCTATGCAATACGAACGACACCAACACGCAATGCAAATGATCCTAGACATTCTGCCGCTGGCCTTATTTATTAAAAAAGTGGCGACTTCGACAGCACTTCGTCTGCATGTTAGTATGGTCATAGGAAAATCCTGAATCTTGTAAGAAACGAAATTAGGGAGTTGAATATGGATGGAATAAGGAGAATGCGTGTTACCGGAAGGTATCACAAAGCTCTTATTGGGGATAGAACATTTCCGGAAAAGAAGATTGGTAATATAATCATCTTTGCGGATGGGTCCATGATGGATGGCAGAGAGGGGGCAGGTATCTTCTCAGAAGAACTGGAGCTAGCCTGTCATATTAGTCTGGGGAAATATACCTCAGTCTATCAAACCGAGATGATTGCTCTGCTGCATGCGTTGGATCACCTGAAAGAGCGTCAGGTTGAGGGTAGAAACGTTACCATACCACTGGGCAATTAATTAGTGATTAGACGCATGGAGAAAACAGACATCAATACATCACTGGCATTGGAATGTGTTCATAATCTCAATGAGTACTCATCTCGAAATCAGATGACGCTGCAGATGACATATTCTGTTCTCATAGAATAATACATATTTATGTTGCAATTCTTATGTGCACAAACGAACTCGCCTTAGACAATTTCCTTTTTTTTGTTCCTTCTCTTTCCTAACAACAGAATTGGCCTAGTTAAGAGTGCCTACCAGATGTCATTATCACGACCCTACGCATTTTCTCTAAATACATACATACATACATATGCATGTATGTACATGCGTTGTTTCCATACATACATATATATCGAAGTCAAGCAACTGGGTCACGGCCTATGTCTTCCTCTTGAATATTTAAAAGTGTATGCTGTGTGAATAGCACACTATGAAGTCCTGTCTTCTCGGCAACTTCATGAATATGAGATTAACACGAGTCCTTTCGCAGAGTTTCGCTCAAGACTGCTAGCTGCAAAAATTCACGAGGGGTATGTTAAGAACTAGAAATAATTAACGCGATTTAATGAGTTGTATGGGATGCAAGTGCAAGCAAAGTCTATATCATGTTTCATCAACTTATTAGCACCCATCAATAAGGAAATTTACATACATACATACATCAAGAATATATTTTGATAAGAGAAGTAAGCATACAAAAACACTTAACGAATTGATTAAGCTAATGTCAAAACTCTACGTTAAGTTTTCTTCAGTGCTGTCAATTGCACAAATTGTCCACAATAGGTATTTATGAACGGAGGTGATTGTAAAAGTAAAGTTGTTTTGGCTATTATTTGTGAGTTTTTTTTGGAACAGTAAGGAATTGTAAGAACTCCCTCATCCACTAAAAATATTTCGTTTATATTTAGTTATTATCTTTCTCAGATTATTACTGTAATCACTACGTCTTTCAGCTAATGTAGAACCACATGTTGTGTTGTTCCTTTTACGCAAAATTCCCAAGTTTTATTTCGAATACCTCTAGCATTTTAACAAGTTATATTATTAAGCTAACAATCAATAATTATTTATCTTGATATACATATGCATGTACATAGATACTTAATACTTAATTAAGCAATTATATTAAATTGTTTGAATCTATAGATAAGTATTCTAATCTAATAACGTAGTCATCTCATTTAAAATGCGAATCTAGCTGGACAAATACCAATTTTTGACTTGCACCTATACCTATACCTAGTATTGGTTTTATGAAAAATTTCGAACTTGAGAGTTCAATCAAACTCTGTTGGTCTGTCTGTCTATTCGACTGTAGCCTAAACGCCTGGGTGGATTTGTTTTAAACTTCATATCTGGGGTTTTAGGGATAATCCCTAGAGTCGAAATTAGGATTTTCATTCTAACCTCAAAATTAAGGGTACTTTACTTAAAACCAATTTCACTAAAAAAAATATTCTCGAAAACGGCTGTGTAATGATTTTCATAAAATTTCATATGTGAGTTAGTCTGGCTTTATGCTAACAGGTGGCATACCACGCGTATAACGTTAATTTAAAAATAAACTGTTTCTAGGCTATTTTTTCAGCGATTGGGCTTAAAATTAATAACTGAGTAATAGGGCATATGCAAAGTTATGGCGTTTTTTTTGAAAAACATTTTATCAATGAAATTTTGTAGACAACATCCGCTAAAAGTTATCATGGTAGTGCCCTCAAAAATACAGAATGACACGCCTAATCTATTAGACGTCAAAAACAAGAGTTAAATTTCAGTGCTTATAAGATTTTAAACTTATTGTATTCAGGTGCGAGTACGTACAGTCGTGCACTTTATTTTTTTGCCAAATCTAATTTTTTCCCCAATGTGTTAGAACTTCGGTAATCTAAGTATTAGAATTGTAGGCAAATTTTGTTTGTCAAAGTTTGTGCGTGTGCTTAACTTAGTGAAGAGTGTTTAATATGTTTTATTGCCAATATTAAAAGTAAGTGACTGATCTGATCTAATACGTTTTCCATCCAAAATTTCTTTAATAAGTAGATAGACCTCAAAATGAATTAAATGACATAAGCTTCAGAACGAAATGTCGTAAAATAAACCATTTACTGGATTCAAAAGGCTATTCTCAATTATTGAATTGCACGTTGAATTTGATGAACGAACAATGTTTAGAAATTATTAAAAATTACTACCGAAATTCTGAGTCGGTGTTTGAAACTAAGAGCGCTTATTCCAATTTTTGGTCATAATAATCTTCCCACCAGACAGGCTGTGCGTGGTATAGTGGATAAATTCGAGTCCACATATTGAAGTACCGAAAATATCGCAGCCGTAAGTGATACAGTTCAAAATGAGCCAAATCAGTCGGTTCCACGCCGTACACAGGAATTGGGAATCTCTCAGTCCACAGGCCGAATTTTGCTTAAAAATCTTGGCCTACATATGTACATCCTAAAAAGATCAAATTGACTCAAGAACTAAAGCGTCTTGATCATTTGATCATTTGATCTGCAAAGGTTTGAAGAAATCCTGGCTTATTTGACTTTGTCAATTAGCAAAATATGTGCACCAAGCCCACATGTGATCCAAGAGACTCCATTGCATCCACAAATGGTGACCGTGTGGTGTGGATTTCATGCCGGCGGTGGATTGAACCGTATTTTTTCGTCGATGAAAATAATCGCCATGTTACGGTCAATGGAGTTCGCTATCTTTCCATGTTGGTAGACTATTTTTGGGCAGAATTAGATGGACATAACATTAGTGACATATGGTTCCAACAAGATGGTGCCACATGCCATATAGCTGTTCAAATAATTGATCTTTTGAAGGGGAAGTTCGGTAATCGTGTAATCTTGAGAAATGGTCCGGTCGAATGGTCACCTTGCTCATGCGATTTAACGCCGTTGGATTTCTTTTTATGAGTTTACGTTAGACCGTTGGTTTATGAGAACAAGCTAACACCATTAGAGGTCTTTGAAGTAGTAGGATGATCAGGAAAACTTTGGGAATAGAAGGTATTTACCATAGAAAAACTGGAACGAAAATAAAACAACAAGTTTTACCTCGTTATAAACGCTTTTTTAACGCCGGTATTAGTGTATAGTAGAATGCTTTTGTGTATAGTAGTTTTGACTATTCTTTTTAAATTTGTAATCTAATATTGGTTTCGTATCTCCGCCATCATTAACTGTTGCCTCCATGAGTTGACGTGCATCACCAATTTGGTGAAGTGATGAGATTCCTTAAGGATGATAGGATGTCTCAGTTTGCAAAAGCAGTTCAGAATCAAGGAAAGGATTAAGACTAGGAATTGGATTACCTTTTTCAATGCCATGATCTCTTCTAAAAAAAGTTCATTCTGTACAATTCTAATAAGGTGATTATGACATGAGGTAAGTTCGTCGAATGTGAGTGGATGAAGGTTAATAGATTTTTTATTGTTTTTGTGTTGATGCCACTGAATACCCAGGGTCTTGATGGCATCTTGCTAATCAAAGTTTTGTAGTAAATTGATTTCTCGTTCGCTTTCGTCGACTTGTTCCAAAAGTTTTGTTGAGTTACTTGTCCATTTTCGAAGGGGGAACCCAGCAAATCCCAAGGTGTTTTAAAGATCAGTTTGTATTGTGATGGCATGTTCTTCGTTATCTGCTCCATAAATAAGATCATCCACATAAGACCCTTCAGTAAGTACCTTAGCCATCTGAGGCAAATGCGACTTTAAACTTCCTCCACCGTGCAATCAAGTCGATTATATCTGACTGCAAACGTGGACCTACTATTAAATAATCATTGAAAGAATCTCCAGTTGAAGTTTTGCAGGAGGCGTCAAAGACCACGCGAAGTTTTGTGGTAGTACTTGAGTCTTTCACAACTGCATGGTGAGTTAAGAAGTAGTGCTCCTTGGCAAAGTTTTCAACGCTCGTTTTGATTTCTCTCATATGACCCAATGCTATGTATATACTCGTTAATACAGTTCGTGTAGGCTTCTTGCAATTTTTTATGAGTCAACAACATTCTTTCTGTTTGAAAAAATTTTGCCATTGCGGCATTCTTAGAGTTAACTAGTTCTGGGCGATTGCAATCTTTGAAACGCAATTGGACTTCATACCTGCTATCTTCTTTTCTTTCAACTGTTTGCTTGTAGTGATTTTCGCATCTTTCTTCTTCCTGAGTAAGTTTTCTCTCATCAAAGGTTTCTTCTATTTCCCAGAACCGTTTATGTTGGGCAAGGAATTGAAATGGTTTTGAACTATTACGCTTTGAGCGTTTTGATTGGAATTAGTAGCTCCTATTAGAATCCAAACCAGTTCGGTTTGTTGTGCAAGAGGAGATGCATACACATCCGCTCCAATCAGCAGATCAATTTTGCAGGAATATTAAACTAGAGATCTGCTAATGAAAATTGAGACAGATGGCTCTACATATCATTTCGGAACTGTTGGGTTGATGACCTCGATGTTAGTTGAGGAGAGACAGAGGTTCTGACGTCAAGATGGAAGTCGGAATTGGTGAAAGACCAGACTATAAAGTACCTGTTGACGTTTGCCTTAGTCCTGTGATCGTTTATTCAAATTTAACATTTGAACAGCGTTGTCGGTTATAAAGGTGGCCGATGCGGGATCTACCAGGGCTCTAAGAATATAATTAGTTCCATTGGAACCGAAAACCTTAACGAATGCGGTGGCGAGTAAGGTCTTGGTGCGTATTTGGTTAACATGCGCATTAAAAAAATTTGTTTCAAAACAAGATGCATTCTCTTGATCACCGTTTGAAACATTTGGCGAAGAATGATGATTTTGAGTTTGAGCCAAATGTGACTTGTATTGTGATTGGGTCTTATTGTGTTTTTGAAAGGAGTGAGTGTCTTGTTGGTTGTGGTTGGTGTTGTAAGTATTTTGTGAGTATGTGTAATATTGTGTGATCTTTTAGAGTACATTTGTAGCACCGGTTACTTCTGTTACAGGCTGACGAATGGGGATCGTACCCTAAACAATTAGCACATATTGAGATTTTTTTAACGGGTTCCGCGCGGGTCTTGGCATTCATGTTTAGAAACTTTTTGCAATGTCAAGTACCTAGTTTTTCTTCCCAATCTCGTTGTGTTTCAGGTAGAAGTTTGTGATAAATCACATATTAAAATACAATCCCATGATTCGATTGCTATACCTATGTTTGAGAGAGCATGGATACATTCATTGCCTGTGCCGTGCAATGATTTCAAGCCTGCGGCAGTCTCATGTGTTAATTTTCGTTGTTCTATTAACATTCTTAACTTAGTATGGACTAACTTTCCCTCGTTCTGAAACCGTTCTTTAAGAATTTTCCCAGCAGAGGAATAGCTTTTTGGGTCCATTGGAAGAAGCTGTAGTAAACGTCAACGATGTTTTAAGATACTGTAATTATTGAACTTCCGATAGATCTACATTGTTGTCTATCATGGTTTTAAACAAATTGTGGAATTCTACCCAATCCTCAAATTTACCAGAGAATGGTTTTATATGAACAGGTGAAAAGCGTATGTTATAAACGTTTGATTTTATCATATTTAGACGAGTCGTTTCGAAAGAAGAACTGTCTGTTTCCGCGAATTTTTGAAGCCCTTCATGGAGCATACCGATAAACTCGAAATAAATTCGTTTAATTTTCGAAAAAGTTTCTTTATCCAGATACTCTTCCTTAACCGTATCAGCGTCATTATTTAAGATAGCGGTGTGATCTTTATTAGCACACTTCTACACACGCGGTCATATGCCCCCTCATCTTTTAAAATCTTCAAAATCGGATTGAAGTTCTTTTAGAATCTGTTCTTGACTTTCTATTTGCTTTAGTGATTTCGACATTCTGTTAGAGTTGCACTTTTTATTATTGTATAAATTGTTATGATTTTAAAACTAAAGAGCTTAATTAAATGTATTTGAATTGCTGATGTGATTTGATTTAATTTTAATTTATTATTTTAAATTGGTACGATTAATACTTGCTTTGATAAAGGTGTATTGGACGGGATAAGTTGTTCCTGTTATCCAGTAAATTTTACATCCAGTTGCGTCTTCTATGGTTTCTTGAAGTAGCGTTGATGTTGAATCCGTTATAGTCGCTTGTTGAGATTGATGTGAAGCGGTATCGGTAAATACGTTTTTCTCGATTTGAAGCACTGATACTTGGCACCAAAAATATTTGAATAGACCGAGTTAATTTAAACTACGTACGTTTAACGCTTTGATTTTTATGTTTAAACAAAAAATTCAAAATAGTTAACTACTGGTTTTCTGTTTAAAAAAGGCTTCAAAGGACCATGTATCCTTTATTAAAAGTTATTGCTGGTCAACACAATTTAAGAAGAGTGATAAAAAAATCTGTGCTACTTCCCTGGTAAGCTCGGTTCAAACATCTGATGAGCTGTTTTTTGATACAAATTACATCATAGGCTATTAAACCTTACCGTTTTTCTTACAACGATACATTACTTAATATGGTACATTAATACAATCATAGATCGTTCTAGTGTTGAAAGCTTTTATTAAGGCCCCCTCTCAAGAAAGAGAAAATGCATTTTTTCCCTTTCCATAAGTTGGCCTTTATGAAATTAAGTTAAATAATGGGTAAAGTACAATGGACTTTTCTTATTATACGGTTGACATATGTTGGAAAGGGAAAGCAATGATCGTACCCCTGCCTTGACATATTTGACATTTCGTTGCCTTAGTTCGTTTTTATCTTGCTATCGGTAGTGTGGTTGTCGCGCGGAGTTTAATGTGTTGTGCAAAAAATGTGGTCTCTAATTTGTGGTCGCTTGCGATCAGTATTATATTCAAGCAAATTCCGATTACTGCAGTGGTGGAAATAATTATAAAGGCAACAACAAAAATGCGAACAAAACCAACCCCTATGGAATTCCGCGAAAATGTGCAACATATAACAATTCATGTTCCGAACTAACGGTAAAATTCCAGTAGTCTGATATGTTCGGTAGCTACAGATATTATCACCGGTAGTCGACTTTCGTGCTTCGAGGTGGAAATATATATAGGCAGCGTTTATTAAGTGCATTAATACAAAATCGATTAATTTTAAAAATTTTTTTTTGCTTGAAAGTGAAAATCAAAAGGTAGTTTTTAATTATTTCTAAAATTTATCAAAAAAATAAGGCTATTTAGTTTTATTTTATTTTTTATTCAGTCATGCCGCGAGCAAAAGCACTTAATGACGAAGAAAAGATTAAAATTCGAATTTTAAAGGGAGAAGGGTTATCAAACAGGGCTATAGCCAAGGAGATACATCAATCTCACATCGTTTCTCTGCAGGAGGATTACGGCAAGAAAAAAAGGTCGGGTCGAAAGTCGTTACTCACACCCCGCCAAAAGAAACTTATTTTGCATGAGGCCTCGAAGAATAAGTTATTCTCAAGCCAAATCAAAGCTAGACTCGATCTTCCAGTCACGAGCAGAAGGATCAGGCAAATTTTAAACGCCAATTAAAACCTAGTATTCAAAAAAATTAACAAGAAGCCAATGCTCACCGTTGCTCATAAGTCCACACGACTCAAATTCGCCCAAAAATATACATATGTGTTGGGCAGAGCAATGGCGCCAAGTGGTTTTCAGCGACGAGAAAAAATTTAACCTAGATGGTCCTGATGGCGTACGAAGTTACTGGCACGACTTAAGGTCGAAGAGCGAGGTTTTGATGAGCAGAAACTTCGGAGAAGGCTCTGTTATGGTGTGGGGTGGTTTCAATTTTAAGGCAAGGCAATTTATTGGTGCATACTATTTTTTATTTTTTTTTAATCCTTTATTTCAAAACAAAAACTTAAAATAGTACAATTTCAATTACAATATTTTTGATGAACTTTTTAGTACTTTAAACATAATTCTAATTGCATGTTTTTGTTTAATTAATAAAGACTCTATTTTATTAAAATATGCTCCTCCCCAACAAGAAATTCCATACTGAAGCTTTGATTTTAATAGACCATTATAGACTAACTTTAAGATTGGTAGATTGCAGTAAAGACTGAGATGGTAAAGTTGCCTAACAATTCTGTTTAGATATTGTTTCAAGTAGCAAGTATGGTCCATCCAATTTAGTTTATGGTCAAGTATGATACCTAGGTATTTAAAATTGTGGACACGTTCAATTTTAAAGCAGTTGTCACTACAACTTATATTATTATTACATATTATTGTATTTGACAAACAATATCGCAAGCAACTTGGTGAGTGATAATATAAAGGCAAGTCTTCACAAATTTTATCCTTGATATTAAATACCATAAACTTCGTTTTGTTACTAATGATCAATTCGTGTTCATTGAACCATCTCCGTAATATGTCTAGATCATTATTGACATCCGAAAATAAATCAAGATAGCTTCTATTGGAATACGAAAGAGCCGTATCGTCAGCAAAAGCTGTTATTTTTCCCTTAAAAGGTTGGATGAATAACGAGTTAAAATATATCAGAAACAAGGTCGGACCCAAGACAGAACCTTGTGGTACACCTATATTGATATATTTTTCCGAACTCAAGATACTATTGACTTTTACTACTTGCTTGCGGTTTCTTAAATAAGAAGCGAACCAGTCATGAAAAAAGTCTCTGAAACCTGCGTTAAATAGTTTATTTAATAATATAGTATGGTTCGCCATGTCAAAAGCCTTAGTAATGTCAATAAAGAATGTAGAAGGAATTTGAGAAGAATTCAGACTATTATATATTTCCCCAGTTAATTTTAGCAACGCACTTTCAGTAGATCTACCTATTCTAAAGCCAAACTGAGAATCATTAAAAAAATGAGTTCTATCTAAAAAGGATAAAACTCCAGTTTTTATACCTTTTCAAAAACCTTTGAGAAACTTGATAAGAGTGAAATAGGACGATAATTATTTAATATCATATTGTCACCCTTTTTGTGAAGTGATATAACTACCGTTGTCTTTAGAGATTCTGGAAAAACTCCTTGTTGTACACAACAGTTAAAAATAAAACATAAAACATCAGATATATGAAAAGAAATTTGTTTTAATAGGAAACTTGGGATGTTATCATAAAACGAAGAATTAGATGTTTTTAGAGATGGTATAATTTTATGAATTTCAAATGAAGTAAACTCTTCAAAGAAAAAACTTTCTTGTTGAAAATTTGGTTGACTTACTGGCGATTTAGTATGAGCAAATTGGATGTTTCAGCAAGACAATGCTGCCATACATCGTTCGCGTGCCACTATAAAGTGGTTTGAGGACAATGGAATAGCAGTTTTGGACTGGCCATCTCGAAGCCCAGATATGATCCCCATAGAAAATCTGTGGGGTATTCTTGCTCGAAGGGTGTATGCGAATGGACGTCAATTTCATTCCGTGTCTCTGTAGGCTACTAGTACTCTGAGCATTTCCTAAAATCAGATTCACCTTGCTCCAAAGATCGAGTAAAAAGAAACTACGATTTCTTTAGTGCCTTTATAATTATTTCCACCACTGTAGTACAATGCAAAAATATCTTGTTCCAACGAAATGTCACACATGTGCATAAAAATAATTTTACGTTGTTGTTGGTTTCACACAGTATAATTGTTAGTTCAGGCCAAAAAACCTTTTTATACGAAGCTACTAATATAAAAGAACTCAAGGCGAAAATGCTCATTTATGAAAAGAAAGCTAATGCTCAAAACACATGTGCAGCAAAGCATCGCGCATCAATGCATGCAGCGGCGCATGTGAAAGACAAGTGCAGTTAAAAGTTAGACATTTTTCTCCATGGCGATTTGAATTTAAAAATTTAGTTTTGTTTTTTTTTCAATATGTTTAAACAGTAAACTGTCATATAGGTGACAATTTGTAATGTCAAATCATGAAATTTGTACTAAATTGTACTATTTTGCAGATCTACATTGCATTGCATCGAAATTAGAATTAGCGACGACTTGGGTGGCTGCATAGGCATACAGCATGCACATGTAGTTGCCTACATAAAAAGCTATGTTCTATAATTTTGCTGCACGCATTTCGCTGCACATGTGTTTTGGGCATAAGGCTTTAAATAAGAACTTTGAAATGAAACATCCTGTGCAACAACAGATGAGCAAAGCAATCAATATCTCTAGCAGAAAGTGTTTCGATTGCGGGAGTAGAGATCAAGAAGTGAAGAAACACAAAGGACTGAAATGCTGAAATGATGTGGAAAATTTGGACACGTTTCAAAAACATGTTCAGACAATAGCAAAGATTCAGTAAATTTGCTTGGCGGTGATACCAATGGTCTTACAGCTACAATAGATGTGCAGATAGGCGAATCGAAAATAAAAACTCTGATTGATACCGGCAGTTCATCATGTTTACTTAGGGAAGAAACATTTAGAAATTTGAAAACTACACAATGTCTTTGCTCAACAGCGCGTTCTTTTATAGGATTAAGTGATGTGTCCATTTTCCCAATAAGTGTGCTGAAGGAACGAATGATGTTTGATGGGGATATTTTTGATGTTGAACTTTATGTGATTCCAGCTGAAAAAATTAGCTTCTCTTCTCTTGCACTCTCCTGTCTTTTCTATCCAAATGTCTCACTTAATGCGTTCTGTTCTATTTTGATTACTTTGTGCACAATATACTTAAACTCTTCGTCTTCAGTAATAAGTAATCAGTATCGAATACTTATTTTCAGTAGTACCGATACTCATTTCGAGCATCGAATACTAAATACCGGATAATTACTTTTTGCACATGCCTAATGGACTGGAATGCAATTGGAAAAAATGTTTGTTTTTAGGAAAGGAAAGGAAGTAGAATATCTTGGTTTTTTTATATCCGAATCTTAAGTTTTACCAGCGATCCGCAAGATTGACGCCGTATTGAAGTTTTAGGAACCGAATAAGGTAAAAGATATTCAAAATTTTCTCGGTTTGACGGGTTATTTTTGCCATTTTGACCCACAATATTTATTAATTGCTATGAGCACTTTAACATGGTGGCATTTTGTCCCTGCGACACACGAATGTCTTGGAAAAGGAGGTGAGGTTAAAGTTTTGTGTGGGATTTTTTTGTGTTCTCTTTTATCTCGTTCGTAATTGTATTCATTTGCTCTTGCGTTCTTAGCGTTCGTGTCAAAAACACCCTCGGAGCACAGGAAGGGAGAAGGAAATATAAATAATCCGATGGGAACAATCGCAGCGTGTAAAAGTACGACGCGACTTCAAAAGAGAATTTCAAAAATCCCATGAAACAAAATCGCACCGTGTAAAAGTGCTCTATGAAGGCTATTACAAGGCGCATGTTTAGAGAGATTCAAATAAGTGCAAAAGAGATAATGAAAGGAATTAAGAAGCGAACTAAATTTATATTATGAAATGCACTCCATTTTATATGATCCCCGCCACCCCCATTATATATGTATGTATGTACGTAGATAGAGTGAAAACATACAGAAAAGCTACAATCCGTCTGGAACGGATCGTATGATACCCTATCCTCCTCTCTATAAAGTGGGCATGGCCAAATTGCATATTGTACTCAAATATAGCTATAATGTCGAACGTTTGAGGATGTTACATGTAAAATTTTATCAAAATAGGTTTTTTGATGATAACGCCCCCAAAAAGTGGGCGTGGCCAAAACTTTTGTATGGGTGGATTGTAAGGAATCTGATTGCCTAAATATTTGGTCTTAACAAAATTTTTCGGTTTCATATAATTTAGTGAAGTTATGAAAAAGTGGGCGTGGCAGTGGGCGGATTTAAAAAATTTCGGATTATTTTTTTCATAAATATCGTTGGCACCAGCTTCACTTTTCTTGGACTTTTTAGTTTCACGGAACTCTTTCGAGTCCAAAATGTATGCAGTTTCCGTTTAAGTATATCTACCATAATATTTGGTTTTAAACCCTTTAGTGAATCCAAAACACTTTCAAATGCATCCACTTTTTATACCCTATCCTAAGGGTATATTAAGTTTGACACATAGTTTGTAACATAGAGAAATAATCGAGATAGACCCTATAAAGTATATATATTCGTGATCAGCATCAATAGCGAAATCGATTGAGCGATGACCGTCCGTCCGTCCGTATGTCACCGCTTTTTGGGCCTTAAATTTTGAGCTAGGACGATGAAATTTCATATCTGGGCTTCTGAGGAAAAGATACAGTACAAGTGTAAAAATTTTTGAAATCCGCCCACTGCCACGCCTACTTTTTTATAACTTCACTAAATTATATGAAACCGAACAATTTTGTTAAGACCAAATATTTGGGTATTTAGATTCCCTATAATTCACCCATAGAACAGTTTTGGCCACGCCCACTTTTTGGGGGCGTTTTCATCAAAAAACCGATTTTGATAAAATTTTAAATGTAACATCCTCAAACGTTCGAGGTTATAGCCATATTTGAGTACAAAATGCAATTTGGCCACGCCCACTTTATAGAGAGGAGGATAGGGTATCAGACGATCCGTTCCAGACGGATTGTAGCTTTTCTGTATGTTTTTCTATTTTTTTGATACACAATCCGTATATCATTTGTTTTGCTTGTAGACAATGCAACAAACAAAGGAAGTGAAAAGTCGGAAAGCATTGCTGCAAAAAAAAGAAAAAGAAGCGTTAGTTTCGAATTGAAAAAAACCAATGACTACATAAAAGCCCAGTTAGATGGAATCGAGAAAACTGATGAAAAATTATTGAAGCATGATGAAGAGCGCAATTCCATTCTTCGAGATTTTGTGAACTCGTGTGACAAGTTTCACGCTGATATATGTAAGTGTATTAAAAAAGTGAATAATGCTATAAAACAATTTGTTTTTCTTACCTAGATATCTAGTGATAGCACTTCTTATATTTACGGCTGTAGGGTTACTGTCGCTGATTTGGTTCACGGATTCTCATTGTTTGCCACTTAGCGGTTCACTTTGCCGCTGCACTTGCCACTGCATGATGATTCTTCGGTCCAATGCATCAATTAACATTTTTATTTAATTTTTTAACTTTATATTGTATGCCAGTAATAGCTTTTTATACCCTATCCTAAGGGTATATTAAGTTTGACACATAGTTTGTAACATAGAGAAATAATCGAGATAGACCCTATAAAGTATATATATTCGTGATCAGCATCAATAGCGAAATCGATTGAGCGATGACCGTCTGTCCGTCCGTCCTTATGTCACCGCTTTTTGGGCCTTAAATTTTGAGCTAGGACGATGAAATTTCATATCTGGGCTTCTGAGAAAAAGATACAGTACAAGTGTAAACATTTTTTAAATCCGCCCACTGCCACGCCCACTTTTTCATAACTTCACTAAATTATATGAAACCGAAAAATTTTGTTAAAACCAAATATTTAGGCATTCAGATTCCCTACAATCCACCCATACGAAAGTTTTGGCCACGCCCACTTTTTGGGGGCGTTTTCATTACAAAACCGAGTTTTGGGCCTTAAATTTTTAACTAGGACGCTGAAATTTCATATCTGGGCTTCCAAGAAAAAGATACAGTACAAGTGTAAATTTTTTTTACATCCTCCCACTGCCACGCCTACTTTTTTATAACTTCACTAAATTATATGAAACCGAAAAATTTTGTTAAGACCAAATATTTGGGTATTTAGATTCCCTACAATTCAGCCATAGAACAGTTTTGGCCACGCCCACTTTTTGGGGGCGTTATAATAAAAAAACCTATTTTGATAAAATTTTACATGTAACATCCTCAAATGTTCGACATTATGGCTATATTTGAGTACAAAATACAATTTGGCCACGCCCACTTTATAGAGAGGAGGATAGGGTATCATACGATCCGTTCCAGACGGATTGTAGCTTTTCTGTATGTTTATCTTTTGAATCCATTTTTTGAAATTTATAAAATAAATAAATAGTTGTGACAATCTGTTTGATAGCAAACGTCAATATAAACCTTAAATCCCGGTGGGGAGAGCCTACGTAAATTTAAATCTTTTTTCGCTAAATCGCAGATTTAGTTTTGGTAGGGACATCTACATACATATGTCCGACATAGTATAACGTTGCTGCGATCAATGTGTTCTGTTCCACTAAAAAGCATTGGCTCTAAAATGTTTGCTGTGGTTGTCGAAGTTGCTGTTGCTGTGTTAATGTGTTTCTATTATTAAAAGTACACCAACTCGTACTACAGCCGCAGCGGCGTACTACAGCCGCATCGACCCATTGTGTTCAACTTATGACAGTTCGTACTACCGCCGCATCATTGTGTTCGGACAGTAAGCTCTGGTGCTATTACCAATTAGTTTTATTTTAAAACTCACTGCAAATCTAGAACATCCATTTCAAACACTGAAGAGGTAAGTTTAAGAATTTTAAAATTCTATTATCTACATATATTAAAATACCTAATGGTTTTTCAATATTTGTTTTTAGAACCTCCAATCACGTAAATGATGAAAATGGTTCGAGTTATGAAAGTGGTATTACCCCAAAAAGAAAAGTTAGTGCATTAATTTATTTAAATCTGTTTATTTTGTCAATCTACTTTCCCCTCGTTACAAAAATATTCAGCAAAAGTATGGCGTATTGCCTCCGCGGCCCCTTTGCAGGGATTATCAACTATTTGACGTTGTATGTGTGTACTTGTTGTGGTAGCAGAAGATGAAATTGCCAGTAATGAATTCAGTTCATTAGAGTTGTGCTTCATTAAAAAATTATGCAAAATGCAACAAGTTTTTGTGACAACTTGAACATGTTCGTCCCGTAGATTCATAGTTGACTGTAGAATTTTTAATCTGCTGAGCAGTTTTCCAAAGGTATGCTCAATCACATGCCTTACTCTACTCAATATTACGTTTAAAATTTCTTTTTGTTTCACATTTTGTTTTAGATGGATAACGCTTCATTGTGTTTTTTAAGAGGAAAAGCATCATCTCCTACAATCACATATGGAAGCAATCTTCCCTCTCCTATAACCTTATCAAGTGTAAGCTTATTAATTGCATCATCAATAATGTTTTGTAAAGAATCAATCTACAACTTGCATCTGCCAAAGCCAGGAAAATTATACTTTTAGTTCCTTTGTACAGTGATAATATGATAATATCTTTTTGTAGTTGTGATAATATGCACCATCTTTTCTTAAACTTCTGAACGCAACTCGCTTGCCGTCAAGAGCACCAAGACAATTTGGAAACTGCCAACGTACTGCAAATTCGTCGGCGATTAGTTCCCATTCCGATTTCGAGTCTGGAAACTAAAAATATCCTTATAAATAATAATAATAATAATATTAAAAATAATAGTACTAAAAAAACCAAAATATTTTTTGTTTCATTTCAGAGAAAAGCAAGTACCTTCACCAATTATGAGACAAAAAATTAAAAATTTAAACACCTTAAAAAAAAATCTGTATAGGGTGTGCCAGCTAAGAAGGTCAATCCTTTAAGGGGAGATTCCTAAAGTTCCGGCGAACAAAAAATCGTATGGCAAGGGGGGATCTATTTTCACTCCATTTAACGTTATTGCCCGTTGAAGTGGAACACCTCCGATTTAGAGGTATGTATAATCACAAAAAGGGTTTTGTACATTTTGGAGAAAGAATTCAGAAGCCATAAAAACTTTGTGTAAAACAAAAACCAAAAAGTTATGACCCCTTAAAATCAAAATTATGAAAATTTGTTGTTCCAATATTTTTACCTAAAATGCATTTTTCTCAAAATTTTTACTCAATAAAATTTTTTTTTTATAAAACTTTTATCTTTGAAGGAAGATTTGGTCCTTAGAAATAATACTGTCTCGACACCAGGAGGATCATGGCAATCATTTCCCCCAATTCCCCCCACATCAAAGAGCAGTTCGAGGGTTCATATTTTAAGTGTTGAAGAAATAATAGCTCCATCTTCACAACCAGATTCAGCTAAGAGATCTTTCACTCCAGACTTGATTGAGCAGTCAATGCTTGGCATTTTCGAGGATTAGATTTTATTTAAGTAATTTTAAAATCACAATGTAAAATAAAAACATACAGAAAAGCTACAATCCGTCTGGAACGGATCTTATGATACCCTATCCTCCTCTTTATTAAGTGGGCGTGGCAAAATTGCATTCTGTACTCAAATATAGCTATAATGTCGAACGTTTGAGGATGTTACATGTAAAATTTTATCAAAATAGGTTTTATGATGATAACGCCCCC